>OY992809.1:0-1236336 GCA_963921375.1 Tiliacea citrago | reverse complement strand
CAAGCACGCGCACCCGTAGCAGTAGGTACTCACGTTAGGGTAGTGCGACAAGCACGCGCACCCGTAGCAGTAGGTACTCACGTTAGGGTAGTGCGACAAGCACGCGCACCCGTAGCAGTAGGTACTCACGTTAGGGTAGTGCGACAAGCACGCGCACCCGTAGCAGTAGGTACTCACGTTAGGGTAGTGCGACAAGCACGCGCACCCGTAGCAGTAGGTACTCACGTTAGGGTAGTGCGACAAGCACGCGCACCCGTAGCAGTAGGTACTCACGTTAGGGTAGTGCGACAAGCACGCGCACCCGTAGCAGTAGGTACTCACGTTAGGGTAGTGCGACAAGCACGCGCACCCGTAGCAGTAGGTACTCACGTTAGGGTAGTGCGACAAGCACGCGCACCCGTAGCAGTAGGTACTCACGTTAGGGTAGTGCGACAAGCACGCGCACCCGTAGCAGTAGGTACTCACGTTAGGGTAGTGCGACAAGCACGCGCACCCGTAGCAGTAGGTACTCACGTTAGGGTAGTGCGACAAGCACGCGCACCCGTAGCAGTAGGTACTCACGTTAGGGTAGTGCGACAAGCACGCGCACCCGTAGCAGTAGGTACTCACGTTAGGGTAGTGCGACAAGCACGCGCACCCGTAGCAGTAGGTACTCACGTTAGGGTAGTGCGACAAGCACGCGCACCCGTAGCAGTAGGTACTCACGTTAGGGTAGTGCGACAAGCACGCGCACCCGTAGCAGTAGGTACTCACGTTAGGGTAGTGCGACAAGCACGCGCACCCGTAGCAGTAGGTACTCACGTTAGGGTAGTGCGACAAGCACGCGCACCCGTAGCAGTAGGTACTCACGTTAGGGTAGTGCGACAAGCACGCGCACCCGTAGCAGTAGGTACTCACGTTAGGGTAGTGCGACAAGCACGCGCACCCGTAGCAGTAGGTACTCACGTTAGGGTAGTGCGACAAGCACGCGCACCCGTAGCAGTAGGTACTCACGTTAGGGTAGTGCGACAAGCACGCGCACCCGTAGCAGTAGGTACTCACGTTAGGGTAGTGCGACAAGCACGCGCACCCGTAGCAGTAGGTACTCACGTTAGGGTAGTGCGACAAGCACGCGCACCCGTAGCAGTAGGTACTCACGTTAGGGTAGTGCGACAAGCACGCGCACCCGTAGCAGTAGGTACTCACGTTAGGGTAGTGCGACAAGCACGCGCACCCGTAGCAGTAGGTACTCACGTTAGGGTAGTGCGACAAGCACGCGCACCCGTAGCAGTAGGTACTCACGTTAGGGTAGTGCGACAAGCACGCGCACCCGTAGCAGTAGGTACTCACGTTAGGGTAGTGCGACAAGCACGCGCACCCGTAGCAGTAGGTACTCACGTTAGGGTAGTGCGACAAGCACGCGCACCCGTAGCAGTAGGTACTCACGTTAGGGTAGTGCGACAAGCACGCGCACCCGTAGCAGTAGGTACTCACGTTAGGGTAGTGCGACAAGCACGCGCACCCGTAGCAGTAGGTACTCACGTTAGGGTAGTGCGACAAGCACGCGCACCCGTAGCAGTAGGTACTCACGTTAGGGTAGTGCGACAAGCACGCGCACCCGTAGCAGTAGGTACTCACGTTAGGGTAGTGCGACAAGCACGCGCACCCGTAGCAGTAGGTACTCACGTTAGGGTAGTGCGACAAGCACGCGCACCCGTAGCAGTAGGTACTCACGTTAGGGTAGTGCGACAAGCACGCGCACCCGTAGCAGTAGGTACTCACGTTAGGGTAGTGCGACAAGCACGCGCACCCGTAGCAGTAGGTACTCACGTTAGGGTAGTGCGACAAGCACGCGCACCCGTAGCAGTAGGTACTCACGTTAGGGTAGTGCGACAAGCACGCGCACCCGTAGCAGTAGGTACTCACGTTAGGGTAGTGCGACAAGCACGCGCACCCGTAGCAGTAGGTACTCACGTTAGGGTAGTGCGACAAGCACGCGCACCCGTAGCAGTAGGTACTCACGTTAGGGTAGTGCGACAAGCACGCGCACCCGTAGCAGTAGGTACTCACGTTAGGGTAGTGCGACAAGCACGCGCACCCGTAGCAGTAGGTACTCACGTTAGGGTAGTGCGACAAGCACGCGCACCCGTAGCAGTAGGTACTCACGTTAGGGTAGTGCGACAAGCACGCGCACCCGTAGCAGTAGGTACTCACGTTAGGGTAGTGCGACAAGCACGCGCACCCGTAGCAGTAGGTACTCACGTTAGGGTAGTGCGACAAGCACGCGCACCCGTAGCAGTAGGTACTCACGTTAGGGTAGTGCGACAAGCACGCGCACCCGTAGCAGTAGGTACTCACGTTAGGGTAGTGCGACAAGCACGCGCACCCGTAGCAGTAGGTACTCACGTTAGGGTAGTGCGACAAGCACGCGCACCCGTAGCAGTAGGTACTCACGTTAGGGTAGTGCGACAAGCACGCGCACCCGTAGCAGTAGGTACTCACGTTAGGGTAGTGCGACAAGCACGCGCACCCGTAGCAGTAGGTACTCACGTTAGGGTAGTGCGACAAGCACGCGCACCCGTAGCAGTAGGTACTCACGTTAGGGTAGTGCGACAAGCACGCGCACCCGTAGCAGTAGGTACTCACGTTAGGGTAGTGCGACAAGCACGCGCACCCGTAGCAGTAGGTACTCACGTTAGGGTAGTGCGACAAGCACGCGCACCCGTAGCAGTAGGTACTCACGTTAGGGTAGTGCGACAAGCACGCGCACCCGTAGCAGTAGGTACTCACGTTAGGGTAGTGCGACAAGCACGCGCACCCGTAGCAGTAGGTACTCACGTTAGGGTAGTGCGACAAGCACGCGCACCCGTAGCAGTAGGTACTCACGTTAGGGTAGTGCGACAAGCACGCGCACCCGTAGCAGTAGGTACTCACGTTAGGGTAGTGCGACAAGCACGCGCACCCGTAGCAGTAGGTACTCACGTTAGGGTAGTGCGACAAGCACGCGCACCCGTAGCAGTAGGTACTCACGTTAGGGTAGTGCGACAAGCACGCGCACCCGTAGCAGTAGGTACTCACGTTAGGGTAGTGCGACAAGCACGCGCACCCGTAGCAGTAGGTACTCACGTTAGGGTAGTGCGACAAGCACGCGCACCCGTAGCAGTAGGTACTCACGTTAGGGTAGTGCGACAAGCACGCGCACCCGTAGCAGTAGGTACTCACGTTAGGGTAGTGCGACAAGCACGCGCGCGCGCGGCCGGCGCACGGCGGCGCCAGCGCGCGCCCGTAGCGGTCGCGGTCCGCCGGGTCTAGCATGTAGTAGCCTGGGGAGAGACGATTTATTAATTTTTATGTCGGATCTGGTAATTAGTACGAACAAGAAGCGAATCGCAAGCGCGCCACTACTTGCGACATCACGTCATCTACCCACACCTCTAGCGCGCTTCTACAGAGTCGTGATGTTTTGAGCGGATTGGCGAGGAGGACATTCAGAATTCAGGGGCTGATCGCATCGGAGTTAAGACGTCGCGGAACTGTACTAGATTCGTTGTGCTCAGTTATTGTGATAATTGTAATTTGTAACGATTGTGTCAATTTGTGATTTTAATAAACCCTGTGTATCGTACATTCGTACTCAGTGTATTTTCATTGCACGAAACCCACCTGGGTTTATTATTTATGATACTACTAGTTACTTCCCCGGATCAGCTCATTCACAAAGAGCTTTACCAACTACAGAGTAAGTGCTAAGGTTCTTACCTCTGGGAGTCCTGAACAGAGCTACAGCAAAGTCTCCGTTACCAGCGACAAACACTCCCGACTTCTCCTCACGGAAGAATTCTCCGATCTAAGAGAGAACCCAAAAGACTGTTACAAACAGCTCGAATAATGAATAGAAACAATCTGATTGTTTCGCAATACATTATTAATTTCGAGCGACAATCAGGTTGTTCTATCTCAATTTGAACGATCAAGGCGTGGGAAAATAAAGATGCCTACAGATTTCCTCGGATTTTCATGATCGACACTTGTGATCAAACCAAATTGAGTATTAGTGTAAACTGACGATACACATCGTATTTTTTGTCTATCACCACTGTGGATAGTATTTGTTGATCTAAAGAAAGATATAATAGATATAATATTTGAAAAGTTAATACTCAAGCAGTTGCTAAGACATTTTAATTTAAACAGCCTCCTTCACAATGAACAATATGACTTTACAAAAGGTCGACTACAGATGCGGGTGTTGCACTGCTCAAACATATATTTAACGCATGGGAGAACTCGCTAAAAAATACTATTGGAATTTTATGTGATCTCTCCAAAGCCTTTGACTTTGTGCACCATGACACGCTTTTGCGTAAACTACCTCATTACGGCGTCCAAAACGAAGCTCTTGAAGTAATAAATTCTTATTTATATAATAGGTTCCAATGTGTAGATGTTAATGGTGTGAAATATTCCGAGCTACCAGTTCAGTTAGGTGTACCTCAAGGCTCAATACTGGGCCCATTCTTATTCTTAGTGTATATATATTGACAGCGAATGGAGGCATTTATTTAGGTACGTTCTTTCTGCTTTAGTATAGTTTTCTACGATTTTTATGTTTGTTTTTTGGATAATTTAATTGAATGTAATTAATGCGTAATTCGAATTCTTTTACATTTTATTGTATAGATTCAAGTTTTATATCTGAACAGATAGCTGTGCTGCTGGGGAGTTTGTTGCGCCAATTTTTCATCCCAGCTAGAGCACTAGGAAGTGGTGAAAGGTGGACGTTTTTGGGGGACTGTGTTATGTAATTTTTGACGTTCTAAAAGTGTTGATTCTCAGCTTAGTTTGAATAAATGACTTTTGATTTTGATTTTCGATCGATAAATCAACAAGTGAAGTCTACAACTACCGATATACTAATATTACTATATTAGATATAATTGATATTACGATATTGATATTACCGATCATGGCGACAGTGACGGTCGATAAAATCAAGCAAATCTGTAAGAAGCTGACATATCTTAAAGATCGCAAAATCACAGCATATCGAGCGGCCATAATGATCGTTAAAAATCGAGAAAATCTATAGGCACGTAAACGCAGTCAGTAAGTGATGACCAAAAGATGATGGATAGATTGTTACCTGCTCAGCCAGGTCCAGATCGACGACGCCCTTATGTCTCGGCTTGTACACAACCACGCGACATACACAGTTACCCGGAGTGTAAAACTTACGAAGAATCTGCGGAATAAAAGATATTTCTTATATGCTACGTCATCATTCTTTAAGACCATGCAGTCTTAATCAAATTTCCACGCAAACTCCGCCCCCCTTGCTCCCCGCCACTCCGTTATTTGCTAAACGCTAACTCATCAGTAATAAAGTTGAATATTGCGGGCGCTCTTTGATCGTGTTCGAGCACGAAACTAAATAGCGTAAGTCTCAATTCTTATTTCGTTTAAATAACTAAAGTAATAATTAATTTAGAGATAAAATATCTGGTGGCTGGATAATAAACTATATTTTCTTGCTGTGATTATTTATTTTAGACATAACAGCCAAACAATCTTGTTTGTTTTTTTTATAATTATCCTTAAAAAAGACATGATTTTGAATAAAAAATGTATCTAGGGAAAATATTACAATTATGTAACTGTCTTCAACATGAAAAGATAAATATCCAATAAATCATAAACCAAAGTTTCATTTTGCTTGTATGTGTGACTGTTTCAGAATATTCATGCAAATTAACATAAAAATAGGGAGCCTCCTCTTAACAGTACACTGCAGGCTACACATTTACCTCGCCAAACGCACGCCGAACCTCGGCTAATTTCATCTAGCTGCTACCAGCCATCCTGATTAATTAATTAGAGGGACATACTAGTATGTAATTGATCTTCCTAAAATTTATTGACCTTCTAATGATGCACGCTTTTATAAATAATTGAGACTTTTTATTAATTTCAGGCCTTTTCTCTCAGTTAGTCGCAATAACTATGCTACCCCGACAAAACACAACCGCGTGCGAGCCGAGCGAGCGAAGCGAGAGGTGCCGCGGAAGCTGCCGGCGAACTCTATATCCAAGTTCGTCGCGTTGAGTTGGCTATTTAGTATTTTTAGGATCCCAAAATAGGAATAATTTGAGGTTCACAACAAGAGGCGCGATCATTATATTAAGGCGTTGTCTCACCGAAAGTATTCGCCTGTAATGTTCCCGGTGAGGGAGCATGCAAAAATATTTTTAGGGGCGCAAAATAGGAATGATTAGAGGTGTAGCGGCATCCACATCACCACATGCGAACTATGCGTCACACTGACGTCACGCAAATCCTGCATCGCGCAAGCAGTTTACCGCGCGACTAGCATATATACAACGTCCCGACATCAACCGTCGGACAGTTGCCCACCAGACACAACACCGTCTGGTCGAAGGATCTTCCCTTTTCTATGGTGGATGAGTGAACTTTACACCCTGTTCCTCATACCACCAAAGAGGTTCGATTAAATTATCATATTGCTTTGCTTGATAAATAAATATTTGCTAACTATCTTTGAAAGGTGTACCATTAACCACCGAGTTATTTAAATAGAAATGACCTGCTAGAAATGAATGCATTTGCAAAGAGTTCTAAATCAATATCAATAAAATAAATTCAATGAATCTGAGTGCAATATAATAAACACCTTTGCAAGATGCCTGTTATCGTCCATTCGGCACCGATTGTCGGAGGCACATAACTTACCATCACGCCTTGTTTCCCTAAAAAGGTTGGGCAGAGGTGTACCTATAGAACACCCATATTTCGCCAGTTATGTAATAGGGGCTGACCTATCAACCGGGAACTATTACCACGACACGGTTGGCGCAGTGGTTAAGCGATTGACTGCCGCGCTGCGTGTCGCGGGTTCGATTCCCGCACGGAACAAATATTTGCATGACCTACAAGTAGTTGTTCCGGGTTTGGCTGTTTGTGTATGTGAGTTTAAATGTTTTTAAACGCACCCACGATACAGGAGAATTTCCTAGTGTGGGGCAACATTTAAAAAAAAACAAACAAAAATAATAATAACCAGACTTCGGGCTGCAACTGAGAAGTTCCAGATAGAAAAACCCAATTACACTGTTCCTGACCTTGGTAGTCGAACCCAGGACAAGTTTAGCAGTACTGCTTGCGAACTCTAGACAATCGTAAGGTAATAACCACCTTGATCTGCATCACCACCTGGCCAGCAAATATTATAGTCCTAAAGAATACCACATACCTGTTCCATAGTCAGCAGCTTGTTGGGCGGATGGAAGTGCAGATAGCTGTCCTGGTACAGCTGGTCCCCGCTCTCCAGGATCGAGTCCAACGTGGAGGTGCACCAGCGACACACGTCCTCCACGCGCGAAATTGCTACTGCCATCACGGCGCACGCTAGTGCCTGTAATGAATATAATTAATTTATACTTTCCGGATTTATTATTTTTCTTTCGTTGTCTTCAGGAGTAATTAGTACATTACTGCCGCAGTCTATAATGACTACTTTGCTGGTCGCGCTGATGATGGCCGACAGCGCAGCTCCAGGCCGACACAGCGCGGTCAGCGTGCAGCACTTGATGGACGAGCTGAGATAAACAGCCTTTACAGCGAGGACAGCAAGGGCTGCAATGATGGCCAAGCTGGCCTAGAGCGTAGCTAGGCTAGCTCGAGGCAATCATAGCGTGACCAGCGAAGCAGTCATAGTGGGCCAAGGCTTGTATAGTGCTTTACTCAAAAATACAAGTACCTAATCTAAATAAAACCAGCAAGTAATTTCAATAAAATATATATTCATTAACTAGAAATTTAATTAAAATGACAATTATGAAAAGTACAGTTACTAAAATTCAACACCGACTTTCCCGGTTTGATATTACTAATAGTTTGCGATAATTTTAATGCGGTGTTTGACTGCTGTATTATTTCTTCATTTATTACTTCATTTATTTCATCATTTTTTTCTTCATTTTCTTGAGCAGATGTTGAAGCTTCCTGGAACTCGTAAGACGTTGTTCGTTTTAAGTTTATACTTTGACCGATTTTTTGTGTAATTCTGTTTTTATTCTCCACTGATTCTTCTATATAGCTCTCAGCAACTCGATCGGATTTCCATCCTCCATGCCTTTTTAGTGTAATAAGATTGGCCCCAGTATCGGCAAGAATAGTGGCCGATGAACGCCGGAAACAATGACCTGTAAATTGTTCCGGATGGGGCAGTTCTAAGTATGTAGCAATTATTTTGGGCATTTGAGCAATTTTATGCCTCCTTATCACTTGTTTGGTGCATTTGCAGTTTTTATAATTAAAAAAAAATCGGTCAGTTTTTACGTCAACTGGACGTAGTGCGTAATATTTTTGCACCACTGCAAATGAGGCGTCACGAACAACCAAAGACAACAACGAAAGTACGATCAATCTTCGTTTTTGTATCTCGCAACGTATAATTATCATTACGTTGATGTGAGTTTCAATGTCATTAACGGTGATATTGGTAATTTCGATGCATCGACATGCACCGTAAATGCCAAATATAAGAACCACCTGTAACAATAACAAGTACGAGTATTAATTATGAGAACGTGTACAGTACAAATTTGGGCTTTTAGATATAAATACTTACTTTCACCGCTAAGTACTCAGAGTCGGGGGCTTCATTTATAAACTTCTCTACATTTTGTGATGTCAACACTTTTGATTTTTTACATTTATATCCGTCTGACTGTCGTTTTAGCATACTCGTTAAATTGTGGTAATTTTTAATGTTCAAATTGTGCTTTATCAGAACCATGCATTTTAACATTGAATAGGTATTCCAGAGAGACGAAGGCTTCATTTTGTTGGAAAGATCATTGAAATACGCAAGAAAAACATTTTCGGATAAAGATTTAGATTTCCTACTGATTTTCCACTGCACAAACTTTTCATATGCAAGCGTATATTTTTCCTTTGAGTTTCGCGGTATTAAATTTTCAACCACTAATTTAGCTTCATCTTTAATGTCTGGCGGTGTTAAACACATTGAATCGGAAGAATTTTCGCTTTGAGAGCTCATTTTTAGCAAAAAAGTCACTAAATATTTTTTTATTTTTTTTAATAATGGTAGTTGGAACTATACCTACAGCCAAATATGGAATAAAATCTTTTTGCTTTTTTGGCTCAACGTTCGTGCTAATTCGGAAACCCGAAGTAAAAAAATTACCGAAGTCTATACATTTTCTGGTTGAACTGTACCTGTTTCCCTCTGGAAGAGTAGGAGAACTTCTTGCAAGCAATGGAATGTCCAGCTGACATAAACTGTGTGCCGTCGTTCAGAACCAACCAGCCGCTCGCGTTGCGCTGACCTGTTACAAACCATACACTATTATACCAGCCGATCTGTTCTGTAAGAATCTCACCGTGAAAAATAAGGTGAAATAAGTTGTCAATAGTGTCCATCAGGTAGAATGACAGATCCCTTCAAACACACTTCAACTAAGTTTTCACGCTGGGATTGTTGTTACAGAATAGACACATGAGCTGCCGCTTGCATGCAGCCGAGATGAGTCTTACGCAAATTAATAGAATACACACATAACATCACGACTGTAATCCCCGAAGGGTTAGGCAGAGGTGTACCTATAGTACACCAACATTTCGCCAGTTATGTTTAAGTCCCATGTAATAGGGGACGTGCCTATTGCCTTCAACCGGGCACAAGTCCAGACTCCGGGCAGCTACTGAGAAATTACTAATGGAAAATCCCAATAACTAAGTTTGCCCGACCTGGGAATCGAACTCAGGAGCTCATGCTCAGCAGTACCGCTTGCGACCACTCGACCAATGAGGCAGTATAGAATAAGAAATGATTATCAAAACCTGCCAAGTGCGTGTCGGACCACGCACAATAAAGGTGTCCGTAGTTGGGATGAATTTATCCCAAAAACAAACTTAACATTGTAGTTGAAAAACATGTTCTCCCATACATCGATATACGCCATGGTCAATGCTGCAATTAATGTAAGTTGGTTGACTATTACTCGTTAACTTGTGAAGCCTACGTAGCTGTGATAGTTTTCCTTTTAACTTCGTTATGTATTTACTAATGCCACGAATTTTTTCACATAATTATTCAAAACCAAGGCGGGGGGGGGGACACTTGACTCTTTAAAGCTAAATATAATATTACGCAAACGGATCCCGGAATCGAAAAATGGTTTTCACCGACCCGCAATATTTTCAAACGGCCTATCCCCACAACATTGGAAGAAAAGAATAAAAAAAAACATCCTCACTTTACGCGAAAGGGAAGGTGGTACCCTAAAATAAATTATAAGATTTTATTTTACCAACTTGTCGGCATGATTAATATGTATACCCATGCCAAATAACAGCTTGCTAGTACTAGGAGTCGCTGAGCTATGCCGCGAACAGACACACAGACGGACATGGCGAAACTTGAAGGGTTCCTTGTTGACAACGGAACCCTAAAAAGGAAGTCAGAACGTGGCACCGGTGACTGAAGAGTCGTGTGCAAATCTATCTATGGGCGTGTAATGTGGAGTAACGAGGAAAATGTCGTGGAGAAAGTTTTCAGTATGAAATAAAATGGTTCCATCTAACAATTTGAGCATAATTTATATTATGTTGCAAAAAGGTTCTATTTGCTCCAAATTGTATTTATTTCAAACACCCAGTGCCATCTGTTGCATAATTTTTAAACTAGCCTACAGTAAAGGTTCCAAGTGAAACCCATTTAAAAGTTTTTTGCGGTTTTCTCTAAATGTATGTTGGAGCAATGCAACCCTTTTATTCCAAAGGCACGCGCTACTGGTGTTACACAGATGTTCTGGTCGGCACATTCGATTTAGCAGCACTTTTTTAACAGTCCACCAAATGCAATGACTATACATATTTGACTTTCAGTCGTCTTCTACCGATCGGCAAACTGTTTTCGTCATCTTCATGTTCGGGTCGGCTTGCCACGATTCGAGCTAAGCCGAGAGGCTATTTAATAAATATATAGCTACATCTACATAAAGGGTGTAAAAAGATCTATATCATAGCCGTTAGCCCACAAAAATTATCACTATCCACTTTGCTTCCCGGCTGTGCCGAATCACGTCGCACACTGGTCCCGAATGATAAAAAAGTGGACATTAAGAAATTTTTGACAGAAGGTCAACGGATTCGGCTGATTTTTTTTTTGTAGACAGCTGATGCAATTACAAATCACTTTTATAGATTGAGTTTTTGCCAAATAAGCCGTATTTTCAGAGAAAAAAAATATTGAAATATTTTTTGTATGAAAGAAATCCTAATTTTGTCTTTATCTTCCAAGATTCAAACGTATTCAAAATAAAACTTAGCGCAGCTTGTAGAGGTGCTAATTGCTCACCACATTGTCATAGACACTCTTCTGCGATTTTGTGCTCCTTTTGAGTTACAGGCACTTTAAATATTTTTTGTATAAAAAAATTCTAATTTTGTCTTTATCTTCCAAGATTCTAGGCTAATTAAGCAATGACTCATTACCAAAAAATGCTTATAATCTGAATATGAGTCACACAATAAATTACCTGTACCTGAACATGTCTGTACACGTTTTGAGATATCCAAGTTGTTTATTTGATATATTTAAAATAAGACTTTTTTTAATAGAAAGACATTTATAAGAGTTACTTATTAATGAAGAAAATGTTATTACATCTTAGTCTATCTTTAACAAGATTATTTCTAATCCGCCTGAATTAATTTTTTAACTCTGAAAATACGGCTTATTTAACAAAAAATACATCTTTAAAAGTTACTTGTAATTGTATCAGCTGTCTACAAAAAACTAGTAAAGCTCATCCGACAACGAAAAATTTAAAGTGCCTGTAACTGAAAAGGAGCACAAAATCGCAATTGAGTGTCTATGGCAAAGTGATGAACAATTAACCCCTCTACAAGCTGCGCTAAGTTTTATTTTGAATACGTTTGAATCTTGGAAGATAAAGACAAAATTAGGATTTTTTCATACAAAAAATATTTAAAGTGCATGTAACTCAAAAGGAGCACAAAATCGCAGAAGAGTGTCTATGACAAAGTGGTGAGCAATTAGCCCTTCTACAAGCTGCGCTAAGTTTTATTTTGAATACGTTTGAATCTTGGAAGATAAAGACAAAATTAGGATTTCTTTCATACAAAAAATATTTCAATATTTTTTTTCTCTGAAAATACGGCTTATTTGGCAAAAACTCAATCTATAAAAGTGATTTGTAATTGCATCAGCTGTCTACAAAAAAAAAATCAGCCGAATCCGTTGACCTTCTGTCAAAAATTTCTTAATGTCCACTTTTTTATCATTCGGGACCAGTGTGCGTCGCTCCGAGCGAGTATGTAGCATCTCTTAGTTATCCATGACTATGACGCCACAGAAAACCTAATTAAGTCATTACGAAGAGAAATACTCGTATTCCCCAATACACACACACACCCCTACACCCACACCCACACCACACACACAAACACACCCACCCACACACCCTCACTCAATGCACACACTCATACTACCTCAAACACACACCACTTTCCTTACCTCTCACACACTAACAAGAGCAAGCACATGGCTTCTTCGAGCGTAAATAGTAAATTTTCTGTTTTTTAAAGTCTACTATCAATTTTCTATTTTGTTCATAGACTACATGTGGAAACTTGTAATTGGCCATATTTTATGTATGCTATTACTCATTGTATCTGCTTAGCTGTAAGTTTTCTTAAAAATAAAATAAATAAATAAATACTGCCCGCCCACTCAACACATCTATAAACATTTTTATTGTTTTTTTTTTTTAATTATGCCTGTTGGATTACTTCTAATTTTATTATTTCTATTTTTTTTTATTATCTTTTGATGCCATAAAGAACATGTATCATGTAACTAGGGGTTGACACTTATACTAGCGCAGGAGCTAGGGAATTCATAAAAATGTTTGCATAACTTATGTCAATAAAAATTATATATAATATTATTAAACCACGATCTATTAATTGCACGTTCTAAAGCGTTAATTTCTATGGGCAACAAAGTCCATGGTTACTTTAACACTCACCCTTGAGCTGGGCCTGCTCCTTATCAGCGTTATCAGCGGCGCGCTGCGCGTCGAGGCAGGTGGCGCTGCCGGGGGGGTGCCTGCGGCGCGCCTCGTCCGCGTGGCGCGTGCGGCCGTCCATGCCCACCTGTGGGACGTTATGATTCTGTGTATTCGTTTCTAATCCATACGAGCAGACGTTTTATTAAACTGTCTAGTGATCGTGATTTAGATATATTCAGTATCAGTGTTTCTCGGCTTCAGCAAGCTTTAATACTAGTCGTGTAACCCGGACATTTACTTGAATTCAGGATCTTAAATCATTCATATTCATTGCCATTATCGATAAGTAGTGTATGGGCAGGATTTTTTAATTTTGCATTTTTTCGTTTCTTTTTTTGTGTTTTATTTTTGTTCCTTGTGGAACAGGCTAGGGTCAGGCACTATGCTGCCTAGTGACAGTTTTTCTATATAAAAACTGACAGACATCAATTTTATTCCACGGATAAGAGATATCTGACGTTGGATAAAACAGCCTTTAATTTTTTTCGGGTGGGAAATTATGAAATAACTTCTCCTGCTCTGGGCGGAGTGGAAGGGCGTGTCAGATATTTACTAACTAAAACCCTTCAGTTGGTTGTATGCCAGTACCGCGGTATCCATTTCGGACAAACCCGCAACCCTGGCAGGCAGCGGACCGATGGAAATCGTTTTACTGTCCATTTGTAATAAAAACTTTATCATCAGATGGCCTCCCCTTTTTTCAGTCATACTTCCCGGTTCCGTGTTCCCCCCCTCCCATTCAGTTGTTTTTTTTTTGGTAAAAATCGGTATACATCAACATCATCACACAACAAAGATGGCAGCGATTCAATTTTTTTTTCAAGAGTATTTGAGTTCATGGTTCTGATACATAATAACGAGGAATCAATGATTCTGAATTCAAGTTTTGAAGTTACCTTGCTGGTAGCCGGCACGAGTTTGGTTCCTAGCGGGCCCCTGATGATGGGCGGTTCCACGACGCCCATCCGCTTGATCGGCTGCACGATGATGGACATAGCGTACAGCTGGAAGTCGTGCTTCGGACGCTCAACCAACGGGATGTTTTGAAGGTAACTGGTGGAAGACACGACGAGACGAATATTTGCAAAGTATTATATTATTTTAATTATTGTGAATATGAAGACTATGTGGGGTCATTGTTTTTTTTTTTTTTTCTCTCTCAGTTTTAATCTTGGTCTGGCAGTTTGAGTTGTTTATGCGGCCTATCCAAATGTCATTTCTTTGGTATTATTCGTCGAATCGTTGAGCTTCATAAGTTCCCCTTGAGTATAGATTCCAATGTTTTTTTTTTTTGGTATAGTGGCGTGTGCTAGCTGACATAAATAGTAAGTAACTTAATGTTTTGTGTTGCGTAATGTAAATTATTTTGCATACTTGTTCAATATAGGGCGGGATTTCAACACAAAAAAGACACAAAGTTACCGGTGTTCAAATGACTATATTCCAGTTAGAATTCGCATTGACAATAACTCACACTTATAAACTTATAGCACAACAAAACTAGGTACTAAACATACGATAGACCGATTTTGGCGGGAACGCCCGAGCGACTCTCACACCCGCTCGCAATTGTGTTTCAACGGTACTATTTTCGAAAAACGTGGCGGGCGCGGCGTCGGCCGGCCAGCGCGCGAACCCAAAGGGCGGCCCCGCGCATGCGCACAAGGCAGGCTTCGGTCTACCATACCTACTTCTGTTGCGCGAGGTCGCCATTCTGATTCGCGCGTTATTTGAAATTTAAAACTAAGATTATTACGTGAAGCGAGTTGCCTACAATACTATTGTATAGAATCAAGTTTTTCTAACTGCACAGACAGCTGTGCTGCTGGACAGTTTGTTGCGCCACTTCTTCCCAGCTAAAGCACTAGGAAGTGGTGAAGGGCGGGTGATTGTCAGCCTAGTTTGAATAAATGACTTTGGATTTCGAATTTGAATGTGAATTTTGTGATTTTTTATTTATTTACGGGTGTATTTATATTTTTTTATCATATGCTATTCGTAGGCGATCCTAAAGAAATAAAATACACAATTAAATACACAGATCATCATCATCATCATCATCCAAAGCCCCACGTCACCCACTGCTCTGCATAGGCCTCTCTTCTCTTGTGCCAATCCCCACGTTTCTATGCCTCATCCAGGTTCTACCCGCGTTGTTAACAATGTGGTCCAGCCATCTAGAGTCCAGACGACCGACACTTCGTCTTCCAGTCCTCGGACTCCACTCAGTCACTGCCTTACTCCACCTGTCATCACTGAGGCTTGCCAGGTGCCTTGCATTTTAGTTCGATAACTCTTTTTCCGATATCAAAAACTTTCGGACGTACATCCTCGGACCTCGACGTTTGGACCTCGGAATACATACAGGTTGCTCGGTAATTCGACCTATTCCTCGAAATGGGTTATACTAGAGCTCATTTCCAACAAATTAAGCCCCCCGCCAACTCACACTTTTTTTCAAGTAAAACCCGTCTAAATTTCAAAAAATATAAAATAAAGAAGGTTTCCTTTGCACTCAAGACCTTTTATTTCTGAAATTATAAAAAAAAAAAGTTTTTTTTATTATCTTCCATTGTACCTAAACACTATGCAGCGTAACAACTAAAATAAAGAGTGTTTTCGATGAACTCTGGCACGGGCACCCAAAGTAAGATGGGAATATAAGGCATGTATTTTTTTATAAATGAGCACTCGTTTACGATCAGTCATAAAAATAACAAATAAGTGTCGAGAGAGAAGGAGTTGTTTATAAGTTATTTGTTTTTGGTGACCAGTCTGAAATTTTTACAATAATCTAAAAACTTCCGTAACTCGAAAACCATTAACTTTCGACCCCTATTCGTTGGGCTTAATTTGTTGGAAATGACGTCTAGTTTAAGCTCTTTCAAGAAATAGGTCGAATTACCGAGCAATCTGTATATACGTCCATATATACAAGATAAACTAAATACTTACCTGAATGCCATTAGCTTGGGTGACGTGAAGGTAAGCAGACAAGCAGCACCATCGTCCTATAGCAAATTAATGGATAATTAATACAATAATCCGCAGGAGAAAATTTATACAGCGTGTATCAGAAAGACAAAATCAAACTGGTTGCTATTTTTATTGTAAAATTTGTTATTTTTATGATATTGATTTTACATTCTGTGATTAACTATACTCACACACTGACTTTTTTTCTAATTCTAATTTTATTCTAGGTGCATCGTCTTCACATATAATCATATAATTAATGTACTCAAACAAAATATTGTAAAACATTTTTTAAAGAGTAACGGTGGAGTTTCTTGCCCATTCTTCTCCATACGAAACTACCTTTTGGAAGGGGCAACTAGAATCAATTCTATTTTTTTGTAAATTTTGACGTTCAAAAGTGCCTCTTATGTGCCTATTTGAAATAAATGGTTTGACTTTGAAAGGTCATATTTAAGGGTGTGGTATAGACCATCAACTGATCAACTGTCTCCGGGACCAACATCGTAATCGCGAACAAATAATCGGCCGACCCATACATTTGGGTCGAGTAGGTATTGAAATTTTGTATCATGCTGTATAACCCAACTACGAAAAAAACACCACCTTTGTAGGTGGCGTTTTTGACCTTTTAAGGTATCAACAAGACATCACGGACGTACAAATTAAAAAACCGGCCAAGTGCGTGTCGGACCACGCACAATGAAGTGTTCCGTAGTGGTGTATATATATATATATCCTAAGAACAAACATTGTAGTTGAAAACCATGTTCTCTTCTCATACATTCCAACTGCAAATGTAGGTTTGTATGCATAATATTGAGAGATTTAATATGTTATTTTAAGATCATAGACTTCTTATAGGTTTTCCTGTAATCTATAAGTAAACCACTATTGTCTGTATTTTTAAAAAAATAATAATTCATTTAATTATTGTGTTCATGGTAATGATAGCAAAAAAGGACTTATACGACCCGATAACTGATTAGTTTTCAAAGATAAGTAAATGTGAACAAATTATAAGACTGATCATTAGTGATTACAATAATGAGTTTTCTATAAGTGACTCCTAATTCCTCCAACTCCCCTAGTCATTTAATTTAGTACATATTTGTAAATAGTTAGTTGCGTTTTCTGTTGCTTATAATAATTTATATATTAGAGAAAATTATAAAAATTGACTGATCACTGTGACTCACCATAGCATCGACCCTGAGCCCCGTAGGTCCACAAGCGTGTGGCTCCAGCATGTAGTACTGTGGCGAGCCACGCACACGCCACACAGCCACGGCATGGGGCACAGACCACAGGATGCCGTGCGAGTGAGCGTCGAAGAAATGCTCCAGCGCCGATCTGAAAAAAAGTAAAGAATAACATTAATTTTCCAACAGTAGACTGAATTTCTCCCCGGCTGATGGCAATAGGCTCGCCCCCTATTACATGGGACTTAAACATAACTGGCGAAACTACTGTACTATAGGTGCTCTTATGTTTTTGATGCAGTCCATGTACCAAAAACACAATTAAAAAAAATTGGCCCAGTGCGTGTCAAACCACGTTCTCCCATACATTTCAACTACAAATCTTAGTTTGTACGTACAATACTGAGAGATTTGCCATGTTATTTTAAGACTATAGACTTCTTTTAGAGTTTTCTGTAATTTATAAGTATGAAATATTTTCCGTATTTCTTTTTCAACATTTGACCGTCAAAATCAACCGTGTTGGCGATACCGACCACACCAAGGCCACGTCGCAGCTAAACGGACCAGCGAGACCACGAACTAGCGGCCGGGCTTATCGCGAACACAACGATCTGTCTACAAATACTGCCACAACGTTACCACATCGAAATTTTGTAGTTACACACGTAACCACTGTTTGCACACATTTTGTCGCTGCGATGTGGTGTGGTTGTTGTACGTAATCGGGCCCTTAGGGACAAAGGGACGGATAAGTAGCAAACAAAGATCTGGCACAACACAAGAACGGTACAGATTAAGCGTGCTCAACCACGAGCGTTTTTCTCGGCGATTTTTGTCAGAAAGAATACATTTACAATACATTCAAACAAAAATCGCCGATAAAATCGCTCGTGGGCGGGCACCGTTATGAAGAAAAAGGTTTAATGACACCACACGTGACACAAAAAAAAATATGTATCCACATACATAGTTTTTCTCACGACATTTTCCTTATTCCTGCCTCACACAACTTTTCAGTCACCGGTGTCACTTTCAGGTTTCCGCTTGTGTACTTATTTTTTTTTGATGTGAGACATCTTTAGCCAAACGTAAAACTGATTAATAGCGAGACGACGCATGCCGCATGGCGACGCCTTGCCACTATACAGTCTAAATAATTTCGATGTTTCACATCTGCTAGGCTTCCCGTGACGGCTCAATTTTTTCTATCCATTCGTGTAACACCCCTCTTAGCATTCTCATCTCAGCTGCATGCGATTACGTTTCAAAAATCCCTTTTGTGGCCCAACATTCTGATCCATACAAGACAGCAGGTCAAAGTTGTTCCGGTGACCTCCCGCTATTTCATCCATCCAGTGTTAATTCTGCGCTTAACATTTCGATCTACTACTACTTATTATTCTAAGTTAAGTATATTTTACTTAAATAATGTACCTATTATAATGAAAAATTAATTTGCATGCCCTAAACAGACAAAATATGGACTGTACATGAAACCACCAACTTTTACAACTAACACAGTATATTTTCTGTAAATAGATGATTCCGGATTCGTCTTCTTGCTGATTCTTACCTGACGGTCATCTTACCGGGGTCGTTCTGCTCCAGCTTCCCGCTGTACACTTCCTCTAACTCGTAGCGCACGTAGTTCACTCCTAACACGAAGCGTTGCAACACCTGTCCATTAAGAGTGGGTTAAAGAAAGAAAAATGATCAATTGTTTGTACTAAGTAGTTACACGAAAATGATCCAACCCACACAAAGTCACTTTAGAGATATTCACGTTTGAAGTTTGGAAGGTATTTCTTCATTAGTATTTGTTTTTAAATTAATATTATTTAAAATCAGCGAAACGGCCCGAATAGACCTGGATCGTTTTTGTGGCATGATTTAAATTGATTTTTGATAAAAATCTAACCAACAAAAAGCCACCAAGACACTCTGGATCATTTTCGTTGACAGATTTATTAGAACAATATATGGGACTTAAACATAACTGGCGAAATGTGGGTGTACTACAGGTATACCTCTGCCTAACCCTTCGGGGATTAGAGGCGTGATGTTATGTATTATAAATGAAAATCAATTTATCGAAAAGGATCCAAGCATTCTGGATAGTTTGAATTGTTTTAATTAGGGGTAAGTGTATTCAGCAAAAAGTTCCAAGCATAGTGGATCGTTTTAGTGTTTTTACTAGCTGCGCCCCCCGGTTTCACCCGCGTAAGTCTCGATCCCGTGGGAATATCGGGATAAAAAGTAGCCCATGTCTTAATCCAGGGTGTCAGCTACCTCCATACAAAATTTTATCAAAATTGGTCGGTGGATTAGAGGCGTGATGTTATGTATTATAAATGAAAATCAATTTATCGAAAAGGATCCAAGCATTCTGGATAGTTTGAATTGTTTTAATTAGGGGTAAGTGTATTCAGCAAAAAGTTCCAAGCATAGTGGATCGTTTTAGTGTTTTTACTAGCTGCGCCCCCCGGTTTCACCCGCGTAAGTCTCGATCCCGTGGGAATATCGGGATAAAAAGTAGCCCATGTCTTAATCCAGGGTGTCAGCTACCTCCATACAAAATTTTATCAAAATTGGTCCAGCAGTTTGAGCGTGAAGAAGTAACAAACATACACACACACACTCACAAACTTTCGCCTTTATAATATTAGTGTGATGTGATAGTGTGATTAAAGTGTAGGCGATGAACAAATTGTAATTACGCAAAAAAAACCCAGACTCCTTGATTCGTTTTACTTCATCATCATCATCATTTCAGCCGAAAGACGTCCACTGCTGGACATAGGCCTCCCCCAAAGGGGGGGGTCAGGCATCACACGGTTCGTTTACGATTCGTTTTACTTATTCGGTTAATAATACTGTTTATGGACCAGGAAGGTTGGATTGTTATAGGTGAAAAAATACGTGCCGTACGTGTATGGGTACGTAGGTATGTGAGTTGGTTCTGAGGTTGATATAATGTATTTTTCTTGGATCTTTTTTACTGGCTAGTATCAATATTTATCATCTTTCAATTTGGTGCAGTCAACTCATTTTTGGCAATGTTGTGGATTAGATCGTTTTCGTGAAACTACGTCCTATTTATCCTAAGTAATATTATAAATGCGACAGTGAGTTTGTTTGTTTGTTACGCTTTCACTAAAACTAAAACGAATGAACGGATTTTGATGAAATTTGGCACATGGGTAGACCATGACCTGCGGGATATGATGGCATGAATTGCGTAACACACTATCAGTAGGAATTGGTTTCAATTTGACAGTTCAACAACATTCATTGCGTTAATTACGTTGTTGAGCACATTTTTTTTCTCACATACGAATCAATGGATTAGCAATATACCTACTTCAAAACCAATCCGATTCTAATTCAAACTGCGTTACGCAATTAGGGTAATGGATTAACAAAACTAACAACGGTCGTTGATCTTCAAACAAAAACATGAAATCTTTTAATTTTATCATGGATACCCCCATCCGACATTTACAAAAAAAATATAATTGATTCTAGTTGCCCCTTCCAAAAGGTAGTTTCGTATGGAGAAGAATGGGCAAGAAACTCCACCGGTACTCTTTTAAAATGTTTTACAATATTTTGTTTCGAGTACATTAATTGTTGATTATGGAAACGACCCAATAGCCAGGGCGGGCGATGCGATACGACGCTGTGGGTTGGGGTCCAAATTTTCACGCAGTCGATGTCTCGGTCGGGAAACTAGTTTGGTATTATAATGAATCCTATTGAAAATTTCGTTAAGTATCGTCGTTCGTTTCATCATAATACAAAACAATGTTTTGCTTTTGACATGATTTAAACTATTGAGACCGTTTTAGTAATAAAAAAAATAATTGTGGTAGAAATATTTTGTATTAAGAACTTTACCGTAGTGGAAATAAAGTTCAGAATTCAAAAAAGGGGGTTTATACCTGTGTCCAAAGATTAGCCTTATTTTGTAATAAGAACCAAACTTTAAGTATTTAAGTAGCCAAAGCATTTAAGTAGTAGTATTTTCTCTCAACTTGTTCTTTCGTGTTTGTGTTTTTATTTCTTTGCGTTATGTTTACCGCAAATAAACGTATTTTCTTTCTTTCTAAGTATCAAAATCACATAATTATATCATGTAATCACAGTTTACCTGTAGTGGCAAGAGCACATCTTCTCCCGGTCTGAACTCGTATCCCAACGAACCAAGCGAGGCAGTGAACAGCTGGCAAGCGACGGACATGACCTCGTCCACAGTCCGTCTTGTCCATAGGTGTGGGCGACGGACATGGGACATGGCCGCGCCCACGATGGCCGCGCTTGAGGATTGCAATAGGGCGTCGCGAACGAATCTGGTAATAATAATTAACACTTCCATTGTAGGCAGAAGTGTACAGTAGTCAGGGAAATTTGCCACCGTACGTCAATTTACAGAGAGCATTGGTGGCCCAGTGGAAACGGCGGTGACTTCCGGCAGGCAGGGGCTTTAACTTGTGTATTTATTTCATCACCACTGCTCTCAAAACGGTAAAGGAAAACATCGTGAGGAAACCGGCATGCATCCTAGACCCAAAAATTCAAAGATATGTGACATCCACCAACCCGCACTGGGCCCGCGTGGTGGATTAAGGCCCACTCCCTCTCACAGAGAGGAGGCCCGTGTCCCAGCAGTGGGAACATAATAGGCTGATTACACGTCAATTTGCCGTGTTATAGCCATTTCATACAACTGTCCTACGCTGTACTGTGCTACGGCTACACTGTCTCCATAACGCGAACTAAATTTCGCGCGCTCTCTGTTGTACAGCGAGACGTCGACCAGTGTGCGAGAGAAAACGCGCGAAGTGGATGTATTATCTATACAATTAAAAATGAAATTCTGTTCGTTGGTAAGCGCGAGAACGAGTAGACCGATTTGGCTATTTCGTTGTAAAATTGTCGTAATAGTCCGAATTTGGTTTTTATGGAAAGATATGAAATGTTTCGTGTGGTGCCGGACGTAAAGAATAGCACCACCCCATTTCTTCTCGTGGGTGTCGTAAAAGGCGACTAAGGGACTTACTAGAGAATGGGCAGCAGCGTTCTCTATGTATTTTAACACCGTACTGCGACCGCCAACCCACCTGTCAAGCGTGGCGATTATGGCAACCCTAGAGAGGCCTATGCCCAGCTGTGGACATCTTTCAGCTGAAATTATAAATGGCAATGGTTTTTTTTATTTTAGTAAAGTTGCTCGGAAGATTGTAAAGTCCAGGAAAAATAAAAAGTGCTTTTTTCTGTGGGACTTTTGAATGAGCTCAAGACCATATTGATTTTTTTACAGGACAACGTCAGTCGGGTGAGTTATAAATAAATACTTTGTTGCATCTGGCGGCCGACTCCCGCGCAGTATGGTCCGCCCGCGCGCGGTCTCCACGAAGGCCGTGAGCACTTTCCACTCGTAGCCCTCGTCGGGCACGGCGCCCTGCGGGGTCACCGGACTCGCCAGTTTCGCGAACTCCCAGAACACCTTCACTGCTGATATGGAGAATCTGAGAAGAGAAACGATCAACTGTATGTCAGAAATAGCATAGGAACTGATGGCGAAAAACTCGTAGCCGATTTCTGGCCGACTCCGTTTAGATGGCCATCGACACGCCAAGAAGAACAGCACCTATGCACTATGGGTTAGGTACGCAATGCTAGTTTTTCAAATTCAAAATATTTTAATTCACATAATCCTACATGGGCACTTATGAAACGTCAGCAGCTAGGTTCACGGTTCCAATTGGTCGTTTCCTATGGAGAAGAGCAGCGAGAAACCCCACGGTTTTTTTTGAACAATTGACTTTTGCAAATCAAATTAAATTATTTATTTTCTTAATACAGATAGGTATAAACAGATGTAACAAATACATATAAAGTACTCTGTATCATTACCTAGTAAGGTGTGCAAATATTAATATTATTGTTAATCTAATTAAATAATTATTAAAATAACATTACAACATTATTATACTCCAAAGAAAAAAAAGAATACTAGAAAAGTGTCAGATGTATATATATATATTATATACGTGTCATAGACTTAGCAATCAAATAAATAAATCAATACACGTCAAAAAACTTAATCAAATAACCCGCCCCTAACTGTTCCCCGCAAAGGTGCCCATAACGCTTGCGTACTGTCAAAGATCTACGAATAACAGCCGGGACCAACGGCTTAATAAGATATTTTATTTAAATATGGGCGTTTTTCTGCAACTGCAAAAATAACGTTGTAATTCTTATTATCATTATGAAATACATTTTTTTTTTGTGTTTTCATTTATATGAACTAAAAAATAAACCTCCGCTGACCATCTGTCTGTCAGCGGGCTGTATCTCATGAACCATAATATAATAGGTACAAAGTTGAAATTGTCACAAATTCAGTGCAATAGGGTATTACGCCCATTTTTGAAAAGTGTCTCAATTAGATTCTATAGTGCTAATGAACTACTAAAAAAATCACAAAAATTTAATTCAATCGTTAAGTGCCATAAAAATGCATTAAAATTTTGCATTTTCAAATTTCGCGCGTAATTTGGCGAGAACGCTGGACGCAATGAGTGGACGCCATATTGCTCTGTGGTCATAACGTCAGTTGGCTGTGTAAACAAATGCAGTAATATTTACGCTGATAATTGACAGTTGACACTTCTAAGTTTACATAGCCATAGGACGTAATAACATGGCGACTACTATCTAATGGTGTTATGAAACAGATTATGAAAGCAGAAACCTTTGAATTGAATTTTAAAATTTGGTTTGCAATTTTATGAACTAAAACTAACGTTTTCCGACTGCTGTTTGCCTAAGGTATGTCAATATTATATTTTTAGATTTTTTCTCATTAAGAGTAAAATACCCGATCACGCGTCAAGTTATAGTGAACGCACTATACAGGGTCAAATTAAATTAACTAGCGAAACTCCGCTGACGATGGGTATCGATATCAGCTAAACACGACAAAAAAAAAGAAGGTTTTGGCGATATTTTTTTGTGGTCAACGAGTGCTGGTAGTGTTGTTAATTGAAGTATGTGTTAAAAAAAATCTTAAAACCCATCACGTTTATGAAGTTTACACAAAAATCAAAATCAAAAATCAAAAGTCATTTATTCAAACTAGGCTGAGAATCAGCACTTTTCGAATGTCAAAAATTACATAAGACAGTCCCCCAAAAACGCCCACCCTTCACCACTTCCTAGTGCTTTAGCTGGGAAGAAGAAGTGGCGCAACAAACTCCCCAGCAGCACAGCTGTCTGTTCAGATATAAAACTTGAATCTATACAATAAAATGTAAAAGAATTTGCATTACGCAACACAACATTAGATTATTTGCCTTATGTTAGCTAGCACACGCCACTATACCAAAAAAAAAACATAAAAATCGTCGAAAACTATACTCAAGCAGAAATAACGTAAACAGAACGTACCTAAATAAAAGCCTCCAGGCATAATGGGCGTGCCCGCCCACACAAAGCTATAGCTGCAACTCGAAGTCAAAAATGATAAACTAGCACCATCGTAGTAAAATAAAAAACAGTTAATCATTAATAACAATAATAAAACCATGGTCAGCAAGACGACCAGTCACCACAAGCAGCACCCGTTCACGAGCATAACGCAAAGATCAGCCATCACCCCCCTCGCCATAGCAGAGGGAAGGAGGCAACCCGACCCCCGACGCTACCGCAAGCAGTGACATCTAAGGGAGCATGACGAACTTGCTGCCGGTTGCTCAGGCAAGAATAATATAATCAATTGTCTAGGTCGCTAGCTAACCACTTATTGCAATACAACTCATAAAAAAAACATTTTCATGAGTATATTATGTCACTAATAAATAAAAATAAATTGACTTAGACAGTCAAATAAAAATAAACAATTATATGAACTCATATAACCTGTCAGTAGGTACGCTAATTCTGGAGAAAGAACATGAACATTGTCTTGAGTTAATCACAGCGACCAACTATTCTTATCGTTTAAGTAGTCATTGATAGAATAGTATGCCTTTGAACAAAGATTGGATTTAACTTTAACTTTAAACGCATTAAAAGGCAAATCTAACATAGAAGAGGGTAGCTTGTTATAAAAAGTTATACCAAGTCCAACAAATGAGTTATGAACCTTATGAAGCCGGTGAAAAGGAGCACGTAATTTATCCTTATTTCTGGTGTTAATATTGTGAATATCACTGTTTTTAGTGTATAAGTGTATATTTTGCCTAACATATAAGATGTTGGCGAAGATGAATTGTGATGCCGCCGTGAGTATACCAATATCCTTAAAAAAATCTCTTAGAGAAACTCTGGCACCCAGCTGGTAAATTGCTCGAACAGCTCGTTTTTGGAGTACAAAAATATTTTGAATGTCAGCTGCTTTACCCCACAGCAGAATACAGTAGGACATAACGCTATGAAAATAACTAAAATAGACTAATCGGGCTGTATCAACGTCAGTGTATTGTCTTACTTTCCTGACGGCGTATGCGGCCGAACTGAGCCTTCCCGCTAGGCTTGATATATGAGGTCCCCACTGAAGTTTGGCATCTACTGTTATACCCAGAAACACTGCCGAGTCTACAGTTTCAAGCACCTCTTTATCTAAAACGATGTTGGGACCTAAATTTCTAACATTCGGTAAGGCAAACTTTATACATTTCGTTTTCTTGGCATTGAGAACTAAATTATTTGTCGTAAACCAATCCGTAACCATTGAGAGTGCAATGTTTACGTCGTCAAAATCTTGTCTATTCCGGTCTACTTTAAAAATAAGAGAGGTATCATCTGCAAACAGTACAACGTCACAGACACCCTTTATATAGAATGGTAAATCGTTAATATACACTAAGAATAAGAATGAGCCTAGAATTGAGCCTTGAGGTACACCTAACTGAACTGGTAGCTCGGAAGATTTCACACCATCAACATCTACACATTGGAACCTATTATACAAATAAGAATTTATTACTTTAAGAGCTTCATTTTGGACGCCGTAATGATGTAGTTTACGCAAAAGAGTGTCATGGTGCACGCAATCAAAGGCTTTGGAGAGATCACAGAAAACTCCAATAGCATTTTGCGAGTTCTCCCATGCGTTAAATATGTGTTTCAGCAGTGCAACACCCGCATCTGTAGTCGAACGACCTTTTGTAAAGCCATATTGTTCATTGTGAAGGAGGCTGTTTATATTAAAATGTCTTAGCAACTGCTTGAGTATTAACTTTTCAAATATTTTGCTAAATGCAGGTAAGATAGAAATAGGCCTGAAATTGCCAACGTCATTTTTATTACCTGATTTAAATAAAGGTATGACTTTACTACTCTTCATAAGGTCAGGAAAAGTTCCTAAATCAACACATTTATTAAAAGTAACAGCTAGATAGGGGGCTACGATGTCTATTATATTACTTAATAGTTTAATGGAGATGCCCCAGTAATCACCAGTGTTTTTAGATTTAAGTGTGATAAAAACATTAACTACATCATGAGGTGTTACATGTTCGAAGCTAAATAAACGACTACATTTAGGCACACTACTATGCAAAAGATTTTCAGCTTTAGACAGGGATGAATTTAAGGAGCGAGTCGTAGTTATAGGTATGTTGGCAAAAAACTCATTGAATGCTTCAGCTACGTCAGCTGCATTATTAACTAATTTGTTTTCGACCATAATTTCTAATTGTTTTTCTTGTTTAACAGACTTACCAGTTTCATTGTTAATAATTTTCCAAGTGGTTTTTACTTTATTATTAGATTTTTTAATTGTATCGCTTAAAAATTTAGATTTAGCAAAAACACAAATCTTTTTAAATAATTTTGAATAATTTTTGACATACTCTAGAAAAGGAGTATCAAACCTGTATTTTTTCAAACCATATAACTCGTATAGTCTCACTCTACTTTTATAAATACCTGGGGTAGCCCATTGATTAAAGCCAACGGAGGTACCATTAATGTTAATGGATTTGGTCTTGAAAGTAGATTGGTACTCCTTTTGTACAACATCAAAAAGGGCTCCATAGATGTCATTAGGATTCTCGTGTTCTACTATAGATGGTGTAATTTTATGTGCTATATTATTTTTAAACTTGTTGCAACGACTAGCTGTATAAGGCCTGCATTTTATTTTATGCGTATTTTTACGTAATGACATAGGGAAGCTAGCTAATAAACCACAGTGGTCAGACGTTAAGTCACTTAACACTAATTTATTTTTGGCATCACAATCACTAAATATATTATCTAGACAGAAACTGATTGACTGATATTTCAAAAGACTACTCACCTGCGGTTGATAACTAAAAAAAAAAACAGGCCAAGTGCGAGTCGGACTCGCGCACGAAGGGTTCCGTACCATTATCTATAAAAACGGCAAAAAAATCACGTTTGTTGTATGTTATTCTGGTTTTTAGTATTTGTTGCTATAGCGGCAACAGAAATACATCATCTGTGAACATTTCAACTGTCTGGCTATCACGGATCATGAGATACAGCCTGGTGACAGACAGACAGACAGAAAGACAGACGGACAGACAGACAGACGGCGGAGCCTTAGTAATAGGGTTCCCATTTTACCCTTTGGGTACGGAACCCTAAAAAAACTAGTGTGCTTTTGACCACACGACTGAAGTAAAACTTACAAATAGTAATAATAATTATACTTACAACAATAGGCCTGCACTGTGTCTTAGATATACGAAACGCAACTGGCTATGAGAAAAAGAAAATGTGTGCTCGCACCTCTCTCTCTTGCCTCTACAGTATTATACGACTTCTTCTCGAACTCTCTCTTTCTATATTCACTAACTTTTATCTCCCTCACAAATTCCGTTCGCTCGCTTCCGTAACGCTCAACGTCAAGCATTCACCAGCTTACTCCCCAAGTCAAGCGTGCGTAAAGAAGTTCTACTCCAAAAACTCGTTACATTTATCATTTTAAGGTATCGAAACCCATCACGTTAGTGAAGTTTGAGTTGACCCTGTATATCAACTCAAACCAATTGCAGGTTATCGATACAAACGTTGCTTGCCGCGTGTACCTGCTATGCTGAATGAGATAAAGCGGGTGACGTGCGGATGCTCCGAGGACGTGTATCCGCGGGTGGTAAAAATATCTCAATATTTCGTTACCTACTTAAATACAAAAAAACAGGTCAAGTGCACATCGGACCACGGACAATGAAGGTTTCCGTAGTGGGGATTAATTGTCCTAAGAACTAACTATTGCGGTTAAAATTAAAAATTAATTAATTTACAGTACACGTCCGTGTTTAAGTCACAGAAGTCGATATGTGTACCACAACTTAATTGGTCCAGTAGATTCTGAGCAAATCGGCTGTGACTAACGAGTTATCCTATATGGGCTCCGTTTTTTTCCTTTTGAGGTACGGAATCCTAAGAATTATTTAATTATTTTCACCAAGATTTAAAATTTGGATGATGATTAAAGTTTCTCCCTGTACTTGACCCCGGACTCACTTGTTATCCCCAGGCCGCATGGTCCCGTCCACATTATCTCGGAACGTGTCCGCAAGCTCGTCTATATCCGAGAACAACACTAGCGTGGCGGCCCCGGCCGGGCCGGCGCGGCCGGCGGGCCCCACGGTGTGCGGCTCCAGCATGCAGAAGGTCGCGTCGTCGGCCCCCTTCCATATCGCCACGCAGTATCCTTTCGAACAGAGGACACCGTGCTTGTGCTGTAATAAATGTTCATAGCTTTTATTTATTGGAAGACGTACAGTCGGCGTAATGCTGGTCACCGACTGTACAAACCAGTCAACGACACTAATCACACTAATATTTTAAAGGCGAAAGTTTGTGAGTGTGTGTGAGTCTGTGTGTGTGTGTGTGTGTTTTTGTTACTTCTTCACTCTCTAACGGCTGCACTAATTTTCATAAAATTTTGTATGGAGGTAGCTGACGCCCTGGATTAACCCATAGGCTACTTTTTATCCCGATATTCCCACGGGATCGAGACAAACTCAAACTCAAAGCATTTATTTCAAATAAACCAATTACAGGCACTTTTGAATTGTCAAGGGGTCGGCCAGTCATAAAGATGAAACTAGTTACCCATTCCAAAGCTTAGTATGAAGGTAATAAGAACGGGCAAGACACTCCACGAACACTCTTAAATCTCTTTTAAATTGACATGGTTACAAAATATTGGTGAGAACGATGCAAAACGTCAAAAGCGTCCGTAATAAAAATATTTTAAAAAAACAACAATTCAAGAATTAAACTAAAATAAAAAACTTTTTACAAAAAAAAAAAACAACCAACTCCAAAAAAAAAACACTACAAAGTGAAAAATAACTTTTTTTTTTTTTAAACTTTAAAAAAAGTTTTTATTTTTCACTTTTTAGTGGGTCAGTTTGTAATTTACAATAGCCTTATGTCAAATGCTCATCACCTTTTACAAAATATTGCTTTTCCCGATGCAGGGGCGTTAATTGTTGAGGAGTTCTCCTGGTAAGAACCAGGAGAACTGATGGTGACTTCACCATATGCATTTTGACGAGCATAAATTGCTTATCAACCATATTAAAGTGCCTAATCGAATCGCAACGGTGAAATACTTATTATTACGTAGTTCCGGTGGCCATCAGTGGTCTTCATCATCATTTCTACTTCACCAAATGATGCTTTCCGAGAGCAAATGCACGAGTTACTATAAAAAATACTCAAATCGCTATAGGTATGCCTATAAAATTTGAGGATTTCCCTCGACTTCCGTGGAATCCCTTCATCAGATTCTGATTTGGTGGCAATGGGACCACCTCGGGAGCATACCCTTCCATACAACAAAATATTTTTTTAAATCCGTCCACAATTGACGGAGTGATCGGTGAACATACAAAAAAAAAAAAAAACCAACATGCAGCCGAACATATAACCTCCTCCTTTTTGGAAGTCGGTTAATAAGCCATGGCCGCTAAGAGATGACTAGTCCCTACTGATGGCGCCCGTTCACGAACATGACGCATGGATTAGCACCATTCAGCTCAACCATTTTGAAGGGAGCTTAATGATCCAACACACACGCCACCATCAGCGAGACATTACAGTGAGCATGACATACTCTCAGCCGCCAGGGCACATTCAAGTCAATGAAAGACGTACTCAGTAAATGGTAGCTTTATAGTAAGTACATGGTACTCACACATGTGCTATGCAATTATACAGGGTGGAATTTTGTAATGCCACCTGTAGGGAAAGTACTCTTAATACTGCAGATAGAAAGTTTTACTCAAAGGAAACATTCCTTTATTTTTGAATAGAAAGCAAACTGCATTCAAAGATTTTCGAAAATTCTCTTCTCCCACACCCGGGAATCGAACCGGCTAAAATCTGAAAAAATTATACCCTGTACATTTATTGCATCGATCTTTAGGGTCAATTATAAGGATGAAATCTCTCTAACAAACATGATAAATTAAATGAAAGGAAAACCAGGAAATCTTAAATTAATTTAATTATTTACAAAAAATGGTAAACTAACTAATTAGTTGCTCGAAATGGGCTCCATTCTCTTGGATACACAAATTTATTCTTTTAACGAATTCATTTCTAGTAACCTTTAATAAAGTGTTGTGGTGAATATTATAAATCGTATTCTGAACTTCAACTCTCAACTCGTTATCATTCGCATAAGATTTCATGTAAATCCAAAAAAAACAAAAAAAAATCTAATGGGGTGAGATCTGGCGATCTCGCAGGCCATCCGATTGTGCCGTTTGTACCAATCCAGGTATTAAAATGGTTATTAATGTAGGCAGTAGTGATTCTGCTGTTATGTGCTGGAGCACGATCTTGCTGTAGAATTATTTGGTTTCGCTCTTCCTCGAGGAAACCATTTAACTCGTTTCTTAAGAGATCCAGTATTTCAATATACTTGACAGTGTTTAAATGACCTTCGTACACGTGGACTAACACTACATTATTTCTCATAATTCCGCACCAAACGTTGAAAGAAAATCTTACTTGATTGTTAGTTTCATGAACACGAACAGGATTCACTCGAGACCAATAATGGTTATTGCGGCGATTGTACATGCTATTATTGCTGAAGTTGGTTTCGTCAGACCATATAATATTACTCAAAAAATTAGGGTTTCGGTCAATTTCTCCAAGCATGTTTTCACAAAATTGTAATCGTCTGTCACGATCCCCAATATGCAATTTTTGCACCAACCGACCTTCACGATAGCATTTATACTTATACTTTTTCAGCACTTTAAGTACGCGAGTGTGGGTTGTTCCTAATTCATCGGCAGCATCTCTACTTGAAGCCTTTGGAAACAGAGGCGGCTCGTGACATTTATTTGTGGGGGTTCACTAAAAAAAGAAACGTAGAACTAGAGCTTACCATTTATTTTATTTGTAAAGAAAATCCATTCGGCGATCTTTATCGATTTTCATCAACGCGTTCATTGAACTCTCTAATAGATTTTCGATACGCAGAATCGAGCGCCTTACGAATATCTTGACGGCCGATAGATGCCAATTGCACTTCACATAAGATATGAAATCGAGATTGCGAATGTTTTTTCACTTTTATTGAAAGATGCGCTAAATCCTCAACACGACCGTTTCCGTCCATGCAGATTCACCACCACTGCCGGCGCCAGCTCCAAACACCAGACACGGGATACAAAATAATTTTTTGCTTTCTTCACATCCACACAACCAAGGTGTTTTGAAATATTGTTCAGATTTAAAACCACGCGTAAAAGATTTATTTTTCGTAACACATTTTTGAGAAAGTGCAATTTCGGGACGTGGTGGTCCCTTAGCTTTCAGTTCGATACGCATTTCGAGAGTCTTTTCACAATTTTTAATAAAAGATACACTGTATTGTTCCATTTTTAATACAAATGTCGCGCACAAACTATTTTTAATAATTATTTAGAATAAACACTGCGAATCTACTGACAGCCGAGTTGAGCCGACCGTTTGTTTACATAAGATCGGCAACAGCGCATAAGCATAGATCGCATTCCCGCGCGCGGGCACGAGGGCACGAGGCCCGCCTTGGGCCGTTTGGCAACGTCGCGCGTGAGCGGCGCTCCAAATTAGGCTAATTTCTCATACAAAATCTTCTGTTTCACGCGTCGGACTGTGTCGATATTTCTCTTTCGCACTCATTGAATACAGTGCTAGAAATCGTACTGAACTTTGTTTCATAGGAGCGCAATCGCTGGCGCTCCACACGTTACAACTTGACGCCAAATGTACGCGTAGGAAATGGTTTTCTAGTAAACCGCTATTGTATGCGTATGGGCATAGTAGAAAGAATGTATGTATAGGATTATAATAAAGTCATAGTCGCGTCGTCATAGTTGCGTATGTTTTTATTATTTTAATAGAATTATAATTAATATTCTAGTGATATTTATTTTAGAAGTATGTATTTGTGTGTACGTATGTATTATATTAGTATATTATTTGTTTAGTTTTATTAAGTAAATTGTTTTTGATTATATGTATTCTATTTTCTCTTCTACTCTTACACACGGTGTCTACATCTCTTTATCGACTTTCCTATCGCAGGTATGCTGGAAGAAATTTCTTTAGAAATAAGCATCACCTTTGTACGTATTTTTCTGTTCCTTTCTTCTTGTATGTTTATAATGTGTGTACATAAATGGTTAAATAAATAAAATAAATAAATAAATAATAAAGAAATATAGATTATGCTATTTTCGTGGGAGTGCACTGCACCAGCGCTCTTTATAACGAGCCGCCTCTGTTTGGAAATGATTCAAAGTATGTTAAAACATCTAGTTCAAATCAATTTAAATTTCAATCGAAATAGTTTTGCTGAATAGTTTGCCGTCTCTTCTTGAAACCACCCGTATTCTTTAAATTTTCTACCATTATTTTCAATACGAACCGAGTTGGTGCCTGTCGGTCTTGATATCTCTCTCCATACCACCGCAGAGCTAGATTCACGTTTTTGTTATTTAAAAAATAAGCTTCCATTAAATCAAACTGTTCTTGATAAGCAATTTTCACCGTGAGACAAAATGTGAAATGAGTTGTAAAAACAATCAAATGTGAATAACAACTATGACAATCTAATTTTCAAATTTTAATCTAACATTCCATATTTAAATTGCCTCATACACGCAGCTACGAGTATGTCGCAAAGGAGTCTGCATTACAAAAGATGGATGTTAGTTAAAGAGCTTTAACTTGACTCATTGAATTTGTAACTTCAGATTTCCTGGTTTTCCTTTCATTTAATTTATCATGTTTGTTAGAGAGATTTTATCCTTATAATTGACCCTAACGATCGATGCAATAAAAGTACAGGGTATAATTTTTTCAGATTTTAGCCGGTTCGATTCCCGGGTGTGGGAGAAAAGAATTTTCGAAAATCTTTGAATGCAGTTTGCTTTCTATTCAAAATAAAGGAATGTTTCCTTTGAGTAAAATTATCTATCTGCAGTATTAAGAGTACTTTCCCTCCAGGTGGCATTACAAAATTCCATCCTGTATATTAATATATATTATATATATATATGCTTGAATTTAAATTCAATCGGGCAGGATGATCGGGATCGGGCTTTTAATAAATCGTGTTTTTTATATTTTCATTTTACGCGGGTGAAACCGCGGGGCGCAGCTAATAATACCATAAATTTTGCCTCTTTTTGTGAGCCTCAATTCCCATTTTGGTGTACTAAAATACACCAAGTAGTGCCAAGTAACTGTGTAGACCAACTCGGATGTAGCGTGGGTGGTCACAGTTCTAACCTAACTCATTCGGCAGCTTAATTACTGTGACCAACTTTAAAAACACGACAGAAAGTTAAAAAGAGGCTCGTTTATTTATAAAATCGTGCATTGAGTTTGTATGCTAAGCAGTGCGTTTAAAATAAATTCAGAGCGCGAAAAAATCGCCCGTGGGGACTAGATGCTACGGTGGGGACTGCACCGTTAGAATATTGGAATAAAACTTGTAATGCGGGCAGTATTATTAAAAACTTACCGATTGAAAGAAGGCGTTAAGGGCTTTCTTGATGCTGTTGACACTGCCGGTCTCGCCTGCTTTGATATCACCACCGACCACATCGGGCTCTATTTCTAACTTTATCTGTAAACATGAAACACAATAATTATGAATCGATGATTGTAAAAACCCACCGACAGATGCCCACACCCTATGTCCAGCAGTGGACGTCTATGTTCAGCAGTGGACATCTATGTCCAGCAGTGGATGTCTATGTCCAGCAGTGGACGTCTAGGTCCAGCAGTGGACGTCTATATTCAGCAGTGGACGTCTATGTCCAGCAGTGGACGTCTATATTCAGCAGTGGACGTCTATGTCCAGCAGTGGACGTCTATGTCCAGCAGTGGACGTCTATATTCAGCAGTGGACGTCTATGTCCAGCAGTGGACGTCTATGTCCAGCAGTGGACGTCTATGTCCAGCAGTGGACGTCTATGTCCAGCAGTGGACGTCTATGTTCAGCAATGGACGTCTATGTCCAGTAGTGTACGTGTAACATGGCGGACTATAGTAGTTGTCAGATAGACGAGCTACGGATTAGCGAGAGAGTACTGAATACAGCATGGTATCATGTCACTTGCATCCGTCTCATTAAATTCATAAAGAAAAAAAAAATCATAGATGCATCGAAATACTCAATCTACTGTTGTATATGAATGTCCTTTTTTTCCTTGAGTCGGATATGAATTTCACAGCGAAAGTTGTTTAGTATGACAGATAGAATCACCCCCTTGACGAAATAGGTTATTTCTTTAGTACTCCTAATACTGCCATTTAACTGCATCTGGTTAACCTGGAAGCCGTCGCCAATATAGTTGGGAAAAGGCTAGGCAGATGATCAATTACAATTAAGTTGGTGACATGAAACTTGCCCATACTCTCCTCTCTTTGAGTTTGAGCCTGTCAGCCTATCTGTCTGCCTGTCTGGCTGTCCATCTGTCTGTCTGTCTTTCAATCTTACTCACATTAAAGTTGGTGATCCACTCTCACACGTAGTTATCCACTATCTCCTTGATCTTAAGCCTGTCTGTCTATCTGCCTGTCTGTATATCTGCCTGTCTGTCTATCTGCCTGCCTGTTGTGTTACTCACGTTAAAGTTGGTGGGTCTATCTGCCTGCCTGTTGTGTTACTCACATTAAAGTTGGTGGGTCTATCTGCCTGCCTGTTGTGTTACTCACATTAAAGTTGGTGGGTCTGTCTGCCTTACTCATACTCAGATTAGTGATATGGTATAGGTATCCACCATCTCCTTGTCGGTCTTCCTGTCTGTTTTACTCACATTAATGTTAGGGGGGTTAGTTGTCTACTATCTCCCAGAGCTTGAGCCTAAATGTCTGTTTATCTACCTATCTGTCTCTCTTACTTACATTGAACTTAGTACATGAGAGTTGTTCACCTTCTCCTTGAGCTGCTGCTGACTGCTGGCTTGTCTGCCTGCCTGCCTGTCTGTCTGCCTGTCTGTCTGTCTTACTTACATTAAAGTTGGTAACATGGAAGTTATCCACCATCTCTGCTGGTTTCAACTTGGGTGGCTTTTTCGCCCTCCCGATGGACATGGTGTATAGCCGGTCGCCATACTTGAGAATTGCGTCCAAGAGTTCTGGCTTCCAGAACTGGTAGGGTTCTATGTGTTCCACTACTATGCCCATTACTGCGTTGGCTGCATCCTGGTGGAAGAATGGAGGTGATCAAACAAAATAAATGCATGAGGAACGGGAGGGCTAAAAAATCTGCATTTAAATCTTATGTATAGTTAAACCAGAAAAAGTATGCGTTTCGGTAATCTTGGTATTTCCAAATTAGCAGGAAAGAAAAGAAAGAAAGAAAAAGGATTTATTGGGACCCGCACAGATCACAAATTAAAATAAAACACACTAATAGAAACTTATAGAACAAAACCAAAAATAAAACAAACTAAAAATTAAAATAAATATCCTGTACGAGGCCAAAAGGCTCCTATCTTAGCATGTTGCTGCGGCACTTAAAAATAAGCCACGCGCCACGGAGTAACCTCCCACACAGTGGCAAAACATCTAAGTTTTGTTCTTTAGATCTCATCCTCACGCGTTCGTACTTTCGAAGATAGACGATGATGTCCAAAGCGATACTTTTCTTGCGGCGGTGTATCCTGACTTGATAAGTCAAAGAATTTGAAAACTGACGAAACTATAAAAGACCTGGTTGTCTCTGTTGGGCTGGTCCATGAAGTAGTTCTCGCTCTGCGCGAGGCGCGCGCGCACGGACGCGGTGGAGCGGGTGAGGCGCTCCATGTACTTGCCCATCGCAGCTTCTTCGATTGCTGGGACCAGCTCCTCTTCGACAGCTGTAAGATGAAACATGTCTCAGGTTATAATTAGTAAAATAAAAATAAAAGAAAAGGCATGCGCTTTAGTAACCTTCGTGTTTCCGAGTTAATACCATACATTTGGTCTACCATGCTTCGTCGTAGTGCAACCGTCATCGCACATTTCTATGAAGCTTTCTCTCTCGTCGATCGTCATCTGTCTCTCAGAAGTATACGTGCGTGATTTGTTAATCTATAATTTTGTATTCATGTTAATGAAAAAAAGGTAATTACATCCGTGGTTATAACAGCTTTATAGGTCTCATCATCGAGCGTATTTACGAAGAAAAACGATGATTCTCGAAGTGCATAGCGCTTCTTTTGAAATAACTGTACGTGCTAAGCAACTCCATAAATAGGTACTAACGTCCGCCTTCCTCTTCTCCCTCGACCTTCTCCTTGGGGGAGCCTCCTCTCTTCTCTTTTAGAGAAGTCGTCAGCTCGTTGATGACAGTCACTGGGTATAATTTGTATGGAGCTATGGCTTGCTTGCCGTTCAAGTTGCCTTGACGAACTGTGGGGGTTTCAATCAAGCATTAATTTGTTACAGAAACAAGAAAAACGTTAATACCCGAAATTATAATTCATTTCGGGCGTTAATGACATAACATCCAATCCTAATCCAAATTTTGACAGTTCAGTTTGAAAATGAAAGTTTATACGTGTCAATAACCCACAAAGAGCTATAGCAGCACATAATTCTTTTGGCGCATGGGCAAAATCGGAACCAACGCTGGCGTCTTGTTTTTTCAATACATTTCACAAAACAATTGTACAAATGTTCACCAACAGTGCCCCCCTGTCAACGTCATTCAAGAGCCAAAATATCCATAGAGCAGTGTAATGCAGAAAGACGATTATACTAAAGTTCATCCGCTTAAATAGTGACGTTCATAGAAAACCACCACGAGGCGCGTACCGTCAGACATAAAAAAAAAGCCGCGCAAGAAAATTTTACATCGACGGACGCCGATCCCGATCGGTCCTGCACGCTAAGACAAACGTGGAAACTGACAGTCGGGCTGGTCCACAAATCTAAGGTCGCTCAGCGCGCTGGATGAAGAACCGGAGTTACCGACATAGCTTGCAGAGCACAGCTAGCCGCATAGCAACCGTTCGTATTTCGAAGACATGTGACATTCACCAACCTACACTGTGTCCGCGTGGTGGATGATTACGGGCCACTCCCTCTCACAGAGAAGAGCCCTGCGTCCCAGCAGTGGGAACATTATAGGCTATGACTATACTAACGATTAAACAAAAAAATTGTCGGTAATACTCACCAAGTTTATCAATAAACTCTCCGGGGCTAGCAGCCACTATGAGCACGGGACAAGACTCCGGCGGAACGAACTGCGGTTCAGGCTCTGGTTTCTCCTCACCCTCTGAAATATAACAAGTGTTAATATAGGACAATGTAGGAAAAGGTTGGTGCTAGAGGGAGATGTAGCTATACAGAATGAACAGCTATCCTGCGATCGCAGTTTAGTTTCCAAACTTGTAAACAAAAATGTGTTTATAGAAAAATAATTATATTATTTTTGAACTGTCTAGTAGTAGGTATTTTTAAACTGTTTCGACTTTATATTTGAAACTGTTAGGCACTATATTTTTTTAATTTCTTTGAATTTTAATTAATAATTCATGGTTTTTATAATTTTTATGTAAATTGCATGTACTTATATTCAACAAAATTGTTCACGAATAAATGAAATGAATTTGACTACCAAAGAAAGTTCACAACTTCAAAATGGCATTGAATTTGAATTTTTTTAATGCAGTTAAGTATTCTGTTAACTTAATTTAAATTACAAAATCGTTGATATTTAAGTAAGCGGAAGTGACGTTACTTGGAAACGAAGATTTGATTATAGAATAATAATCTACATCCCGTTTACGCAATGGAATAATGATTGTTTTAGAACTGCATTTATATCCTGGACTAGAATAGATATTGAGATTCCTATAGTTCCCGAAGCACACTGAGCCAGCCCGAGTCATGGGGGCCAGTCCATTGCTATCAGCGACACGACACCAGACTCCGGGCTGCCACTGAGAAATTCCTAATACAATAACCCGAAACACTTTACCCGGCCTGGGAATCGAATTCTCATGGCCTCAAGACCTCAGATTGCGACCTCTAGCCCAACAAATTTAAACAACGTATTTTAAATAAATAAATGAGGTACCCACCACCTGCTTCCTCGTCCTCATCGAGGTCTCCGGCACTCTCGCCAGTCATCTCGTCCCGGAGGCGCTGCAGACGAAGTTCATCACCTGTATCATACAATAAAAGACAAAAGCTATTAAAATCAGTATCAGTAAACGCAAAACTATGGTCAATGTTGTTAATTTGTTACTAACGGCGTGTGCTGGCTGACATTATGGCAAATAGTTTAATTCAATGTTTGTCGTTACGGGTAGTCAGAAGTCCGAAAGTCTGACAACCAATCTTACCGTATCGTATTACCCAGTAACTGGGTTGTAGGGGTTAGATGCGCAGTCGCTTAATTCTGGTATTCGGCTGCACCTGGTTATACTGGAAGCCGACCCCCAACATAGTTGATGATGATTAGTGTTTCTTTGTTTTGTAATAATGGCATACTTTGCATACCATTGCATTGCTTAGAATCAGTCTGAGTTTGTTGCGCCACTTCTTCCCAGCTAAGGAAATTTTCTCTTCGCCACTGGGAAATGTTTAATTTTGACGTTCAAAAAGTGCTGAGTTTTTAATCTAATTTGAATAAATGTCTTTTGATTTTAACGCGTGCCAATTTTCAAAACTGACGCATTTTTACATCTACTTAAGATTGACTCAATTCACGTTTTGACAGGGCGAATCACAAAATAAAACGTAGTTACTGGAAGAGTAACTATGGAGCTTCTTGCCCATTCTTTTCCATACAAAACTACCTTTTGTAAGGCGTGACTAGAATCAACCCTATTTGCTTACTTTCTAAAGTTATTGATGAACTTTCCGACTTTATGAATAGTCAAGGTATTTTGAACTAGGTTAAACAAAGGAAAGGTTGTTGATATTGATTTAGCAAATAAAGTATCTTTTTAAATTCTATTCTATTCCAATTTATTCCATTTTATTGCAATCTACCCCATTCTTATCTATTCCATACCCATCTACCCCATTCCAATCCACTCCATTAATACCGTACTATTCTATTTTAACAAGAAACTAATTACCCATCCTTCTTAATCCTATGCGACGAAAGCAATCCCTTGGTGAGCATGGGCGCATCGAAGGCCACGACCTTTCCCCCGGCGGACATCCACAGGCCGAGCTGGTGGTAGTCGCCCACGAGCAGGAAGATGGTAGTGGGTTTTGTGGTGTCCATATTTCATTTCATTCTTTTCTATTCCATTCCAATCTATTCCATTCCGATCTATTCAATTTCAACAAGAAAATGACTACACAAAACCACACCCTCTCCCCTCTCATACACCACACCCCCTCCCCTCTCATACACCACACCACACTACACCCCATCCCACTCACACAGCTTTCCTCCCTTTACACACATACTCACACATTCATATTCATAGTTAAATCAGGTCATTATGGGTTTATTAACACACTTAGATAAAGGTTTCTTTTGTACATGAAGTTACAGTAGAACACTGACTCCTAGGTCACAGGGTTCCCCTAGTTTAGGAGCCAGAATTTTTCACTATTTGTGAAGCCTTTTCCCAAAATCTAATGTACCTATTGTGAAATGTATTGGTATTGTATACACAGGTATTTTTGGTCAATAAACTTATTTTTATTATTTATTTTATTTATTTACTCAGCAGAGATCACCACTCACCCTTCTTAATTCTCGGCGCTGTGAGTAGTCCCTTAGTGAGCGTGGGCGCGGGGTCGAAGGCCACGACCTTCCCCCCGGCGGACACCCACAGGCCGAGCTGGTGGTAGTCGCCCACGAGCAGCGAGATGCTGGTGGGCTTCGTGGTGTCGTACCACATCTTGAACAGGTAGTCCTTCATTTCTGCATAATTTCAACATTTCAAAAATATCATTACTTGATTTTTCTACTCTCGAGTTCGAATACACATTTTTAAATATTTCTTTTACTGCTAAATTACTAAGTTCATTACTATAAACCGAAAAACGAGCAATAAAGTCACTGAATCGTGATCGTCACGAAACCAATTGCTGGTACTTCAGAATTTGTTCGGAGTTGGTCAGTCGAAAGATAAAGGATAAATCTGCCCATAGAGGATAACTGTCATTTAATTTAAGATAACGATAAAAAATATCTTTAAAATCATTATATAATAGGTTGGGGAAAAAGTTTCTTCGCATTTTTTAAGAAAATTCAAAACATTTTTCAATATAGTTTATTTACATTTAACTAAAGTATGTAGGTACCATTTTGTTCGATAACTTTTTGCCATCTTGTAGGTAGGGACATGATCCATTGCTATATAAATTTTGGGACTTCTGATCAAAATACCGCGACAAGTGGTTTTGGCAGTCCTCTCGTGATGTTAACCTGACACTGCCTAAAGAATTCTGAAGAGACCGAAGCAGGTGGAAATCTGAAGGTGCAAGGTCAGGACTATACGGCGGATGCATTAACTCCTCCCAGCCAAACTCTCTTAATTTTTGCTGAGTGGCTAAAGATGTGTGAGGTCTAGCGTTATCATGATGAAAAACCACACCCCTTCTGTTTATTAATTCCGGCCGCTTTCTCTTAACTTCTTGCTTTAATCTCATCAGTTGTTCGCAATAGAGTTCAGAATCGAGGGTCCTGCCTGGTGGTAACAGCTCATAATGAATAATGCCCTTCCAATCCCACCACACACTCAGCATCACTGTTGTATAGTTTCATTACGTCGTAATAAAGAATCACAAAATGAGTACACGGTTCATTAGGTTTCTTTCAGTGAGCTCGTGAGGTACCCAAATATCGAGCTTTATTGTGTACCCAGTTTTTTTCAAATGTGCCAAAACTGTTTTGTACCAGTTCTTCAGCTACATCGTAACTACTGATATGCCGATCTTGCTCCACTTTTTCAAAAATGGCATCCAGTTTATCCGTAATAGGGCGACCAGAGCGACGTGCATCTTTGACATCCAAATTTCTGGATTGAAAACGCTTAAACCAAATTTGTGCTACTCTCACAGACACTGCACTAGGTCCATAAACATCGCAATTTTTTTTCGCGGCTTGCGTTGTATTTTTACCTTTTTTTTAGTAAAATTTTAAAATGTATCGAATTTCTTCATTAGATTCACTCATCTTGATAGTACGAAAAACAAATGAAAATCACACATTTTCCTAATTTGAATTTGGAATTATGTTCTTTAAAATTTAAACTTTCAATTATACGAAAACCAGCCAGATACAAATAGTATAGCCAAAGAGATTTTATTACAAGTTTTATTTTATTTTATTTATTAGGGACAACAAACAGCAGTATATTAAATATTACACATGATAGGAGTACTAAACTAATAGAATTAACAAATACACTACTCACGACGTTATCCACAGATTACCATATAAAATAATTAGCATAGGTACTGTTAATTATAACAATAAGGGCAAACTTAAAGATACTCATTACAAGGTTATAATTATTACTCGGTTTGTTTTTTAAAATGTATCTCTGAGAGCATAAAATAAAGTGAGAAAAAAAAAACTAATAATGTCTGCGTCTTAATACTAGGGACAAATGTAAAGGTTTGGAATCAGATAAAATCGGCATGCAACAAACGAACTTAAAGCTACATAAATACATGAGGTATAGGAAACAAAATTAACTAACATCGAAACTTATGGCTGTTCCTTTAAAGTGGAAATAACTTGATTTTTGAACCTAGTCTTGTTCAGAAATATAATATCAATAGATACAAACTTTTTATTATAAGTGTCGACCAATCGGTACAGCGGTGAGCGTGCGCCTGAGTTGGTATGACAGAAGTTAGTGGCAAACAAACACCGTGAACGTACTTCTCTACTCTGTATTGTACGAGGGACCAGGTAGCACAAACTTCTCACAAGATCAGAACAATCAAACTTGTTGCGGCATATACTGAACAGGGTCATCATTTCTACGAGTATGCGTCTAGATTGTAGGGTCAGGATATTATATTTTTCGAGCAATGATTGGTAGGAAATCCTTTTACGACAGCATCTATAGTGCACAGAGCGAAGGTATTTACGTTGAACTAACTCCAATAATTCTATATATTTTTTGTAAAAAGGATTCAAAATAGGGACTGCGTACTCTAATTGTGGTCTGATTATAGTCTTGTATAAATGCAAATAAGTGGAAGGGCGGCGGAATTCGGTATGTAAAGTATTTTTCAGGTATGTTTTTTATATTTTTATTTTAAAGATAAGAGTATTTGAAACACATAATGTCATCTTTTTGTTTTTACAAGCTGTAGTTATTGTTATATATTTTTTTAAAGTTTTGTTCGTGCTGATTTCTAAAGTAGCCTGAATAGCTTAGGATGTTTTCCACGTTTAACACTTATTTAAAAACAAAATTCAGTAAAGTCAAACAGTCAAATTTGACAGTTAATTTGTTTACATTTCATACGAGATGCGATTTCCGTACCTTAGTTTAAAGTTATAGCTTATTAATCAAATGAATGGATCAAAGACTACTTCTGCTACGTGCTTCATACCGTCAAGTGTAAACACCAAAACAAATAGCCGACACAAATTGATTGTTAGTAAAAGAAACCTTAAAAAAGAAATGGTGCGAAGAAGTAAACGTTGAGTACTAGTCTGTGCGGCGTCTGTTTTATTGTGAAGATCATTTGAACGTAAGTTAAGTTTTCCTGAGGCGATACATCGATGTGATTCGACTTGTACTGTCGGCCGCTGGTGAAAAACTACACTATTTACCTATTTGAGTAGAATAATAATAAGTGCTTCATGTGAATTTGTCGTTGACATTGACACTTGACACATACAGAACAACTTAATTATTTATTTACAAGAGGCACTGAAAATTCCCAATTCAGGCTACTTTGGATGACATTTAGAGGTCAAATAAAAGTCAAGTGATTTTAAGTATTTTTGTGAAAATAAATACGATCTTATAATTTTAAGACCTATTAATAGAAAAATAACTCATATAAGCTTAAAATCTCGAAATGGTTTTCGAATCGGTATAGGTTAATTTTTACTTTACATACCGAATTCTCTAGATGCGCGCATTACGAAGCCAAACATTTGATAAGCTTTATTGACTATATTATTTACATGCGCATCGAGATGGAGCATGGAGTCTAACTGAACACCAAGATCGCGGAGACAAGTAACCTTATTTAGGACAGTATTTCCAAAACAGTAACTAAACTTGTTAACCTATTTCTTTTTGGTAAACGTAATACTATGACATTTAGAGTAACTAAGCTGAAGTTTGTTAGAAGAGCAGTATTCTAAAAAACGATCCAGGTCCTTCTGTAAATTTATGCAATCAGATTGATTGGTGATATTTTTATATAAAGTCATCCATCCGCATATAGGAGAAATTTCGAAGATTGAAAACAATTTTTAACGTCGTTAATAAATAAAATAAATAATAATGGACCTAGAATGGATCCTTGCGGGACTCCAGATGTGACTTTAATGGGGCTAGACTCATAGCCGCTTATCACCACTTTTTGAGTCCTATCAGTGACGTAAGAAACGAACCAGCGAAGCAGATTACCTCTGATGCCGTTATATGCAATTTTATCTAGTAGTAATTTGTGATCCACTTTGTCAGAAGCTTTTTGGAAATCAGTATACACCACATCAATTTGCTGTCTATTATCGAGGCTTTCAAATAACTGCGATGTAAAAATGAGGAGGTTACTCACGCAGGACCTATCCTTAACAAACCCGTGTTGTTCTTTTAATATTACGTGACGTAGGACGGGGTAGATTTAGTTGTGAACGAGTTTTTCAAAAAGTTTAGACAGCGCCGATAGCAAAGATATTGGGCGGCATGTAGACACATCATTCTTGGAGCCGCTTTTGTGGACCGGAACAACGTTAGCTCGTTTCCAGATTTCTGGGAATACGCCATTAGTAATGCAAGTTCATACATACTATAATGCGAAAAGACTTTTTCCCCAACCTAATATAATATAATTTCTTCTGTACCTACGTCTGTATGTCGCTGAACTACTCCTAAACGACTGGACCGATTTTGATGAAATTTTGTTTGAGTCCCTAGATGGTTTAGATTCACAATTAGACCCAGTAGGTGAAGCTGCGATCGAGTTCTAGGAAACAGGACAACGTCTGTCCGGTCAGCTAGTGATGTATGAAATATTCTCAATTATAAAAAAAATACTGTTTTAAAGGTATTAGTGACAGAGAAGTCAAAGACAAAGCCAAACAGATTTAAAAATCTAATTTGACTCACGTTTGAATTCCACTTTCTCCTCTTCCTCTCCCTCTCCCAGGCCTTCTTTTTCATCACCGCCTCCTTCACCTTCCTGAGGACAACATATATACGGTATAATAACATCACGCCTGCATTCTCTGAAGGTTTAGGCAGAGATGTACAGGCGCTGTACAAATTCCGTTTCTGCGCTATAAGGGTTAAGGTCTATTTTTGTTTGCTTCGTGTACGATACAATATGCTTTACTGCTTGCTTTACCGACTGAGTATTGTCATAATGTCAATGTCACAGAATAACACTAAGTTGATAAATAAAAACGTGACACTGGCAATGAAATATAACTGATTTGATTTATGTTTTAAAATAGGCAAGCACTTCCACGGTTGCAATAGCTCTATAATAAATTTAACGCACGTTCGTATTTCCGAAGATAGACGATGATTGCCGAAGCGCTTATTTGTCTTTGGAAAGCTATTATAAATGTAAGTTCTAACATAATAGGTATGAGAAACAGGGTGTAAAGTTCCTCATCCTCCATAGAAATGAGAGGACCCTCCAACCAGACGGGTGTTGTGGTTGTGGGCTACTGCCCGACGATTGATGTCGGGACGTTGTTGTATAAAAGCTAATCGCGCGGATAACTTTGCTTGCGCGATGCAGAATTTTGCGTCAGTGTGATGTGGCATTGTCGATGCCGCTAAAAACTCACCCCGGGAACCTCATCTGGCAGTCGAAGTGGCAGTCTCATGGGCTCGCCCAGTTCGATAGAGAAGGTGTTGGCTCCCATCTCGAACTTCTCCGTGAGATCATCTATGGTGAGCTCCTTGCGGCCCGTCTTCTTTAGGTGGTTCAAGTAGTAATCTCCGCCGGCGGCTGTGAGAATACAGTCAGTCAATATCAGTTTTAGATTTAAGTGCAAAAGTATGTAGCAAGGAATAGACGTGATTTTTCGTACAGAGATATTTAGTTGTGTGATAAAGTCGTTTTTATCCGGAAAATGCCTGGTTCGTGTGGGGTACACCACGGAAGCGAAGGGTATCGTATTACCCAGTTACTGGGTTGTGGAGGTCAAATAGGCAGTCGCGCCATGTAAAATACTGGTATTCAGCTGCATCCGGTTAGACTGGAAGCCGACTCCAACATTGTTGGGAATAAAGCTAGGCAAATTGAATGAGAAGCGAAGACCTCAATAATTAATGACTTTAGTATCTATACATTGTAGAATCCAATAAATGGTAGAGTATGCTTGAGATATAGACGTACCCAGAATGTTGAACATGTGGTCCTGGTGCATGTGCGGCGGCGGCACGGACGCCGACGCCGCCGCGAAGGCCGCCGCCGCCGCCAGCGCCAGCGTGCGCCCCGCCATGTCCGACTCCTGCGGACGTTACCACTTACTAATCAAAGGCGAACACAAGTAAAAGCAATCGACGAATTAAGGCGCTACTCCGAGCAAAATTTTCGGTGGTGCCATCTTGAATTCTGGTTTAAACCTCAGTTTTGTTGTCAGCTACATCGAAAACTATGGAAATGACACCGAAGTCGAAAAAAATAAAAACATTAAAAAAATAAGTAGCGCCATCTTGATTTTAAATTTTGACCCCATAATGGTTATCAGCGCCCTCAAAAACCATGAAAACGATACCCATGATGAAAAGTGTGCAAATTTTCGGTTGCGCCATCTTGAATTTTTATTTTGACCCCATAATAGTTATCAGCGCCCACGAAAACCATGAATTCGATACCCATGACGAAAAATTTGCAAATTTTCGGTGGCAACATCTTGAATTTTGATTTTGACCCCATAATATTTATCATGGCAGCGCCCTCGAAAACCATGAAAACGACACCCATGACGAAAAATTTTAGAATTTTTGGTGGGGCCATCTTGAATTTTGTTAGTATTATTTTGTTATTTTTTTACTTAGTATAAGTACGAAGCTCATACTTAAATTCGTGAAAGTCGCAATTAGTAAGCAATTATTGATACTACAAACTTTTAGAAATCATGCGTCCTTCATGCTGAACACGGAGGCCACCATCCATCCTGACGTCAGAATGGCTGGTCAAAAAAAGATTCACATTTCTCTGAATGTATTATAATTATGTAGCAATGTAGAAAATATAAGCAATTGGATAGCAATTCTTGAATATACTTTCAGAACCGCTTTCCATAGGCAACCAGTCATTCTGACGCTAACTGAGTTTACTATTAATTTATTTGGCCGCTAAACCACGACACATGGATTTTCATACAACTTTTAAACATTTAACATTATAATATATAATCAAAAAACCGGCCAAGTGCCAAAGCGGCCAAAATCTCGAATCTCGACTCTCTAAAACAAGAAACTTCGCATAAAGCTGAACATTTGTATGAATGTTGGGAACACCATTAGCCATTTGCATTTTGAAAAGCAGATAAACTTTTGGTTGAATATATTATTAGATGATTATCAATCAGACGAATAATTTTCCCAAATTATTCATAACTTACACCGCTTTCATTATTTCCAATACTATTTTTTATTTGATACAATATTTTTAACTCAACATGACCACAACAGATCATGGAATAGGCCTACCGGGGAAACCACCTCAAAAAAAAAACACGCCAAGTACACTACCTACACGGGTGGCGCGGAAACGTGTGCATATTATGAAGAACACAACTTTATCAACTTTTTGCATCGCTATATCTCCGAAATGGTGATTTTTAAGAAAAATAAGTGTAAGAACAATTTTTATAGATAATTGCATGATGAACAATGTTTGTCTCACCTATTTTTATGGTAAAACTTACCGATTAGCTAAAAAAATCCAGCTAGCTAGCTAAATCCCGTTTTTTTTTATTTGTCCTTGAATATATTTTTTCCACACGTCGGCGTCGGATCGATGGGGACTTTTGAAATTTATTTGTAATGGTGTTCCCAACATTCATAGCATTTTTCAGTTATATGCAAATTAATTGAAAAAAATTTTGAAGCTTGACCGGGCTATTGATAATAATACCAACCTATTATTGTCACAGTGCAGAGCAAAGGCTGACACAGCCACACAAATACACAAAACCCCCCACCAGCCACCACCCAGGCTCATACAGAGAAGGCATGAGCATTGATCAGCACGCTTGCTCAAGAAGGCATGAGCATTGATCAGCACGCTTGCTCAAGAAGGCATGAGCATTGATCAGCACGCTTGCTCAAGAAGGCATGAGCATTGATCAGCACGCTTGCTCATGAAGGCATGAGCATTGATCAGCACGGTTGCTCAAGAAGGCATGAGCATTGATCAGCACGCTTGCTCAAGAAGGCATGAGCATTGATCAGCACGCTTACTCAAGAAGGCATGAGCACTGATCAGCACGCTTGCTCAAGACGGGAATGAGTACCTAACTTGCCATGACTTACATTAATGCCACACTTCTCAGCCGCCTTGCCGATAGCCGAGTTCTCACCGCGGGGGCCCATCATGATGGCGGCCGTGCCCTTGTTGATCCATTCGTATTGTTTGCTCTGAAAAATTAATTATTAAGTTTTTAATGTGTAACATCTTTTCTTACGCCGTGTGTGACAGGGTCTACAACGGCTCTTAGCTCTAAGCCTGAAAAATATGGACGGGAAGTGACAGCTTAAGCATGGATTAAGTAAGTACTTTTTAATAGCATGAACTTACTGTATTCATGGAATTAGTTAAGTACTATACAGGGTGGAATTTTGAGATGGGGCAGTAAGGGCAGCTACCTTAACCGTTGTAGCTACAGGAAAACGGTCTTAAGAGACTGTCCTTATCTTTTTGAGAAATTTTGATCTGCATTCACAGATTTTGAAAAAAATGTACAGTCAGCGTGATAATGGGGAATTTTCACAAAAAACTTTTTTTTATGCCAATCGATCCTCTTTCTTATAAGGATCAAAAACCTCTATTGGATCAATTGAGGTTGGAGTACTAGAAAAGTCATAAATTGCAAAAAAACTTCCAACTTAGTTTTTTTATGATAGATAGATGGACCGCTACAATTAAGACTGGCCAAAAATAAACAAAAAAAAAATAAACTTAGTATTTCGAAATCTCATCAATCGAATCCCGGCAATTCGCAAGGCAGTGGATACAAACATAATTATGGTCCTTTAACGTGACCACCTCGCAGTCCTGATCTCACGCCTTCACACTTTTTTATGTGGCGCTATTTAAAAATTGAACTTTATAAAAAGAAATACAACATTGTTCAGGAACTCAAAGATTTACTTACCACGATTCTCTATGGAATTAATCCTAGCACTTTATCAGCTGCTACCGGCTCTGTAGTAAAGAGAATAAAAATATGCCTAACCTAACCTACGTCAAAACGGCTACCATTCTGAACACCTCATAACTTGGAGCACAAAAGTAAAATTTCTAGGTGAGTCCAAATGTAAAGTTTGAAGTTTTTAATTTTAAGGTGAAATAATACCCAAAGCAGAAGTTATATTTTTTTATTTGTTTTTTTCAGCAGTCTTTTTTGTAGCGGCCAGTTTATCGATGGTAAAAAATGTAAGTTCGAGTCTCATTTCCTACGAAATGTATGGGAAAAGTTTTTGCGATTTATGACTTTTCTAGTACTCGAACCTCAATTGGTCCAATAGAGGGTTTTGATCCTTATAAGAAAGAGGATCGATTGGCATAAAAAAAGTTTTTGTGAAAATTGCCCATTTTTTTGCTGACTGTACATTTTTTTCAAAATCTGTGAATGCACATCAAAATTTCTCAAAAGTTAAGGACGGTCTCTTAAGAACGTTTTCCTGTAGATACAACGGTTAGGGTAGCTGCCCTTACTGCCCCATCTCAAAAATCCACCCTGTATAGATTGTAATTAGAGGGGGTCTAATTTCGACCAGTAGGCGACCAGTAATGAATAATTATACGAATAAATATTTCAGTATTTAACTTTTTTCAATTTTGAGGTTAATTTCTGTCGCTTCTGCATCTGAGATGCTTATTATCACTAATGTCAGATGTTACATAATCTTTTAATTTATTTATTTACACAACTTTACGCCAATGTAGATATCAATATTGTGATGTGTTTAAACCCTATCAAGGACTAGCTTTGGCCCGCGACTTCGTCCGCGTGGAAGTTGAAAGATCAAAATAATATCACCATGCTTATAAAGCAGCTGTGCCCGCGACACCATCCACGTGGAAGCGATATTGTATGAAGGTGCTAATAAAGAGTTGTCAAAATCATCGCCATTATGAAAGAATGTCGTCCGCGTAACTCGCCACAGGACGACCAATGTTTCTCTTTCCTTAGTTGCCACTCGGTCACAGCAATTATCAATTTATCACGGCACACCTCTAGCTTAGTCTCGGGCGCGCCTATGTCCGGGTTGAGTTTGGTCGCGGTGATGGCTACGGGTGAGATGTTGAAGCTGTCGTCACTGCCGGGCGCCAGGTTGCTGAGGAGCACGTCCGCGAGCTCGCTCTCGCCGCCCTTGATGCGGACTAAGCAGGCTGTGGCGAGGGGCTCGGCGGAGGGAAGACCTGCAAAGACATAATGTAAGTATTGCTTTTTATTCAAGTACAAATTCAAGTTATTAATTTCATAAACAAACATAGATTTGTGACGAAACATAAACAAACATAATATATTTATGACGAAACATAAACAAACATAATAATATATATTTGTGACGAAACATAAACAAACATAATATATTTGTCACGGAACATAAACAACCCTTACTGGTACAACTTAAAGGACTTAACTTGTGGCTCAGTAATAACAGCCGCACGGGTTGATTGATCAGGTTAAGCTACGCTTGCCGCGGTTGTTGCGTGGATGAGTGACCATCTTTACATACCAAGACTCCTCCGTGCCTCGGAAAGTACATTAAGCTGTTGGTCCCGGCTGTCATTTGTAGATCTTTGACAATCGTTACGGGTCGACAAAAGCCCGAAGGTCTGACAGCCAGTCATACCAAGGGGTATCGTATCACCCAGTAACTAGGTTGTGGAGGTCAGATAGGCAGTCGCTCCATGTAGAATACTGGTATTCAGCTGCATCCGATTAGACTGTAAGCCAACCCCAATATAGTTAGGAAAGGGCTACAACAAGGGGTACCACTTAAAAGGCGCTGTTAATGTTAAATTCTTACCACTAATATGCGGCTGACTGTACTATTACTTAATCGTACGTTCTGACTTACGTTCTAAAACGGTGAAGGAAAACAAGAAGTAACACATGTCCTGAAAGAACCAAAAGTTCTAAGACATGTGACATTGTGTGTGTATATACAAATAAATAAATGTCAGCATTGTGCTCGCGTGGCAGACTATAGACACTCTCTCGCGCAAAGAATAGGTCTGTGTCTAGGGAATGCAATCGAGATTGGCTACTAGAGATCTCGCGTGCTAATTCTGGGGTCGAGATTGGGCATTCGAAATCGCACCCGGAAACTTGGCGACATTTCCGAGACCAAGATACAAGCCTACTTTCAAAAATAATGAGGTTTTCTTTTTAAGTTAATGAAAATTAATACAAAATCTTATTTTTAACCCCCGACGAAAAAGAGGGGTGTTTTAAGTTTGTAGTGTGTATCTGTTTGTCTGTGTATTTGTGTGTGTCTGTGGCCAGGCCCGGAGCCGTCCCCCGCCGCGACTACGACGCTTGGATCAAAATATTACCCACAACTTATATTAAACTTATACCAATATTAATGCCAATATATTTTTTTTTACTTTTTAGAGGTTTTTGGCTGTATCGGGATTTATTTAAATTATATTTTTTTTATTATTGGTATTATATTTTCTAACTGACTTCTTTTTCTTTTTTTTTTGACTGCCTCATTGGTCTAGTGGTCGCAAGCGTTAGTTCTGAGCCGGTCCTGGGTTCGATTCCCAGGTCGGGCAAAGTGCTATTCGCCTTTTCCATTAGGAATTTCTCAGTAGCAGCCCTGAGTCTGGATTTGTGCCCGGTTGATGGCAATAGGCGATATTATATGGGACTTAAACATAACTGGCGAAATGTGGGTGTACTATGGGTACACCTCTGCCTAACCCTTCGGGGATTATAGGATTTATATTATTTTATAAATAATTTTGTTTTTATTAAATTAAATCTCGAAACAATAGCAATAATAATAATTAACTGCACTACACACACCATTTTTTTTTTTTTATTGGCTTTTCAAGATACATTGTGCTAAGACGCGCCCGCCAAGTCTCGAAATCTCGTTCGTTATCTCGACCAATACGGTCGAGATCTCGAACGAGATTGTCTTGCCTAAGTTTTAATCTCGATGCTCGAGATCTCATGACATCTCGAATCTCGAAAACGTGATTGCATTCCCTACGTATTCCTCACTAGTGGGGACATTATAGGTATTATATTCTAAGGCACATCATCAATCAACATAAGGGTAAGGAATTCTCACCGTTCTCATCACAGCCATGAGGATCGAAGAAGAAGTAGTAATTTCCATGCTTCCAGATAGCGACGGAGGCCCCGCGCGCGGTGAACACGCCGTGAGCGTGCTCCTTGAAGAACTGCCGCAGGACGGACGTGAGGGGGGGCGCGCCGGACCCGGCCTCGGGGTTCACGGTACCTGGGAGGGAGGCAGTTTTGTTAACAGGCTGATGGTTTAAGCCAAGGCCACGTTGCCAGTATTACGGCGTCGTTGACACTGCACTACATACATACCGGGCAAACATGGTCGCGGGTTAGTATGAACATACAAAATCTCGAGGCAGGTGAAAGCTAATACCATGTTCGCGGGCGAATTTTTGACTCGACGATTTTTTTATTGTGCTTTAGATTTTCAACTCGCGGTGTTCAGTCGAGCCTTAGAGTATATACTTGTCTAGATGACGCATCGACCGTACCGAATGGCCCAAATAAAATGTACTATTTTGGTAGACTCGCTTGTCACTTACGTCAGTGTCATTTGAATCACCTAAGGATAACTTATTACTCACGGAAAATAATTAATTATGCTAGTTTATGCTGTCAAATTGTGTCGCAATTATGTGAGAAAACCGTATAGTAACTGTGTAGTATTATGTTTATGTGATGTGACAACATTGGAGAACTAATAAAAACATGGAAGATTGGAAAGCGTTTCTATTCTAATATAAAACATGGTGTCAGGTGTAAAACCTATAAAACCCGATTTTTAGGGCATTTCTACTGTGTCCTAAAACTCGTACGTGTTCCCAGTGTGGAGAAATAACAAAATCAACAACAATGGACGGTATAAAACGTCCAAGTAACCTAGTGCTGACAGGAGAAAATGGTAACTGGAAAAAGTTTAGTCAACTATTTTCAATTTATTTAGAAGCAGCGCTTAGAAAAGGCCACGGAACAGAGAAAAATAGCCCTGTTCCTTAACTGTGCGGGTGAGAAAGCTATAGATTTGTACAATCTAAATTCAAAAAAATTGCTCACGGTCTAGTCTTTATTTACGTATTTTGACGAGTACGCAGAACCAAGGAAAAATCTAGCCCTAAACACCTACGAGTTTCTGCAATATAGACAAGAAGAAGATGAACCTATTGATCACTTTGCTACCAGGTTAAGGACAAAAGCTAATAAGTGTGAGTTTGATACGATGGAAAATAGACTCATCACTAGCATGCTAATAATTGGAGTGAGAGAAAAATCTGTGAAGGAGAGATTGTTGAGAGAAGAAGAACCGAATTTGGAAAAAGCTTTAGGGATTTGTCGGACTTCTGAAGCTGGTAAAAAACAGGTGAAAACATTAGAAAAGAAAACTAGTGAATGTATGAAAATAGATGCAGTAAGAAGCAAAAATACAGGGACAAGACCAAAAGAAAATAACTGTGGAAAGTGTGGAAGACTTCATGAGTTAAAAAAACTGTCCAGCTTATGGAAAACAATGTAAAATATGTGAAAAATTCAATCACTTTGCTGCAGTTTGCAGGAATAAAAACAAGGATAATAAAAAACCAGCAGAGAAAATATACATGCTAGACGAAGAAAGTAACAGCAGTGATTTTGAGTATGATTGTAGTAGCATCATGACCATAGACAGCTTCAAGTCACAATGGAAAGAAAAAATATTAATAAATGGAATGCAAGTGGAATTCAAATTGGACACCGGAGCTGACTGCAACACACTACCGTTGGAATTATTTAATAAAATAAGAGGAAATAATATACTGAGTGAGTTTCAGACTGTTTTGGTGGTGTACAATGGAGATAAGGTAAAAACTGTAGGAAGGGTTGAATTGGACTGTGTCATTCGTACAAATAAAGAAAAAGTTAAATTTAATGTAATAGATCTCCCAGTGAAACCGGTTCTGGGGTTGGCAGACTGTATCAGGCTCAACTTTGTGAAACGAGAAACGAGTTTTTGAAGAAATAACACAGTCCAATTCAGACAAAGAAGAATTCTTAAAACAAAATAAAGATGTGTTCACAGGCCTAGGTAGTATAGGTACGTATGAAAGATGGATTTTTTCAGATCTTATTGAGTGATGAAGAAAAATTGTGCACTTTTAGTACTCCATATGGTAGATACCGCTTTAAAAGGATGCCATTTGGGATTTCCTCTGCACCGGAGGTTATGCAAAAAATTAACAACAGCATATTCAGTGACATTCAAGGCATAGAACTGTACTATGATGATTTAATAATAGCTGGGATGGACAAACAGGATCATGATAGGATATTAATGCAGGTAATAGAAAGAGCTAGAAAGAACAATGTAAAGTTTAATAGCAACATATTACAGTTCAGGCAAGATAATGTGAAGTATGTAGGCTTGTTAATCTCTAAAGCGGGTATTAAAGTTGATCCCGGACATGTTCAGGCTATATTAGAACTGGAAAAACCAAATAATATAAAGAAACTGCAAAAGTTCCTTGGAATGTCCAATTACGAGTACCTAAGTAAGTTCATACCTGATTATGCAAAAACTAGTGAACCGTTGAGAAATCTTCTCAAAAAAGATGTAGAATGGGTATGACATGCAGCACAGACTGAAGCATTTGATGAATTAAAAAAGAAGTTGAGTTGCACTCCTACTTTAGCAATTTTGAATAACAAGGGAACAATAACTGTACAAACAGACAGCTCTAAAAGTGGCATGGGTGCCTGCATGTTACAGAATGGGAGACCTGTGTCATTTTACTCTAGGTGCTATACTGAATGTCAGAATAGGTGGGCTCCCATTGAAAAAGAACTTTTCGCCATATGTGCAGCCACGGAAAAGTATCACCAATTCATTTATGGGCGTAGAATTATAGTGGAGACTGACACAAGCCTTTAGTGGCTATTATGAATAAAGACATAAATAAAATCTATGCAAGATTACAACGCATGGTGCTCAAACTTTTGAAATATGACTTGGAAATAAAATATGTACCAGGTCCTAAAATGTATATTGCCGACTATCTGTCCAGAAATTACTTGTTGAATAATAAAAAGATAGAACCAACTCTGCTAGAACTAGTTCATTGTTTAGAAACAGAGTTGCCAATTTCAGACCGTATGATGCAACGTCTGCAATCGCATCCAACAATGACCCTAACTTACAACAAGTTATGAATTGGTATAATACAGGTTGGCCAAAAAATGATAAAAATATTAATGATAAGGAAGCTAAAATATTTTATAAGTTGAGAAATGATACCTATAAGTATAAGACAAGAAATGATAAATATTGTACATACAGGTCATTCAGGAATAGTAAAATGTAAGAAACAACCCAGAAAAGCTCTATTTTGGCCAGGAATGTCACAAGACATAGAGAAGTTTGTTTTATTGTGTCAGACATGTGAAAAATACAGACCATCAAATACAAAACAGCCTCTTATGTCTCATGCAATTCCTGAATTACCCTTTGTAAAGGTAGGAATGGATATTTGTAATTTTGGTAAAAAGGACTATTTAGTAGTGATAGATTACTATTCCAAATGGATAGAAGTACAATAATTGTATGATAAAATTGCAGACAGTGTAATAAAAGAGCTAAAATTCATATTTGCCACACATGGAATTCCAAAATACATAGTTAGTGATAACATGCCTTTTAATAGTCTATTTCTATTCTATTTTTAAAAGTATTGGCTCCATCGATAACGTTCGATGATTTTGCCAATGTCAAGGTATGAGAAAGTAATGATCGTCAGATCGTAAACTGTTACACAACTATTGATCAGTGTTTGTAGTGGTGACATCCATGGATCCCCATGCTAAAAAAGGACAAAATATTTTTGGTTAGTACATGTAAAACGTCACAAAAGAAATGTTAGAACATTCAGTAGGTATATAATAAATAAATAGAAAATATCAACTACAACTGGATTTTATTAATGCTAATGAATTTATAAAGGATTTTAACTGCAGGGGTATTTTTTTTTTTTTTTTGGGTGGGAAATCATCAAATAACTTCTCCCGCTCTGGGCGGAGCGGGAGGGCGTGTCAGACTTTTACTGACTAAAACCCACCCGTGTTCCTTCCGTTGCCTGTGTGCCAGGGCCACGATATCCCTTTCGGACAAACTCGCAACCCCGGCAGGCATTGGTCCTAACGGACCCCGTCAGTTTGTGCTGACATCTCTTTGAGGCGCGCGTGGAACACAACGCGCCGTCGACCCCGGCCTGGTCCTTATCGGACGGCGAGCTACCCATCGCTCACCGTCCGCAGGCCCACGCCTACGGTGGCCGGAAATCGGCTTGCGACTCCCGACGCCCGGGGCGTCTCCTGCGGTGACTAGGGGCATGAGGGCGCGAACCTTGTCTCACCCTCACGCGTTCCGCCTCCTCCTTCGCTAGCATAACTGCTTCGCAGATGGAGGTGACGGCCTCCCATGCACTCTCGCTCCGAACCATGGCCTGAACCAGGCCCGGACGCGAGAGATCGCCGCCGCCGATCGCCTCCGTGAGGACACGGCGGTGCTCCGCCCAAGCTGGGCAGACCTCCACCGTATGCTCCACCGTGTCCTCCGGGCGATCCACACAGTGGTGACACCCGGGCGTTTCCTCCCGCTTAATCCTAAACAGGAACCTCCCGAAACATCCATGTCTGGTGAGGACCTGCGTCAGGCGGAAGGTGAGGACGCCGTGGCGCCTCTCCAGCCACTCCTCAAAGAGGGGACTTATCGCCACAATTGTGGCGTGCCCAGCGCTGGGTTGCGACAATCGCACTCTCCATGTCGCCATGAGATCCCTCCGGAGCTCCGTCCGCTGTGCCGCAATTTCTTGCGGCAGCGGAGTTATGCCCCGGAGTTTCGCCTCATCGCGCCACACCCAAATGTGCGCGAGGACTTTCGCCTCCAGATCCCATGGCGGCAATCCGGCAAGGAGGCTCGCCGCCTCACGGGAGACCGTGCGGTATCCCCGTACCATCCTGATGGCCATGACCCTTTGGGACGCGTTCAACCGCTGCGCTGGTCGCAGCCTCAGAGAACGCGCCCACACCGGTGCCCCGTAAAGGGCCATGGACCGCACGATCCCCGCGTAGAGCCTCCGGCAGGAGGCGTTTGGACCCCCTAGATTGGGCAGGAGCCGCTTCAAAGCAGCCCCGGCCCGCTCCAGTCTGGGAGCCAAACGTCGAAAATGCTCCACGAAGTTCCACCGGCTGTCGAGGACGAGTCCCAGGTACTTCATCGTCGACTCGACGCCGATGTGAACCCCTCCCGCCGTTATCTGGGAACCCGACAGTGGCGCGTTCCGAGGACCATAAAAACACATGGCCTTGGACTTGTGCAATGCCACCTCGAGTCCCAATTGCCGGATCCTATCGACGATTGTCGCAACCCCACGTGCCGCCAGTTCGGCCGCCGCCTGATGCGAACTCCCTTGTGCCAGGACTAGCGTGTCGTCAGCGTAGCAGACTACGCTGATGCCACTAGGGAGGTCGGCGCGCATCACCCAGTCGTACCCGATGTCCCACAGATGCGGCCCCAGGACCGATCCCTGTGGGACACCGCACGACATCTCTCGCCGGTTCCACTCTCCGTGGTGACCGGGGTAGATGACGGCCCTGTCCGTCAAATAGGCCTCGACCACACGACAGAGGTAGGTCGGCATCCGGTGATACCAAAGTGCCTCCCTAATGCAACTCCAGGGCAAGGTATTGAAGGCATTGGCGATGTCAAGAGACACCGCCAAGACGACCCCACCCCGGGCAACAGCATCCCCCGTCGTGAGGGCTCGAACGCGCATGATGGCATCCACCGTAGAGCGCCCCTTACGGAAACCAAACTGGCTCTCCGCCAAATCCGGCCCCACCCGCACCAGCCGCCCGACAAGGCGGTCTGCAATTACTCTTTCAAAGAGCTTGCCCACCTCAACTGCAGGGGTATGGGCTAAAGATAATAGGAAAGGAATGTTATTTGGGCGGGGAACATCAGAAGGGAGTATGTCGTAAAGGAGAGTGGTTAAACGAGGACAGGAAAAAAACAAGTGCTCCAGACTTCCCTCGTCCAGACCGCATTCACACAAAGAAGAGTCCCTCACGCGTATTTTAGCCAAAAAAACTGGTGTGCAAATGAACCCAAGTCGGAGTCTAATTATGACAGAGGTGGCTATTTTACTAGAAAATTTTAGTTTGCTAAACCAACATTTAGATGGAATGAATGGTTGGATAGAGCCATAAAATCTTCCCTTCAGTAATCGTGTTTTTTGCTAATGATCATTCCAATTCTTCATCATCTCGGGTTTAACAAGACATTGCAGATCTCGGGGATACTCGTAACAAGACGGATGAGATTCGATCCCATTCCGAGTAGCCAGCTTGGCAATCGTATCCACATTTTCATTATCAACAATTCCAGAGTGGCTGGGGATCCGAGCCAGTGCAATCTCTATGCCTTAGCAGTGGCATCTATACAGGAGTTGTTTTATCTTTAGGATAAGGGGGAAATTGTGACGGGAGCGAAAAGGCGATTTCATTAAATCCTGTAGACAGCTAAGCGAATCTGAGAGTATAAGGCTTTTGTTGAGTCCATGTGATTCAATGTAAGAGACTGCTTCCAAAAGAGCTATAGCTTCCCCTGTGTAAATAGTGCCAAAAGCAGGACTACGAAAATTAAGAATAATTTTGTATTTTGGGATCCACACAGCTAATCCAACATTACTATTATCGGACAACTTAGAAGCATCTGTATGTGTGCATGTGAATATCGTCAGCCAATCGTGCCAGTCTTCTGCCAGAATCCCATTGAATTTGGCATTAGCAACAGGGTCATGTTTGGATATACCTAAATTAAAAATAACTTTTGGTTGGAAGAACAAGGAATCAAAATTTACTTCAAATATGGGGTTTTTATTTAACTGGACTAAGGAAATGTGCAAACTATTGAAATTACTGAAGCTGTTAACGAGTAGTGGAGGATTTTTATGAGACCAATAGCGAGATGTTGGGATTAAGTGAATAAGTTTACGAAGAAGAGGGAGAAGAGGATGCCATTTATTCTGGATGACTTTATAAAAAAATCTGTCACAGAGATATTGTCTACGTAAGTGGGGGCTCTAAACATTCTACCTGAAGGGCATTAATAGGTGAGCATTTCATAGCACCCGTGATAATACGCAAGCATTTAGATTGAATCCTTTCCAGTTTGGTCAGGGCTATTTTGTTGCATGGTTCTAACAGAAAGGTTCCATAGTCAAAGTGACTGCGAACTATGGCGTTATATAGGATTTTCTGGGAAGTTGGATGAGCTCCCCAGCGAACTCCAGAAAGGGCACGTAAGACATTAACGCCTCTTTCACATTTCTTTGAGATGTAGTCCAGATGATAGAGACCAGATAATTTTGAGTCAAGAATGAGGCCAAGAAATTTTACTTTGTCACGGATCAAAATGGGTTCATTTGGCTTGCGAGAAAAGACAACTGCATTGCATTTGGAGACTGATAAACTTAAGCCGTGATCGGTCAGCCACTGGTTTAAGTAGTAAAGGGCAGAATTTAAGCGAGATGAGGCATCTGAAATGGAAGCTGAACTAAAGTAGAGAGCAATGTCGTCGGCATATTGTAGGATTTTGCAGAAACAACTCACTGAAGACTCCAAATCATGTGTGTATATATTATAAAGGATGGGGCTTAAGACCGACCCCTGGGGTATGCCCTTTCACACTAGACGGGATGAGGAGACGAAGTTTTGATGACGGACAGAGATAGAACGGGTCATAAGGAGATTACAAATGATGTTGACCATCCTCACAGGGATTGCATTGCATCCTCATTCAGCAGTTGCAGCTTTTGCCTGAGTATAGGAAGTTGGACATTATCATAGGCTGAAGCTATGTCTAGGAAAACACCGAGAACACTTTCATTATTGGAAAAGCCAATGCGAACATCAGACATGAAGACACTTAGGCTATCTAGAGTTCCCATACCTCTTCGAAAACCAAACTGAGAACTGGGTAAGATGCCTTTAGTTTCCAAGATCCATTCTAGTCGGTTCTTAATGAGATTCTCTATAATTTTAGTCAAGACAGAAGAGAGGGCGATAGGACGATAGGAAGTAGAATCTTTTGGGTCTTCCCGGGTTTCAAAATTGGGATGATTATTTGGAATTTCCAAGACTCTGGAATTTTGCCAGTAACGAAAAAGGAATTGATTAGGTTCAGAAATATTAGTTTACAGTTAGAAGAAGATTTGGAAAAAAAGGAGTAGGGAATTCCGTCGACCCCCGGAGCAGAATCCCGGAGATGATCTAAGGCACAAATAAGTTCTGAAAAAGAGAAAAGGTCATCAAATCTATCAGAGGAAGTGGGAGGAGGAGGATCTATAGTGAGAAGGCATTCGGAGCTAGGAACAAATGGAGGGACTAATTTGGATATAAAGTCTTCCAACCAGGTACTGTGGTCATTGGTAGAAACATCGGGACACTGGCTGTCACAAGCTCTGCGGTAGATTTTATTTTTTTTCTATACAAGGGAAACTGGAGAATGTGGAGATAGTGACTCGCAAAACATAAGCCAGCCACATCTTTTCTTTCTTGCCAATAACCTACAAGTAGTTGCAGAAGTCTTTTTAAAATTTAAATAGTCGGGCATATTTATACTAGTGGAAAAGGTGTTTTCTGCATCTTTACGTTTACGGACGCCATCAGTGCATTCAGCATCCCACCAAGGTGGAGAAGGTATCAGGTGACGGGCAGAGTTTTTTAAGGGGATTGAAGAATTGGCCGCTCTCAACAGACACTCAACAAAATTACTGTAATGAATTAGGGAGTTGGATGGATTTATTTGGGGAAAATTTTGAAGTTCTGCGTCCAAATTGGACGAGAACTTAGACAAGTCAGCTTGGGGTAAGCGATATTTTTGTAGGGGTTGGAAGGGAGGAGAACATGGGTGAGTACTTGGAAGAGAAATTAGGATAGGGAAATGATCACTCCCATAAGAATTAGGGAGAACAGACCAGGTAAGAGTTGATACTAAGGAAGGGGATGAGAAAGTAAGGTCAGGAACACTAATATTTTGATTAGGTGAAACCCGACAGGTAGCAGATCCATCATTAAGAACACAAAGGTTGCGATCATTTAAAAGGTCAAGCAAAAATCTGGAGGAGGGGTCATTACAGTGACAGCCCCAAAGGGTGTGACGGCAATTAAAGTCACCTAACACAAAGCGCCAGGAATGGAAGAAAGGATAGAGTTAAATTCAGACAAAATATTAGCATTGGGATGGGGAATGTAGGCAGATACAAAGGATATGTCCATGGCTCTAATGGCCACTACATGTAAACCAGGATCGTGATGGGGAAGAGGAATCTGGGAAAAAGTGATAGATCTGCTAACCAATAGGGCGCAACCCGCCCATCAGTCATCTTTATCGTCCCGAAGACATGAATAACCAGGAACCCTAAAGAGAGATCCAGGCTTGAGCCACGTCTCCGACACAGCAAAGACAACGGGTTTATATCTATTTAAAAGATAGATTATATCATGTTTTTTCATGCGAATGGATCTACTATTCCACTGAAGGATTTTTTCCATTTTGGCGCGTCCAAGATTCGAGGAGTTGTTGAACTAATACAACGACATTGTCCGGTATTGCATCACTAAATTTGGATAACATGTTTATAAGGGAGCAAGCCAGGAGCTCTATCAAATTGTTATTAGGAGTGGGAAGGGGAGTGGTTTCAATGTAAGGGGAATTCAGAGCACAACCATTAGGCTGAGAAGAATTAGGGGTATAGACCATCGACTTATGGGCTTGGGTATCATATGACTTGCCCAATTCTGGCCTAGGTTTTGGGGTACGATAAACCGTCTTGATATAGGAGGTTTTAACAGGGGGTGCATATGGAGAAGAAGTAGGAGTGTTAAGAGGGGATGAGAAGAGAAGGGGTTAAAAAGGATAAGCTTGAGGTAGTTTAGATTGCGAAGGACCTGCTGTAACATTAGAGTATGGCAATTTACGGGGGCGGGGAAACCTTACTGAGGCCTCTCGGTAGCTTAAGTTTTCTTGAGACATTACCATTTTAATTGACTTTTGTCTTGAGTGTTCAGGGCACTTATTATCAGTGGCCTTATGGCTTCCACCGTCACATAAAAGATATGAGGCCTGTGAGTCGGGAACATTACAGCTATCTCCGGGATGAGGTTGAGCACAACGGTAACAGCGGGGCTGAGATCTGCACTGAGAGCTTATATGGCCAAATCGTAAGTAGTTGCGGCATTGGATAGTGGGGAGTTGATAGATGGAGACAGGAAGAGAAACATTGTAGCAGAAGACTTTCTCTGGTAGAATTTGACCAGAGAAAGTAAGCACCACAGTCGATGATGGGGACCAAGTTACGGAGTCCCCTTTTTTATTTTTAAAATTAAGCCTTCTTGCCCTAATGACTTCTCCACAATTGTGAGGTGTTTCTATACCAAGGACTAACTCCTCTAGTGTCCAGTCAGTAGGAATATCCCTAACAACTCCCATGCGACTTATATGAAAGCGTGGGATAGCTGCCGAGTATTTGTTTTCAATTAGAATGGGATTGCTGACAAAGTTGTTGGCATCACTGAACGTCATGAAATCAATAGACATCCTATCCTGTTACGGCCCAAAGACCTGACACTGCCTTGAACAACACCTTTAAAACCTTTATTGAAAATAAATTGGGCAAACTTATGTGAATTCAAGGTTAGGCCCTGCTTTGGGTCTGTTTCCACCCTAGAGACAAATACAGTGAAGGGAGCTCTGGCACACTCACTATAGAGGATTTTGGAGTCGTCGTTCTCAAAACCTGGCTTAGTATATACGGACTGAATTGAGTCAGACGGCGGCTTATTCCTTTTCGCGTCAACAAAAATCTCAGGACCTCCGGGGCGCTTTCTAACCTCGGGTCTTACGCGATCAGTGTTTTGGGAACACTCCACAATCTCCATAATATCTGGAAGAATCCCTCCACCCCCATCAGGGGGTTCCTCCTTAAAATACAAACCTTGTACCCAAACCAGACCACACAAAACAATCACAACACTACAAACAGATTTTGTTATCAAAATAAAGTGTGAGGTTAAGAAACGCGTGCTTAATCTCACCAAGACAATAGCAAAATCTCTTTTAATAGTCATGTGTTCAGACAATATGCAAACTCATTGGATATAAAATTGGTAAATTCAAGCCCAAACTATGCACAGTCTAATGGGATGGCAGAAAAGGCAGTAGGTATTGTTAAAAACATCATGCGCAAATGCAGAGACAGTAATACTGATTTTAGTATGGCTATGCTACATTATAGAACAACACCTGTCGCAGGCTTAGAGTACAGCCCGTCAGAATTATTGATGTCTAGATTATTGAGAACAAACTTGCCTTATGATTAAAAAGTACTTCAGCCTAATGTACCTACAGATGTGAAGGGAAAAATGTTGATTTACAGAGAGAAATCTAGTAAAAACTATAATAAAACAGCTAGAGTCAAAAAATCTTTTCAACCGGGAGATAATGTGTTAATACAAAATTTTCCTGACAAAACTTGGCATACTGGTAAAGTTAGTAATGAAGGGTCTGTTAAAAATGAAAAAGGAAATATAGTGATAAGGAATTAAAAGCATATGATTCAGAGTAAAAATAACTTTATTGTGAACCGTAGGCTCAGCTGGACTATGGAGATACATCAGAAAATCAATCCAGAAACCCATCTGAAAGCAGTAGTGGTGGAACACAAGATAGCCCTAATTTTAGTAGCACAGTGGATGTCAATCAAACAGCAAACAATGATGATAATACTAGGGTGACCACCACTACTACTCGTTCAGGACGATTGGTTAGGACTCCGGTTTATCTCCAGGATTATATTATTTGATTTAATTGTAAAGTACATAATTAACACGACTATAAATAATCTTAATAAGTGAGAAGTCTAAGTCTCTCTTAGGTCTCTTCCTTTGTCACGTAATTAAGATGAAAAGGGGAGATATGTGTAGTATTATGTTTATGTGATGTGACAACATTGGAGAACTAATAAAAACATGGAAGATTGGAAAGCGTTTCTATTCTAATATAAAACAGTAACGCCAAGATCACTTTCACATCAAAAAGTTTTGTTATACAACCACTATTATTTTAAGAAAACACGATTTTTTCATTCGTTATTTTGTAGATTAGTCTGATTAGCAGGTGTTGTTAGTTTATTACTAGGGAGATTTGGCGAAACTATGGGAGACAAAATACAAATATCATTACATCATCATTCGATCAGGAGAACATTATTATTTTAAAAATGACAGTATTTATTTGATCAGTACATGATAATTTATAACTTACCTACATAATAGTACATTTTGATACAAGTGGAGAATGTTTGTTATTGGATTCGAGGCGGAATTTACACCCGAGCCGTAGGCGAGGTTGTTTTTGAGCCGAAATCTACAATAGCAAATGTCCACGTGTATCAAAAGACGTTTTTCAATACACATTTGAAAAAATAAAATAACGAAAAATATTTTTGTCATGAATTATTGTGAAACTAGGATTTAATTTTCTTTTTTTTCCGCGCTTTGCTTTAGCCAGGTTGAAGGAGAAGCAAAGATATAAAGCCGATAAACAGCCTAATATGAAAGATAGAAAATTAAAATATTTTTAAGTTTAGAACACAAATAAATGTTAATTTGTTCATACACTTTTTTTATTGTAATAATCATGGTATTCTATTTATAAACATTAAATAATATTCCAAAAATATTAACGCCGTAAAGACGCATACTTGCCGAGATTTAAAAAGAATCACCTCCGAATAGAGAGGCCCTTCCCGGGCCGAGATGGTGTGAATAGAGGCATTTAACCGATTTAATTGTTTCTTTGTTATTACTACTAAATTAATAAAACACTAATCTACAAAATAATTACTTTATTTAACCCATTTTGATTAACCTTCATCTTATTTAATAATGGAGAAATGGTAAGTCAATAATTTGGAGCAGGCATCCCTAAACACGCACACCTTGACAGTTTGACTACAATAAGTACACGAGCGGACTTCTTGGCGGGAAAGTGAAGCGTCATGTTAGCAGTTTTGTTTTATTTTCTAAAATTTGTGTTTAGCCGAATATTAATGTGTAATAGTGGTGGATTATTAACCATTAAGTGTTCGTGAACCTGCATTAATGTAGGCAAATGAAACAAAACAGTGCAACATCACTTTAAGTTCTCTCAAGAAGTCCGCGCGAGGTTTCAGTAAAGTGCCGCGTCTTTACTTAAACTCAAGAGGAGCATAATTATTCAAATAACTTTGTACTTGTTACCTAATTTTACATGACACTGGCTAAATGCACAAACCGTGCGAAGCCAAAAAGAAAAAAAAAAGAAAAAAAGTACACGAGCGATACTCACACATAGCACGCAATTGGAGACAGTTTTCGCGTGTCGTTTGTTTGCATTGCTCAATCTAGACAAGTATATAATCTAAGAGCCGAGCATTGAGTATCCAAAAGAGTGCATAATAAAAAAATCACTGTCATCTCTCAGCGCTGAACACGGCTAAAGGTTTTTTTTTTTTAATTCTATATTTACCAGTAAAAGTGCTGTCCATTACTTCCGTCTCGATACAATCATAGTCCGACACTTTGAATCTGCAACGAACGCAAAAACATGAATCACTTTTATTTTGTGTTCGACTGTTTCGCAGAATTTCAGAAATTACAGGCAACCAAGCAACAAACTATCTAGATTCTGTTTTTGAAGCAAATTAAATTTGACGCGTATTCGTTCGAAATTCAAAGTTTTTTTTTTTTTTTCCTTTTTTTTGGCCAATCTTCTTTGTAGCAGTCCATCTATCCATCATAAAAAAACTGGCCAAGTGCGAGTCGGACTCGCGTACAAAGGGTTCCGTACCATTATCTATAAAAATGGCAAAAAAATCACGTTTGTAGTATGTTCCTTAAATATTTGTTTTATTTTAATTTAATTATTTATTTTTAAAGTGAAACCAAGAACCTACCTGTTACCGTTATCAATTTATAGCAAAAACGAGCAAAAAAATCACGTTTGTTGTATGGGAGCACCCTTAAATATTTATTTTATTGTTTTTTAGTATTTGTTGTTATAGCGGCAACAGAAATACATCATCTGTGAAAATTTGAACGGTTCATGAGATACAGCCTGGTGACAGACGGACAGACAGACAGACGGCGGAGCCGTAGTAATAGGGTTCCCGTTTTACCCTATGGGTACGGAACCCTAAAAACTAAGTTGGATTCTCTTTGCTAAGAAATGTATGGGACGAGTTTTTTGGGATTTATGACTTTTCTAGTATTCAAACCTCAGTTGATCCAATAGAGGTTTTTGATCCTTATACGAAACATGATCGATTGGCATAAACAAAAGATTTTTTGAAAATGTAGCTGTAGCTACAACGGTTAAGGTACCTGCCCCTACTGCCCTATCTCAAAAATCCACCCTGTTTATACCTACATCTGTTGGATGCCTCTCATGAATGGGGCATGTTACATTGTCAATAATATCACCATACCGTGGTAATATCTATTGATGGTGTAACGGCGGTATCGTGATAATTTCACAAGATTTTAGGAAATCTTGAAACATCGGGATATTAGGATCATGATAATATTGACAAATGTAACATCAACAGCCCCAATGTGGAACTCAAGAATTCTCCAAACAGCAACCGATGTGCTAATTTAACGGTCATTTAAATATGTTTCGATCTCATTTTGTTTGTTTTTAACAGGGACTGTGGCTTGGTCGGATACTTTGTTCTTGTTGATATATAATTATGCAGATATATTTCAACGCTTTAACTGATTGACAATACTCAACATTGATGTGTGCATTCAATTTTCTGCACAGTACAAAGGAATATGGAACTACACATTTATTATTAACCGTGATCTCCTCTCCTCTAACTCTCAAAGTCACAGTATTGCCATCGTCTTCAGAGCTTCTTCGATGATAAACTGGATAACCATCCACCACCCCTGTTTCCGTCTCAACCGTAAGTTTCCGTAGGTATTTCTTACTGCAAATCCCATTGGTCACGCAGGGAAAATTAAACATCCGCATGTGGGGAACCGAAACGAAATGAAATGAAACAGTTCCTAACAAATTTTATGCTATGTTCCCCACATGGGCATGTTTTTAACACAATATCAAATAATAAAGGATCCCGTTGCGGATCTGACAGCTCGGCCGATATTATGTTATCAACCTCGTCCGGTTTTATTTGGTTTCAAGCCATAACAGAATAAGTATTTCGTAAATTAAAAGAATGTTTACTGTGAGTTATCCTTACAAGATACGACATAATTATGTTTTCGCGTGTAACTAACTATTTACTATGCACACGCCGTGGAAGCTCTCAATAAACGACCTTAATAAATTGTAGAGATAAACTCCTATAACATACCTATGGCTCGCCCCTCCAAATTACTGTTTCAATGTGTGTAGTCACATCCTTACGAATAGTTTGTATGTAGTTGTAAGTACTCGTAATATCTCACTTATTACCAGATTTGTTGGTCAACTAATCATAACTAGTCGATCGTCAAGACAACGCACGTGTCGTTTTCATAGAGTACGTCAGTGCAGCGCCATACTAATAATAATGAGCGATTAATGACGCCACTAGTCGAGCAACAAATCCGTGATTTGTTTTTGTTTGACGGTCGTATTACGCACACATGCGTACAAATACATTCACAAATACTTTCAAAGGTTTTGAATTTTGGAGCGGCGTGCGTGCCATATTATCGTAGTTAATATCTATATACATAAATTATAAAGCCTATGGTCGCTGTCATTCCAAAAAGTCGTGTGTAAAAACAGACTGTTTCAGGAAACACAAAGACTACTTAAATGGTTAAAAAAATATATATCTGAAAAAGTATATTTTTATTGTGTCTATCCAAATGTAATATAACAAAATGAAGCTAGAATATTTGTAACAATACGTCCTTTTGTCATTTTTTTTTTTAATATAAAAAACACGACTTTTTGAAATGACAGCGACGCTATGTTCATAATGTACTTTCAAATGGTTCAATAATTTTTCAAATAGGAGCTGTGGTTCCATAGAAAACCCTCCAGATATACACAAACGCACAAAATTCGGGGTCTTTCTTCATATTAGCAGTACCTGGTCAACACATCAGCAGCTGCCAAGGTGCCGGTGGCGAATTCGTCTCCCTCTTCCTCCTGTCCCTCCTCCGGGCTCTGCGGGGAGTCCATGCTGATGCCCATCTTCTCGAGGTGTTCCATCGTATTCTGGTAGAGGCTGTCACCGCGGACTAGTGTCTGGAAGTTGGCAATGGAGACAGTGCTTTAAATTTTATCTGAATATTTTAAGCTATGTACAGTCTCGGGCATGAATATATTACTATGGACAGTACGGCAATAATATTAGAATTCATGATTCATATCTGTTCTCAAGAAGACAGCAAATACAAGTGATCATCTGTGGACGGCATACAAAAGTAGCAGCACAAATATGTGACATTGAAGAAACACCAAAACTGTCAAACGAGTCACGCAACGCTAAAATACAGGATGCCAAACCGGCTTCAAAAAGATGTGCGACCTACCTCTCAGAATGCATAAATATCAGACATGTCCTGCGTTATAAATATCTGCCTACTCAGTTTAGTTCAGAAGAATATGATATCTTGTAGTGATCAAAAATACCACAAAAATACATACCATCACTTTTGCAGCTTATAAATCTGACACTATATTAGTATTTTTATATTGGAGCCTTTTTCTTCCGCAAACAGTGCCGATCATAAATATAAATGGAATAAACATGTAAAGGACGCACACGGACAGGCTCGGCTTGATTTTCAAACCTGGACGTTGTTTGGTAGGCCGAAAAATGGTGATTTGTATGAAAAAATGGTAGAAAGTAGAAGGGTTTTTAAAATAAATTGAAATGGTGTCAAAATAATAAGGACCAAATAAAAATGAACATCATTGCAAGTCATCATGACGCAAAGAATTTTGGTAGTTTTTGGAAAGCCACGAACAGGTTGAATCCCAGGTCGGGTCTGCCTGTGAGTGTTGAGGGCCTTAGTGATCCTAATGATATCGCCAACCTATTCAGCAGAGCCTTTAAGTTTGGGTCTCCCCTAGGTACGTCGTCTGGCGGGCCGGAGGTGTTGGGGGGGTCCAGGGATATGCCTATTAGGTTTGCGGCCAGGGAGGTAGCTGCTGTCATACGCAACTTAAAGAGAGGCAAGTCGCCGGGTCACGACAGCCTAAGTATAGAGCATTTACTTTATGCTGGTAAGCACTTACCGCGAGTGCTAGCAATGTTTTTTAGCTTGTGCCTGAGTCACTCGTATCTTCCACTTGATTTACTTAAAACTATTGTTGTGCCCATTGTTAAAAACAAGACTGGAGATGCGAGTGACAAGAGCAACTACAGGCCTATATCCCTGGCTACCATCATTGCAAAGGTGTTGGACAGTCTAATTGATCAGCAGCTGGATAAGCACTATGCCTCAAACAGACTGTTCAATACTATGCAAGTAGGAAAACACCTGTGTATGCATGTTTTCTGGACCTCTCCAAGGCCTTCGACCTCGTATCTTATGACTGCCTATGGAGGAAACTGTCAAATGTTGAGAACCTCCCAAGCGATATCATTAGGATGCTAAAGTATTGGTATAAAAACCAATACAATTATGTTAAGTGGGCGGGTGTCCTGTCGGATGCATACGGGTTGGAGTGCGGTGTGAGGCAGGGAGGAATCAGCTCACCCAAGTTATTCAACCTAAAACGTAAAACGAGCTGATCTGTGAGCTCAGCAATACCAATATCGGGTGCTCCATTGACGGGCACTGCGTCAATAACATCAGCTACGCGAATGATATGGTATTGCTGAGCCCATCGATCAGTGCACTTAGAAGGCTTCTTCGCACCTGTGAGGACTATGCGGTGGCTCACGGCCTCAGGTATAATGCGACCAAGAGCGAGCTACTGGTTTTCAAAGCGGGTAACAAATGTTATAATACTGTCCCACCAGTCACCTTGGGGGGCGCTCAGCTTTCCAGGGTCACGAAGTTCAAGTACCTGGGGCATTGGAACACCGATGGTCTGTCCGACGACGCGGACGTGGAGAGGGAACGCAGAGCATTGGCAGTTCGATGTAACATGCTGGCTCGTAGGTTTGCACGTTGTACTAGGGAGGTGAAAATTACACTCTTTAGAGCGTATTGCCAATCTATGTACACGTGTGCCCTGTGGGTCAGCTATACAAAAAGCTCGTACAATGCTCTGCGAGTCCAGTACAATAATGCCTTCAGAGTTATGTTGGGGCTGCCGCGCTTTTGCAGTGCATCGGGGATGTTCGCGGAGAATGGCGTGCCAGATTTTTACGCTCTGATGCGGACACGGATAGCATCCCTGATGCGGTGAGTGCGCGACAGCTCCAACAACTTGGTAGCTATAGTAGCCGACAGGATGGACAGTCCAATTATGTGGCAATGGCTGACGACTCATCGTGCGTCATTCCATTATTTAAAATAAGTTGTTTTATTGTATTTTTTGTGTAGGTATGTGTTTTCATGTATGTGTGTATGTTTTGTGTATAAAATTGTTATGTGTGTTGTTTATGGACTTATGGTCTGAAATAAATTTATAATTATTTATTATTATTATATTGCACAAAAAATTATATCCCACTGGCAGCATAAATATTGGAATCACTTAGGCACCATAAATATCTGACAGATAATGTTTCTAGCCGTTTTCTTCTTTAAAGCATGAATTATATGAATACCGGAAACAGCATGCCACCCACAAATGAGCACATAATATATTTGCTATCTTCATTGATATATGGCTGTCTTCTTAAGAAAAGATATTAACGAATGGATCATGACGTTCAAACACAGTCATAGTGTCATGTGATCGTAACGAAAATCAGAAACACTGATTTTAAAATGATAAAATTATTTGTAGAGTAGTTCTGACCTCATCACCATTTTCAGTCATTAGGTCATGGCTGAGTGCTGTGTAGTACTACTGTGGCGGCATTTACATCACCACATGTGAACTACGCATCACACTGACATCACGCAAAATCCTGCATCGCGCAAGCAGAGTTTATCGTGCAACTATCATATATGTACGTCTCGACATCAATCGTGGGGCAGTAGCCCACCAGCCACACGTCAGGTCGGAGGATCCTCTCTTTTCTATTGAGGACGAGTGAACTTTACACCCTGTTCCTCATACCTCTATACGCCACCACCCACCCGCCACCATAGATATTTCTGCCTAGCACGACTGTGTTCCGGTCGGTGTAATTACAGGGACTTGAGACATCAGCTTTGCCTCTGTGATAGCAATGCATCTGCGATGCCTCTGGTATTGCAAACTTCCAAATGCATCGGTAACTACTTACCATCAGGCGAGCAATCTGCTTATTTTCCATCTTAGCACCCCTTGCCTCACCGTTGCCAAGGGCAGGCGGGCCGCCGGGTAGTAGGGGCCGTTCTTTCTTAGTGCTTGTCAATTAGGGGGGGGGGAGGACAGGGGGTTGCCATAATCGCCACGCTTGGCAGGCGGGTTGGCGATCGCAGTATGGTGTTAAAATGCATAGAGAACGCTGCTGCCTATTCTCTAGTAAGCCATCATTTGCCATCTAATATTGATAAGAATAATAAGACTGATGTTTGTTCTAACCTCATCAATATCTTCAGACGTCCATTCATTGGGATCAATGACTTGCGTCATAGCCAGTGCAGCTATGGAGACGGGCGTGGCCTGTCGCCCGCGGTGCTCCTCAGGGAAGCGCGTGTCGCCTTCGTGGAAACTGCCGCGGACTATCCAGCGACCTGGAGCTACCGCTGGAATATAATATAGACGGGCATTAATAGGGCAAATTAAATAAAGGGGCTGTTTACATGATAGGAAAAGCAAAGGGAGCATTCTTTATAAATCGCAAATCGATTGCATTAATAGTTTCTTTAATAAGCAGCTGTGACAAACAGAGTCAGACAAATGAAGTCGCACTAAAAAGTTCAGCTCATTTCACCTAAATTCAATACAAAAAGTGTTACAATAGTGCATAAAAAATGCAGGAAAATAATACATACATAAATAAACACGCCTTCTTCCCATGGTGATAGGCAGAAGCTACAGAACGCCCCCTGCTACAATCCTTGCAAACTCCTTTTGCTTCGTTTACGATTATAATGAATACGAAAAAGATCTAGAATATTTTACGCTTACGCTTCATATTGATGAATTAAATTACAATGCGACAGAACCCGCCGCACATGCTCACACGCATTAAACATCACGAGTTACGTGTGAAAGCTATGGCGTGGTACCGAACTCCGTATTTGCTGTCACGTGAAAACACAAGCCGCGTACAAGAGCGTGGACGGGCGTGTCATCGAATGGCTCTGGGTAGCTGAGGCGGCCATTTTGTTGTTCTCATCGCCAGTGCCACTTATGAACGAATCGTGTCGACCAATGTCAGTGCCACATCAGCGCAGTACCGTTAACGAGTGCGAGTGTGAGCATATTCAGTTGCATCCTGGCTGGAAACTGACCCCAACGTAGTTGAGGAAACGCTAGGCTGATACTAGGATGCTGATGACTAACGTTTCATCTTGTTAACAGGCTCGGGCATGTCAGCACTGCGCTGGGTGACGTGCACGTCGCTGATGCTGAACGGCTTCCGCTTCATATTGGCCACGTTGTCCATGAAGTACTCGCACATGCGGGCCACACGGGTGAAGTACACGACGCAGCCCTTGCCGCTATCTTGTAGACCAACCTGGAAGATGAGTGTGTGAATATAAATATTTGGAGAAGGGCGCGTGTTTTATGTAATCTTGGTTTGATGTCCAATAGTATAGATTTTCCTGTCTGCGTTCACTAACACTAGACGTAACCTAAATGAATGCATAAAACTCAAAAGCAGGTGTCGCTAGCCTTATTAGAATAAACGATTTTTTGTGGACAAGCTGAAGGAGGATGATAAGGCAAGATAAAGTGTGATTTAGAGGAGCAGAAGAGATTCTAAATAGTACCGTATCACTGCATCACCATTACTACCATGTGCGAGTTGGTCAGTAGCTCGCAAATCATTTATTTATTTTAAAAAATACGTAAATAAAACCATAACAGCTTTAATGTGCCAATGCGATGCTACTACAATAAAACATACATCATACTTATACTAAATTAACAAAAATAACAATAAAATGGCCTCTAAATGTTTTTAATGCACTTCAGTGCTACTTCTGTAAACCTGTTCAGGCTGCACTGAAACATATCTTCCTCCATAGAAATAATATTGAATAATCTTATGGCTCGTGACAAGGGGGCCAACTTGTTCAGGTTTGTCCTAGAGCATGGCTCCAGTAGCGCAGGCGGGGGGCGGCGGCAGCCAGCCGCGCGCCCGACACACGAAGCTACCAAGTGTGACGTCCCTCCACACCGCCAGCCGCGCGCCCGACACACGAAGCTACCAAGTGTGACGTCCCTCCACACCGCCAGCCGCGCGCCCGACACACGAAGCTACCAAGTGTGACGTCCCTCCACACCGCCAGCCGCGCGCCCGACACACGAAGCTACCAAGTGTGACGTCCCTCCGCACCGCCAGCCGCGCGCCCGACACACGAAGCTACCAAGTGTGACGTCCCTCCACACCGCCAGCCGCGCGCCCGACACACGAAGCTACCAAGTGTGACGTCCCTCCACACCGCCAGCCGCGCGCCCGACACACGAAGCTACCAAGTGTGACGTCCCTCCACACCGCCAGCCGCGCGCCCGACACACGAAGCTACCAAGTGTGACGTCCCTCCGCACCGCCAGCCGCGCGCCCGACACACGAAGCTACCAAGTGTGACGTCCCTCCACACCGCCAGCCGCGCGCCCGACACACGAAGCTACCAAGTGTGACGTCCCTCCACACCGCCAGCCGCGCGCCCGACACACGAAGCTACCAAGTGTGACGTCCCTCCACACCGCCAGCCGCGCGCCCGACACACGAAGCTACCAAGTGTGACGTCCCTCCACACCGCCAGCCGCGCGCCCGACACACGAAGCTACCAAGTGTGACGTCCCTCCGCACCGCCAGCCGCGCGCCCGACACACGAAGCTACCAAGTGTGACGTCCCTCCACACCGCCAGCCGCGCGCCCGACACACGAAGCTACCAAGTGTGACGTCCCTCCACACCGCCAGCCGCGCGCCCGACACACGAAGCTACCAAGTGTGACGTCCCTCCACACCGCCAGCCGCGCGCCCGACACACGAAGCTACCAAGTGTGACGTCCCTCCGCACCGCCAGCCGCGCGCCCGACACACGAAGCTACCAAGTGTGACGTCCCTCCACACCGCCAGCCGCGCGCCCGACACACGAAGCTACCAAGTGTGACGTCCCTCCACACCGCCAGCCGCGCGCCCGACACACGAAGCTACCAAGTGTGACGTCCCTCCGCACCGCCAGCCGCGCGCCCGACACACGAAGCTACCAAGTGTGACGTCCCTCCGCACCACCAGCCGCGCGCCCGACACACGAAGCTACCAAGTGTGACGTCCCTCCGCACCGCCAGCCGCGCGCCCGACACACGAAGCTACCAAGTGTGACGTCCCTCCGCACCACCAGCCGCGCGCCCGACACACGAAGCTACCAAGTGTGACGTCCCTCCGCACCGCCAGCCGCGCGCCCGACACACCAAGCTACCAAGTGTGACGTCCCTCCACACCGCCAGCCGCGCGCCCGACACACGAAGCTACCAAGTGTGACGTCCCTCCACACCGCCAGCCGCGCGCCCGACACACGAAGCTACCAAGTGTGACGTCCCTCCGCACCGCCAGCCGCGCGCCCGACACACGAAGCTACCAAGTGTGACGTCCCTCCACACCGCCAGCCGCGCGCCCGACACACGAAGCTACCAAGTGTGACGTCCCTCCACACCGCCAGCCGCGCGCCCGACACACGAAGCTACCAAGTGTGACGTCCCTCCGCACCGCCAGCCGCGCGCCCGACACACGAAGCTACCAAGTGTGACGTCCCTCCACACCGCCAGCCGCGCGCCCGACACACGAAGCTACCAAGTGTGACGTCCCTCCACACCGCCAGCCGCGCGCCCGACACACGAAGCTACCAAGTGTGACGTCCCTCCACACCGCCAGCCGCGCGCCCGACACACGAAGCTACCAAGTGTGACGTCCCTCCGCACCGCCAGCCGCGCGCCCGACACACGAAGCTACCAAGTGTGACGTCCCTCCACACCGCCAGCCGCGCGCCCGACACACGAAGCTACCAAGTGTGACGTCCCTCCACACCGCCAGCCGCGCGCCCGACACACGAAGCTACCAAGTGTGACGTCCCTCCGCACCGCCAGCCGCGCGCCCGACACACGAAGCTACCAAGTGTGACGTCCCTCCGCACCACCAGCCGCGCGCCCGACACACGAAGCTACCAAGTGTGACGTCCCTCCGCACCGCCAGCCGCGCGCCCGACACACCAAGCTACCAAGTGTGACGTCCCTCCACACCGCCAGCCGCGCGCCCGACACACGAAGCTACCAAGTGTGACGTCCCTCCGCACCACCAGCCGCGCGCCCGACACACGAAGCTACCAAGTGTGACGTCCCTCCGCACCGCCAGCCGCGCGCCCGACACACGAAGCTACCAAGTGTGACGTCCCTCCGCACCGCCAGCCGCGCGCCCGACACACGAAGCTACCAAGTGTGACGTCCCTCCGCACCGCCAGCCGCGCGCCCGACACACGAAGCTACCAAGTGTGACGTCCCTCCGCACCGGCAGCCGCGCGCCCGACACACGAAGCTACCAAGTGTGACGTCCCTCCGCACCACCAGCCGCGCGCCCGACACACGAAGCTACCAAGTGTGACGTCCCTCCGCACCACCAGCCGCGCGCCCGACACTCGAAGCTACCAAGTGTGACGTCCCTCCGCACCACCAGCCGCGCGCCCGACACACGAAGCTACCAAGTGTGACGTCCCTCCGCACCGCCAGCCGCGCGCCCGACACACCAAGCTACCAAGTGTGACGTCCCTCCACACCGCCAGCCGCGCGCCCGACACACGAAGCTACCAAGTGTGACGTCCCTCCGCACCACCAGCCGCGCGCCCGACACACGAAGCTACCAAGTGTGACGTCCCTCCGCACCGCCAGCCGCGCGCCCGACACACGAAGCTACCAAGTGTGACGTCCCTCCGCACCGCCAGCCGCGCGCCCGACACACGAAGCTACCAAGTGTGACGTCCCTCCGCACCGCCAGCCGCGCGCCCGACACACGAAGCTACCAAGTGTGACGTCCCTCCGCACCGGCAGCCGCGCGCCCGACACACGAAGCTACCAAGTGTGACGTCCCTCCGCACCACCAGCCGCGCGCCCGACACACGAAGCTACCAAGTGTGACGTCCCTCCGCACCACCAGCCGCGCGCCCGACACTCGAAGCTACCAAGTGTGACGTCCCTCCGCACCGCCAGCCGCGCGCCCGACACACGAAGCTACCAAGTGTGACGTCCCTCCACACCGCCAGCCGCGCGCCCGACACACGAAGCTACCAAGTGTGACGTCCCTCCGCACCACCAGCCGCGCGCCCGACACACGAAGCTACCAAGTGTGACGTCCCTCCGCACCGCCAGCCGCGCGCCCGACACACGAAGCTACCAAGTGTGACGTCCCTCCGCACCACCAGCCGCGCGCCCGACACACGAAGCTACCAAGTGTGACGTCCCTCCGCACCGCCAGCCGCGCGCCCGACACACGAAGCTACCAAGTGTGACGTCCCTCCGCACCACCAGCCGCGCGCCCGACACACGAAGCTACCAAGTGTGACGTCCCTCCGCACCGCCAGCCGCGCGCCCGACACACCAAGCTACCAAGTGTGACGTCCCTCCACACCGCCAGCCGCGCGCCCGACACACGAAGCTACCAAGTGTGACGTCCCTCCACACCGCCAGCCGCGCGCCCGACACACGAAGCTACCAAGTGTGACGTCCCTCCGCACCGCCAGCCGCGCGCCCGACACACGAAGCTACCAAGTGTGACGTCCCTCCACACCGCCAGCCGCGCGCCCGACACACGAAGCTACCAAGTGTGACGTCCCTCCACACCGCCAGCCGCGCGCCCGACACACGAAGCTACCAAGTGTGACGTCCCTCCACACCGCCAGCCGCGCGCCCGACACACGAAGCTACCAAGTGTGACGTCCCTCCACACCGCCAGCCGCGCGCCCGACACACGAAGCTACCAAGTGTGACGTCCCTCCGCACCGCCAGCCGCGCGCCCGACACACGAAGCTACCAAGTGTGACGTCCCTCCACACCGCCAGCCGCGCGCCCGACACACGAAGCTACCAAGTGTGACGTCCCTCCACACCGCCAGCCGCGCGCCCGACACACGAAGCTACCAAGTGTGACGTCCCTCCGCACCGCCAGCCGCGCGCCCGACACACGAAGCTACCAAGTGTGACGTCCCTCCACACCGCCAGCCGCGCGCCCGACACACGAAGCTACCAAGTGTGACGTCCCTCCACACCGCCAGCCGCGCGCCCGACACACGAAGCTACCAAGTGTGACGTCCCTCCACACCGCCAGCCGCGCGCCCGACACACGAAGCTACCAAGTGTGACGTCCCTCCGCACCGCCAGCCGCGCGCCCGACACACGAAGCTACCAAGTGTGACGTCCCTCCACACCGCCAGCCGCGCGCCCGACACACGAAGCTACCAAGTGTGACGTCCCTCCACACCGCCAGCCGCGCGCCCGACACACGAAGCTACCAAGTGTGACGTCCCTCCGCACCGCCAGCCGCGCGCCCGACACACGAAGCTACCAAGTGTGACGTCCCTCCACACCGCCAGCCGCGCGCCCGACACACGAAGCTACCAAGTGTGACGTCCCTCCACACCGCCAGCCGCGCGCCCGACACACGAAGCTACCAAGTGTGACGTCCCTCCGCACCGCCAGCCGCGCGCCCGACACACGAAGCTACCAAGTGTGACGTCCCTCCACACCGCCAGCCGCGCGCCCGACACACGAAGCTACCAAGTGTGACGTCCCTCCGCACCGGCAGCCGCGCGCCCGACACACGAAGCTACCAAGTGTGACGTCCCTCCGCACCACCAGCCGCGCGCCCGACACTCGAAGCTACCAAGTGTGACGTCCCTCCGCACCGCCAGCCGCGCGCCCGACACTCGAAGCTACCAAGTGTGACGTCCCTCCACACCGCCAGCCGCGCGCCCGACACACGAAGCTACCAAGTGTGACGTCCCTCCACACCGCCAGCCGCGCGCCCGACACACGAAGCTACCAAGTGTGACGTCCCTCCGCACCGCCAGCCGCGCGCCCGACACACGAAGCTACCAAGTGTGACGTCCCTCCGCACCGCCAGCCGCGCGCCCGACACACGAAGCTACCAAGTGTGACGTCCCTCCACACCGCCAGCCGCGCGCCCGACACACGAAGCTACCAAGTGTGACGTCCCTCCACACCGCCAGCCGCGCGCCCGACACACGAAGCTACCAAGTGTGACGTCCCTCCGCACCGCCAGCCGCGCGCCCGACACACGAAGCTACCAAGTGTGACGTCCCTCCGCACCGCCAGCCGCGCGCCCGACACACGAAGCTACCAAGTGTGACGTCCCTCCGCACCACCAGCCGCGCGCCCGACACACGAAGCTACCAAGTGTGACGTCCCTCCACACCACCAGCCGCGCGCCCGACACACGAAGCTACCAAGTGTGACGTCCCTCCACACCGCCAGCCGCGCGCCCGACACACGAAGCTACCAAGTGTGACGTCCCTCCGCACCGCCAGCCGCGCGCCCGACACACGAAGCTACCAAGTGTGACGTCCCTCCGCACCGCCAGCCGCGCGCCCGACACACGAAGCTACCAAGTGTGACGTCCCTCCGCACCACCAGCCGCGCGCCCGACACACGAAGCTACCAAGTGTGACGTCCCTCCGCACCGCCAGCCGCGCGCCCGACACACGAAGCTACCAAGTGTGACGTCCCTCCGCACCGCCAGCCGCGCGCCCGACACACGAAGCTACCAAGTGTGACGTCCCTCCGCACCGCCAGCCGCGCGCCCGACACACGAAGCTACCAAGTGTGACGTCCCTCCGCACCGCCAGCCGCGCGCCCGACACACGAAGCTACCAAGTGTGACGTCCCTCCGCACCGCCAGCCGCGCGCCCGACACACGAAGCTACCAAGTGTGACGTCCCTCCACACCGCCAGCCGCGCGCCCGACACACGAAGCTACCAAGTGTGACGTCCCTCCGCACCGCCAGCCGCGCGCCCGACACACGAAGCTACCAAGTGTGACGTCCCTCCACACCGCCAGCCGCGCGCCCGACACACGAAGCTACCAAGTGTGACGTCCCTCCACACCGCCAGCCGCGCGCCCGACACACGAAGCTACCAAGTGTGACGTCCCTCCGCACCGCCAGCCGCGCGCCCGACACACGAAGCTACCAAGTGTGACGTCCCTCCACACCGCCAGCCGCGCGCCCGACACACGAAGCTACCAAGTGTGACGTCCCTCCACACCGCCAGCCGCGCGCCCGACACACGAAGCTACCAAGTGTGACGTCCCTCCACACCGCCAGCCGCGCGCCCGACACACGAAGCTACCAAGTGTGACGTCCCTCCGCACCGCCAGCCGCGCGCCCGACACACGAAGCTACCAAGTGTGACGTCCCTCCACACCGCCAGCCGCGCGCCCGACACACGAAGCTACCAAGTGTGACGTCCCTCCACACCGCCAGCCGCGCGCCCGACACACGAAGCTACCAAGTGTGACGTCCCTCCGCACCGCCAGCCGCGCGCCCGACACACGAAGCTACCAAGTGTGACGTCCCTCCACACCGCCAGCCGCGCGCCCGACACACGAAGCTACCAAGTGTGACGTCCCTCCACACCGCCAGCCGCGCGCCCGACACACGAAGCTACCAAGTGTGACGTCCCTCCGCACCGCCAGCCGCGCGCCCGACACACGAAGCTACCAAGTGTGACGTCCCTCCACACCGCCAGCCGCGCGCCCGACACACGAAGCTACCAAGTGTGACGTCCCTCCGCACCGGCAGCCGCGCGCCCGACACACGAAGCTACCAAGTGTGACGTCCCTCCGCACCACCAGCCGCGCGCCCGACACTCGAAGCTACCAAGTGTGACGTCCCTCCGCACCGCCAGCCGCGCGCCCGACACTCGAAGCTACCAAGTGTGACGTCCCTCCACACCGCCAGCCGCGCGCCCGACACACGAAGCTACCAAGTGTGACGTCCCTCCACACCGCCAGCCGCGCGCCCGACACACGAAGCTACCAAGTGTGACGTCCCTCCGCACCGCCAGCCGCGCGCCCGACACACGAAGCTACCAAGTGTGACGTCCCTCCGCACCGCCAGCCGCGCGCCCGACACACGAAGCTACCAAGTGTGACGTCCCTCCACACCGCCAGCCGCGCGCCCGACACACGAAGCTACCAAGTGTGACGTCCCTCCACACCGCCAGCCGCGCGCCCGACACACGAAGCTACCAAGTGTGACGTCCCTCCGCACCGCCAGCCGCGCGCCCGACACACGAAGCTACCAAGTGTGACGTCCCTCCGCACCGCCAGCCGCGCGCCCGACACACGAAGCTACCAAGTGTGACGTCCCTCCGCACCACCAGCCGCGCGCCCGACACACGAAGCTACCAAGTGTGACGTCCCTCCACACCACCAGCCGCGCGCCCGACACACGAAGCTACCAAGTGTGACGTCCCTCCACACCGCCAGCCGCGCGCCCGACACACGAAGCTACCAAGTGTGACGTCCCTCCGCACCGCCAGCCGCGCGCCCGACACACGAAGCTACCAAGTGTGACGTCCCTCCGCACCGCCAGCCGCGCGCCCGACACACGAAGCTACCAAGTGTGACGTCCCTCCGCACCACCAGCCGCGCGCCCGACACACGAAGCTACCAAGTGTGACGTCCCTCCGCACCGCCAGCCGCGCGCCCGACACACGAAGCTACCAAGTGTGACGTCCCTCCGCACCGCCAGCCGCGCGCCCGACACACGAAGCTACCAAGTGTGACGTCCCTCCGCACCGCCAGCCGCGCGCCCGACACACGAAGCTACCAAGTGTGACGTCCCTCCGCACCGCCAGCCGCGCGCCCGACACACGAAGCTACCAAGTGTGACGTCCCTCCGCACCGCCAGCCGCGCGCCCGACACACGAAGCTACCAAGTGTGACGTCCCTCCGCACCGCCAGCCGCGCGCCCGACACACGAAGCTACCAAGTGTGACGTCCCTCCGCACCGCCAGCCGCGCGCCCGACACACGAAGCTACCAAGTGTGACGTCCCTCCGCACCGTCAGCCTACTGTACCCTACCATCCCTATTACGAATAGACTCGGGTACAAAAGCGGGAAAAAGGGATAGACGCCGTACTGCTTGAAATACAGAAACCGAGTGAATTAGTTCTGGATTTTTTCCACCATGCCACTGTATTAAGCCTCATGGGGGTTGCAAACGATAGCACTCGTTTCAAGACGGCTCCGTACCAGCGCATTACCACTGCCGTATTCACTAAAACATTTTTGTTTTTTACTATCAGCTGCTCGCCTACTTCCCACACAAGGCCTGGCGCCACGCCAAAACTCTCTCGTCCCCCGGCAGTTAGCTACTTGCCCGTGTCAAGGGATCTTCTGCGACCAGTCAAAACCAGCTACTGTCATGCGAGTAGACAGTACCAGCAACAGTCAACCGTAAGGTAAGCACCTCGTATTGTGTAACCAGGGCTTTTTTACTGTAATTCGAAGAGGGTCTTGTATGCGCCCACTGTTCGGAAAAATTTTCGAGCATGCTCGAACAAGTTCTTTTCAGTTAGAGTTGATTGATACTAACGCAGAGTTGAAGCACGGAGACGAAGCGCAGCGAAGCGTACTATTGAGTAATGAGCGTTAATCTAAATGATAGCATAGCAAATTCACCCTTACCTCTATCTGTGACCGCCCTGCGCACCAATCAGCGCTGGACGCGCACAGACGTGCCTATTCCGTAGAATGCGCGCGAATTCGGGCGTCTTCTTACTACCTCTATAAAAATATATTATGTGCATTACATTGTAGAGATAAGGGTGAATTTGCTATGTTATGTTTTAGATTGACGCTTCAACTCCAATATTCCAGTTATAATTTAGTTCATTATTGATCAAATCAAATAATTTATTACATGGGTTATATTTTTTTAATCAGTCCTACATGTTCTACCGTCACATCGCAGCAAGCAAGTTTGTTGTGTTAACTTAAAAATGAATGCATCTCACCCTGGTTCCATATCTGTCTGCTGGCCAGGGATGATACAAGTAGTACTTGCCACCCTCGAACCAAATTGCCGTCTCATACTCTCCAGGCACCTGCGGGGTTAATGTGACTTTTGTGTGATTGGAATAAGGTATTGGAATGATAGACGCGCGTTCGGAGTAACCATAATTATACACTGTTTTAGCAGGCCAATTTTAGACGGAGTCGAACGGTCAAGCGATGTTCCAGCATGTTCGGTGCAACTGTTACCTGTCACCTTGAACTGTCCTGCACATCACCTGCCCAAGAATGGTTATGGTAGGACTCGTGTTGGGTCATTATGTAATGGGTTTGCTAATCTCTAAACTGCCGTGAGAACCATATATTGGTATCCTTATATGAAAGACTTATCTAACCGTCAAGGTAACTATAAAACCGGTACATATCAGCAGGCTTAGCATGGCGCTTTCATTTGCTACTCTAATGTAGAATGGTAATCGCTTTTCTACCCTTCTCGGTAGAAAACTGTCAACTGTCCACACGGAACCGTCATTTTTGTCTTCTCGACGCTTCACTACAGTTCCCGTGCTAAGCCTGCTGGAGTAGGGATGATGACTAATATTAAAAATAATTTTGTTAATTTCAAGAAGAGACTATGCCTTCTTTGAAATTACGTTATTTGTTCGAAAATAAATGGAATTAAGGAAGTGATTATTTCCGTTCTTGTCGTGCGTTACGGACAATGTATGGCGCGTTGTGTTCCAGGCGCGCCTCAAAGAGCTGTCAGCACCAACTTTACTGACGGGGTCCAGGAGGGCAATTGACGCGTGTGTGTCAATGTGGGCCAGGGTCGCTTGTTGTCCGAAAGGGGATATCCCTTTCGGACAACTGGCACACAGGCAATTGAAGGAACAGGGGTGGGTTTTAGTTAGTAAAAGTCTGACACACCCTCCCACTCCGCCTAGAGCGGGAGAAGTTACTTGATAATTTACCACCAAAAAAAAAAAAAAATTGTATACATAGTCGTGACGTCACTTCTGTAATAGTTTCGTCTTTGTCTAGCAGTTATTTTAGAACGTTTATAACTTGGCAATTTTTTAAGCTTTTACACTTGTTATAATAATGTTTGCACTAAATATTTGCAAAAAAATGCATACGCTGGGTTGTGGAGGTCAGATAGGCAGTCGCCCCATGTAAAATACTAGTTATTCCGCCGCATCTGCTTAGACTGGAAGCCGACCCCAACATAATTGGGAAAAGGATGATATAGGTCGCAAGCTATATACGAGTGCAACTTACTTGAAGTATTCCGGAGTCAGACTCCTTGAAGAAGTGTTCAATTCCTCGACACAGGTCGAACACTTTGGGGTTGTTCGATACCAACTTGCCCCAGACCGCAATTCCGCGCACCTGGAAGAAGAAACAATAAAATGATGAAGAAAAACAAAAAATGACAGCTCAAGGCTAGTTGTAACGGGGGTAAGAAGTAACACTCAATTTTTGCCATGAGCTCCAATGTTTTTTCCCGGGATTTCTGACCTTTTTCGTTAAAACCACTTTAATAAAAGGGCATAATAAAGGTCCCCCGCTGGACAGAAAAAAAAAACGTATGTTACAACTAGCCCCGAATATGGGATAAATTGTAACATGCGTCGCTTTGTAAGCAAATGGCTCCTGATTAGATATTAGAAGAAAAAAATATTTTAGTACTACAGCGATGTTGCTCTTAAAAACATGTTTTTAACAGAAAATATTAACTCATCATCACTATCATTACAGGGATTTCCTAATTCAATAGTGGGGCCATAATTACAATTTTAGTATTCACTATAACATATTATATACAGCGTGGTTTTTGTGAACTCACTCAGAGAACAAGTAAAAATATCAATTCTGTCTGCTACGTCATTAAGTACACGCAAGGTACGCGTTATAGGGGCTAAAAACGAACCATACATTTTTTGACAATTAAATGTATTGTACGTACGTAACCTCAAAAAATGTATGGTTATGCTAACACTAATCATCATTTAACTTTAAGCAACGTTTATAAATATGGGGGTTAGTTTCTTATTTACTATATAACATAAATATAAAACAAGTTTTATACATAAAAGAATCACGATTCAACACATATTTTGATGCCTTACCTTGTGAATATACTCCCGGTCGCGTATCGAGAAGGTGTCCTTGAGTTCTCCGAGCACCAGCCGACGGATCGGACCGCCGCGCTCCAACAGCGACTCCTGCGCACACAAAGGATAAAATGATGGATGAATGAAAATTAGGTCGCGAGATTCATGTAAGGTTCAAATATGCAATTAGCATCGGTGAGGATATCAGGATATTATTATTGCTCAACGTAAAATACTGATTTACGCCCAAAGGTTAATGTTTCCTGATCTAATTATTGACATAGAATCGAAGATTGACATTCCAATTGACATTTTGTGACTTTTACTGGCGGCCTTATATATTTTAATGTCAACAGCCTATACTTAGGTAATAAATTGTGCACAAATAAAATCGTTTTTTTTGGGTTAAGTGTGCTAACCTCCATAGCTGGAGTTTGACATCTTTTCATAATCAATCTGTCTACCTTAGACAGAAAGGATTAAACATAAAAGATTGCCCTTTGTTCAATAAAACCAACCCGTACTGTGCCCGCGTGGTGTATATACAGGGTGGAATTTTGTAATGCCACCTGGAGGGAAAGTACTCTTAATACTGCAGATAGAAAGTTTTACTCAAAGGAAACATTCCTTTATTTTTGAATAGAAAGCAAACTGCATCTTCTCCCACACTCGGGAATCGAACCGGCTAAAATCTGAAAAAATTATACCCTGTACTTTTATTGCATCGATCGTTAGGGTCAATTATAAGGATGAAATCTCTCTAACAAACATGATAAATTAAATGAAAGGAAAACCAGGAAATCTTAAATTAATTTAATTATTGACAAAAAATGGTAAACTAACTAATTAGTTGCTCGAAATGGGCTCCATTCTCTTGGATACACAAATTTTTTCTTTTAATGAATTCATTTCTAGTAACCTTTAATAAAGTGTTGTGGTGAATATTATAAATCGTATTCTAAACTTCAACTCTCAACTCGTTGTCATTCGCATAAGATTTCATGTAAATTTGATTTTTTACATATCCCCACAAAAAAAAAATCTAATGGGGTGAGATCTGGCGATCTCGCGGGCCATCTGATTGTGCCGTTTGTACCAATCCAGGTATTAAAATGGTTATTAATGTAGGCAGTAGTGATTCTGCTGTTATGTGCTGGAGCACCATCTTTCTGTAGAATTATTTGGTTTCGCTCTTCCTCGGGGAAACCATTTAACTCGTTTCTTAAGAGATCCAGTATTTCAATATACTTGACAGTGTTTAAATGACCTTCGTACACGTGGACTAACACTACATTATTTCTCATAATTCCGCACCAAACGTTGAAAGAAAATCTTACTTGATTGTTAGTTTCATGAACACGAACAGGATTCACTCGAGACCAATAATGGTTATTGCGGCGATTGTACATGCCATTATTGCTGAAGTTGGTTTCGTCAGACCATACAATGTTACTCAAAAAATTAGGGTTTCGGTCAATTTCTCCAAGCATGTTTTCACAAAATTGTAATCGTCTGTCACGATCCCCAATATGCAATTTTTGCACCAACCGACCTTCACGATAGCATTTATACTTATACTTTTTCAGCACTTTAAGTACTCGAGTGTGGGTTGTTCCTAATTCATCGGCAGCATCTCTACTTGAAGCCTTTGGAAATGATTCAAAGTATGTTAAAACATCTAGTTCAAAATCGGAATAGTTTTGCTGAATAGTTTGCCGTCTCTTCTTGAAACTACCCGTATTCTTTAAATTTTCTACCATTCTTTTCAATACGAACTGAGTTGGTGTCTGTCGGTCTTGATATCTCTCTCTCCATACCACCCCGCAGAGCTAGATTCACGTTTTTTTTATTTAAAAAATAAGCTTCCATTAAATCAAACTGTTCTTGATAAGCCATTTTCTCCGTGAGACAAAATGTGAAATGAGTTGTAAAAACAATCAAATGTGAATAACAACTATGACAATCTAATTTTCAAATTTTAATCTAACATTCCATATTTAAATTACCTCATACACGCAGCTACGAGTATGTCGCAAAGGAGTCTGCATTACAAAAGATGGATGTTAGTTAAAGAGCTTTAACTTGACTCATTGAATTTGTAACTTCAGATTTCCTGGTTTTCCTTTCATTTAATTTATCATGTTTGTTAGAGAGATTTCATCCTTATAATTGACCCTAACGATCGATGCAATAAAAGTACAGGGTAAATTTTTTTCAGATTTTAGCCGGTTCGATTCCCGGGTGTGGGAGAAGAGAATTTTCGAAAATCTTTGAATGCAGTTTGCTTTCTATTCAAAAATAAAGGAATGTTTCCTTTGAGTAAAATTTTCTATCTGCAGTATTAAGAGAACTTTCCCGCCAGGTGGCATTACAAAATTCCACCCTGTATATATACGGCCCGTTCCCTCTCACTGAGAGGAGGCGTGTGTCCCAGCAGCGGGATTGTTTATGCCTGTCACTTTGACTTTTCGACATTGAGATATGGTTGAGTTGAGCACTCGGATAGATTATCGATCGAATTTTAGGCAACAATTAGAAATGGGAGTCAATATTGGACACTAATGCCCATTCACTAACACTAGACAACCCCTAATGAATGCCTAAATAAAAGCGAGCTGTTGAATTTTCAACGCTGTGTTAGTGAAGCTAGGCATCAAAGTACAGATGTTGAATAGTATTATACTTACCCGGTACATATTGTATCCTATATCCAGGGTCTCATCAAACATGTCCTCGTTCCACGCGCGTGCTCTGTATCGCTGCAGCATGCCCAGAGCCGCCACGCAGCACGGAATAGCCGTATACGTCTTAAATTTTTGGTACCTGCATGATAGATAGGGTGGATACTGAAGGTTAAGCTATTCTGCGCTGTGCTGAGCTTAGATAAGGGCGAAAATTAAGTCAACATTAAATTTTGCTGCACAGGGTGACTTCTCAGCATTTAGCTTTGCTATACTATGCTTAAGGGTGACTAAATCAACATTAAGGTATGCTGCGCCGTGCTGTGCTAAGCTAAGCTAACTTTCTGTGATTATGGTTTAAGAATGAGCAACGATGTGACAAAATGCTAAGTGCGAGCGAGATAGAAAAACACGAGCGGGCTGGCACGCGGTGACAACACGTATCGCCTTAACCCTGCCTGTTTTAAACAATCACACAAACCGCAGAGTAGCAGGTTTGATTAGGTTCCTCATTAGAGTGACTAATTAGCATTAAGCTAAGCTACGCTGCGCTGTGCTGTGCTATGCTCTATTCAGTATTTTCGCTTCTATTATTTTTTATGTGAAGTTACAACTCTTTGAACATATTAATTGTAGGTAATGTGGTACTATAAATAAATAGATACCTACATATTTATGAATGCTTACCTATAGCTGGCCATGTGTCGAGTTCCCCTCAGGATCCACTTCTCTACGTCGAGCTGCTTGTACTGCGAATGATAGTTCTGATCTGCGATCTCGACTGGACTGTGCAGGATCGTCTCCTCTTTTGGCAGGGGGACCATGTCGTCCCTAAGAATATATTATTTTATATATTATAAAGCGATTTAAATTTGAAAAGTTTTTTTCATGTTATTAAGTACGGTTCTGTTTAAGTTTTTATTTACGCTCGAGTTTAGTTTTCATTGTTTTTGTTGGTATATCGGCGTGTGCTAGCTGACACGTAGCGTATAATTTAATTTTTAATGTTTTTTGTTTTGCAGTGTTAATTACTTTGCATATTATTGTATCAAATGAAGTTCTTCTAAAAAGTCCAAAATACCTCAGCTCCACCTCACTCTATCTCGCGAACATGCAAGACAGGGCGGCAGGGAGAAGGTTCCAAGGCGCCGATAGCTGAGGTGATTTGTTTTTACGGTGAAAATAATGGTAATAAAATAAAAACATAGTACCTATCTGCTTCACATTTAGTTCAGTTATTATGCAAAGTTTTATGATCTAATTTGAAATATATTTTGAATACTAGCGGTTTATTGTTCGGTTGGAGGCAATTTCCATAGAGAAAATGTTATGGAATCGTGTTTTTGTCAAAGTATTCAACAGTAATCCTCAACTGTACCATTATATTTATTTCAAAATTAATGTTGCAGTATTTTCGATATCATCGGATCATGCGAAACGAACAGACAAATGTGCTGCTGGCGAGTGACCTTTAAGAGACTTTCGAAATATTAATCACTTATTATTCTTCAATTATTAATGTATACCTACACCATCTTATTGATTTTTTTTTGGTTTAAAGAGTTATCTACATGGAGTTTCTTCTGCCCATTCTTGTCCATAGAATGGGCAATTCTCTTTTCTTTTTGACTGTCCACTTTACAGTCATCATTTTACGGCCGCTAGTATTACGGTACCGCATTCCTAAAGAACCGAAGGTTATAAGTAATTACTTTTTCTTTAACTTCTGACTTGGACTTTTGACTTCGAGTTTTACATTGCCTAAGGTAAAAATCCAAATAAGGTCTAATCTATATAATAAATGGTAAAATTTAAAGGTTACCTTCCAAACATGTGGCCATCAAGTTTGGGCGAGTAGAGGAAGAAGTTCTCCCCCCTGAGCGTCATGATCTGTTCGTTGGTGGGGTTCAGCGGCGCCCGCTCGGGGGCCACCGGCGGCGCGGGGGCCGGCTGCGGGGGTCAATGATAAATGATTTATTTAAGAAGGTTTGTACAAACAATTTTACACGTCAATCATATTAAAAAAAAAACTAGATGAGGTCCGCGTATCGTATCCGACTACTCTGAGAAGAAAGGCCGAAACAAACTCAGAGGTCACAGTCTCTTTTAAAGTCTAGACATAATCTTGGTCAGATCATGTGAAGACCATGTAGAGCCTGAAATGATATTTTGATGAAAGAACCACACAGATTGAGGGGACCTGTCGAGTCAGTGCAGTGGTTGAAACCAGCGCTGGGGCTCTGTCTAGCATAGGGTCGCAGCATTATGCTGAGCGATGGCCGTTTTGCGTGAATGTGACGCATATTTTCCCTCAACTTGTTCTTTCGTGTTTGTGTTTTTATTTCTTTGCGTTATGTTTACCGCAAATAAACGTATTTTCTTTCTTTCTTTTCTTCTTTTATTGACAGTTTATATCTATAGGAGACATACAAAATAAAAGGTCGCGCGAGTACCTACATAGGTACTAGTCATAATGTAGAGGCTTTAGGCTCTATGGCTTTTCCATGCATCCTCCGCGAGTATTTTATAGATTAATGACATAAAATTTATGAGATGAACACTCTTTTCATATTTAGAAGATTAATCTTTAAGATAAAATACGCCTTAGATGCGTTCAGTATAACTTGACGCGTGACGCGATTGGCAGCACTGAATTTTTCAGTCTTAGTTTCAATACAAATAGAGTTCAAAATGGCGACTGACAGAACAGAACTACCAATCACTTGACTGCAAAATTCAGTGCTACCAATCGCGTCCCGCGTCAGGTTATAATGAACGCACTATATCATCGAACGATCACGTCGCAGTATTTATACGCTAGCATCCCAACGTAGTAGGTACTGGCACCTTTACTAAACAAAAAAAAAGTTGGACGATTTTTCATGCACAGTCATGCGTTGTACCTACGGGCGAACTTTCCCGCGAAGATTTTATCGCCCCTTGGATTTTCTAGCCTCGTGTTGAGCCGAGCATTGAGAATCCAATGGAGTGGATCCCAGAGCGACAAAAAATACCCTCTTGGATTTTAAACTCTCGGCGCTAAGCAGTGGGTTGAAAATCCGGTGCTAGACAAAAAACACCCGAGGACAACAATCGCTCGTGGTTACGAGGGCTTACTTGGGCCAGGCTTATGGCGAAGGCTCTAATGCAGCTCGAGAAATGGAATAGAAATAAAATTATTTAAATATGTTTAAAAAAAAAAAAAAGTGGAACAGTAGTTTTCTGTCCCTGTCTTGCTAAATTACTATTATACTTCACTTCGATCAGATGCGAAGTTTACTTATACATAACGTTTGAATAATAATGACGTCAGATAACTAAAGTGCCTGTCGCCAGACCAAATAATTAACCGAGACAGCGCTGTCAACAGTGACGTGATGCCGATTTCGTAAACATGTGTGCACTTAGCGAGCACAGTTAGTGAGTGTTCCGGGGAGGTGTAGTTTGGTGGATTAAACTGTACAATAAACAAGATAAAAGTAAAATTACAGAGTTTGGGTCTATGACACGAAGGAAAGGACAGTTCAGACACCCTGAAGTCTTAGCAGTCGACCCCATGGGATACATCCTTGTAGGTGACTCAGGAAACTCGTCAGGGTATTCGGAGGCCTAGGCAGCCAACCATAAAAGTTTGTTTGTTTTGTAAGTTGTAAATATGTGCGTGTGAGCGTGTAGAGCGAGGTATAGATTTGGAATGCTTCACTATAATATTATTCTCAGTGCTATGTCTTGGTTTTTTATTTGGTCTGAGGTGCTGTCCTGCATTCAATTTGTGATTTTAAATTGAAAAAAAAAAGGGGGGCTCGTGACTAAATAATAGCAGCCGCACGGATCAATCTTCAAGCTTAAGCAACGCTTGCAGAGATCGATCCGTGGATGGGTGATCATCCATTACATACCAAGACCCCTCCGTGCTTCAGAGAGCACATTAAGCCATTTGTCCTATCTGTCATTCGTAGATCTTTGACAGTCGTTACGGGTAGTCAGAAGCCCAAAAGTCTGACAACCAGTCTTACCAAGGGACACCGTGATATCCAGTAACTGGGTTGTGGAGATCAGATAAGCAGTCGCTTCGTGGAAAATACTGGTGTTCAGCTGCATCCGGCTAGACTGGATGCTGATCCAAATGTAGTTGTAAAACGGCATGCAGATGATGAAACAAAAGCGGGCATTTTTTTTAACTATTCCACTTTATTTTAGCTTCGAGTAATCCAATAAAAAAATAACATAACAATACCTCAAATGGTAAGTATTAGTGGCTTAAAATAGCTGCACAATTAATACATTTTCAATCGCAATCCGAAAGTGCTTTAAGGAAATTCCTAATCCATTGCTTCATACGTTTGAAAAATTAATCAGCTCGACAGCGTAAATAATGCAATGGAGCCTCCCCAAGCGACGTATCTACACAGCTACTATAATACTTCCGGCGCACCCTGGGCAATCAGCGAGTTTTCCACGCTGATTGGCTAATCCTTACACCACAGTGGCAATCCAAAGATTGGCACGTTAGGAAGACGAAGAATATTATTGAACTGTCAAAATGAAACGCATTGTCATTGAAGTTTAAAACGGCAACATCTTTTAACTTGTGCCACCACCATATGCTAGGAATGCAGTGAACTCGCTTCCAGTTTTGTTGACAGTGATCATAATTTATTTTTTGCTTTTTGTTTCTGTTTTGTGCAGGATGTGGGATGCACATTAAAAATGCGATGTATGTTGAATAGAACTTGTAATCCAAGTTAGTACAGGATTCTAAATAAATAATAAAATAATACGTGACGGCGCGGTGTCTGTCTTTTTCAATATGGCCGACGCGGGCGCCGGCCCGTCAATCCGCGTGAAGTTCGTCCTGGTTCCCGGTCTTTTTTCTCCCTTCACTCGCTGGTGTTGTCAACATCCTCCGCCCCTTGGAAGCCGTGCTTTCAAGAAGCTCTGGATCGGCAACTGGCAGGATGCAGACCTTGTTTAGAGCTCGCCTTAATGTTCCTTTAGTTGTGGTTATATCTGCAACTCTGCATAAACCGTCTGGTCCAACAAAAAGCTTCTCCACTTTTCCCAAAATCCATTTCATTGGCGGCAGCTGATCGTCTTTGATTACAACGACATCTCCAACCTTGACAGGTTGGCCACTGGATCGACGCCATTTGACTCGCTGTTGTAGCTCGGTGAGAAATTCTTGCGACCATCTCTTCCAAAAATGTTGCCTCAGTCTTTCTAAATGCTGATATCGATTGATCGACAGTTTTTCCACGATAGGAGATGCTAGTGACGTCAACGGACGCCCGATCAGGAAGTGGCCGGGTGTTAATGGGTTAAAATCTGACGGATCCGATGACATAGGTGTCAACGGACGCGAATTCAATATTGCCTCAATTTGTGTAAACAGAGTGGAAAGCTCTTCAAATGTAAGATTAGAATTACCTGCGATTCGTTTCAAATGGAACTTGGCCGCTTTAACGCCAGCTTCCCAAATTCCACCGAAATTGGGTGCATAAGCTGGACTGAATTTAAATTCAATACCCTCGCTCGCTCCGAAGTCAGTCACCGACTCATTAGCGGCCTTGAGCATTCTGCCTAACTCGTTATTTGCCCCTACGTAGTTTCTACCATTATCGCAATAAATCATGCGAGGCTTTCCTCGTCTGGAAATAAACCTGCGTAAGCATGAAACAAATGCATTGGTGCTTAGCTCACTAACAACTTCAAGGTGCAAAGCCTTGGAGGAGAAACAGACAAAAAGGCACAAATAGCATTTACTAGTTCTAGCGCCACGTCCCTTCCGATTGGAAATATGGAACGGACCTGCAAAATCGGTACCACAGATCTCGAACGGAGATGAGGGATTTACTCTAGGACGAGGTAGGTTACCCATCAAAGTTTGAACGGATTTACCTTTTATCCGTACACATTTGACACATTTGGTTACAGTTTGTGTAGCAAGGACTCTGCCACCAACGGGCCAGAAGTTCTCACGTATTAAACTAAGTAATTGCTGAGGGCCGCAATGTAGTAGACGCAAATGCTCCTCTGCAAATAAAAGTTTGGCAAATGCATGCTTGGAATCAATTAAAATGGGATGTATCTTATTATAGGGTTGCAACGCACCTTGAATGCGTCCCCCGACTCTCAGGATATTTTCATTATCCAAAAATGGATTTAACGATACAATATTAAATTTACAATTTACAAATCCTGTAGTTTTTAAAGAATGAATATCCTTTTCAAAGGTATACGTTTGTGATAATTTAGCTAATATTTTTAAAGAAGTTTGTAGTTCTTGTAGTGTTAGTTTATCAGTCAATTTGTTATTTTTATTTTTACAGTTGTATATAAAACGTTGTACATAGCTTAGAACTCTCTGTAGTTTGGATAGTTTTTTTTCCCCTTGTGGGTAGCTGTAACTAAAGGTGAAAAAAATTTCTTGCTCTCATTAAAACATTTATTTTAATTACAAAAAGCTTTAATCAAACTATTTAATGTATGCATATACATGCTAACATAAAGCACCCACCAGTATAGTGTTATCTCCAAAAACTTACTTCACTGGAATCAAAACATCACTTATTATAACTATGGAAGCACTGAAGGTCTCATTGTCCGAAATGATGGCTCTGTTTCAAAACCGGATGTCAAACTTTGAGGCAGAACTGCAGAAGAATCCTTCAGGAACTTCATGTAGCGCAACAGACAGTTTGGTAGCAGACTTCACTTCGTTCAAGAAGTTTATATTAGATGCGTTGGGCTGTCTTCAGCAGCAGTTGGAGGCATTGGCACAGGGGCTCGACAACCTGGAGATGCGTGGGCGCAGGAAGATGGTATTGCTACATGGTGTCACCGAGCAGGCAAAGGAAGATACAGCGCAGGTAGTGGCAGAGGTTGTCCGATGTCATCTGAAGCTGACCGAATTCACAGTTGCGGATATCAGGCGGTGCCACCGGATGGGCAGACAAACAGGTGCTAGCAAGCCCAGGCCCATTCTCTGCAAGCTGCGGGATGTTGGTGTCAGGGATACTGTCTGGTTTACCAAGACAAAGTTGAAGGGCACTGGTATTACGGTATCAGAGTTCCTGACGAGATCGCGGCACCAGCTCTTCATGTCTGCACGTGAGAGGCTTGGCGAAACCAATTGCTGGACTAAACAGGGCCTTATTTATGTTCTCCGCTCGGATGGCTCGCGGCATCGAATTAGTTCATTAGATGACCTAAGTAAAATCGAGCAGGTCACTGAAAAGGCCATGTCTCCCATCGCATCAGCATCGTCGTCAACGCCGTCTCCATCACCGGCACCGAAGAAGGCCCGACGTGTTGCTACAAAGAAGAAGTGATTCCGTGCACTTTTTAGGTAGTATCACCCGTCCGGGCAGCAGTTTGTTTATAACTTCTCTGAATTTTACTATTATTCTATTTCTATACCCTATCACAATTTCAATAACCTCCATCATTTAACAATGTTTTTCACTATTTATTTTCTATTTTGCTGTCAGCTGTCAACTCATTACTGTTATCCCATGTCATAATTATTATTTTATTTTCAAAGCTTTCGTTCAGGAACCAGTAGACAGTGCGCCCAGTATACATTATTTATGTTGCCTATGTTATTTCCGGTATGGATAACTTGCTTATTTTTGCTTGTTACTTTACGTATTTTCTTATTTATTTTCCTAAAGCATATAATTTATATGGTATCTATCTGTTACCCGGACGATGAAATTTTTAAACTATAGTTTTGTTTTGGCTTTTAAAGATTGTAAACACTCAACTGGCGGGTGGATTTAGATAATTTGCTCTTTTATATTTACGATCAATTAGTTTATTTAAGTTTATTATTATTTATAATATTTAAATATTGTCGATGTTAGATAGCAATGACGACAGCGACACTGAAAGCTTTTTTCGGTTTGTAGTAATGACAGCTTTATAAGTTTTCCGTCCCTTGCTGATACGCTTGAATCTCAGTTTTCTGATGTACCTAAGAATTTTAATGTAGTACATATAAATGCCCAAAGTATTCCGGCACATTACTCTGACATGCTAGCTAACCTAGACTGTAAGAACATCCATGCTATCCTTGTCTCAGAGTCATGGCTAAAGCCATGTCTCCCTTCAACTTCGTATTCCTTGCCGGGCTTTCAACTAGTAAGAAATGACCGCGCGCGTGGCGGTGGTGGCGGTGTTGCCATATACCTTCGTCCACATATTCCTTTCTCAATTGTCGATATGTCTGCACAACCTCCACCGCAGAACGCGGGCGAGCATCTCTTTTTGGAAGTAAACCTGAATCACGTGAAAGTCCTTCTAGGTGTTTATTACTGCCCTTCGTCACGTATAAATTTCTTTTCCTCTTTTGAAAAGATCCTCGAAAACCTAACACCCTCTTACAGTCACACAATCATCATGGGGGATTTCAATACTTGTTTATTGAAAATCGATTCCCGGTCTTCTTCTCTTCAATCAATAGTTCAGTCGTCGAATTTATCAATTCTCCCTTTAAGTGCCACGCACCATTTTCCAAACTGTAATCGCTCACTTTTGGACCTTCTCATTGTTTCGTCTCCTCAACATGTCAGCAAGCATGGTCAATGCCCAGCTGACATGTTTTCTTACCATGACCTATTATTCCTCTCCTACAAAATTCGCCCACCTAAGGCTAAACCTAAAATCCTCCTGCAGCGTAATTTTGGTGGCATGAAGACAGATGACCTCCGAAGAGATGTTAACAGCATTGACTGGTCTCCTCTAGTCATTGTCGAGTCGATTGATGATAAAGTCAACCTGCTGACAGACAACCTTGTGCAGCTGTACGATGTCCACGCTCCTATTCGTGCTGTAAAAATTAAACACCTTCCGGCACCATGGCTTACAGACGATATAAGAAGCATCATGCACAGGAAGGCTGTAACCAAGACTAAATTTAAGTGTCGGCCCTCACCATCGAACCGGGAGATCCTTGTGGATACTCGAAATCGCTGCAATAGGGTGTGTAGAGATGCCCAACGCCGTCATATCCACACCTCAGTTGAAAACGGAGATCCAGCTAAAGTCTGGAAATTTCTTAAGTCCCTGGGAGTTGGAAAGTCACGCCAAGAATCAATTCCTAAAAACCTAGATATTGATCTACTGAATCAACACTTCTCATCTTCGTCCCACTGTAATGGGACAGCTAAAACAGCTACAATAAACTATATTTCAAACCTTCCAACTCCGGACCATCCTCCATTTGTGTTTAGTCAATTCTCTGATTGTGATGTTAAGAAAAGCGTAGTATCAATCACGTCGAACGCAGTTGGTAGTGATTGTGTAAGTCGGAAAATGATACTCCCTGTCCTCGACGAAATCCTTCCTATCCTATGTTATATCCTAAACTATTCTATATCCTATGGTGTTTTTCCATCGATGTGGAAAGAGGCAAAAATTACTCCTTTACCCAAAAAATCTAATCCTACTTCCTTTTCCGAATACCGTCCTATCTCCATCTTGCCTTTCCTCTCCAAAGTCTTAGAACGCCTTGTCCACAATCAGCTTAGTACTTTTCTTTGTAAGAATAGTCTGCTGAATCCTTTCCAATCAGGTTTTCGTCCTGGTCACAGCACTGCTACAGCCTTAGTTAACGTCACTGATGACATACGGTTAGGCATGGAAGGAGGAAATCTGACGGTTCTTTGCTTACTGGATTTTAGTAATGCATTTAATACTGTCGATTTCGATATCCTTCTTGGCATGCTTCGCTTGCTTAACATATCTCCAACGGCGATTGACTGGTTTCGTAGTTACCTGTATGGCCGCCGGCAACGTATATGCATAGAAGAGTGTTGCTCTTCTTGGTGTTATACTTCTGCCGGTGTTCCTCAGGGTGGCGTTTTATCTCCTTTACTCTTCGCAATATTTATAAACTATATTTCCAAAAAACTTATTTCTTCCTACCACCTTTATGCAGATGAATTACAAATATATAAACAAGCTGCCCTTGCGGATTTGGCTGATGCAATTAATACCATTAACAAGGATTTGGGTTCAATCTGCGAGTGGAGTGAGGCACATGGGTTGCAGGTCAATCCATCGAAGACTCAGGTCATTGTTGTTGGCAGCTCAAGGCTGACCCCCAAGATAAACTGGTCGCAACTTCCCCAAGTTCAATTTAACGGAATTCCTATTCCAGTAAGCGAAAAGGTTAAGAACCTTGGAGTTTGGATAGATAAACATCTTTCTTGGGGTCCCCAGCTACAGGACGTAAGTCGCAAAATTTTTGCATCCGGGAAGTCCCTGAGACGATTAAGGAATTTTCTTCCGACTGCAACTAAAACTGCGCTTGCACAATCCCTTTTACTACCCATCCTTGACTACGCTGATGTCAGTTATCTCGATCTCACTGAGGCACAATTAGATAAACTTGAGCGACTTCAAAACTTTTGTATAAGATTTATATTTGGCTTGCGCAAATATGATCACATTTCCGAATTTCGTACAAAGCTCAAGTGGCTACCAATACGTCTTCGCCGGAATTCTCATATCTTATTTCAGCTCTACAGTATTCTGTTCAATCTTAAAACCCCCTCTTATCTTAAAGAACGTTTCAAGTTCCTTCATGACACACATAATAGATATCTGAGGTCATCGGAAAACTTGAGACTAGAGATGCCGATGCATTCTACCAGTTTTTATGACAAGTCTTTTACAGTTCAAGCAGTACGGTTATGGAATGCCTTGCCCGTGTCGATAAGGCGTGCTCAATCTTTGTCCACTTTTAAAATTCTGGTAAAAAAACACTTTCTCTGTTCTTAGACAGCATCATTACAGAATACAGTTCCTTGATCTTGTTTCATGTTTATTATTGTATATATATATTATGGATAAGTTATGCTTAGTGTATGTATGTATTTATTGTACATGTAAATAGTTCACCACTGACTACCTGCAGTACTGTCTCTCCTTTCTCTTTTTAATCCATCCAAAGGTTGTCTGTAAAAGATCGCTTTTAGCGATAAGACCGCCCATTGTGTCACCCTGTGTAAAATTTCAACATTTATATCTGTAACTTTTATGGTGTACATAATAAAGAGTATTCTATTCTATAGTTTAGAAAATTTGTCAAATGAAATAAAACTCTGGTTACATTGTATAGTTAAACTAACCTTCATTTCAGGCAATGTGTTACTTGGTAAGTTAGTATTGTGCTGAGGGCGCTGAGGCCACTCATCCTCATGTTTAGTTAAAAAAGAAGCACCGTGCCACCAAAGATAGTTACCTTCAAGGTCTTGCGGCTTAACTCCGCGTGAAGCTAGATCTGCCGGATTATCATGAGTTGGCACATAACGCCATTCATGTTGAGCGGTAAGTTCACAAATTTCCTGTATACGATTGCATACAAAGGTTTTTAACGTTTTTGGTTGGGTATTAATCCAGCCCAAGACTATAGTTGAATCTGTCCATAAAATAGCACGTGAAATTTCAAATTTTTTATTGCTTGATGAATGTAGAACCTTTGTAAGCAATCTAGCTCCTAATAGAGCACCCATTAATTCAAGACGTGGTATAGTTAATTCCGGTTTTAATGGAGCCACCTTTGCCTTGGCACAAAAATGGTGAACATGTATCACGCCTAGTGTATCCTTTGACTTTACGTACAAACAAGCACCGTACGCAGTCTGCGATGCATCAGTGAAACAATGATATTCTACATCAGTTGGTCCTGGGCAAACTATGTGCCTGGGCACCTCAAGAATGGAAATATAGTGTAAATTTTTAATGAATTCTTCCCATTGAAGTTTGATATTATTTGGGACCTCTCCATCCCAATCGTTTTTTAATAACCACAATTGCTGTAATATTCAATTAGCGAAAGATGACCCAAGCGTTCATACTCACGAATGAATGATTTATACTCTTCCTTTAGAATAGATGACTCGTTTAGTTTTCGCTCTAAATTAATAAATCTACGACGCGCTACATTGTATACCTGATCCACGATGCAGACCTTGTTGAAAGCACGGCTTCCAAGGGGCGGACAACACTGAGGATTTGTTCATGAGTGTGAAAAATTTAAAGCTTTAAGTGTGGACTTGTGTCTGAAAGAGGTTGCTAAGCATAAGCTTTGTCCCAATTGTCTTCGTGGTGGTCATAATGTCAACCGTTGTTTCCGAGGCCCTTGCAAATTCTGTCAGAAAAAACATAGTACATTGTTACATGAAAGTAACGAATCAAAGCAAATTAATAATATTGAAAATTCCAACTTACCTTCAACTTCTGGGTCGAAATCCAGCGTCGCTCCTGCAGTGTCGTTATATCTTCTGCGCTGTATCTTCCTTTGCCTGCTCGGTGACACCATGTAGCAATACCATCTTCCTGCGCCCACGCATCTCCAGGTTGTCGAGCCCCTGTGCCAATGCCTCCAACTGCTGCTGAAGACAGCCCAACGCATCTAATATAAACTTCTTGAACGAAGTGAAGTCTGCTACCAAACTGTCTGTTGCGCTACATGAAGTTCCTGAAGGATTCTTCTGCAGTTCTGCCTCAAAGTTTGACATCCGGTTTTGAAACAGAGCCATCATTTCGGACAATGAGACCTTCAGTGCTTCCATAGTTATAATAAGTGATGTTTTGATTCCAGTGAAGTAAGTTTTTGGAGATAACACTATACTGGTGGGTGCTTTATGTTAGCATGTATATGCATACATTAAATAGTTTGATTAAAGCTTTTTGTAATTAAAATAAATGTTTTAATGAGAGCAAGAAATTTTTTTCACCTTTAGTTACAGCTACCCACAAGGGGAAAAAAAACTATCCAAACTACAGAGAGTTCTAAGCTATGTACAACGTTTTATATACAACTGTAAAAATAAAAATAACAAATTGACTGATAAACTAACACTACAAGAACTACAAACTTCTTTAAAAATATTAGCTAAATTATCACAAACGTATACCTTTGAAAAGGATATTCATTCTTTAAAAACTACAGGATTTGTAAATTGTAAATTTAATATTGTATCGTTAAATCCATTTTTGGATAATGAAAATATCCTGAGAGTCGGGGGACGCATTCAAGGTGCGTTGCAACCCTATAATAAGATACATCCCATTTTAATTGATTCCAAGCATGCATTTGCCAAACTTTTATTTGCAGAGGAGCATTTGCGTCTACTACATTGCGGCCCTCAGCAATTACTTAGTTTAATACGTGAGAACTTCTGGCCCGTTGGTGGCAGAGTCCTTGCTACACAAACTGTAACCAAATGTGTCAAATGTGTACGGATAAAAGGTAAATCCGTTCAAACTTTGATGGGTAACCTACCTCGTCCTAGAGTAAATCCCTCATCTCCGTTCGAGATCTGTGGTACCGATTTTGCAGGTCCGTTCCATATTTCCAATCGGAAGGGACGTGGCGCTAGAACTAGTAAATGCTATTTGTGCCTTTTTGTCTGTTTCTCCTCCAAGGCTTTGCACCTTGAAGTTGTTAGTGAGCTAAGCACCAATGCATTTGTTTCATGCTTACGCAGGTTTATTTCCAGACGAGGAAAGCCTCGCATGATTTATTGCGATAATGGTAGAAACTACGTAGGGGCAAATAACGAGTTAGGCAGAATGCTCAAGGCCGCTAATGAGTCGGTGACTGACTTCGGAGCGAGCGAGGGTATTGAATTTAAATTCAGTCCAGCTTATGCACCCAATTTCGGTGGAATTTGGGAAGCTGGCGTTAAAGCGGCCAAGTTCCATTTGAAACGAATCGCAGGTAATTCTAATCTTACATTTGAAGAGCTTTCCACTCTGTTTACACAAATTGAGGCAATATTGAATTCGCGTCCGTTGACACCTATGTCATCGGATCCGTCAGATTTTAACCCATTAACACCCGGCCACTTCCTGATCGGGCGTCCGTTGACGTCACTAGCATCTCCTATCGTGGAAAAACTGTCGATCAATCGATATCAGCATTTAGAAAGACTGAGGCAACATTTTTGGAAGAGATGGTCGCAAGAATTTCTCACCGAGCTACAACAGCGAGTCAAATGGCGTCGATCCAGTGGCCAACCTGTCAAGGTTGGAGATGTCGTTGTAATCAAAGACGATCAGCTGCCGCCAATGAAATGGATTTTGGGAAAAGTGGAGAAGCTTTTTGTTGGACCAGACGGTTTATGCAGAGTTGCAGATATAACCACAACTAAAGGAACATTAAGGCGAGCTCTAAACAAGGTCTGCATCCTGCCAGTTGCCGATCCAGAGCTTCTTGAAAGCACGGCTTCCAAGGGGCGGAGGATGTTGACAACACCAGCGAGTGAAGGGAGAAAAAAGACCGGGAACCAGGACGAACTTCACGCGGATTGACGGGCCGGCGCCCGCGTCGGCCATATTGAAAAAGACAGACACCGCGCCGTCACGTATTATTTTATTATTTATTTAGAATCCTGTACTAACTTGGATTACAAGTTCTATTCAACATACATCGCATTTTTAATGTGCATCCCACATCCTGCACAAAACAGAAACAAAAAGCAAAAAATAAATTATGATCACTGTCAACAAAACTGGAAGCGAGTTCACTGCATTCCTAGCATATGGTGGTGGCACAAGTTAAAAGATGTTGCCGTTTTAAACTTCAATGACAATGCGTTTCATTTTGACAGTTCAATAATATTCTTCGTCTTCCTAACGTGCCAATCTTTGGATTGCCACTGTGGTGTAAGGATTAGCCAATCAGCGTGGAAAACTCGCTGATTGCCCAGGGTGCGCCGGAAGTATTATAGTAGCTGTGTAGATACGTCGCTTGGGGAGGCTCCATTGCATTATTTACGCTGTCGAGCTGATTAATTTTTCAAACGTATGAAGCAATGGATTAGGAATTTCCTTAAAGCACTTTCGGATTGCGATTGAAAATGTATTAATTGTGCAGCTATTTTAAGCCACTAATACTTACCATTTGAGGTATTGTTATGTTATTTTTTTATTGGATTACTCGAAGCTAAAATAAAGTGGAATAGTTAAAAAAAATGCCCGCTTTTGTTTCATCATCTGCATGCCGTTTTACAACTACATTTGGGTCAGCATCCAGTCTAGCCGGATGCAGCTGAACACCAGTATTTTCCACGAAGCGACTGCTTATCTGATCTCCACAACCCAGTTACTGGATATCAAGGTGTCCCTTGGTAAGACTGGTTGTCAGACTTTAGGCCTTCTGACTACCCGTAACGACTGTCAAAGATCTACGAATGACAGATAGGACAAATGGCTTAATGTGCTCTCTGAAGCACGGAGGGGTCTTGGTATGTAATGGATGATCACCCATCCACGGATCGATCTCTGCAAGCGTTGCTTAAGCTTGAAGATTGATCCGTGCGGCTGCTATTATTTAGTCACGAGCCCCCCTTTTTTTTTTCAATTTAAAATCACAAATTGAATGCAGGACAGCACCTCAGACCAAATAAAAAACCAAGACATAGCACTGAGAATAATATTATAGTGAAGCATTCCAAATCTATACCTCGCTCTACACGCTCACACGCACATATTTACAACTTACAAAACAAACAAACTTTTATGGTTGGCTGCCTAGGCCTCCGAATACCCTGACGAGTTTCCTGAGTCACCTACAAGGATGTATCCCATGGGGTCGACTGCTAAGACTTCAGGGTGTCTGAACTGTCCTTTCCTTCGTGTCATAGACCCAAACTCTGTAATTTTACTTTTATCTTGTTTATTGTACAGTTTAATCCACCAAACTACACCTCCCCGGAACACTCACTAACTGTGCTCGCTAAGTGCACACATGTTTACGAAATCGGCATCACGTCACTGTTGACAGCGCTGTCTCGGTTAATTATTTGGTCTGGCGACAGGCACTTTAGTTATCTGACGTCATTATTATTCGTAATGTAATGACACGTAAAGTAGGTAGCAACAGGAATGACATGCATTTATTGGACATGTAGCATGCCCAATAAATCGTGCGTCCACTCAAACAAAGTTAGTGCAAATTGAAAGCGTGCAGGTAAATTACGAAGCAATATCTTGCAATAATTGCTTATTTTTCCGTAAAATAGTTAGCTATACCTAAAGCTAGGCACGAAAACAGCGCAGTAAATTGTGTGAGAAAGAGAAACAGCTTAAATTTGGTAAATATTTCGACAAGACAAAGCAATATTAATTATGTACCTTACTGAAATCACTTACTGAAAGCACTTTACTGAAATTTGGCAATTTAGATCAGCGATTCAAAGTTATTCGTCCAGGTCCAGCAGGCATAATAATCGTCATTCACTGGTCAAGTGATCACGTCGGGGTCACCAATGTTTTGTGCAGGATGTGGGATGCACATTAAAAATGCGATGTATGTTGAATAGAACTTGTAATCCAAGTTAGTACAGGATTCTAAATAAATAATAAAATAATACGTGACGGCGCGGTGTCTGTCTTTTTCAATATGGCCGACGCGGGCGCCGGCCCGTCAATCCGCGTGAAGTTCGTCCTGGTTCCCGGTCTTTTTTCTCCCTTCACTCGCTGGTGTTGTCAACAGTTTCTCTTCTGATTTATTATATCTAATTAGTATTAAGATTTTATGTTTTGATGTAAGTGACGATTGCCTTAATGAGAATGAAGTTCTTTAAACCGAAGTGTGTTACACAATAACCCGCCGGTGTATTCCAAACTTACGTCTTTAGGCATCTTCTGGTAGAACTCGCTGACTTTCTTCCTGGCTCTGGCGCGGGAGGTAGCCAGACTGACGGCGCTAAGAGAACCCGTAATATGTTGACCCTGGAATCAGGAGATCACGCTTATTTTCTACATGTGTAAAATGGATTTCAGTAAAAGGATGTTATGTAGTTCACTTACAGCCTTACACACGGATGAATGAACTTTTTCCTGATCGTGATTCAATACGAATCCTCATTTTCACACCTAGAAGACTGAATACGTACACGGATAGACCATGAACTGGGATAGGACATAACATACTTTTATCCCGGTACTATACGACGTTCCTGTGGGATAGTTTCAGATCTCCACAGTCATTCATATGTACGGGATAAATAAGTAGTTTGTGTGGATCTAAACTATCGGAACTGATGTTGAACGATCTGGTTGCTCCTGTCTTTTATCGAACTTCACATGCAAAAGTGAAACATGTCCAGCGTTATCATTAATTTTGTGGACAGGAAGGCGGTGCTGCTTTCCGCTAAACCCCTGGATCTACCAGTAGCGAAGCTATAATTTTTCTTAGAGGTAAGCCGAAGAAAAAGTTGTTCAGTTCTCATAAACTCTAGATAACATCAAAATTAATTTATTCAAACATTTTATTCATTCATTTACTTTCTAAAGGTGAACGGCAGGCTTGTATGGGAACTTCGTACCGCTAATAAAATTTCGTGTTTTGGGATATTTTTTGTTTTAATTGGTAGTTAATAAGATAGACAAGCCCTTTTTAAATTCTTAGATTTTTAGAAGTTGGGACGTAAAAGTTATAACGAGTTATATTTTTTAAGGTTATGTACTAGTGTACCAATGTAGATTGTTACTTAAAGGTACATAAACATTGTTTTGGTGATAAAGTAAATGTTCTACTATTAACTTAGTTGTACTATTAAGTAGGTGGATTGAGATGAGAATCGTACCTACTCAGTGAGGGGTGTATTAGGAGATATCTATGTGCAGCTGCGTACTGCAACAGTTTGATAATGATGAAGTTAATTCGCTAAATTGCTCAGATGCAGTCACAAACCACAATCCAAAACAACAGCAAAGAACTGAACCACAGATTTGAACTGAAAGACAGTAACAGTAATACAGATTTTCTTTACCTGTCAATAAATAATTGCCATATGAACAAAAATAATATTGATGACGAAAATCATTCCTATCATTATATTGTTAACTATTATGATTTTATGTAACAATCACGCATTCTTAGGTATAATATATTAGTGTTTAATTATATTTAATGTTATTTCTATTTCTAAATAATTAATCTATCATTTCGTTATTAGTGTTATTTTACATATGGAAACTTTAAAAAACATAACTGGGTTTAGTTTACGATTTTATTACGTTTAATTATTAAAATCTTTTTATTGATATTATTCATTAATCCGAACTTCTAAAAATAGTACACTTACATGAAAATAAATGTCTTAGTTGCCTTAATAAGTGGTATAAATTCTATAACAAAACAACAACAAAAATATGCGGTACGAAATCTGCCGTTCGCCTTTAACGCCAGGTACGGTCGGAATTCTTTGTTTAGTCAAACAATTTAGGCTTTTTTGTAAATTGATTTTTTAAACTGGTTCTAAATATTTGTAATGTGATGTGATTGATACACACAAGTGTAAGAAGACTGGTTGTTCCGAAGGGAAGCCGAAAGGAATCGGGTTGTATGGAGGCTGCGCCCCTGGGATCTACTTAGTTATTGCGGAATTAAAACTGAATATTTTTACGTGACAGTTTACAAGCTGGACAAAAACTTACCTCCATCTTCTTCTTCTCAAGCAGAGAATTAATATTGAGGCTTTCCCACTCACTGAGGCAGTGGATCGGAAGAGCCTTCAGATCCAGTCCAAAAGTAGGGTTCCGCAGTAACGGCTCCTTTTGTACCACCTAAGAATAAATAATTTTATTTCTGTAAGTAGGTTTGTACGGACACACAAACTCAATAATATAATTCATTTGTCTGCCTCGTTGGTTTAGTGGTCACAAGCACTGCTGCTGAGCGTGACGTCCTGGGTTCAATTCCCGGGTCAGACAAAATATTATGGGGTTTTTCCATCTGGAATTTCTCAGTAGCAGCCCGGAGTCTGGATTTGTGCCCGTTTGCCTGTTCTTCTCCATAGAGATCTACGTTTTGGAATGAGCTTCAAAGTCAAAGTCAAAGTCAAAGTCAAACCATTTATTTCAAATAGGCACATAAGAGGCACTTTTGAACGTCAAAATTTGCAAAAAAATAGAATTGATTCTAGTTGCCCCTTCCAAAAGGTAGTTTCGTATGGAGAAGAATGGGCAAGAAACTCCACCGGTACTCTTTTAAAAATGTTTTACAATATTTTGTTTGATTACATTAATTATATGATTATATGTGAAGACGATGCACCTAGAATAAAATTACTATACCATAATAGGTAAAACGAATTAAAAACTAAGCAATGAAAAATAACTTAACGTGGTGTTCACATATTTACAAACATCATACAAGTATGTTTTTCTAAAAAAATAAGTCAGTGTGTGAGTATAGGTTATCACAGAATGTAAAATCAATATCATAAAAATAACAGATTTTACCATAAAAATAGCAACCAGTTTGATTTTGTCTAGACTCTAGATTGTCCTATGGAGCTGGACCAGCATGTTTCCAAGCATTCCTGTCCTGGATATAATCCTCTAACTTGTAATATGCTTGTTTACAAAGTGTACTTTTAATATGTGTTTTAAATTTTCTCTCATTTAATTTCAATATATCACAAGGTATTTTGTTGTAACATTTAACACAGTACCCCATAAAAGATGTATGTACTTTAGATAATCTGAAAAATGGTTGATCTATTTTATCTTTATTTCTAGTATTAAAATTATGTCTATCGCTTATCTTGTTAACTTCAACTTTCTGACTAACTGACCGACTCTTTGACATTTCAAAAGTGCCTGTAATTGGTTTCATTGAAATAAATGCTTTCGGCCTTATTACAAAATAAGGTTTCTATTTAGACTCAGGGGCCTTACGCCCGACAGCATCGAGTACTGAATCAATCGAATTTGATTTGAAATAAATGACGATCCATACTCTTTAACACTTTCACTGTCCTAAGACAGTTATCAATACAATTATTGCATGTCCAATAGTGCGTTATATACAATGCATGGACGTATGAACTTCAACCGCCGACCAATAGTGTTGTCCAAGTACGTCGAAACGATCGATGTATATGTAACAAACATGGTCAAATCGTTGATCTCGTGTATATTTTGGCGGACTGTTTCATTGATAAACCTCTACGAGGAAAACGAAAGAGATAATTATGTACCATAATAGATAAGTAAATTGTTTTTGATTGTGTGTTTATTGGATAGAGGAATAGTTATAATATTTTCTATTATTGGTCTTGGCTTCATTTTATCAACCATGACTCGGATTGTATCAGGCGATGATTTAGTGCGTATTTTAGAAGATAGTGATGGTGAAGATGAGGTACTAGAACGATTAGAGAATTTGCAAATATATGGACCTGAAGTAACTATTGAAGCCATTAATGAATTCATAAATGAAAATAATTTAATGGAAAATAATTTCGAACAAACATGAATATACTACCTTTAGAAAGAGAACGCTTCACATGCTATTTGAGTAAACGACAATTTCATCATTTCAATGCCGATTCCGATTTGTGGACTGTTTTTTTTTCAAATCTTGACAGATGATATAATCGATTTCATGATAGCGGAAACAATTACGTATGCGAGTCAACTTTTGCAACAAGCAAATCTTCCAACTTATTCGCGGATAAAAAGATGGACGCCGGTGACTAGGACCGAAATGAGATCATATTTGGGCATTATTAACTGGTTTGATTCCGTTCCCTACAATAGAATCATATTGGAAAAATAAAAAAAAATTACTATCATCCATTATTTCACAATATCCACATGTCTTATAATAGGTTTTGTCTAATTTTGAGATGCTGGCATTTCGTTGATAACACGAATCATAATGAAGGACGTCTTTTTAAAATATAGCTATTAATTGACAAAATCATTTCAAATTTTAAAAGGATATATACACCAGGACCAGTAGTTGCATTTGACGAATCTGTAGTAAAATTCAGAAGAAGACTGACTTTTAGAACATATAATCCAAACAAATCCGTTAAATACGGTATGCGAATTTATAAATTGTGTACAGACAAAGGTTACACATGGAATTATAATGTTTTTGCAGGAGATAATGAAGTCACAGCTTGCCTTGATAAACCTGGTTCGTTAGTAGTACAATTAGGACAGGATTTACTAAATGAAGGGAGATTGTTTTATAACTGACAATTATTACACCAGTGTATCATTAGCAAGATATCTTAAAGAGCGAAGCACGGATTTTTGTGGCACCATTCGCAGGAACAGACGACATCTGCCAAAAGAGGTTGCGCAAGCTATATTGAAAACGGGTGAAATTGCCGTAATGCAAAATGACTGTATGACTGTTCTAAAGTGGCATGATAAAAGAGACGTTGTCATGCTCTCGACTTGCCATGGTAAGGAGATGGAAATGACAAAAGGTTTCAGACCAATTATGAAACCGCAAATGATCATGGACTATAACAAGGGAAAATTAGGAACAGACCTGTCCAACCAACTTGCTAGTTATAACTCACCAGTACGCAAGTCTTGCATTTGGTATAAAAAGATCGCAATAGATCTTATTTCTATTGCAGTTGTAAATTCAATAATTATATTCAATGAAATAAATACAACAACAATGACAATGTTGAAAGGTCAAGAAATGATTGTGGAAAAGTTGTTGAACATACGAGATCCATCACCAACACAGCCAGTACTGAATATGACACATAAATTAGCGAATATACCACGAAAACCCAACGGAAGGAAAGTGCAGCGACGATGTACTGGTTGCTATAAAAAAATGACTAGTCAAACGACTGCTTCTAATGCCCGAAAAGGAGCGAAGCAAGTACAAACTGAATGTACAGCTTGTAATAAAGTTTTTTGTCTTTCATATTACAATGAGGTTCATTATTAAATCGGAATGTCAGAATAAAAAAAATAATGATTTTTGAAAAAAGAATAAAGAAGAAATAAATGAAAATTTTATCTCAATTACGAAAATTGAGCCCTTGTATTGTGGAGATAGTTTAAAAATGGATTATAAAAAAATAATGGAGTCCTTATTTCGTAAAAGAAACGACCCAAAACGCCTTTATAGTTTGTGCTTTGCGAAAGTCATCCAATTACTGAAACCGTACGTCGACGCCAGTTTGGAAAAATATGAAGTGGCATTATTGGACAACGTACGGCATTTAAGACTTTTGTGTTTATTTACGAGTAGCTATAATATAGCTTACCAAGTTGATCAAGTATTTTTTTTGATTCAGGTACATGATCTAAAATGTGACTTAATCAATCTGGGTCTACCAAGAATAATATGGACAAAACTGTTTTTTAAATTTCTACCAAAACACACAATGGTGTACTTAAACGACGAGGGATTTATGTTTTCAGGCAAATGTGAGGATTGTAAAAATACATTTGTTGCCATTGACGATTTAGGTGACATAGTGCCACGATACAAAGTTAATTGTGTGGCACTTAATGCAGTATATTGTATCGACTGTGGAGTTGACTTATTATGTCTCAAGAAAAGTTTATTAGCGTAGACCCCCCAAAGAAATAAAAAAAAAGTTTTATTTAAGTTGAATTTTAGTAAGAAAAACCATTTTTATTTTTGTTTGATTAAAATATAACAATTATATACCAAGTTTTACTTTTTTTTTTTTACATATTAGATATGGCAACCTAGGGAGCCAGTTTATGTACAGACGCCAGCAGGTCAAGCTACCCGAAACTGTCAAATTTTCCCCATCTACCTTGAACCTTATGCTTTAATGATAAAGTTGAAAATCTTTTAAAGAAATTTGACAGATTGTAGTAGCTTGATGTGCTGGCGTCTGTACTTGGCAGGTTCAAAGAATTATTTGTTTTTTTTTATTTGATTGATTTTTCAAGTTTCTCGTGAACAACACTATTCTTGGTGTATTGTATGTCATGCACGGACGTACGGAGCTAACTCATCAGTGCATTACATGTAATGCATGGACAGTGAAAGTGTTAATCCGACACTAGCGCACGATCGTGCGGTGGTTCGAAGCGACACTAATTTCGATCGAAAGATTCGTTAGGATCGAAAAGTTCGTACTCCACACGCCATCTGACAGTTATGTATCGAGTAGTTGAATCAAAACTAAACATCAAATTAGACGATAGCAAAGAAGCTACTTTATCAAGATTGAGTGAGATTTTTTTGTGTTCTTTTCTGCTATATTTCTTCAAATTCTTTATTATTATGGCTCGCCTTACTTTGTTTTTCAATGTTCTTGAGAGAACATCGTATGGATTTTCGTGCGAGAAGAAATATGAGTCGATATAAGCTTCACCCGGGCTATAGAAATGGATTCGGAAGAATTTCAAATAAATTATAGTTTGTGGAAGGAGTTGTTTAACCCGTTGGTCCCGGCTGTCATTCGTGGATCTTTGACAGTCGTTACGATTCGTCAGAAGCCCGAAAGTCTGACAACCAGTCTTACCAGTATTATCCAGTTACTGGGTTGTGGAGGTCAGATAGGCAATCAACATAATCAGCCTATAAGGTTCTCCCCACACTGGGACACAGGAATCCCCTATGTGAGAGGGAGTAGGACGTCATCCACCACGCGGGCCCAGTGCGGGTTGGTAGTTTTGACATGTCTTCGAATTTTTGGTTCTAGGACATGCCACTGGTTTCCTCACGATGTTTTCCTTCACCGTTTTGAGAGCTGTGGTGATGAAACAATTTATACAAAGTAAAGCTCCTGTCAGGGTTTGAACCTACGACCTACAACTCGTAAGTCGCTGTCGTTACCACTGGGCCACCACTGTCCTCATATAGGCAGTCGCACAAAATACTGGTGTTCAGCTGCATCCGGTTAGACTAGAAGCCGACCACAACATAGTTGGGAAAAGGATTGGCAGACTAGTTTATGTTTTTTCATAAGATTTTATTTGTTAAGTTAAAACAAAGCACTAGGGTATCGTTTTTTACGTGGAAAAGTGATAGAGAAGTAAATAAATTCAACCACATAAAAGTTTCTAACCAAAGACATAAAACACTTGACGATGACGTAATCCGCCGGACACGCATAACGACGCTGATAATACTCGAACCTATATCGATCTTGCTTTACGATTAGATTTGGTTCGGGAGTAAGGTTTTAAATCGAGTTCAGATCAGAAACGAGTTCGAATCGAAAACAAAATCAAACTCGAATCGTTTTCGGGAGTAAGGCCCCAGGTTTGAACCATCGTGTCATTTTCGATTTTAAAACCTGACTCCGTCTGAGATAAAGTTCTTAATATTATACAAAAACTGTTTTTAATCCGAGTCTAAGTTGTCAACTTTGTATTAAGAACTTTATCTCAGACGAAATAATGTTCGAAATTAAAAAAATACAAGATGGTTTAAACCAGGGTCTAAAGATAAACCTTGTTTTGTAAAAAGGCCGTTTGAGTTTGAGTTGATGGCAACAGACTCGCCCCCTGTTACATGGGACTTAAAACTGGTTAAATGTGAGTGTACTATAGGTACATCCCTGCCCTACCCTTCGGGAAATACAGGAGTGATGTTATGTAATTTAATATTACAAAAACTACAAAGTCGTAGGGAAAACATCGACCTCATGTCATGAGGTCGATGTTTTCCCTACGACTACCTTGAGCAGAACCACCGAAACAAACTCGGAGGTCACAGTCTCTTTTAAAGTCCAGATATAATCATGGTCAGATCATGTGAGTACCATGTAGATTGGTGTCTGAAATGGTCTGAGGGGTACCACACATTTGTTGCAGTCAATATTAGACGAAAAGTGAAGTGACACTCGATGTTGTATCATAAGCGGTGCAGCTGTTAACTGCCACCTTGACCTGCCCTGTACGTCATCTGCCCAGGAATAACTATGGTAGGACCCATGCCCCTCTGCCAGAGAAGCGTGACCACTTCTATCTCTACTCTATGAAGACTAAAGCTTTGGTTTTCTAAGAAAGTGCTTCCGACCGTCATGAAAATCTGTCATTTTCACCAGTGTTTGACATTGACGCTGACAACAGCTAAAGCGTGGTCACTGTCAGAATGCATAAAATAGAAAGAGAAGCGCGATGACACAACTCTTGTAATTTATTGCAAAATATGAAGCAAATATCTATTTACTCAAAAATAAGTTGAGTAATCGAAAATAAAAAAACCGGCCAAGTGCGAGTCGGACTCGCGCACGAAGGGTTCCGTACCATAATAATAAAAACGGCAAAAAATCACGTTTGTTGTATGGGCCCCCCTTAAATGATAAATGATAAATGATTTTTATTTCTGTAAGTAGGTTTGTACAAACACTTTTACACGTCAGTCATATTTTTAAAACTAGATGAGGTCGGCGTTTCCTATCTGACTACTCTGAGAAGAAAGGCCGAAACAAACTCAGAGGTCACAGTCTCTTTTAAAGTCCAGACATAATCTTGGTCAGATCATGTGAAGGCCATGTAGATTGGTGTCTGAAATGGTCTTTTGAGGAAAGAACCACGCAGATTGAGTGGACCTGACCAGTCAGTGCACGCATTTGTCAGTAATCGTGCAGCTCTACTCAGAACTTAAGGAGCTCAACGATGCGACGATCAATACCAAAGAAAGGACATTTGGGTAGGCCGCTTAAACGACTCAAACTGCCAGACCATGATTAACACTAACTGAGAATAAAAGACAAAGTGAAAATAAAAATAAAAGAGCAATAACCCACATAGTCTTCACATTCACAATAATTAAAATAATATAATACTTTACAAGTAAATAATCATGTCATTACGTATATATTACGTTACGTATATAAAATAATAAAAGTTAGCAAAAAAAACATCAAACAATAAAAATAAACCACTTCAATAATTAAAAATTGGAGCATCTCAATCCCAAGCCTTTTTGTCCTCAATATAATCTTTAACGGTATAAAAAGCTTTCTGACACAACTTACGTTTAATGAATGATTTGAATTTAATAAGGCTTAGATCTTGAACGTGGCTTGGAAGTTTATTATAAAAGCGTATACATTGACATCGGAACGAGCCACCTATTTTCTTGAGCCTTGTTGTAGGTACAACAAATTTATGTTTGTTTCTAGTATTTATATTATGGATATCACTGTATTTTTTAAAAAATTTTACTTTTTTATGGGCATATAAAAGATTTTCAAAAATATACTGAGAAGGTACAGTCATTACATTAATCTCCTTAAATTTCTCTCGGAGAGAGTGTCTTGGACTTAATTTATAAACTGATCGTACAGCTCTTTTCTGCAAAACAAAGATATTCTGAATGTCGGCGGCATTTCCCCACAACAGAATACCGTACGACATTACACTATGAAAATAGGCAAAGTACACTAAACGGGCTGTTTCTATGTCAGTTAAATTACGAATTTTTCTAACAGCATATGCTGCGGAGCTTAGCTTTTTAGACAGTTTATCTTAAATATTTGTTTTATTTTAATTTAATTATTTATTATTAAAGTGAATCAATAGTTAGTTGCAGTTATCAATATCGAGCAACAACGAGCAAAAAAATCACGTTTGTTGTTTGGCTCTCAAATATTTTATTTTATTATGTTTTTTAGTATTTGTTGTTATAGCGGCAACAGAAATACGTCATCTGTGAAAATTTCAACTGTCTAACTATCACGGTTCATGAGATACAGCCTGGTGACAGACGGACACACAGACGGACATACAGACAGACATACAGACAGACAGACGGCGGAGCCTTAGTAATAGGGTTCTCGTTTTACCCTTTGGGTACGGAACCCTAAAAACAACCAAGTTCTGCATTCAAATAACACGTTCTTGTTACCAAAGTACGTTGATATTTAAATACAGATATTTTGGATTAAAACTCAAGGTAAACGGTAAGTTTACCGTGGTACCTACCGTTTTTTTTTTAAAATTGTTTTGGTAACAAGCAAGTTCTGGGAAATATGTTCAAGATTAATAATATATATTTTTTCCGCTAACACAAACTATATAGATTTGGATTTTTTTTAAGACCATCCTACTTAGATATTTGCCTCTTTTCAGCGCCTTTTGGTGTCAAAAAACGCTCTATATTTGGACAGCCGTTATTGTGTGACTGCGTTCACCGCTTCCTTAGGAAAACAAAGCATAAGTAACATTATTCATTCTTCATTTTTGACATCGCGCCGTATAGTTTAATCTCTTATTTTGGTCTTTCACTTCTTCCGTTTCTAGCTTGGGGGAGGGCTATTATCCAGCAGCAGTGGACGTCTTTCGGCTAAATAATGATTGACCAAATTCATAGACACGTACGACATGGCCGATTTATATTCTGAATTTGCATAATTCTTGTAAGACTGGTAGTTCAAATAAGAAACACCACTTTCCACCTTAAACAAAAATACATTTTCCCCATATTTTTTAGATACTGGTAGTGCATTATTATTGATTTTGCACACATCGTGCAAAATCATTTGACACGTGTCATGCAAAGCATCCCTGTGCGAATAGTAATACTTAGTTAACTTACGTCAACGCTGGTCAGCGTTATGGGTGGCTTCGGCTTAGATTTTTTGGTGGCATCCATGTCTCCGTAGTTGGACAAGAAGTCTATCACGAAGCACGTGATGCCCGCGTACCGGATAAAGGCGCCGGCGCCTTTCCTGGCCGGTTACAAATAAAGGAAGAGAATTAAATTAATATTATTTTTCACACAATATTTAAACTTAACTTTATGGCAAAAGTGTCGATGTTGACAATTCTGCCAATGTCAGAGAAAAGCTGTGAAATAAAAAACCGGCTAAGTGCGTTTCGAACATCGCACATTTAGGGTTCCGTACCAAATGTAGAATATAAGCCGTCCGAATTTATATAATTATTCATTATATATATATATATAATTATTCAGAAGCAGTAGGTGAGTGACCTGACCCGTAGCAGTGGCGTGCGCCGCCCGCATGCCTTCTGTGCTATGCATTTGACTGTAAAATCATAACATAACATAATAACATAATCTTTATTTATATAAAAAACAGATTGTAGTAACATGTAACAGTTTTCACAAAGGTGGGTAGTGTTAAATCTCTGACAATCAAGTGGGTGACGTGCTGTTCTCCTTGCTAGGCTATGAAATAGCCTGTATTAAGGAGTAACAGTGCCGATCCCTCTAATTGTATTACTAAGTTACAATTATAATTTAAATTTTTAATTTTTAAATACAGATATTAGTGCGCGAGCGCATTTGTGTGTATGTGTGTGTGCGTGCGTGTGTATGTGTGTGTGCGTGTGTGTGCTATGTCTAAGTAAAAGGGTCTGTTTGTGCGTGAGCGTGCGACTGTGTAAGCGTGCGTAAGTAAGGGGATTGGATTAGTGTGGGACTATGTTTTGGGTGCGTGGTACAATATACAAACTTGTCATATCTGAATTAAATTAAATATTTTTCTGTATCGTCGTAAGTTTTATTTTGAAGGTACGTGCGGACAGTATTTTTACAATTATGATAAGACAATCTATATATTGGACATTTTTTGTTTATTGTATTGTAAAGAGACGGACCTAAATAATAAAAGAATCTTTTAGTGAACGACAAGCGGGTTTTTGGAGGAGTACATATTTTATCTTTTCGGCGTTTGGTAATTTCAATATATGGGGTAATGCGGTGTTGCAACAGAATTAATTGTAAAATAAAGTTTTGCCGCACATTGAGAACGTTGCAGTTTTTTGTATAACTGATTAGTTGGATAAATTAGTGGACGGAAGGTAGCCACTTTTAGTATGGCACGATGTGCAACTTCCAACGGTTTAAGGATAGTTTTTGCAGCACCACCCCAACAGGGAATACAGTAGGTAATAATAGATAGGCATAAGGCAAAATAGACATTACGTATATAACCAGGCGTTTGCTACGCCTGGACAGGAACGGCCTGCGCTTGGTGACGGGGACCATCACGGGACACTGCTCACTAAACAAACACTTCCACAATATAGGCATAACGGACAGCCCTCTGTGCAGGGCTTGCATGGAGGCTGATGAAACCGTTGCACATGTGCTCTTTGACTGCACAGGCGTCAGCCAGATAAGAACAGAAACCCTCGGGTCACCCAGATCTTTCACAGATATTCTACGCAGACCAGAAGATCTAATAAGCTTCTGGAGGGAGGTGGGCTGGTTGGAATAAACCAATGACGGCCGCCATGGCCCACGCACAATGGTCCACATGAAGGACTAAGTGCGGAAACCAAACCCTCTAACATAGATAGATAGACATTACGTATAATTATAGGATTAGCAATATTTCTTAAGGTTTTAAAGATATATATAAGTTTGCGAACTCTGCCAGTAAGGACATTAATATGTGATTTAATTTTAAGATTCTTATCTATGACAACACCTTGTTTTTTTTTTTTTTTGGGTGGGAAATTATCAAATAACTTCTCGCGTGTCAGACTTTTACTGACTAAAACCCACCCGTGTTCCTTCCGTTGCCTGTGTGCCAGGGCCACGATATCCCTTTCGGACAAACTCGCAGTAGAGGATATAGGTGCACAGTGGCATGAAATTTGAGTTTGAATATTGCATGTGTGAGCTTTAAGTGATATTGGTAGGTTTGGTTGGGTAGCAGAACTGATCGAGTAGGTAATGAACTTGGTTTTCGAGTTATTGAGTGTAAGCATATGGAAATAAAGCCAGTTTAGTGCTACATTGAAGCCATGCTGTGCTTTGTCCTCGAGTTCAGACCATGTGTTGGCGACGAAAGTTATTGCAGTGTCATCTGCAAAGGATGTCATCTTGGCATTTGGGATATTTAAATTGCATAAATCGTTTATAAAAACTAGAAATAAAGCGGGACCCAATATGCTTCCTTGTGGAACGCCGCAGTAGATGGGGAGCTCACTGCTGCTGTGACGATCAATCTTGACAATCTGGGAGCGATTTGTGAGGTAGCTTTGAAAGAGATTAAGTTGCAATCCCCTGACACCCATCCTTTCAAGTTTGAGTAAGAGAGAACGGACGGGAACGGTGTCGAATTCCTTCGCAAGGTCTAAGAATATTGTAAGGACCTTTTTATTAGTGTTCAGGTTTTGTATGATAGTGTTAGTTAATTCCTGAACTGCGTCAGAGGTAGACTTGTTTTTACGAAATCCAAATTGTTGTGGTGATATTAGTTTGTAATTTTCTAGGTAGTATACAAGTATTTTATTGATAAGACGTTCTAGTACCTTGGAAATCAAGTTGGTTGTAATGGGAAAAATGAGGGAAGTTCAAAAGAAAATGTTTTATTTATCAATATATCGGTATTTGTTAGTAAAATATACGTAACAATAAACATTATCACAAAATTTCAAGTTCATAGGTCAATGTGATGTTAAAAAAATCTTTGGAACAAAATTTTGTAAGAAAAGCTGACTTTAGTGGCTCCTCATTCCTTTGTTTTCCAATACCTATTTTTTTAATTGCGCCTGTTTTAGCTGTACGGGAACCCCCATAAAAACATTTAAAAAAAAAATTACTGTTTGTATGGCATTGGGTCACCAAGATACTTTACACAGTAAAAATTGGAAGACTGTATGTAGCTCCAACAGTTTGGCTGTAAAATCTGTGTGACAGACGATGGACGGACACGTGAGTGACAGCAATAATAGGGCTCCGCTTGGCTCCTTTGGGTACGAATCCCTAAAAAAACTTCTAATATATAAAAAAAGGGTAGGTAGTCAGAAAACTAAAAGTTAACTATTCAACAAACAAGACAACCAGTCAAAAAAGTCAACCAGACAACCAGTCTTAACAAAGGGTATCGTGATACTCAGTAACTGAGTTGTGGAGGTCAGATAGGCAGGATAGGATTCCTTTGCCAAATAAAAAGTGCCTGTAAGTGGTTTAATTGAAATAATTGCTTGTTTGAGTTGAGTTGCAGTCACTCCAAGTACTGATATTCAGTGGCATCCAATTAGACTGGAAGCCGACTCCAAAGTTGGGAAAAGGCTAGGCAGATTATATGCAATGATACACAATAATTTACAAAATCTTAACATTATCAAACCAACTAATTACCTGCATACATAATTTAAAAAAAAATGATTAAGAATTATTCTCAGCAACGTTTTTGTGTTGCGGGAAACATGTTGGTGGCAACATGGAATATTGCAGTGTTGCTTCAACATATTTTTATGTGTGTTTATAAATATTTTAGTACCTAGTGCGATTATAGTGTGGCCATTAGTGTTGTGCACTCCCTGAGATATGCGCGGCGCGATGGGAGGCGAAGACCGCCACACGCGCCACAAGCGTTGACGGCGCACTGACAGAGCGCAGCAGCCGATTCTCCCCCCCCGTCTCGCCGCGCGCATACCTCAGGGAGTGCACAGCACTAATGGCCACACTATAGTAAGAATTTCCTCGGACAACAATTTAACGCAAACTGGCCGTGTGGACTGTAATCTTTTACACAAATGAGGCGCCGTCTCCACGGACGAGAAAGATGCGGCAATAGTCTTGCCGTACTATTAAATTAAATAGTTCAGAAACTCTATGAATCAATCTCCACACGGCGACAATAATTATCATCACGGCGATAATTATTTGAAGGCACAGCATGATTATCCCCGCGATTCTCTCGTCCACGGAGATGGCGCCGAATAGCCTTATTTTTCTTTTCGTGTCGATGGTACTCTTCTTCGTTATTTTCTATATTGATTGAGCCCAGTAGGTCGCTATCGTTGATTGCGGCATCAGTGGCATTCAACATTCATTTTATATTTCTCTTATTTCTCATACTTTAAATTCGTGAGAAATATAACACTTAAAAAAATGTTTTGATTGACGCACAGTAACAGTTTTGTCAAAAAATAACTAAAAGAAGTATTTTAAAAGTGTAGGGTAAGTGTCAATAATTATTGAATTCAGCCAGAGCGTAAAAATACACGATGCATGCGCAACTGGAAGTGCCACGTACCAAGGTGCGCTTGCGTTATTACAAAGATGTATATGTATTTTTAGGAGTCCGTACCCAAAGGGTGCTAACTAAAATGCTTGTTGCTCATTTTCTATTAGGGTTTTAGAAGTTACCCCAAACAATAAGTGTTCTAATAGCATACTCACAATTTATCAACCCCTCCAATCTCATTGAGCATGTGAGGGTCAAATATGTAGCAGATCGTCTTGGCGAGACTGCCGCCTTCAGGGTCCGGGGGATGGCCCCATATGAGGAAGTGGCGGTCATCTCCAACCGACAGGATCAGCATGTAATTCTGGCCTACACGCTTCTCCATTAATCTGGGGATTATAGGATGGGTATTTAAAGGCTTCTCCCTTCGTACTATATGTGTAATGGTTTTCATTTTAGTTTAAATGGAATGAATTAAATCGATACCCTATTAATTTTCATTTTGACAAACTAAAAACCTATACTTGAGCTTCTTTTGGCGCACCTCTACAAAAATTTTAATCAGATATTATTTAATCACTTGATAATTATAAAAAATAAATGTCACTTAATAAATCATTTTGATATATCAAATAAATAGTTTAAGTGCCGGAAAAAAAATGCGTACGTAGGCGAACCAACGAGCTCTTAATAATTTTCAGTAATTTCTTTTATTTTTTTATTAGATAAGTAAAAATGAAATGCTGTTCGTTGGTTACAAGCGCATCACTTCAGAACGGCTAGATCGATTTGGAATTATTTTGTTTTAAAATGTTCGTATAGTCCGAATCAGGTTCTAACGGAAAGGACATTTTGAAAATTTTCCAGGTAATTTGGAAAATTTGAGATAACTGATTTTTATGGGAATTTTGTATGAATGATTTAAATTTCGACAGGACTCTCTCGAGTTAACTAGTACATAAATAAATATAATAAATAAGATACAATGTGACCTACGCCATCAAGTCCACATCAGCTGTGACGTTGTCAGGGTGCTTCGCCAGCAGTCCTGTGTCAGCCTCCTGCATTTTGACGGTGTACTTGGTGTCATGGTAGAAGAAAGAGGTTAGGAGCTGATGCAGTTGGAGGGCGGGCTTGCCTGAAGCGAAGGAGTAACTGAGTCAATGGTGTTAGAAACATACGCACACTTAAGGCGAAAGTGTCAGGGCAGCCCGTGATTTTCAAGTCAGTGTCAGGTTGTATGTTAATCAAATATGATTTGCGACCGTAATAGAAACAATTAAAAAGCCATTGTGTGTCGCGTGGGTCCACTGCATACGAAGGGTAACCAGAAATGGTATGCGCTTCGGCATTATTCGTGTTTCCAAATTACCACGAATGTCGCGCCACAGAGTAACTCCCCATAGAGACAAAAGTTTGATTGTATTGTCGCGCTTTGTAGTACACTTTTATTCGCCTGCTTAACCAGAATTTCCAGTGGGTGCCTTAATAAATTAAGGTCTCTAAGCAGGGCATAAACTTAACTAAGCGACTACACGCTAAGGGCACCCCGGACTCAGGGAGGACAGCAAGGGACGGGCTGGATCGGAATAAAATTAATTAGGGATGAATTTAAAGCTACAGGCTCAGCGGCACGGGCTGGCGCGAGCAAGGGTCGGGGATTGACATTTCTTTGATTTGACATAGTTTATAATAAACATTCCAAAGCGTCGTAACCTATCTCCCTCATCTCTCTTTACCCTCAAGGAAAAGACTTACCTTTATAGCACTTCAATGCGACCATGCACCTCTTATAATATCTGTCGCCTGTTTCGATGAGGTCGTCCACATCTCGTTTGACGAACTGCGCAGGAGTCTTCTCTTCCAGGAGAGCGCGGCACGCCACTGCTATGCAGGCGGTTTGGGCCCCTAGGATGAAAAATAACGAAGGATGAAAAATAACCAGTTGCTTAAGTTACAAATACTATTTAACTACCTATTGTAGTATAGTAGGTTTATTCTAGGTACATAATCATACATTTATGAAAAACCAAAAAAAAGTCCTAGTGCTTAAATGAACAAACTGAAAACGCTATTCGGTCCCTCGTATTCAAATCAAATCAAATATTTATTTATTGCATAAAAGGTATTTGTAGTACGTACATATTAAAACTTAATAATTAAGTAAGCGTAGTAGTTAAACTAACAAATATCTGTAGGGGTGAACTGCTGTTCTCCTAGCTAGGTAGCAAAGCAACCTGTATTAAGGAGAGACAGTTTGCCTCCCTCGATAAAGATCTTAAAAATAATGCTACGTGTTGACTCCTAAATCAAGTCATTAGTTAAATTACATAGGTACATTATTATCAATGTTGTTAACTAGAATAATACTAAAATTGGTTACAAATTCGGAAAAAAAAAAAGTATAAAATCATAGTAAAAAAAAAATGTTTTAAACTGAGACGTGATTCAGTATGTGTGTGTTTGTTGTTTGTGTACTGCGTGTGTGTGAGTGTTTGCTGTTCGTGAGCGCGGGTTTCTAGGCGCGTGGGGGTGTGGGTATGTGTGTATGTGTTTGAGAAATTACTATTGGGGTATTAAACGGTTATGTTGTGCCAAGAATGAGAAGTTATGAGAGTGTTTTTAAGAGATCCTCAGTCTCATCATAGGTTTTCAAAAGAAGAAACGAACGGATGGCAGTTTTGCATTTGGAATATGGTAGGCTATAAATCTGTAAGTTTGCGTTTATTTTATTGTACAAATATGGATCAAGGTAAAAAAAGAATCGTTTGGTGAATCTATCGTTTGATGGTATTGCTACAAAAATACTAAAACATGTGTCTATGGAAATAAGCGGTCATTTAAGTTACATTATTAACCTAAGTATTGGCGCAGGTTTATACCCTGATGCGTTAAAAATATCAATTGTTAAGCCACTTTTCAAAAGAGAAAATAGGGAACTAATGGAATATTACCGACCAATTTCATTAATTCCAGTTATTTCTAAAAATTTTGAAAAGTATATTTATAAGGAACTTTACAAATTCATAGATAAACATGAAATTCTGTGTGAGGAACAGAAAGGTTTTCGGATACACAGGACTATATTAATATGGCTATGTATGATTTTATGTATACTGTCATTAAAAATGTTGATCAACGGAATCCTGTTTGTGGTATATTTTGCGACATGACACAGGCATTCGACTATGTACATCATGCTACTCTTAAAAAAACTCGAAGCCTACGGGATTAGGGGCATTGTCCTTAATTTGCTTAATTCGTACCTACAAGACAGAAAACAAATGACTGAAGTCAATAAAATTAATATAGTAAATAAACGTGAAGAGATATCTCGGTCTTCAGAGCGTAAAGTATTATTTGGTGTACCGCAGGGGAGTGTTGTAGGTCCCTTTGCATTTATTTTATATATAAATGACCTACCGAAATTTATTGAATGGCCTATAACACTATTTGCGGATGATAGCACGATCACAATAGCTTGTAAAAATATAGATACGTATGAGAGTGAAATTAATAATAGTTTAAAACAGATGGTAGACTGGCTAGATGCAAATAATTTAAAAATAAATTTGTGTAAAACCAAAGTTATCCATTTTAGACAACAGACCTCTAGTATTAACTTAAATATACACTATAATAATGATACCATAGATGAAGTTGAAACGACAAAATTCCTGGGTCTCGAAATAGATAAAAAACTAAACTGGAAATCACACGTTGAAAATTTATGCAAGAAAATAAGTAAGTCTGCATACGCTCTTCGTTCATTATCACCTACAGGGTGTCCCGTAAATAATGGATCAAACGTAACGGGTAGGTAGCTTACCTCATTTCCAACAACTAATTTGAACAGTAAAAAAAAAACCGATAAGGTAACCAAGATATTTTTTTTTTTCGATTTTTACTATTTTCTGTACCAGCATTCAGTGTTTTTAATGCTGTTGCTGCAAATGGTATCATATTTAGGTGTGATTTTTGTCAAACATTTCTGAATAGTTTACTAATGCTATAAGATACCATTTTTTAAATAATATTTTATTTGCCTTAGAAAAAAAATCTTGAATTGAAAAGTTTTGTTTTTACGATGAAAAGACCAGAATTGGAAAAATTCTCCTGTAAAAAAAATGTATGACACCAAAGTGTACCATTATTTTAAAAACTTGTAAAATTACTAAGGTTTGCAAATTGGTATAAAACTTACGCCTAGTCTTTGTCGTTACAAAGATATTGCTATGAATCTGACAGAGGTGCCAAATTACGAAATAAAATAAAATTTGAAAAAGTGTGCACAATTCAACTATTTTCTTAAAAATGTTTAGGTATCTCAGCGTATGAAAAAAATTAGGTTAAATTAAAAAAAAATACAAATAAATCGTTTATTTTGTTTTTACAGTAAATGTTCAAACTGACGTCCCCCTACGAGAATGCAAAGTCTGCACCTCCTAATAAAGGAAGCTCTTATCCGACGGACAAAATGGCTGTTGTTTATTTCTGATATAGCAGATTGGATGCGCTGACTTAATTCTTCTTCCGACGTTATTTGTTGTTTGTAAACTTTGTTTTTTAAACATCCCCAATAAAAAAAATCTAAGGGATTTAAATCCGGAGATCGCGGAGGCCACAAAATTGGTCCTAATCGGCCGATCCATCTGTCAGGGTAAGTTTCATTGAGTTGCGCCCTTACTGCCGTGGCATAGTGAGCGGGGCAACCATCATTTTGTAACCACATTGCTTGCCGCACGTCTTCTGGAATATTTTCTAATAACGTTGGCAACTCATTCCTTAAAAAATGCAGATAGTATTCGGCGTTTAGAGTTGCTGGTAGTTCAAAGGGCCCTATTATTTGCCCATTTATTATTCCTGCCCATAAATTTATTTTATATTGATGTTGGCTCCTGTCCTCTCGCATCAAATATGGGTTTACCAGCTGCCAACTGTGCAAATTATGCAAATTGAGATATCCATCTCGCCGGCATGAAGACTCGTCACTCCATAAAATTTTATTAAAAACTGTGGGTCCGCCCGTATCATTCTAAGCATCCTTTGGCAAAATGCTACTCTTTGCGGGTAATCACGTGACGTCAGCGTTTGAACACGTTGCACGTGATATGGGTGCAACCGGTGCCTTTTTAGAACTCGATGTACCGTCGATCTTGGAATACCTGTGCGTTGCGCTATGACGCGAATTGAGACCGACGAATCTTCCTCGATTTCTCGAATAATAATTTCGTCATTGACTTGTGACGGTCGCCCTTCACTAGCACCCCCAACTCCGGTGCCAAGAATTCTTCCCTCAAGAAGCGCGTTATGCACTCTAATGAATACGCGATAGTCGGGATGTCGATCCCGGTTCGGGTATCTTTCACGATACAATCTTGCGGCCGCCCTGGCATTACCTCTTGCTTCTCCGTAGATAAAATGCATTTCGGCATACTCCCGTGGCGTGTACTCGTAACGAGGCATCGTACTACTGCACACACGTACAACCTCACACAAACGATTGTTTTCGAAGTCCGTAGGATTGCCAAGTCATTCGTCCAAAACACAAACAGTTCCAAATCGTTAGGCAAAGCAAAGTCCAAATACACAGCACAAGTTTAATTTTAAGGAACACAACAGTTAGGCACAGCGGGAGCGAAAGTAGTCTGACGTACAACTCGAAGAGAGATTCGTGTCAACTAAACAAATAAAATCATGCAACAATGAAGCCCTGTATGAGTGAAGGGTGAAGGAAAAAAAATACCTGCACAAAGACATCGATTTACCAAAAATACTAAAGCGGCGCTATCTATCCCTTTCACACTGAGTGAGGTGCAACTCCGCAGGTAGCGGTCCCAAATTCCGAACAGATGACGTCATCGGCTCGGAATTACGCTACACGCTTAACCACATGCTTAGATTACAAGCATAAGCCATTACGAGAAAGAAAAGTTAGATTGTACCATTTTAATTTCTGTTCTGTCTTCTTCATCACATTCATAGCAATATCTTTGTAACCGCAAGGACTAGACGTAAGTTTTATACCAATTTGCAAACCTTAGTAATTTTACAAGTTTTTAAAATAATGGTACACTTTGGTGTCATACATTTTTTTTACAGGAGAATTTTTCAAATTCTGGTCTTTTCATCGTAAAAACAAAACTTTTCAATTCAAGATTTTTTTTCTAAAGCAAATAAAATGTTATTTAAAAAAATGGTATCTTATAACATTAGTAAACTATTCAGAAATGTTTGACAAAAATCACACCTAAATATGATACCATTTGCAGCAACAGCATTAAAAACACTGAATGCTGGTACAGAAAATAGTAAAAATCGAAAAAAAAAAATATCTTGGTTACCTTATCGGTTTTTTTTTTATTGTTCAAATTAGTTGTTGGAAATGAGGTAAGCTACCTACCCGTTACGTTTGATCCATTATTTACGGGACACCCTGTATATTGAACACGGATGCTCTTCTAACTGCTTATTATGGGATAACAGAATCACATTTACGGTATGGGATCTTATTTTGGGGAAACTCTACTGAAAGAGAGACCGCTTTCAAGGCACAAAAAAAATGCATTCGAGCAATGTTTAAACTTAAACCCACTGATAGTTGTGAACCGTACTATAGTAATTACAAAATATTAACATTACCTTGTTTGTACATATTGGAAGTAGCTGTGTTTGTAAAGACAAATCCGAGTCGATTTAGACGACTATCAGATGTAGTACCGCGCAATAGACGTGATAATAGTGTACTATGTCTGGAGCCAGCCAAGACAGCACTTATGCGCAAAAGTGTCTACTGCATGGCGCCAGTCATTTATAACCAATTGCCGAAGACATGGAAAGAGCTTCCGCTATCATTATTTAAAAAGAGACTCCGAAGCTTTTTAGTGGCGAAATCATATTAGAGTATTAAGGAGTTCCTAACTGAGAAAGAGTTCTTAAGCTAGTGCATAATCATGATGTATAATTAATTTAATTTTAATAATGTTATTTAATTTAATTTTAATTTAACTGTATTTTTTTTAATTTTAATTTATTTATTCATTGTAATGTATTTTTTTTATTTTTTTTTATTTTAATATTATTTAAGTGTGCATTGTAATTTAGTAATTTTGCTATGAGTTAATACCTGAAAATAAACGATAATAATAATAATTATAATTAATATTTTCAAATTGTATTTTGTGTGTAATATTTTAAAACTGTATTTATTTAGTTATAACTGTTATAAAGTTGATGTTAAATCTTTTGCATGCCTACGTGGTAAAATATGGCTGTACTATTAAATGTTCTTCTGTCATCGTTTTATCTTACCCATATTTGCAAAATAAAATTATCTTTATCTTTATCTTTATCTATAGTAGGGTGCTGGGATAGTGCAGACCATATCTTTCCGACGTTTCGTGACTGTAATTAAAGGCGTTAGTCGGTGTTGTAGAAGAATGGTCTGCAAGACAAAGTGTTGTCTAACGTTAAGGACATTCCAATCTTTGTAGAGGGTTGTTGTTGGGTACATAACAAATAAGAATTCAAAATCAAATAAAATCGATGTTAATTATAAAGGTAATTCAATAAATCAGGTCAGTAACACTCAATTTCTAGGAGTCCATATCGACTCAAAACTTGACTGGAAAATGCATGTGGATGGTGTCTGCAAAAAACTTAATCAGTATTCATATGCTCTCGATTTACTTCGAAAAATTGTAAATGAAAACGTATTACTCAACGTTTATCATGCATATGTCGGTTCTACTCTAATGGTATACTGTGTCGGGGCAACTCTACTAACAGAGAATTTGCATTCAAAGCCCAAAAAAAATGTATCCGAAGTATATGTGGGCATAAACAGACCGATTCATGCAGAGCAGAATTCAGAAGACTAAAAATCTTAACCCTAGCGTCAATGTATATATTGGAAGCAGCCTCAATGACAAAGCGAGATATCAGTAATTATGAGACAATGAGAAGTACAAGATATAAAAATGACCTTAAGGCAGCTAAGAGTAGAACAGTTAAGTTTAAATCAAGCATATTTGGTATGGGTGTGAAAATTTATAATAAATTGCCAGACTTTATTAAGACCACTGAAACATTAGCTACTTTTAAATACAAACTTAAAAAACTACTGATACAGAAGGTATATTATACAGTAAATGAATTCTTTAATGACAAATGTCTTGACTGAAATTTATTTAATGGTATTATGATAATGCATAATTATGAAAAGTGTTAGTTATTGTTTAATTTATTTATCTGTAATGTAATGGTAATGAATATTATATTGCCTTGACTATTTTGTATACTTGTTATGACGGTTTATATTATTATTATTATTTTCTTTCTTTGGACATCAATTAATTCAGTGACAAATGTTTTTACTAAAATTTATTTAATATGACGTTAATGATGCAATAATTATGTCAAATACCAATTGATATTTATACTTAATTTATTTTCTCTAATGGTTATTATGTTACTTGAATGATTTAATTTTGTTTTTCTTTTGACATGTAATTGTAAATTTTAAAGATTGTACACCCCATGTGTGCGGGATTGCACCAGGTATAATTTATGTGATTAATGAAAAACGTTGCTTGCTTGCTGTACGTGCCAGTTTATTCTAACACTTTTTACATATGTAGGTAGCCGGTCGACAGACACACAAAAAATTAAACGGTTAGCCATAATCTACGTAGCCTCATCTAAACTGTATGCGTATTGCAGTAGGCGCTTGCGGGAACATACCCCCGGGCGTTGAAAGCCTGTCTTTCAACCACTAATAATCTTCAGACTCCGGATTTATAGGCAATGGACAGATCTTGCTGAATGATCTGCGTAACAGACTACTAGACGTCTTGACGTCTGCAACTCTGACTACGCCGTCTGCTCCTGGGTACGTAGCAACGATCCGACCCATTTTCCACTTGAGTGGGGGGAGGTTGTCTTCTTTTAACAGGACCAAAGAATTAAGCTTCAAGGAGCCCTTACATGCTCGCCATTTCATGCGAAGTTGGAGCTCCGATATGTATTCTTTGCTCCATCTGCTCCAAAAATGCTGTCGGAGAAGCTCAATACGCTCAAATCGAGTCAGAGAATTGATGGACTGGTCTCGATAATCAGGTGACGGCAGCGATGTCACAGGACGTCCAATCAAAAAGTGTCCGGGCGTGAGCGGCGTCAGATCCTCGGGGTTCGATGATAACGGCGTCAGTGGTCAGGAGTTCAAAATGGCTTCAACCAGAACCATCATGGTGTATAGCTCTTCGTAGGTAAGATTACAAAGGCCCAGCACTCTGACTAAGTGATGTTTGGTTGATTTAACACCAGCTTCCGCAAGGCCAGCGAAATGAGGGGAATATGCAGGAATAAAGTGAAAGTTAATTCCTTCCTTAGCCATCTCCTCGGACAGCGAACCGCAACCCGCCTTAAGAAACCTAGAAAGGTCATTAGATGCACCAACAAATGAGGTGCCATTATCCGAGTAGATATTTCTCGGCTTACCTCTACGTGATATGAACCTCTTTAATACCATAATGAAAGTATTGCTTGTTAAATCACCGACTAGTTCGAGATGAATTGATTTCGTAGAAAAACAAACGAAAATAGCTATATACACTTTTACAATTTTACAGCCACGACATTGACGAACAGCTGACTGAATAGGACCTGCATAGTCCAAGCCTATATTTTCAAAAGGAAAACCTGCTAGAAGTCGCTGCTGTGGTAAATCTCCCATAATAGGACTTACAGTTTCACCTCTAAATCGGCAACAACGAACACATTGTTTACAGCACATTCTAGCTAAATTGCGACCTCGAATGGGCCAGTACGTATCTCGTATAGACGCCAACAATAACTGTGGTCCAGCGTGAAACAATCTTTTATGCTCATAATTAAAAAGTAACTTACAGAAATGATGACTAGATTGGATAACAATCGGGTGCTTTTTATTATAAGGGAAATCTGAATGTTGCAATCTACCTCGAATCCGCATTATATTATTCTCGTCCAAAAAAACGTTGAACTTATTTAATTCACTTTTCTTGGGTAACGGTTTATTATTAAGTAGTAATTTATAGTCTTTAAAAGATTGACTCTGAGATAAACATATAATAAAGTTTAAAGCCCTTTCTAGTTCATGCACAGAAAGAGGAACGCGAATAGGTTGTTTTCTACATGCGTCAATAAAACGTAAAACATAGGCGACTGTTCGCTGAAGTCTTAAAAGGTTTGAGAACCGTGTAAAATTAATCAATTCATCAAATTCATTGTTATTGAATAAAACATGCAAGGTGTGGTCTAATTTAATTTCTGGCAAAATTTCGTTATTAAAATTCGTTAATTTAGAAGGCCAATAAGACATTTCATTCATTAAGAAACCAGGACCGGACCACCAAGCATCTAAACTAGGTAATAAATTAATGTCTAATCCACGAGAGAAATAGTCAGCAGGGTTTTGGTCAGTTGGAACATGTCTCCACTCACAGCCACCAGTCTTATCTAAAATCTCGGCAACCCTGTTACGAACGAACGGCTGTAATTTATTTGGTAACATTTTTAGCCACCCTAAAACAATAGTGGAGTCAGTCCAAAAGAAAGTTCGCCGCGCACTGACTCGTAATGCTGCCACAACCTTTTCAAAGATGCGAACACCTACAAGAGCACCGCATAACTCAAGTCTGGGTATGGTGGTCGGCTTGAGTGGCGCAACTCTGCCTTTGGCTAACAGTAAACGCACTAAAACCTGTCCCTGCTTATCAATGCTTCGTACATATAGACAAGCGCCGTAGGCGCGTTCAGACGCATCAGTAAAAATGTGAAATTCTAAAAACTCATAACAATCAATTAAAACTCGACGTGGAATATGAATTTCATTCAATGTAGGTAAATCAATAATAATTTCATTCCAAAGCTTACTAATGTCCGGTGATAGCTGTTCATCCCAAGAGAGTTTTTTCAACCACAACTTCTGCAGTAACATTTTCATAACAATTACATACGGAGCCAATAATCCAAGAGGATCAAAAACTTGTGAAATAATCGAAAGCATGTCACGTTTTGTGTTATTAAAATTAACTGACTGACTGCTTGGAAAACAAAGGTAATCTGACAGTGGCTGCCAACCTATGCCTAAGGTTTTGGTTGACTCAAATCCACCAACATTCAAATCTAGTGAAGACTGGGGAAAGTCAGAACCAATTACCAATTGTATGTCATTCGACTTCCACTTTCTTAGATTCATCTGCGCTGAAGCGAGAGTTGAAGTAACTTTATGACGCAACTCTTTGACCTCATTGATGTCATCTCCTCCGGTGAGCAAGTCATCTACGTAAAAGTCATGGAGGATGACGTCACCTATCTCCTTATCAACACACTCTAGCCCTAACTGCCGAAGACACCGGGTTCCTAGGTAAGGAGCGCTGGCCGTGCCGTAGGTCACGGTATTAAGTTGATAAGTGTGTAATGGAGTTGACGGGTTATCACGCCAAATAATTTGTTGAAGATACCTATCATTTGGATGAACAACTATCTGCCGGTACATTTTCTCAACATCAGCAGCTAGGATGTACTTATGTTGTCTAAAACGCAACAGGATCGATAAAAGATCGTCCTGTACCACGGGTCCAATCATCTGGATGTTATTAATAGAACTACCAGTACTAGTTAAACTACTTGCATTAAAAACCACCCTTAACTTAGTGGTGGAGCTGCTTTCGCGCAGAACTCCGTGATGCGGAATGTAAAATGCTTGATCATCAATAGTTTTACATCTAGACATATGACCTAAAGTTTCATATTCCATCATGAACTCTTTGTACATATTACAAAATTGAGTTTTAGATTTAAATCTCCGTTCCAGAGAAGCAAAACAATGTTTGGCTCTTGACAAAGATTCGCCTAACTTGTCCGGGGAACATTTTAAAGGAATTCTAACACAAAATTGACCATTTTCCAATCTAGTAGTGTTTTTCATAAAATGCTCCTCACATAGCTTCTCCTCTGAGGAATACGGAGACAAAATACACACTTCTTCAAGTTGCCAAAACTTTGTGAGTTGTTGATCAACATTAAAATTTAATTCATCATCACTGTCTGAACGCACCTTTATAAAATTACATTTTAAAGCTTTAGAAGAAATACAACTGTTAATTGGGCCAGAGACCAACCAACCCAGTTTAGTCTCACAAAGAATTGGTTGCCCATCACCCAACTTAATACGTTGAGATTCTAATAAATCCCAAAAGATGTCTGCACCCAGCAACATATCGACAGGCGCCGGTGAGTAATAGTTGGGATCTGCGAGACAAACATGAGATGGAATTTTAATTTTTAACAAGTTAACATGTTTACTTGGAATCTCATCTGTGATGGATGGGAGAATAAAACAATTAATATCCATACTAAAATTATCATTTAAAGATTTTATTGATACAGAACACATTTAGTGATAAAAGATGATGAGTTGTTGATACCTATAATGGAATTGTTTACAGTCTTGGCAGACAGACCTAGCTGGTGGTATATCCTCTCAGTCATGAGACATGACGTGCTGCCACTGTCAAGCACAGCACGAGCAACATACTGCTGACCATTAATACTCATGACCTTGACGAGTGCAGTGGACAATAACACGTCACCGTGTTCAACACTCACGGACAGCGATACACCGGTACCTATGCCTATAGTTGTAGGCTGAGTGGAGACAGTCGCACTGCCATTCGTGTCAACAACAACACTGCTACCAGAAGCACCACTTGCGTCTGACTTCAAGAATTTATCAACGTGAACAATAGTATTGTGTTTACGACGGCATATTTTACAACCTGGCTTTTTGCAGTTGTTTGCATAATGTCCCAGATTAAAACAGTTGTAACAAACCTTGTATTTAGGTAATAACTGCAAACGAGCTTCATTGCTCAACGATAAAAACTGAGGACAAGTACTTAACTTATGATCACCGTTACACATAACACAATTCTTAGGCTTATTTGAAACACCATCATCCTGTTTACTTGAAATTTCACCTGAATTATTTTTATTAGAATCCTGTACCAACATTGACCTAACCTTGTTTGGATTTTTACTTGTGTGTGAGTGTTTAGTATTTGTAGAAGCTTCCAATTCGAACGTTTCTAGTATCTCAGCACGGGTTTTAATAAAAGTAATAAATAATTCAAACGTAACTTTAGAATTCTTGTCCAGGCGGCCCTTATACTCACCCCATTCACGATAGCTTTTGTTATCTAATTTGTGAGTGATAATATAAATGAGTAGAGTATCCCAATGATTAACAGGTTCATCTAAGGATTCTAGGGCACGAATGTTTTTGTTAACAACATCAAGTAAACCCTTTAAATTAACTGACGACTCCTTTTGAAGGGTGTCGATTTGAAATAATGCAGAAACATGATGTTGGATAAGCAGGTGTTTGTTATCAAACCGCTCGCAGAGAAGATTCTACGCTACCGAATAATTTGTAGAAGAAAACTGAATTGAGTTGATCACCACAGCAGCAGAACCTTCTAGAGATAACCTCAAATAGTGAAATTTATTTATTTCGTCCATATCATCGTTTGAATGGATGAGACTAATAAATGTGTCGTGAAACTCTAACCAGTTTGTAAAAGAACCACTGAATTTCGGCAACTGAATAGTCGGTAATTTAACAAACTTATGATTGCTAGAACGCGACATTACGTCACAGATATCGTTAGAATCTCCTTTCCTATTATCAGCCAACATTTGTTGAGCTTTAGATAGGGTTTTGTAATAAAGAGATTCAAACTCTGCGCGTTCCGACATCTGACCATCCAAGTCATCAGTACTACACTCAAGCAATAATTGCCCCTCATCATATTGGGCATACAATGCCTCGAGTCTAGTAAAACGTAATTGCAACTGGCTTACCTCAGTAGGGCTCAAAGAAGAGGGATTCGAAGAATTGAAATAGTTTGAGAACAATGTCACCTTTCCCTTGCAACTCGCTCGTTTCCTAACGAGATCTTTATTGTCTTTATTTAATTCCTTATTCTCTGGCATTGCGTAATCTGGTATGATCAACCTGGAATGTATATAAATAAAGTTATAGCAACGTTTAAATTACAACTACAAATGCTGCAGCCTGAAATACGTACAAGATTAAAATACACTAACTTTAGAGTGTATTTACATAAATAATATTTTAGAATTTATAATAAACTATTCGTATTGACGGTTACATTGTACTAAACTTTATTAATAATACTGCAATTGCAATGATTTCTATTGTCTATCTGAGCTAACTAATGTGATTACCTAACTGTCTCAATAACTGTAAAATTATTACACTGTTAAGCAAAATAAATGCAGTTACTATAAAGAACTACTTTTTAACACTGTGTAACTAACAAAATAAACAATAATTACTGATCAGTTTATAACTGTATTACAATTTGTAACCACTCGCAGAACAAAGAAAAATGACAATAGGTATTTCGTACTAACCTTTTTTTTTTTTTTTTTTTTTGGGTGGGAATTCATCAAATAACTTCTCCCGCTCTGGGCGGAGCGGGAGGGCGTGTCAGACTTTTACTGACTAAAACCCACCCGTGTTCCTTCCGTTGCCTGTGTGCCAGGGCCACGATATCCCTTTCGGACAAACTCGCAACCCCGGCAGGCATTGGTCCTAACGGACCCCGTCAGTTTGTGCTGACATCTCTTTGAGGCGCGCGTGGAACACAACGCGCCGTCGACCCGGGCCTGGTCCTTATCGGACGGCGAGCTACCCATCGCTCACCGTCCGCAGGCCCGCGCCTACGGTGGCCGGAAATCGGCTTGCGACTCCCGACGCCCGGGGCGTCTCCTGCGGCGACTAGGGGCATGAGGGCGTGAACCTTGTCTCACCCTCACGCGTTCCGCCTCCTCCTTCGCTAGCATAACTGCTTCGCAGAAGGAGGTGACGGCCTCCGATGCACTCTCGCTCCGAACCATGGCCTGAACCAGGCCCGGACGCGAGAGATCGCCGCCGCCGATCGCCTCCGTGAGGACACGGCGGTGCTCCGCCCAAGCTGGGCAGACCTCCACCGTATGCTCCACCGTGTCCTCCGGGCGATCCACACAGTGGTGACACCCGGGCGTTTCCTCCCGCTTAATCCTAAACAGGTACCTCCCGAAACATCCATGTCCGGTGAGGACCTGCGTCAGGCGGAAGGTGAGGACGCCGTGGCGCCTCTCCAGCCACTCCTCAAAGAGGGGACTTATCGCCACAATTGTGGCGTGCCCAGCGCTGGGTTGCGACAATCGCACTCTCCATGTCGCCATGAGATCCCTCCGGAGCTCCGTCCGCTGTGCCGCAATTTCTTGCGGCAGCGGAGTTATGCCCCGGAGTTTCGCCTCTTCGCGCCACACCCAAATGTTCGCGAGGACTTTCGCCTCCAGATCCCATGGCGGCAATCCGGCAAGGAGGCTCGCCGCCTCACGGGAGACCGTGCGGTATCCCCGTACCATCCTGATGGCCATGACCCTTTGGGACGCGTTCAACCGCTGCGCTGGTCGCAGCCTCAGAGAACGCGCCCACACCGGTGCCCCGTAAAGGGCCATGGACCGCACGATCCCCGCGTAGAGCCTCCGGCAGGAGGCGTTTGGACCCCCTAGATTGGGCAGGAGCCGCTTCAAAGCAGCCCCGGCCCGCTCCAGTCTGGGAGCCAAACGACGAAAATGCTCCACGAAGTTCCACTGGCTATCGAGGACGAGTCCCAGGTACTTCATCGTCGACTCGACGCCGATGTGAACCCCTCCCGCCGTTATCTGGGAACCCGACAGTGGCGCGTTCCGAGGACCATAAAAACACATGGCCTCGGACTTGTGCAATGCCACCTCGAGTCCCAATTGCCGGATCCTATCGACGATTGTCGCAACCCCACGTGCCGCCAGTTCGGCCGCCGCCTGATGCGAACTCCCTTGTGCCAGGACTAGCGTGTCGTCAGCGTAGCAGACTACGCTGACGCCACTAGGGAGGTCGGCGCGCAGCACCCAGTCGTACCCGATGTCCCACAGATGCGGCCCCAGGACCGATCCCTGTGGGACACCGCACGACATCTCTCGCCGGTTCCACTCTCCGTGGTGACCGGGGTAGATGACGGCCCTGTCCGTCAAATAGGCCTCGACCACACGACAGAGGTAGGTCGGCATCCGGTGATACCGAAGTGCCTCCCTAATGCAACTCCAGGGCAAGGTATTGAAGGCATTGGCGATGTCAAGAGACACCGCCAAGACGACCCCACCCCGGGCAACAGCATCCCCCGTCGTGAGGGCTCGAACGCGCATGATGGCATCCACCGTAGAGCGCCCCTTACGGAAACCAAACTGGCTCTCCGCCAAATCCGGCCCCACCCGCACCAGCCGCCCGACAAGGCGGTCTGCAATTACTCTTTCAAAGAGCTTGCCCACCTCGTCGAGCAGCACGATGGGCCGGTAAGCGGACGGAGAGTCCGCCGGGCGCCCCGGTTTCTTTATGAGGACCAGATTCCCCGTCTTCCAACGAAGTGGAAACTGGCCCCTCTCCAAGCATGCGCTTAGGAGCCCCCTTAGTCGAGGCCCGAGAGCCTCTAAAGCCAGAACCCAGGCTTTTCCAGGCAAGCCATCGGGTCCTGGGGCGGTATTCTTGGCATTCAGCCTACGTACCGCCACTCTCAGATCTACCTCGGTCACCTCTGGAGCATCGTCGTCGTCGGTCTATTTCGTACTAACCTGGCTATTAACGGCTGACTTACACTAATTATACCTGTTAAATAGAGTGTTGGGTACACAAATTTAATATTAAATACGCCTTTTCTCAGCTATTAAGTATCCAGACCACGTAAATTCCAACAATCTTCTGAATGACGAAGCAGAATTCACTTGCCACGCCGGACGTGGACTATGATTTTTGATGTCCACCAATTCTCTTCAATCCCTTTGTAACAATTTGCTGATCGGAGTAAATATCTTACAAATCTCCTGAATCTGAGCTCGAAGGACCATGTGCGGGATTGCACCAGGTATAATTTATGTGATTAATGAAAAACGTTGCTTGCTTGCTGTACGTGCCAGTTTATTCTAACACTTTTTACATATGTAGGTAGCCGGTCGACAGACACACAAAAAATTAAACGGTTAGCCATAATCTACGTAGCCTCATCTAAACTGTATGCGTATTGCAGTAGGCGCTTGCGGGAACACCATGGGTATGTTACAGTGATACTTTGTTATAATACTAATTTTAAGAGCTGAAAACCTGTGACAAACAATAAATAAATCTTGAATCTTGAATACATAATCGGTTTAAATGTGGCTACCTTCAATACTGTTATGTGGGCCGTTTCCAGCTGTTTCACTGTCGTCTTAGCGGCGCCGCCCCAACAAGTAATACCATACGTCACAATAGATTGGCATAAAGCATAGTAGCAGTACGTAGCTGACGCGGCGACGTATCTTAGATTTTTAAAAACATAAATAAGTTTTCTAACCCTGCTTGCAAGAAGATTGATGTGAGTTTTGAAGTTAAGAAATTGATCTAATGTTATGCCCAGATATTTTATATTGTCAACGCGTGTAATAAGAGGACACTGACAGGGTAGACCTGCCTGGTAATGTGTGCGGCAGGAGTGAGCTTTTATGACAATTTCGGGCTGTGACTTAGGTGAAGTAGAAAAGGTTATAAACTTTGTCTTTGATGTATTTAATGTGAGAGTATGAGAAAGTAGCCATTCATTCGCAGAATTGAAGCCATTTTGTGCTGAGGTCTGAAGCTCTGACCATGAGTTGGCTGAAAAAGTAAGTGCAGTATCATCCGCGAATGACACAATGTTAGCATTAGTGATGTGTAAATTACAAAGGTCATTAATAAAAGCAAGAAACAAAGTCGGCCCAAGGATACTGCCTTGTGGCACACCGTAACAAATTGAAAGATTATCACTTGTGTGATTCACCTATTTTGACCGACTGTGTCCGATTTGTGAGATAACTGTGAAAGAACTGTAACATTCGTGTATTATTGCGTATATTATTGCGTGTATTATTGCGTGTATTATTACGTGTATTATTATTAACATGCGGAATAAGTTTCTTCAAAACGGTAAATATTTTTGAAAACTTAATTAATGCACAAATTAAATACGTTCATTCTATGGGCGCACAATCATTGGATTCCGAGAAACAAGATCCTGCAAAACGTTACTCCAGCAGGAAATTTTCCTGTAAAGTAAGTAAAGTTTTGCAGAATCTTGTAAATAAAATATGGTTTCACCATCTCTCATCATGATCATCTCATGATCTGTAAAACCCTTAATTCGTCATTTAATGACGAATTAATCTGTAAAACCTTATTTTATTTTCAGCGCACATTTACGCACAAATATAATCTATCCGCCCATGTACTTTATTTCTCTCTCAGGCCATTCGTATAAAGTCTTCCTGCTGGAATATCGTTAGATGCTCCAGCAGGATTCGATTTTCTGTTTTTTTTTTTTTTCAAAACGGCAGCACGCATTAATTTTTATTTGGCGCACATCTACAGCAGACTACGCTCTTATTATTCGTTGAACTCAATTCATTCTAGAAGAGATTTTCTTGCTGGGGTAACCGCACACGTTTGGTGATTGTGTTGTTTTTTTGTTCTGAACTTCAAGTGTAAGTTTGCAGTAACTATTTCGTTTGCATTAAAATTTGACCGATAGATCATAATGCTAAGACTATAAGGGTGAGAATAAAAATCTTAACGCAAACGCGCTAGTTACGTTTACTCTCTTACAAACTTACACTTGGGGTACTGTTGTTAAAGTTTAGTGGATTCATTTATAATTTTGTAACTTTTGCATGCATACTGGTAAAATATGACAAGAGCCTATTCTCTATATCACCATATTCACCATGTAAGTACTTACTGTACCCATATTTGCAAAATAAAATTATAACATTAATGTTTTTTGAATTTATCCCTTAAACAAACTTAACATTGTAGTTGAAAAACATGTTCTCCCATACATCGATATACGCCACGGTCAATTTTCCAACTGAAAATGTAAGTTTGTAATCGCAAAAAAGAATTTTTTTATGTGATAAAACTACAAATTAACAATTTTCGGACTTTTTCCTTTACTTGTGCTGTGATACCTTGCTTCTGCCCAAATTTCATGATTTTAGGTCAACGGGAAGTACCCTACCTATAGGTTTTGATTTATGTGCGAGATATTCGCAATTTATTTTCATGTGATAAAACTACAAATTTAAAATTTTCGGACCTTTTCCTTTACTTGTGCTGTGAGATCTTGCTTTTGCCCAAATTTCATGATTCTAGGTAAACGGGAAGTACCCTATAGGTTTTGATTTATTTGCGAGTATCGAAATATGTCGCAATAATGTCGCTTATATCGCCGTAATTTTTTATTGCGTTGATTTGGAAGCTTGATTTTTTCAGAGCTTCAAGGAACCATAGACTTACGTATTTGATATTAATTTCAACTTGATACCTCTACGCGTTCCTGAGAAAAATGGTCTTGACAGACTGACAGACAGACAGACAGACAGACGGACAACGAAGTGATCCTATAAGATATCCTATATAAAACGAGCAAAAAAATCACGTTTCTTGTATGGGAGCCCCCTTAAATATTTATGTGATTCTGGTTTTTAGTATTTGTTGCTATAGCGGCAACAGAAATACATCATCTGTGAAAATTTCAACTGTCTAACTATCACGGTTCATGAGATACAGCCTGGCGACAGACGGACAGACAGACAGACGGCGAAGCCTTAGTAATAGGGTTCCCCTTTTACCCTTTGGGTACGGAACCCTAAAGAGGGGAGGAGTCGGGTTATGCTGGTCACTGACTGTACATGGTGACTGACCACTTATTATCAGTAGGGTCATCGATTTCTTTTCGATCCAATATCATTTAAAATGCATTTTCCTCCTCTGTATCAAAAGAGGACTTTAAGAAACCATCTTTAACTTTTCTTAGTTTCATCCTTGAGTCTGGATTTGTGCCCGGTTGTTGGCAATTAGCTCGGCTCCTATTACATGGGATTTAAACCTAACTGGCGAAATGTTGGTGTACTATAACTACACCTCTGTTCCCCCCTTTGGAGAATACAGGGGGCCAAGTCTGCTATTTTCAATGATTGGTCATTATGACGACCATACCAAGGCAACGCCATGACCATTGTGCCAATAGTTTGTAACCTCCTAAATTCATAATGGCGTGACAGTGGTCCATAAGGATTACCAAATACAGACAATTTTTCCAATGGATTAGATTAGATTAGATTTATTTATTTGCATAGAATGTAAGTAAATACAATTAGGTGTTACAATCAGTGGCACGTCATCGGAAAATCATAAAGACGCCTTTCAATTAGGAAATTAGCAAAACTGTCAAATTCTACAATTACGGTGCCAATGATCGACCATTCGGACACAACTGCGTTAGCAGACTTGGCCCGCAGGGCCTCAAGTCTGCTATTACAATAGTTGTAGTTTGGTAATCTACTATTATAATGGCGTCATTATGACTTTCCAATGGTCGGCCACTGACACAACATTGAAAGAAATTGCATATATTGGTAATCTCGTACATAATGACAAAAGAATGACATTTTTACTAATGGGTTTTATAATAATGGCAATACGACAATGCCATTATAATAACACAATTGTATTACGAGAACATTGACCGACCAATGATCGACCATTATGAATTTACCAGATTACGAACTTTTAGCAAAATGACAATGGCATGACAATGGGATCGTGTTGGAATGACTGAATTTATAAAAATAGCAGACTTGGGCCCCTGGAGTGATGTTATGTAGTATAAAATGTACTAACCGCAGTGAGTGGCGGAGTACTTCTTGGAGTTGCACCCGATGCTCCCTTGGCACATCATCTTATTCCTGTCCACTTGGCTAAAACTGTGCCAAATCTAAGGAAAAATATGAGGATGTGTTTACTTTCTGAATATACAGGTGGAAACTTTCAGCAAGGCAGTAAAGGGAAGTACCTTATCCGTTGCAGCTACGCGAAAATGGTCTTAGGAGACTCTCCTTATCTTTTTGAGAAATTTTGATCTGCATTCACAGATTTTGAAAATAATGTACAGTCAGCAGGAAAATGAGCAATTTTCACAAAAACTTTTTTTATGCCAATCGATCCTCTTTCTTATAAGGATCAAAAACCTCTATTGGACCAATTGAGGTTTGAGTACTAGAAAAGTCATAAATCGCAAAAAACTTTTCCCATACATTTCGTAAGAAATGATATTCCAACTTAGTTTTTTATGATGGATAAATGGACCGCTACAATGAAGACTAAAAAAAAAAACTTCGTATTTCGAAATCGCATCAATCGAATTCCGGCAATTCGCAAGGCAGTGGATACAAACATAATGATGGTCCTTTAACGTGACCACCTCGCAGTCCAGATCTCACGCGTTAACACTTTTTATGTGGCGCTATTTAAAAATCGAACTTTATAAAAAAACTTTTTACAAAAAAAAATAACCGAGTTCCAAAAAAACACTACTTTTTACTACATATTTGTTTTTTGTAAAAAGTTTTTTATTTTTCACTTTTTAGTGCCGAAAAAGAATTTTCCAAATCGATTCGTAAATGACGGAGTTATGCGCGAACAAAAAACGCAATGCAGAGTAAACGAAAAGACCGTTAATGTAGACAGTGTAGATATTTTTTTAGATGTTTGTTGATTTTTCAAAAACCGCTTGTCCGATTTCGACAAAATTTTCATGGGACCATTTGGGAAATATGGGTATATTTCCCAAATGGTCCCATGAAAAATTTGTCCAACAAAAAAAGAATTTTTCAAATCGGTTTGTATGCGACGGAGTTATGCCCGAACAAACATTAAAAAAAAAAATACAAACATACGAATTGAGAACCTCCTCCTTTTTTAGAAGTCGGAATAAACCTATCGTCAAAACACACAGCTACCATTCTCAACAGTTCATAACTTAGAGCACAAAAGTAAAATTTCTAGGTGAGTCCAAATGTAAAGTTTCAAGTTTTTAATTTTAAGGTGAAATAATACCCAAAGTAGAAGTTATAGTTTTTGTATTTGTTTTTCGATCAGTCTTTTTTGTAGCGGCCAGTTTATCGATGGTAAAAAATGTAAGTTCGAGTCTCATTTCCTACGAAATGTATGGGAAAAGTTTTTTGCGATTTATGACTTTTCTAGTACTCAAACCTCAATTGGTCCAATAGAGGTTTTTGATCCTTATAAGAAAGAGGATAGATTGGCATAAAAAAAAGTTTTTGTGAAAATTGCTTATTTTCCTGCTGACTGTAGATATTTTTTCAAAATCTGTGAATGCAGATCAAAATTTCTCAAAAAGATAAGGATAGCCTCCTAAGACCATTTTCGCGTAGCTGCAACGGATAAGGTACTTCCCATTACTGCCCCGCTGAAAGTTTCCACCCTGTATACCACAAAAATGCAAAATAAACCCTACAAAGAAATGTAGTGTCACTAATCTTAGAAAATGGCTACCTATTTATTTTAAAAAAAAAAAATCTTTAGTGTCAAATTTTAATTTTACGTCATAATTTTTGGAATTCAATCAAATTTTGTTGAAGTAATAATGAAAAATAAAACTAAAACAAAAGTGGACCTTCAAAATATAATAACTGCAACTCTATTAGTATAGTATAGTATAGATAGCTGATATTATTAATTGTAAACTATAAAAAACAGACACAAAGCGAATTGTTGTATACCTACTATTTCAGTAAACAGTGTGTAATTGGTGTAACAAACCTTGAAATCGTACATTTAGGTATATTCGCTTAATTAGACAAAATGTAGCGAACAGATGTTTTTTTTTTGCGATTTTAGAGTTGTTCTCATAGAAAAAGTTGTCCATAATGTTCAATTTCCATTAACACATAAATCCACAGAAAGACACAGGGCAAAGTATAGAGCAGACGATTTTCAGACTCACTTTCTTCAATTTGGAAGGCTCAGAAGGCAGTGGCTGTGTCATGTCTTCCAGCATGATCCTCGGCCGCTTAGCGCGCGGTCTGTGCTTCCTCAGGTATGGCGGCACCCATCGATGTGTTATCAAGTCTGGTCGGTCTATCACCTGGCAAGAAATACCAACATAATGTAAGAAATATTTTAATTATTAGTAGGTACATTACTGCAGCGGCCTGCAATAGGGCCTGTAATATACGCATACGTGAGTCCATCAGTGCGGTTGCGGTCAAGTTTTGTATAGTGCTTTTCTCAAATAATGCGCGGAAATTCAAACAAAGTAATTTTTTTATAAATTCCAGATTCAATGACGAACACCGATAATTTTTCACGCGCCAATGTGTTCATTTTTTTTTCTGCAGCTTTCTATTAGCAATCCAGTTCGAAATTTAAATAAAACCTTTGATAAATTACCTCCTTGGTATGTTTCGGAGTAAAAGATCGTTCCATTTTTATATTACACGATAGAGGAGTTTAGGAGTTTATTAAGTAATTTATTTGGCCGCTAAAACAAACACAACACATATGGATTTTCATACATCTTTTAGCGGCCGCTGCTCGCATGTATTTGGCCAGTACAGCAATTTCGATTTATCTCAAAGAAAGTTGTCAAAATAATGCTCGAATTTCCAAGCATGTTTGAGAAAAATAAATTTATTTACACACCTGAGGACATGGTATAAAGAACTTTTGTTGTTACGAGTGTGTATCACCTTATGTATTTCCCATATTCAAGCAAAATATAAGTGATTTGCCACGTAGTAAGTCATCGGTGCAACAATATTTTTAACAACACCATGCCTTGATACTACAACAATTAAAAAAAAAACAATATACTGGGTGGATTTTTGAGATGGGGCAGTAAGGGCAGCTACCTTAACCGTTGTAGCTACAGGAAAACGGTCTTAAGAAACTGTCCTTAACTTTATGAGAAATTTTGATCTGCATTCACAGATTTTGAAAAAAATGTACAGTCAGCAGGAAAATTCGCAATTTTCACAAAAACTTCTTTTATTCCAATCGATCCTCTTTCTTACATGGATCAAAAACCTCTATTGGCCCAACTGAGGTTTAAGAACTAGAAAAGTCATAAATCGCAAAAAACTGTTTCCATACATTTCGTAGGAAATGAGACTACCAACTTAGTTTTTTAAGATGGATAGATGGACCGCTACAATGAAGACTGGCCAAAAATAAACAAAAAAATAAACTTCGAATTTCAAACGAATAGATACGCGTCTTAATAAAATTTAATTTGCTTTGAAAACAGAATCTAGATAGTTTGTTGCTTGTAATTTCTGAAACTTTGCGCAACAGCCGCCATACTCGTACCCGTACGACCTAATTTGAACCAGCAATTTGCAAGGCAGAGACAAACAAAAAACACATGAACGAACATAATGGTCCTATCCTGTGACCACCTCGCAGTCCTAATCTCACGCTTCTTGATTTTTTTATGTGGCGCTATTTAAAAAATGAATTTTATACAAAGAAATAGAACAGTGTTCAGGAACTCAAAGATTTACTTCCCACGATTATCTATAGATCCTAGCACATTATCAGCTGCTACCCGCTCTGTACTGCAGTAAAGAGAATAAACCTATGCCTACGTCAAAACGGCTACCATTTTGAACACCTCATATCTTAGTACAAAAGTAAAATTTCTAGGCGAGTCCAAATGTAAACTTTCAAGTTTTTTAGTTTAAGGTGAAATAATACCCAAAGTAGAAGTTATTGCTTTTTATTTGTTTTTCGATAAGTTCGACAAAAAAGTTGTGGCGGCACGTAAAAAAACGATGTAAAAAAATTAAGTTCGAGTCTCATTTCCTACGAAATGTATGGGAAACGTTTTTTGCTATTTATGACTTTTCTAGTACTCAAACCTCAATTGGTCCAATAGAGGTTTTTGATCCTTATAAGAAAAAGGAACGATTGGCATAAAAAAAAAGTTTTTGTGAAAATTGCCAATTTTCCTGCTGACTGTAATTTTTTTTCAAAATGTGTGAATGCAGATCAAAATTTCTCAAAAAGTTAAAGACAGTCTCTTAAGACCGTTTTCCTTTATCTACAACGGTTAAGGTAGCTGCCCTTACTGCCCCATCTCAAAAATCCACCCTGTATATATTTTCAATATTGTCAGTGGAACTTACGACAGTAACTGTCACATTGTTGTAGTAACACTAATAAGTTATCAATTCTACAACAGCTTTATTCTGCCAATAAAGGGTGGAAGGGACATCGACGCGCATCCTGTTACCATGGATTCAGTACATCATTCTTGACCTCTTCTGCGTTAAAAATTTTCGTTGGTTATTAAAAAAAAAATTCGCTGAAAAAATTTTTGACCGAGTAAGCATTGCACTTCTGTAGGAAACTGTTGTTTTTTATTTTAAATTACCGACGAGAAATTTCAACGCACGGGGGTCAAGTATGATGTACTGAATCCATGGTAACAGGTTTCGCGTCGATGTCGCTGCCACCCTGTATATATAGGTATTATTTTGAAAAATTAATTGAGTTTCAAAATACCTAATCTCAAATAATGTGCGCAAATATTGATGGAGTTATGGAGTTATGGATCCATTGATGGAGTTATGCCACCCGTTAGAAGTCCACCGCGCACAGTATGGATGGGGGAGGCAGCACAATCATTTTTTTCCTCTGTTCGTGTAATTGCATCCCATGTATGGCGACCCGGTAAGTGAATTAACAAATAAATTAATTCGTTGAACCGGTGATGGACATGGGAATCCATTAGATGCAAGACCGGTCGATGTAGCACTACATGGGGGAGGCCTATGTCCAACAGTGGACTTCTAAAAAAGAAAAGAAAAGAAAGAAAATACGTTTATTTGCGGTAAACATAACGCAAAGAAATAAAAACACAAACACGAAAGAACAAGTTGAGGGAAAATATGCGTCACATTCACGCAAAACGGCCATCGCTCAGCATAATGCTGCGACCCTATGCTAGACAGAGCCCCAGCGCTGGTTTTCAGCGACCGCCGGCGTTGACGTGATGACGTCAACCGGTGCAGCATAATGAGATAAAAATAAACAAAATAAAATAAATGCAATACTTCGTTATCTATGTATATATAAATATAATATCTAGAATGGCAACATTCAGTAACGTCGGCAATGACTCAAGCGCCGAGCGCATGTTACGCAATCTGTGTGTGCAGCTGTCATAAAGAATTTGGCGTTTTACGTAATGGTTACATCTCAGTCAGAGAGGGTTACATAATTAAATAACATGGCGCATTATGTAAAGAATGCTAGGATGTTATCTAACAAAGGATTCATTGGGTGACTGGGTATTAAATAAGTATGGTATTTGTACAGTGTTCGTGAAATTTGTATGGTGTTGATGACAAAATCGGTGACTTCAACCACAGACCAGGACAAAATGGAAAGTGCAAAATAAATTGTTATATTTATGATCGTGAATAATAAATAATTTGAATACTATTAAATAAAAGAAATTAGATTGGATTGGATAATAAATTAGGATAAATTTGATATCAAGGAAATTATACCTGACAAGCCATAGTTTGTCAGTTGATTAAATTAGGTTTAACCGTAAATTGCAGAAACAAGGTAGCTTATGGGTGCCGAAACACAGAGATTAATACAACCCCATTAACAGAACAGCGAATCCCAAGCAGCCCATGCCCCAGGAGATCCCAAGCCAGTGCCTGCATGCCATGACCGCAGAGGTACAGTGAATCAATACTAGAATTCAAGGGAAATTTGTTCACGTATGAGTAACTTTTTATGTTGGAATTTAATCTTTTAATTTAAGTTATTTTTTTTCTAAATGATGATGAGTACTTACAACTGGCGGCGGTCTCTGCGGCGGCCCTGGGGGGTGCCACGGCTTAGTCCGGAACCTGGCTTTACTGACTTCCGGCCAGCGGCGCTTGAAGCGCAGCTTCCTGGCCCGGGCTCTCATCTCCGCTTCTCTGGTGACGAGGTTTTTTATGTTATTGGACAGCCTCCTTGGTCTAGTGGTCAGAAGCGCTACTGCTGAACATGAGAGTGCTTGAGTTCGAATCCCGGGCCGGGCAAAGTGTTGTCGGAGTTTTTCCACCAGGAATTTCTCAGTACCAGCCCGGAGTCTGGCAATAAGCTCGTCTCCTATTACAGAAGACCTAAACATAACTGGTGAAATGTAGATGTACTACAGGTGAATTTATGCATAAGCAGTCGAGAAATTCAAGCGTGATGTTCTTTGTACGGATTGTAAACAAGCCGACGGTGAACCCGATGTTATGTAGTCACCGTCGCTTATATACGGTGACACTTAGAATGCTCATAATTGGGTATATTTACAGTTAACCTAAAAATATAAAATCACTGCCGAATCACTTGCTGGTATGCGTATGACCAAGCGAGAGTCTCTCAGCCAGTTTTCTGCCCGCTAAACGAGCGTTGCTGAGCATTTTCCGAGCGTAGTCAGATCAACTATTAATAGTCACTTCCTCGGCGGCGCGGCAGTGGGACAAGTATTAAAAAGATACTAGAACTCACTCTTTAGCAATCTGGGAGGGCGTTTTCTCCAGTATTACAACTTCTGGTTCAGATAGTGGAATTACTTCATCTTTCAAAACTTTAGATTTTGTGGTCTGATCTAATTTAGTTTTGGGATCTTTTTCTGGTGGATCACCTTTTTCTTTGTTTCTACCTATAAAAAGAAGGATACAGTAATTTGTTTAGTTGCAATATTTGACATAAATAATACATTAAGAAAAATAGGGGCTTGTGGCTAAATTATAACAGCCGCACGAGTCGATCGATCAGGTAAAGCTAAGCTTTACATACCAACAACCCTCCGTGCCTCGGAAAGCACGTTAAGCCGTTGGTCCCGGCTGTTATTTGTAGATGTTTGACAGTTGTTACGGGTCATCGTTGCATTGTTCTCAGATGTATAATTTCAACATAAATGATGTTACCAATAGGTACTTTGTAACCATTGTTAATTTAAAAGAGTGTCCGTGGAGTTTCTTGCCCGTTCTTCTCCATAGGTACCTACTAAGCTTTGGAATGGGCAACTAGCTTCATCTTTCTGACTGACCGACTCCTTGACAATCTAAAAGTGCCTGTAATTGGTTTATTTGAAACAAATGCTTTGAGTTTGGGTCATCAGAATCCCGAAAGTCTGACAACCAGTCTTACCAAGGGGTATGGTGTTACCCAGTAATTGGTATATGGAGGCAGTCGCTCCATGTAAAATACTGGTATTCAGCTGCATCCGGTTAGACTGGAAGCCGACCCCAACATAGTTGAGAAAAGCCTAGGCAAATGATAAATACAATAAGACATCGTAAATACATGGAATACTTCTACAAATTAAACTTCTTGAAGGAAGGGGACGATCAATCAAAGAAAGGACTTAAAAGAAGAGTGAATGAACACTATCTTTCCACTTCGTCATAGTTGCGTATGTATTTTTTTTTTCTATTATTTTAATAAAATTATAATTAATATTCTAATGATATTTATTTTAGAACTATGTATGTTTGTGTGTATGTATGTATGTATATTAGTATATTCTCATATTATTTGTTTAGTTTTATTAAGTAATTTGTTCTTAATTATATGTATTCTATTTTCTCTTCTACTCTTACACACGGTGTCTACATCTCTTTATCGACTTTCCTATCGCAGGTATGCTGGAAGAGATTTCTTTAGAAATAACCATCACCTTTGTACGTATTTTTCTGTTCCTTTCTTCTTGTATATTTATATATGTGTGTACATAAATGGGTAAATAAATAAATAAAGGATAATGGGTAATTTTGTGTAGAGCCCGTTCAAAAAAAGAGCACAATAATAGTGTTTGTGTATGTGATAGCATAAGCTCCAGTCGCATCGCCAAGGAGACGCTAACCAATTGAGATATTTATTATGACACATCGGTCTTTCATAATCCGCATATATCTAATGTTCCCATACGACACGGGTTTCCTCTCTGTGGGAGGTAAACCGTAATCGACCACGTGGGCTCAGTGCAGGTTGTACACAATTTTTGGTTCTAGAACAATTTCCTCACAATGTTTTCCTTCGCCGACGTAGTGCAGTGGTGATGAAATCAGGGACCATTTTGGTTACCAATTGAAAGGGTTTTCTATAGGGTTTTTCTAAGCGGTAAATCAAAAACCCATACGATATGGGTAACCCTTTTGAATGGCTTAAATTAAATTTTGGTTACCCGTTGAAAGGATTTTCGATAAAAACCCATACGGTATGGGTAACCCTTTTTAACGGCTTAGTTTAAGCCATTCAAAATTACCCACACCGTATGGGTTTTTGATTAACTGCTTTAATAAACTCTATCGAAAACCCTTTCCATTGAAAGGGTTTTTCTCAAATGGTAACCAAAAGGGTCCCAGCTTTTGAAGTTTTGATTTGACACTTGGGGTAAACACATCACACCCACACCCCACATGCACCCTGAACTCCACTACACTTCATACAATTCATACAAATTTAAGATATTATTATTGATTCACATCAAAAAACTTACTACAGATGACTGTATATAGTAGCGATGCGTCGCCACGTGGCATGCGTTGCCCCGCCAGCAGTCGGTTTTACGTGCGGCTGTTAAATGTTTCACATCAAAAACTTTGTCTATTCTTGGTAGAATAGAGATAGAATTGGTCATGCTACGCGTGCAAGGCGGATATCGAAATTACATAATATTATGGTTTTTTCATGTCACTGGGTTTCAAGTAGGTATAGAACCCATTGAATGGGTTATCATGTAACCCTTTCACTGGGTTTCAAGTATAAAACCCATTGAATGGGTTATCATGTAACCCTTTCACTGGGTTTCTACTATAAAACCCATTCAATGGGTTATCATGTAACCCTTTCACTGGGTTTTTACTATAAAACCCATTCAATGGCTTACATCATGATAAAGGTAACCCATTGAATGAACCCTTTCGAAAGGCTTAACCCATAACCGGGGTTGTACGGTCCCTGGATGAAATGGGAAAAGTGCATGCCTACTTATGGCCGCCCCACTACGCCCCTACGGCTCGACTTCTGCGTCAACCGGACAAATTTGGCGCAACTGAGCTCAAGCTAGCTGCCACATTGTAAAAATTGTTACTTGCCGTCAGTTTCTATGAAAAAACCGGCCAAGTGCGTGTCGGACCACGCACAATGAAGGGTTCCGTAGTTAGAATGAATTTATCCCTAAAACAAACATAACATTGTAGTTGAAAAACATGTTCTCCCATACATCGATATACGCCACGGTCAATTGTTCAACTGAAAATATAAGTTTGTAATCGCAAAAAATGTTTTTTATGTGATAAAACTACAAATTAACATTTTTCGGAGATTTTCCTTTACTTGTGCTGTGAGACCTTGCTTCTGCTTAAATTTCATGATTCTAGGTCAACGGGAAGTACCCTATAGGTTTTGATTGATGTGCGAGATATTCGCAATTTATTTATGTGATAAAACTAAAAATTTACAATTTTAGGACTTTTTCCTATATTTGTGCTGTAAAACCTTGCTTCTTGCCAAATTTCATGATTCTAGGTCAACGGGAAGTACCCTATAAGTTTTGATTTATTTGCGAGTATCGAAATATGTCGCAATAATGTCGCTTATATCGCCGTATTTTTTTATTGCGTTAACTTGGAAGCTTGAGCTTCAAGGGACAAATTTTCCTGTGAATAATGGTCTTGACAGACTGACAGACAGACAGACAGACAGACGGACAACGAAGTGATCCTATAAGGGTTCCGTTTTTTCCTTTTGAGGTACGGAACCCTAAAAACGATGACGTTCACTGTCACGCTTGATTCATAAGAAAAGTGTTAACCGTAACTTTTCTAGCAGCGGCCGCCGAGGCGCCTCCGTGCTCTGTGGCTCACCTTTATATTTTGCATCCTTAGGTTCTTTTTTCTCGTTCTCTTTGTCCTTGTGTTCTTTGCTTTCTTTACCTTTAGCCTCTTTAGGGTCTTTGTCCTTATCCGGTTTATCTTTCTGGTCACCGCCCGCTACCAAGATCCTGCATAGTGAAAAATAGAAAGACTAAAGGACACTGGGCTGAAATAAAAGTTCTTCAAAATATTCTTACCACAGAAACTGTATTGGATCGTAAAACACTTCCCAAACAACTTTGCCCATTGTCCTTTGGAAGTTTTACCGGAGTACTAGGGCCTAAATATACAAAGTTGTCCTAATACTAACATACCTAAAGCTCGTAGGCGTGTATTTGGATCATCGAGTTTATAAAACAGTTCGGCTTTGTAGAGCGCCGTCTCTGTCACTCTTACAGAGTATGAAAGTCTCTTCGTAAAGCTTATTATCTACTTAAACAGTCTTCATAGTATACAATATAAAATGCCCTTAACATTGACAGTTCAATAACATTCATTGCGTTCATTTAAGTTATAGAGCGTAGCGTAGCGTAGTGTGGGGCGCCCCCCAGCTAGATGGACTTACGACCTTAAAAAGGTGGCTGGGACAAACTGGATGCGGAAAACGGAGGACAGGGTGTTGTGGCGCAGCCTGGTAGAGGCCTATGTCCAGCAGTGGACTGCTATAGGCTGAGTTGATTGATTGAAGTTATAGAACAGACGAATTTTTCAAATTAAGTAGTAGCACATAAATTTCCTTCAAAATGTGTCGGATAGTAATTGAAAGTGTCAAGTGTGTTACTACAATACGGCCGATAAATCATGGCCAGTCTGAACACAGGCTCTCCAAACTTTCGCACATGACCTCTCGCTCGCACTCGCCTCATGGTCACTATTTGGTTCCTAAAAAATGTTATTGCGCAGCCTTTTGCGAAAACTTCGGACTGGTCATGATGCATCGCCCTTAATGTAGGTACGCAATTAGGGTGCGGGAACTTCTTGGCGGGAAAGTGAAGCGTCATATTTAGCAGTTTTGTTTTTCTAAAACTTGTGCTTAGTCAACTATATTAATGTGTAATAATGGTGGATTATTAACCATAAAGTGTTCGTGAACGTGCATGTGTAGGCAAATGAAACAAAACAGTGCAACATCACTTCAAGTTCTCTCAAGAAGTCCGCGCGAGGTCTCAGTAAAGTGCCACGTCGTTACTGAAACTCAAGGGGAGCGGCAGGATATCACCTATCATGCATTGAATATAATTTATTTCATTATTATTTAAACAAACTTTGTACTTGTTACCAAAATTTTAGGGTGCGGATATGTACTATACAACATACTTACTTCTTTTCCTTATGCGGCATAATTAATGAAGACGAATCAACGGATTGACTTCTCTTCAAAGTTATTCTTCTTATAACGACATCGATAATCCTTACCAAGTTGGTTTCTTTAATTGTTTTTATTCTGAAAATTTAAAATACTTAATCATTAAATTTGTGAGTAAGTATGAGGGGCACGTGGCTCGAACTCGAACATCCGCAGGGATCGATCTTCAATCTTAAGCAACGCTTGCCGAGATCGGTTCGTGGATGGGTCCCGGCTGGCATTTGTAGATCTTTGACAGTCATCACATGGTGAGAAGCCCGAAGGTCTGACAACCTGTCCTACCAAGGGGTGTAGTGTCGCCCAGTAACTGGTTTGTGGGAGGTCAGACAGGCAGTCTCTCTATACTGTTATTCAGCTGCATCCGGTTAGACTGGAAGCCTACCATAGTCGGGAAAAGGATGATCATGATTTGTATTTTTACCTACAATTTAGATGCCTCGTTGGTCTAGTGGTTACAATTGCGCGTCTACGGAGTATGTGCGCCTGGGCTCGACTCCCAGGTCGGGATAGGTGTTGTTAGGTTAATTAAAAAAAAAAAAAAAATTTATTCACAAACTTTTTTACAAACCCTCTCCCACTTTCTACTTTATACAAATTGCGAATATAAAAAAAATATAAAAAAGAGAAAAAAAAAACAAATAAGATGAAACAAATCAAATAAGTGATGGGTTAGGTTTACTCATGTTGTGTTTATGCATGTAGATAAAGTGTTTGTGTGTACGTGTGTGTGCGAGTGTGTGAGGGTGTGTGTGTGTGTGTGATGGATGTTAGATGTAGGTGAGGTGAGGGTAATTCATCAGGAATTTCTCATTAGCAGCTCGGAGACTGAAGTTGGACTTTCACTTATCTGGCGAAATATGGGTGTACTATCCTAATTAATCCTCACTAAGAATATAAATGTGAAAGTGAGTTTGTTTGTTATGCTTTCACGCTAAAACGGCTGAACGGATTTGGATGAAATTTTGCACATGGGTTGATGACCTGCATTAGGACATAGTCCTTTTTATTCCGGTAACCGCAGTCGAAGCCGCGGGCAGAAGCTAGTATAAGTTATATGTATAATATATTATAAAACTTTCAGCTTGATTTCGGCTGCGGCGACTATTTCTGATTTTGACGGTTGTGAGTTACGAGCGTGTGCTCTTATGTGGCTACTTTGGCTGTGAAGGTATGTGCACAGTACGGACACGTTACAATACCATTTCGGTAATGCTATTGTACTTCGGACGGTGGCTTACTCTTGAGACAGTCCTGTCTTCTGTCAAGACCCTATACACCTCTGCATAACTCATTGAAGCAGACCGGCGTGATGTTGGAACCTACACGAATGAAGATACTTGCCTTGTATGCCGATGGCATCCATCTAAGAAAGATAACTGGCCTTATAGTATATCTATACTTTTGTTTTATATTTACTTATTGAAGATGTTGTTATATTTATTTTTATTACCCTAGTGGGATTTATATACAGGGTGGAATTTTGTAATGCCACCTGGAGGGAAAGTACTCTTAATACTGCAGATCACAGTCTCGTGCGTGCGCGCTCGGCGTATGGCTGTGTTTCGTACATCTAAGTCGTTATTGCAACTAATTACCTAGTATAGACGGTTGTTTTTACGCGTCAATAATGGTGAAGTGTAAGAAATGCAATAAGGTCGTGTCGATCGCGAAAGATGAGGTCATTAAATGCAAAGGTCCATGTGAAGCAGTCTTTCATAAAAAGTGCGTTACGAGAGCTACCTTCAAAAACGAAAAGTGTGAGGATTGCGTCTCCCCCCTAGTTCGCGGCCTAACTCGCCTAGTCTTGAGGAACCGAATATTGCAGTATCCCTGGCTGATATGAACAGGAAAATGGATGTTATCTACAAAATGAAGAAAAAGTTAAGTGAGTTGGCCGATCTTGTTGATTTCGTATCTGAAAAGTATGACAATTTGTTGGAGTACCAGAGATCATCGGAAACAAAAATCAAAGCCCTAGAAAACATGAATGCACACTTAGAAAAGTGCAATAAATCACTACAGGAACGTGTGAATGAGCTGGAAGAGAAAGACAAGGAGAAAAAGGCGGAGTTAGCTGGATTGGAGAAAAAAGAAAACGAAGTTGTTGCAAATATAGTTGCCCAGGTTGCTCAAAAGCTCCAGATGGACGTTAGTCAGATTGAGTATGCAGAGACGGTAGGGCGTGAAAAACCAGACGCCGAGAAACCTCTGCCAGTAGTTATAACGCTGAGAACAAAAGAAGCCCGTGATAAGTGGATCGCAAGTCGCAAAAAACGCTTGACCAATGGCGAAGTTTATAGTACAAATAATGATAGCCGCATTTATATAAACGAGAATCTCACGAGATATAAAAGAAACCTTCTATGGGTTACTAAAAACCAACTAAAGACAACCTACAAGTACTTCTGGATACAGGATGGAAAGATACTCATAAGAAAGAGTGACGAGCAAAAGAAAATAATTTCAATTAGGAGTGAACGTGATATTGAACGATTCATAGAAAGCAATGTCACTACGGCGGCTCGCTAGTTGTAGTTATAGGTACCTACTTGTCTGGTGCACACATAGTGCGAAGTGAACGTTGCGAGCATCATTAAGACAAACAAATAAAAGTGGATCATTTCGATGCGATTGTTGCATTGGAATTTCAGTTTACTAGGTTTAAAAATGCAACCACTTGGATTCAGAGTATATCTGGTAACAACAAATACCTACATACAGTGCACTTAAATATTCGATCGATAAGAAAAAACTTTAATGAAATGCTGATTTTTCTTAAAAATTGCTCTAAGGCGATAGAAATATTAGTGTTGACAGAGGTTAGCATTAAGGAAGACGAGTTATCGTTATACTACATAGAGGGGTATAATATATTTGCAAACACGAGGGAGAATACAAGAGGAGGAGGTGTGCTTATTTATGCTAAGGAGTATCTTGTTTTCAACGCAAATAAAACCCTGACGAGTTCTGTGGAAGGCCTTCATGGTAAACTAACTTTTAGTCATTCTACTATAAATATCCTTGCAGTCTACAAACCACCTAAAACGAATAAGTTGTTATTTGTTGATGAAATCGAGCAGTTAATCGGGAAGATCCCAGCAAACGAAGACATCATCATGTTAGGTGACGTGAACATAAACCTGTTAGGATTGAGTGAAACTCATCAAACATCTAAGTAAAAGGACTGCCTGTGTGGACTAGGTTTGCAGTGCGCAATACCACCTACGGAGGTGACGCGAGGCTATCGTCGCGGGTGTAAGAGAAGTGTCGTGCATCGATAATGTTAGGGTGCGAACAGGACAGCTGCAGGACTGCCAGTCGTTTGTTATTGAGTGCTTCATGTCGGATCATCATGTGGTTGGAGTTTCGATACCGTTAGATGTGACGCGACTGTGCACTGATAGCAAGAACTCAGACACTCGGTATGTGATTAATAATAAGATAGTAGCTAAGAAAATCACTGATTATGATTGGTCTCAACTATTATTTATTGATTGCCCGATAACTACGTGTATGTATGATAGGTTACAAAATATTTTGATGATATTTATGTAAATAGTAAGACTGTAATACCAACGTCTAAAAAACGGAATACACAACCGTGGATAGGTAAACGTTTAAGTAATATGTTACTGCGTAGCGATGTGTTATTTAGGGATTGGAAAGAGACACCTAACAATAACACGAAAAGACTATTATACACACGGTTTAGAAATAAAGTAAATAAATTGATATTTAAAGCAAGAAATAAGTTTCGGCAAGAAGAAATAAAGACGTGTAACGGAGACCCAAAAAAAATTTGGGACAGAATTAATAGTTGGGTGGGTAGAAAAAAGGCAAATATAGATGATATTGTTAAAAGATACTTTGGAGGTAAAGACACAATGTATAATATATGTAGTAACTTTGCAGATACATTTACTGAAGAAATTATTAGTATTAAACATAACTGTAATATTAAATTATTAGACAGAAGTAAGTATGTTATGGCAAGGGATGTAACGTTTCTGTTTAGGCCAGTGTCCAGCGACACGGTGTGTAAGGTTATCGATCAGCTGAGCAGTGATAAGGCGCCGGGCATTGATTGCATTCGTGTCATTGACTTAAAAATAATCAAGAAGGAAATCTCACCGGTGTTGTCGCACTTTGTCAACCTGTGTTTATCGAAAGGCGAATATCCAAGCCCACTTAAAAAAGCTTTAATTAGGCCTATCTTTAAGCAGGGAGCACACTCAGATTACGCTAACTATAGGCCCATCGCTATCTTATCAGTACTTAATAAAATAGTGGAGAAAATTGTAGTCGGTCAGGTTAGCGAATTCTTAGAGCAGAATTGTATACTAGCAGATGCACAACACGGTTTTAGGCGCGGTCGTAGCACAACATCAGCACTATCACAGTTCTCGGAAGACATGGATAGTAGTCTGGACCAGGGTCATCAGGTCCTGGCACTGTTCATTGATTATAAAAAGGCGTCTGACACCTTGGACCACGAGATGCTGTTGCAGGCCATGGATGAGTGTGGGATCAGGGGGCCCACGAACAGGTGGTTCCGGAACTACTTAAGTGGCAGAACTTTACAGACCTGCATTTCTGGTGTGGCTGGTAAAGAAGCTGCGGTAAACCTTGACGATCCGACTGGTTCCGTATATGGACCAGTTGGTTATGTCATGCATGTCAATAGCGTCAGTAATGTAGTTAGGAAGTGTCGGGTTTATATGTATGCAGACGACATGTGCCTTATGTACTCCTCTAAGAATATACAGGAAGTCAGGGCTGTGTTGCAAGCTGACTTTGACAATATTACCAGGTGGGCGCACGATAACGGTATCATACTAAATCTAAGTAAGACGAAAGTGATGCATGTGCACTCGCCGCACAACCTTGTGGCCAAAAAAGTCGACAGTGCGGATATAGGTATCGTGGGCCACACCTACGATTGCACGCACGTGAGAAATATCAACTGTGTATGTCAAAAGCTGGAGTATGTCAGTAAATTTAAGTATCTAGGTCTGTGGGTGGACCGTAACATGAACTGGAAGACACAGGTTGACACAGTGTGTGCAAAGCTTAGGTCAGTGTTAAGTAAGTTATATGTGCTGAAGGCACCGTTGAGTAGGAAAACGCTGCGTGTGATTTATTTTGCTCTCGCCGAGTCTTTGCTAAGCTATGGATTAAATACTTATGGCCGTACATTTAAAACCTATCTGAACAGTATAAAATCACTGCAAATTCGATTTATGAAATACCCAACTAAAACTAGAGTGTAAAGAAAATTATGAAAAACTTTTTGTTGTGTGTAAGGTGCTTCCCGTGCATGAGAAGGTCAAGTACTTAGTGGTTCTAGATCAGTTCTATAACGACCAATTCAAAGTACATGTGCAAAACACTTACAATACTAGAAGTGTTAGAGAACGTAAATTCGTGCGAGCACCAATAAAAAATTACTATGGCAAAATAACCAATAAGTATTTGACCCTTACACTGTACAATAGTATCGACTGGTTGAGAAGGGATAATGGTGTGATTAGCAGGCGAACAGTGGGGAATAAATTAAAGGCTGAACTGCTGAATGAAATGGTCGCAACATGTGGCAGTAATTGATCGATCACTGAACCAGTTAAAAACTACCTGGATCTACCTTCTTAGATGAAGAAGTATGCTATTTATTGTGTAAACCAAATATTTTAAGACGAGCGCTAATCCTGCCGACAAACTGTCACGCAGTTTGGCAGGTTTATAAAATGTGTACAAGTGTTTGGTCCAAAATAAATGATTTATTTATTTTTATTTTAGATAGAAAGTTTTACTCAAAGGAAACATTCCTTTATTTTTGAATAGAAAGCAAACTGCATTCAAAGATTTTCGAAAATTCTCTTCTCCCACACCCGGGAATCGAACCGGCTAAAATCTGAAAAAATTATACCCTAAAATCTCTCTAACAAACATGATAAATTAAATGAAAGGAAAACCAGGAAATCTGAAGTTACAAATTCAATGAGTCAAGTTAAAGCTCTTTAACTAACATCCATTTTTTGTAATGCAGACTCCTTTGCGACATACTCGTAGCTGCGTGTATGAGGCAATTTAAATATGGAATGTTAGATTAAAATTTGAAAATTAGATTGTCATAGTTGTTATTCACATTTGATTGTTTTTACAACTCATTTCACATTTTGTCTCACGGTGAAAATTGCTTATCAAGAACAGTTTGATTTAATGGAAGCTTATTTTTTAAATAACAAAAACGTGAATCTAGCTCTGCGGTGGTATGGAGAGAGATAGCAAGACCGACAGGCACCAACTCGGTTCGTATTGAAAAGAATGGTAGAAAATTTAAAGAATACGGGTGGTTTCAAGAAGAGACGGCAAACTATTCAGCAAAACTATTTCGATTTTGAACTAGATGTTTTAACATACTTTGAATCATTTCCAAAGGCTTCAAGTAGAGATGCTGCCGATGAATTAAGAACAACCCACACTCGCGTACTTAAAGTGCTGAAAAAGTATAAGTATAAATGCTATCGTGAAGGTCGGTTGGTGCAAAAATTGCATATTGGGGATCGTGACAGACGATTACAATTTTGTGAAAACATGCTTGGAGAAATTGACCGAAACCCTAATTTTTTGAGTAACATTGTATGGTCTGACGAAACCAACTTCAGCAATAATAGCATGTACAATCGCCGCAATAACCATTATTGGTCTCGAGTGAATCCTGTTCGTGTTCATGAAACTAACAATCAAGTAAAATTTTCTTTCAACGTTTGGTGCGGAATTATGAGAAATAATGTAGTGTTAGTCCACGTGTACGAAGGTCATTTAAACACTGTCAATTATATTGAAATACTGGATCTCTTAAGAAACGAGTTAAATGGTTTCCCCGAGGAAGAGCGAAACCAAATAATTCTACAGCAAGATGGTGCTCCAGCACATAACAGCAGAATCACTATTGCCTACATTAATAACCATTTTAATACCTGGATTGGTACAAACGGCACAATCAGATGGCCTGCGAGATCGCCAGATCTCACCCCATTAGATTTTTTTTTGTTTTTTTTGGATTTACATGAAATCTTATGCGAATGACAACGAGTTGAGAGTTGAAGTTCAGAATACGATTTATAATATTCACCACAACACTTTATTAAAGGTTACTAGAAATGAATTCGTTAAAAGAATAAATTTGTGTATCCAAGAGAATGGAGTCCATTTCGAGCAACTAATTAGTTAGACCATTTTTTGTAAATAATTAAATTAATTTAAGATTTCCTGGTTTTCCTTTCATTTAATTTATCATGTTTGTTAGAGAGATTTCATCGATGCAATAAAAGTACAGGGTATAATTTTTTCAGATTTTAGCCGGTTCGATTCCCGGGTGTGGGAGAAGAGAATTTTCGAAAATCTTTGAATGCAGTTTGCTTTCTATTCAAAAATAAAGGAATGTTTCCTTTATTTATTTAAACTTCTCACACACAATAATGTACAAAGGCGGACTTAATGCCTTAGGCATTCTCTACCAGTCAACCAAAGGTGGTGAAGAGATAAGATGGCGGGTGCTCTGATTGAGAGAAAATAATAATATTATAAAATATTAAAATATAACATAATTAAATATAAATATAATAGGTACAAAATTACATAAATAGGTTATAAACTTAGTTATAATACACATATATTTACTATAATATATCCCTACATTATATATATATAAATAAATATACATACAAGTTCAATGAAAAGACATTAAATTGAGATGACTCTACACTATTTGTTTTGACAAATAACTCTGCAATTTTCGCTTAAATGCAAACCGACTGGTGGCCGTCCTGATATCGAGAGGAAGCGCATTCCAGAGAAGAATGGACTGAATATGAAAGGAAGAATGAACAAAGGCAGAAGTATGAGAAGGACAGAGTAGAAGAAGATTGTTGGAAGAACGCAGGTTCTTAGCGTGTGAAGAACATAGATATTGGAAGTGAGACATAAGATAAGCCCTCCTGGGCTCGGAGAGTTGAGAAGGAAAAAAAGTGTGGTCAAAGCGCGCAAACTTCTTCTCTGGCAAATGGACATCCATTTGAGCTCAGTCCTATAACTTGACACATGGTCATATTTTCTTAAATTAAATATGAACCGGATACCATTGTTGAGTAGTCTATCGAGCTTATCTAGCAAAACCGCATTTAAATCAAAGTAGCACACGTCAGCATAGTCGATGATAGGGAAAATCAAAGTCTGCACAATTATAGTCTTCGTCTTAGCGGGCAAAAAGTTTCTCAGACGATACAGGGATCGTAGAGTACCGTTGACCCTTTGACTAACACTAGAAACCTGGCGTTGCCAGCCTAGCGTTGAGTCAAGATGCAAACTGAGATCTTTCACCGTAGGGGTAATGGGTATGACAGTACCATTAAAAATAAGAGAAGGAAGAGATGTAAGAGCCACCCTACCCATCATGCGCGTGCTACCAATTATAATGGCCTGACACTTTGAGGGGTTTACTGACACCCCAAAACTATCTGACCACTGTTTGATAGAGTCTAAGTCTCGGTTTACATCTGCTATAGCGTCCGATAAACCCTCCACCCGCCCAGCTGCATACAACTGAAGATCATCAGCATAAAGATGATACGAACATCGAAGACAAAGAGTTATAAAATTAATGAAGATGGAGAATAACAATGGAGAAAGAATACCGCCTTGTGGAACGCCAGCATCCAGGTCACGCCAACTCGATGAGCTCTCATCAACGCGAACCGACTGCTGACGTCCTCGAAGATAAGAAGAGAACCATTTCAGGGCCTCGGGCGAAACCATAAGATGAGAGAGGATAGAAAGGAGAATATCATGGCTGACGGCAGTAAAGGCATTGGAGAAGTCAATTAATACCAAAACGGTAACCTTGGTATCCTCCATTGCTTCTCTAATGTCACCAGTCACTTTAAGGAGAGCGGAGGCTGTACTGTGCCCAGGCCTGAATCCAGACTGAAAAGAACTAACAAGGTTGTTCTGGTGAACAAACCCCGTAAACTGCTTGTGTACGCAGGCCTCAAGCACTTTAGACAGGAATGGGAGAATGGAAATAGGTCGGAAGTGGCTAAGTAGTGAGGGATTTGAAATCTTAGGGAGTGGGCGGACATAGGCCATACGCCACAGGGATGGGAATTGTCCGGAATCAAGAGAAAAGTTGATGATGTGAGTAATCGGAGGGAGAAGGATATCAAGGATCCAAACGACCATACTACGACTGATGCCGTCATAGCCCACAGCATTGGATTTTATGGAAAGGATAATCTTTTTAATCTCGTCCAAGGTGACCGGAGAGAAGTGAAATGGTTCTATGATGGGACTAGCTAGGCCAGTAATGAAATCGACCGTCTGGGACAACACTTGGGAATCCAAATGACAAGTGGTTGTGAAGTGACGGTTGATATCATCAAGGCCAAACGTATTAGGAAAATCCACATGACGAACTTGCTTTACTTTGAGTAAAACTTTCTATCTAAAATAAAAATAAATAAATCATTTATTTTGGACCAAACACTTGTACACATTTTATAAACCTGCCAAACTGCGTGACAGTTTGTCGGCAGGATTAGCGCTCGTCTTAAAATATTTGGTTTACACAATAAATAGCATACTTCTTCATCTAAGAAGGTAGATCCAGGTAGTTTTTAACTGGTTCAGTGATCGATCAATTACTGCCACATGTTGCGACCATTTCATTCAGCAGTTCAGCCTTTAATTTATTCCCCAGTGTTCGCCTGCTAATCACACCATTATCCCTTCTCAACCAGTCGATACTATTGTATCTTTGAATGCAGTTTGCTTTCTATTCAAAAATAAAGGAATGTTTCCTTTGAGTAAAATTTTCTATCTGCAGTATTAAGAGTACTTTCCCTCCAGGTGGCATTACAAAATTCCACCCTGTATATCCGTAGGTGAGTCCGTGGCTTCACAGCGGGCCCTATCAGAATACCAGCGCTGTGGTTTTTTTTTTTTATTGCAGCATTATTCTGAGATAGGAGCCTTTTTGGCATCGCACAAGTCTTGATTGTTTTTTTTTTTTTGTTTATTGTTAGTTTTAAATGCTATTTTAGTATTTCTTGTGCGTGTCCCAAATAAATATTTTTCTTTCTTCTTTATATAGACTATACAAATTATTGTAGAAGGATTGGTACTAATTTTTCGCAATGGTAATCCGATCAGTGGGTTGCCTTTCCTGATTAGTTTTACCCGATAATTGCAGAAATGAACTAATATAACGAACCAAACGTCTGTGCATGCCTTTGGGATTGGAATGTGTCGCATATGTTAGTAGTCACCTATAACTGTAGAATTTATACTAGTATTCAGCTTCAGTTTTCTACAAGAGCGCTGGCCGCCACTTAACGGCCGCAGTGTCAAAGAAAACTAGGAAAACACACCAACTTACTTCAATAAATAACGTTTCACTAAGGCTGCCTGTTCACCGGAGCAGAGCGAGGAGAAATATTAACCAATAGGATTGCAAGTGCACAGGGATTTGCAATCCTATTGGTTAATATTTCTCCGTTTCTCCGCTTCGCAGCCCCGGTCCGCTCCGGTGGCCAGGTAGCCTTAGTATGTGTATGCTCTTTTAGGACTAGCTTTAGACTAGAACCCGACCCTAATATAATTGGGAAAAGGCTAAGCAGATGATGATGATGATTATCTCAATTTTCTGGGAAACAGCGTAAAAGTCTTACCTTTATAATTTTTTTGTAGCTTTTTTTTATATATTTTTTAGCATATTAGGTAGTTCACCACATTTCACTATTTGAGTCCATGGATTGACGCATTTTTTTTCGTATTTTGACCATTCGTTATTTTTATTTTTGTTTTTGTGCCTCATACATTTTAATAACGTGAAAAAAGTTTTGAAGTAAAATTATTAAACGTACGGTTTTCTAGAACAGTGGTGCCCGACGTTACTGAAACTTTATTCACGGAGCGAGCGAAGCGACTATGCTTCAAGTCTGACAAAACTTGGTTTCCTCTGTCAGTTTGTACTCCTCTACAGCAGGTTTAGCACGAGAACCGTAGAGAAGCGTTTTGTCAACGGAAGAGTAGACAAAAATGACGTTTCCGTGTAGATAGTAGAACATTTTCGGTAGACAAGCGATTTCTATTCTACAGTCATAGAGTAGAAATAGAAAGCGTTATGCTGAGGTCGTATCTTACAACCGATCTGCACGAAACTTGATAAAAAGCTTTACAACTTTATATTTTTTGTTTCCTGTAGGGGATTTTTGATTAAAGGGGAACTTCCTCCAAAAAGAGCCAAAAAGGGGGCCACTGGATATCTCCGCCTTATGAAATCCGATTTCAATGGTTCTTGTTTTATTTACATAATACAGAATCAGCCTATAATATTCCTATTGCTAAGACACAGGCTTCCTCTTTCTATGGGAGGGGTTTTTATATTTGAAAGGTAGTAACTTTAAGTTGGTCTGATAGAAATTACAAACATAGAACATAGGATCTTCGGCGTGATGAGCAGAATAGCTCCTCAAAATCCATTTTATATTTCTAGCAATGGAATCGGCGGTATAATTATTAATTGTTGCAAAACAGTTTGTACTCGAGAGGACTACTGTTCGCAGAACTACTAGTTTATACAACTAAGTTGGTTTATTTTCGTAAAGCATTTTTAACACCGTAAAGTCAAACTCCGCTGTCATCACTTTTTTGACAGCCGTCATTGCGGCTGATAGGTAGCAGTCTCCGCTCTTGTAGGAAACATAGCTTGCCCCATTTGTTTTTTTAACATAACATATTATCATCACGCCACTTCCCCTAAGGTTTAGGTAGAAGTGTAGTTACGTACTTACAGTAGGTACACCCAAATTTCACCAGTCATGTTTAAGTCCCATTAATAGGCGGCGAGCCTATTGCCATCAACTAGGCACAAACATAGACCCTGAGCTGAGAAATTCCTGATGGAAAAACACAATAACACTTTTCATGAACTGGGAATCGAACACAGGTCGTACTTCATCCTCAGTAGTTACGCTTGTGACTAACTCCGCCCCTAAGACGACCCACTGACCCTACTTTTTTCGGTTATCTAAAATATTTTAAACAATTTACTAAATTGTTTATTTTTCAAAGATTTAAATAATATAAGTATGTAAGTTTTATGATAACTATTAGATAATTATCTATTGCTAGGGATCTCCAATATTAAAAATATCAAAAATAGTAGCCCTTTGGCATCAGGAACAGGGTTCACGCTGCCGGTGGTCTGGACTCCATAAAGAGGAATCTGCTCGCTATGCGTGCCGTGTCTTGACTCAGCCGCGCCACGAAATCCTCCTGAGGTAATGGTTGAGGCTCTCTGCTATTAGCAGTGGCGTAGCTACCGAAGGGCTAGACGGGGCAGTGCCTCGGGGCCCCCAAGCTCAGGGGGCCCCTAGGACTCTGACTTACAAACTATAAATTGAACTAGTGAAAATTTGTCCCACATTCGGAATATAAATAAACCAGATTCCAGGAACGCGACTTAATGGCAACTTGAAAAAATACAGGGAAATTCCCAACAAGTCTCGAATATCTAAAGGTTTGAAACTTGCGGGGAACTCCGCTGTATTCTTAACCTCTTAGGCTGGCTTCACAGTCGCACCGTCAAGAAACGCGGCGCACAGTGGGCCCATACTGAAAATTTGTGGACTTAGGCAACAAATGAGTCATCAATCACAATGCAGGTGCTACCGATAACATAGCAATAATAATTAAATTTCTACCAGAATAATTAGTTATAAATACCTATGCGCTATTAAAACTATATATTTAATAAAGAGAAGGTCAATCAGCCTAATTACATAAAATATATACTTTGAATTTATTTGAAATGGCAAAAAAATTCTTACAAAACATTTTTTTTTACCGAATGATTACTCGAGCTGCCGCGGATGGCCGGCGTTGATTTTATTTTTCGTGGATAGAGAATGACCCTAGCTATCATATACTTACGCCACACACCCAACATATTAGTACAATTGAAGAAAAAAAATTAAACGTCATTCGCTCCATACAAAATAGGCTAAATAATTTTTTTCAAGACAAACTATCAACTTTAGAAGAAATTTTATAAGAATAAAAGTTGTCAGGAATATTATAACACGTCATATAAAAAAAAATCGCATCGATATTGGAACTTTGTTGCCTATGTCCACAAATTTTCAGTATGGGCCCACTGTGCGGCGTGACTAGTAAAACGTTACTAGGGAATGTACAAATGCGCGACTGTACTAGGTACGACGAATCTGGAGTACCTATAATATGAATGATTGATTTCACAATTTTTGTTATTGCACCTACCACTAGTAGAAAATGCCTATGGCATTAAGTCCGCCTCTGTACGTTTTTTGTGCTTAAAGTATTAAATAAATAAATAAATAATCTGGATTCGGAAATCGTCGATTTCGGAAAACGACGAATAAACGATTTTAAATAGTTTAGTTGGGGGTTGGGCCCTAATTTATTTTTTGCCCCAGGGCCTTTGGTTAGGTACCTAGCTACGCCACTGGCTATTAGGCTACTAACCGTAGGAATGACTATTATCAAGAATTAATAATGTACGATTTTTTTTAAATAAACCGTTAGTTACTACCAAAATAATACTATTACTAATAGCAAAAACGACTTACCAAGGGTACCAAAAGTTACAAATGTCATGCTCTGTGGGTGGCAATAACGAAACGCAAAATCACCTGACCTTCATTCATTCGATTGGTGTTGCCAAGTTGGTAAGTTTTCCCGCAGATATGGTTTATCGAGTCCGCATATCACTGGTCAGTTAGCCTCACTCGTCAGCTTATTTAATTCACCAGTTTCATTGATTAGTCAGTTTCACTGATTGGTCAGTTTTACGGATTTGACAGTTCCGTCAACTCGACAGTTTCCAGTGATCACCAGTTTCGTTGATTGGTCGATTTATTCACGTCGTCAGCCAAAGTACAATCGGCAGGAAACTGCACACACGTCTAATAATTTAATTATGTATTACGTAACATAACAGCACACCTGTTTCTTCAAAGGGTTAGGCAGAGGTGCACCTAGAGTACACCCATTATTTCACCAGTTGTGATTATGTACCAAGACTAAGTAATAGGCGAACTTATTGCCTCCAACTGGGCCCAAAACCATACTCCGAGTCACTACTGAAAAATGTCTACTGAAATAACTCAATACCACTTTTTTCGACTCGACCTCATGCACAGCAGTAGCGCTTGTGACCACCAGACTAACGAAGCTAAGATTTGCGTTAGAGAAGTTTGATTTAAATTGGGTAAGGTATTCCTTAAATAATCCACTTTTGTTTGCTTAAACGTCAAAATATATTTTTCGTTGATTTTACCAAACTGACGAATCAACGAATATGGCGAACACTGGAAATTGTCGAGTTGACCCGACTGTCTACTTCGCAAAACTGACTAATATGTGAAACTGACCATTGAACGAAACCTGTGAATTAAATAAACTGACGAGTGAGGGAGACTGACTAGTGATACGCGTACTCATTCTATGCTGTTAAGGTATCCCAAAGTTTAATTATGATCAAATTATTCAATTCTGGGTTAAGTTAAAAGGTTATTTTTCGTGGTTAAATTTGTAGCTCGTTAACATCCAATAAGGAATAAAATTACTGTGTAGGTACGTAATTTTATATTGCTTCTAATCCTGCAAAGAGACAATAATATTTATCAATCAGATTTTTCTGTAAGTCTTCATGTTCATGGTATTGAACTCCTACTAGTTTGAATGTCTGTCTGTTTATTTTATTCTTGCTTGAACAGAGTAACCGAAAACACAAAGCAAGCTTAGGAACAAAAACAAAAGATTGTGAGAAGCGGTAAGTTATAATTTTAATCGAGTAAAATATTTCTAGAGCAGCAACACTACAATTCACCTGTCGTACGTATTTGCTTGCTCACTCACTCGTTCGGAAAATCATAAAATTTACACCTGTCAAGTCAAGCTGTCAAAAAATTGTTCATAAATTCGTGATTTTACAGGAAATATTTTTCTGTTTTTAATCTCTATAACTAATTAAACATGTCGGAAAACAAGGAAGTGGATAAATCTAACTTGGACCCGGAATTGGACGATTTGCTTGAAAGTAAGTTGGTTTAATTTCGTCAAATTCGATCATGGTCGGGTTACACAACACTTAACCTATTAAAATTTCAAATGTAAATAAAATTGAATAATTATTTTGAAGGACTTTGACTACGCAAATTTTACGTGTGAGGTTGACTATTAATAATCTTTGAGGCCGATAACAGTGTAATGCCTACTACATTAACGGCACTTTAATTATGATTTTTATATCTTTTAAGTTCTTTAGACTAATAAAACCTATTTTATGAAGGAAGTGTTTTGAAATAAACAACGTGTTTTACTTCTAGCAGGGATTAAATTTCCAGGAACGAATTTATTATTAATAAGATATTTTGTGTCTTCGCGGGTCACTTTTATCCAATGCAAAGAAATAGGGAATTTATATGTGTTTTGTTGCAGAGAGAAACAGTTTGGGTGACCCTTAAACAGTGTAATTTAAGACTGAATTAATCAAGAGATATTTTTACCACTGATGCAATTATTTGTTTTAAAAAGTCATTATATTATCTATACAGGGTGGCAATTTGGTCACCTGCATCCGTCAATTTCGCTATGAAACTCTTATACAATTTGTTTTAAAGTAAAAATGTTGGTGCATCGAAATAGTCTTTGTATAGGAATTTGTTATTTTTTACCCCAAGTCGGATATGATTTTCATAGTTTAGTATGATGGACAGAATCACCCCCTTGACTGACTCAAGTGACTAAATCGCCAGCCTCTATTTCATACCTTTATTTCAGAGTGATAGATGTAGGATGAAACATTCAATATCCGGGGCCTCCAACCCTTTTTAATTCTCCCTGTTCCTTAAATTGCCTGTCTTGTCCATGTCTTTCCAGCCGTCCTCACCAAGTCATCCTGCCTGATCTTTTTAAGGGTTTTCTTTTCTTTATTGACTTTCTTCTTCCCCTAATAACTCATTAAACATTGTTAAAAAATACATTATTTACTAATGTACTTACCTAGGTCAAAATTAAATGAGCATGTTAAAATTATTTGATTCATATAAAAAACCTAGTCATGGGTATAGGTAATGTATAGTACACCCACATTTTGCTGGTCATGTTTAAGGCTCACATAATAAGGGGCGAGCCTATTGCCATCAACCGGGCACAAATCCAGACTCCGGGTTGCCACTGAGAAATTCCTAATGGAAAATCCCAATAATACTTTGTCTGACCTGGGAATCGAACCAGGACCTCATGCTCAGCAGTAGCACTTGCAACCACTCAGCAGTAGCACTTGCAACCACTAGACCAACGAGGCAGTCTTTTTTAGGGTTCCGTACACAAAGGGTAAAACGGGAACCCTATTACTAAGGCTCCGCCGTCTGTCTGTCCGTCTGTCACCAGGCTGTATCTGATAAACCGTGATAGTTAGACAGTTGAAATTTTCCTAGAAGACGTATTTCTGTTGCCGCTATAACAAAAAATAATAAAAAATTGAATAAAATAAATATTTAAGGGGGCGGCTCGGAAATTGTGACAATTTCCATGACTGTCTGTAATTCAAATTCAAAATATTTTACATGGACACTTATGAAAAGTCAGAAGCTAGGTGTATGGTTCCAATTAGTTGTTTCCTTTGGAAAAGAACTGGCAAGAAACTCCACGGTTACTCTTTTAGGGTATCAGCAATGGGTAGCAGAATATAAGCACTCAAGCATTATGCTGAGTTAGAAGCCTTCTTAGGCTCCATAATTATACTTACCTATAATTTATTTGTTTATTGGTAATTTCCTTTACCTGTCCAGACTAAGAATTTCTTGTCTCTTTCTACTTTCCAGGCGCTCTCCAAGACATGACAAAGAAGCAACAGACTGCAGACCCAACATCCGAGGGCTCCAGCGAGGTGCCGTCCAACATGTGGAGTGAAGAGTTCATCAAGGAGGCTGCAGCTCAGTTCGAGAGCAACATGTCTGCTATACTTAGCAGTTTTAGCGGAGTGCCCGGTAAGATTCAATGTGTTATATTTATTATCTAATTGCCGCAAGATTATTTCCTTCCTAGTGGGCTACATCTATGTCCGCAGGTGTCCGTAACATCACAGCGGGTCCAGTCAAAATACTAGCGCTGAGTCATTTATTTTTTTAATATCGCAGCATTATGCTGGGATTGGAGCCTTTTTGCCCTTGTAATAAGGTTGGGGAAAAAGTTTCTTCGCATTTTTTAAGAAAATTCAAAACATTTTTTAATATAGTTTATTTACATTTAACTAAAGTATGTAGGTACCATTTTGTTCGATAACTTTTTGCCATCTTGTAGGTAGGGACATGATCCCATTGCTATAGAAATTTTGGGACTTCTGATCAAAATACCGCGACAAGTGGTTTTGGCAGTCCTCTCGTGATGTTAACCTGACACTGCCTAAAGAATTCTGAAGAGACCGAAACAGGTGAAAATCGGAAGGTGCAAGGTCAGGACTATACGGCGGATGGATTAACACCTCCCAGCCAAACTCTCTTAATTTTTGCTGAGTGGCTAAAGATGTGTGAGGTCTAGCGTTATCATGATGAAAAACCACACCCCTTCTGTTGATTAATTCCGGCCGCTTTCTCTCAACTTCTTGCTTTAATCTCATCAGTTGTTCGCAGTAGAGTTCAGAATCGATGGTCCTGCCTGGTGGTAACAGCTCATAATGAATAATGCCCTTCCAATCCCACCACACACGCAGCATCACCTTGTTGCGAGTTAACCCGGGTTTCGCCTCAGTCTGTGAAGCCTGACCGGCCTTTGACCACGACCTTTTTCGCACGTTCTTGTCGTACGTGATCCACTTTTCATCACCAGTTATCAGCTTCTTCAAAAATGGTTCGGTTTCATTACGTCGTAATAAAGAATCACAAAATGAGTACACGGTTCATTAGGTTTCTTTCAGTGAGCTCGTGAGGTACCCAAATGTCGAGCTTTTTTGTGTACCCAGTTTTTTTCAAATGTGCCAAAACTGTTTTATGGTCAATTCCCAGTTCTTCAGCTACGTCGTAACTACTGATATGCTATCTTGCTCCACTTTTTCAAAAATGGCATCCATTTTATCCGTAATAGGGCGACCAGAGCGACGTGCATCTTTGACATCAAAATTTCCGGATTGAAAACACTTAAACCAAATTTGTGCTAATCTCACAGACACTGCACTAGGTCCATAAACATCGCAAATTTTTTTCGCGGCTTGCGTTGCATTTTTACCTTTTTTGTAGTAAAATTTTAAAATGTATCGAATTTCTTCATTAGATTCACTAATCTTGACAGTACGAAAAACAAATGAAAATCACACATTTTCCTAATTTGAATTTGGAATTATGTTCTTTAAAATTTAAACTTTCAATGATACCAAAACCAGCCAGATACAAATAGTATAGCCAAAGAGATTTTATTACAAGTTCATACATACTATAATGCGAAAAGACTTTTTCCCCAACCTAATAATGTTCTATTTTTAGGGTTCCGTACCCAAAGGGTAAAACGGGAACCCTATTACTAAGGCTCCGCCGTCTGTCTGTCCGTCCGTCTGTCACCGGGCTGTATCTCATGATCCGTGATAGACAGTTGAAATTTTCACAGATGATGTATTTCTGTAGCCGCTATAGCAACAAATACTAAAAACCAGAATAGCATAAATATTTAAGGGGGCTCCCATACAACAAACGTGATTTTTTTGCTCGTTTTTGCTCGATATTGATAACGGTAACAGGTAGACACTTAAAATATTCACAGAATATTTAGTTATATATTTACTTTAAAAATCAATAATTAAATTAAAATAAAACAAATATTTAAGGGGGGCTCCCATACAACAAACTTGATTTTTTTGCCATTTTTATAGATAATGGTACGGAACCCTTCGTGCGCGAGTCCGACTCGCACTTGGCCGGTTTTTATTGTTTGTGAGCATGTGCGTATCCCAAATAAAATATTTTTAACATTTTTGTTCTCAATTTAAGGCTTAAAATCGAATGCTCTCTGCATTACATTCTAAGTGACATTGGGCAAACATGGCGCCAATCAAATTAAAAAAAAAGTATAGGCAGTCAGTGTTTTCACTTCTGTCAGGCAGGATTGCTGACAGAAGTGAAAACTTGAAACTATGAAAAAACAGTGATTTTTTATTTTTTAAATTATTTTTAGTACTTAGTAGTACGTAGTTTCACTGCTAGCCAAGCGCAACACGACATACTCATAGCTACAGATATACGTTTAACATTAGCATGTCGGTGACGCGAACCCATAAGGTTATCTCGTATCAGAAATTGCTCAACGCGCCTAAAGAAGTTTACATTTAAAAAATTAATGTACTTATTAAGTGACATTAAAAATAATAACTTCGAATAGGTAACCTTTTGGAGAACACAGGCCTGATGTTTTGTTTATACAATGCTTCAAATAAGGTACTTTTAGGTTTTGCTATGGAGCAAAACTGTCCAATTTGAAAACTTATGCTAGAAGTTATATTTGGTGAATCTAGTCCAATTTCGCCAGGCTGATGGTAAGATTCTGGTAAGACTGATCTGGGGAGTGAACCCAGGCCTTCTTGCGCAGCAGGCGCGCCCGCTGAGCTGAGGATTCTAGGTCCTAGGCTATGATTATTTATATATCTAGATAGTGTCGCGCTGCAAAAGAACTAAAACAAACAGGCTAACTTTGCCATGCTGGTGTGCGTGACAGCTACGTCTTACACTCGCGCCACGTCATTGTGCTGTCATTGTTTTATTCTAGTGTGCGTGCATTTTGCGGCCAACAGTTGGACGCATTTTTTTTCGACGCGTTCACAGCTTTGACGGTCTATCTAGCTAGACAATACATATGTATATCTTTGGTCCTTGGTTTGATTTATTTTAAGATATTATTATATTAGGTTGGGGAAAAAGTCTTTTCGCATTATAGTATGTATGAACTTGTAATAAAATCTCTTTGGCTATACTATTTGTATCTGGCTGGTTTTGGTATCATTGAAAGTTTAAATTTTCAAGAACATAATTCCAAATTCAAATTAGGAAAATGTGTGATTTTCATTTGTTTTTTGTACTGTCTAGATGAGTGAATTTAATGAAGAAATTCGATACATTTTAAAATTTTACTACAAAAAAGGTAAAAATGCAACGCAAGCCGCGAAAAAATTTGCGATGTTTATGGACCTAGTGCAGTGTCTGTGAGAGTAGCACAAATCAAAATCAAAAAATCAAAATCATTTTTTTTTATTTCACATAAACCTACATGGGCACTTATGAAACGTCAGAAGCTAGGTGCACGGTTCCAATTGGTCGTTTCCTATGGAGAAGAGCCGGCAAGAAACTCCACGGTTACTCTTTTAAAAAAAATGGGCTTTAACAATGTTATAAGTTACAGTGTTAATAGGTATGGGAGGACAGTGTAGGCCCGTCAACAAGTACCAAGTACTTAACAAAATAGAAGATAGTTTACAAAGCTACAGTCTATTAAGACTAGGCTACAACGTTCTCACGTTCACAAATTAAAAAAGAATCTATATAAAATATTACTAAAATAATAAAAATAAAAACCTACATATTTAAACCAAATGACAACATTGTCATTACAACTGTAAAAAAAAATCTGAATAAATATTCTGTCCACAAGTCACTAATAAATATTTTAAATTAAAATTGTAGGTTATGTCAAAGTATGTAAAAAAAGAAATAAAAATCGTAATTTAGGAGCAGTTAATAGACGTTCACATAGTTATGCCGTTAATGAGGTACCAGGGAAGCCACATGTGCAGAAGGAATTATTGCCAAACTTCCTTGTCTTCAACGTAGTCCTTAATCTTATAGTATGCTTTTTTGATTAGGACACTTTTGATGTGGGTTTTGAACTTTCCATCGCTAAGTTCTATAACCGACTTTGGCAACTTGTTATAGAAGCGGATACTGTTTATAAGAAATGACTTGCTTGTTTTAGTTAATCTAAATTTTGGTATCATAATTTCATGTTTACTACGTGTATTTATATTATGGAAATCGCTTCTTATTTTGAAAAGTCCTAAGTTTTTGCGAACATATAAAATACTTTCTAAGATATAAAGGGAAGACAGAGTTAGTACATCAATTTCTTTGAATTTGTTTCTAAGGGACTCACGAGGACCCATTCCATAGAACGCGCCATAGATCGCACAAATTTTGTTTAAGCGTTTTCGATCCGGAAATTTTGATGTCAAAGATGCACGTCGCTCTTGTCGCCCTATTACGAATAAAATGGATGGCATTTTTGAAAAAGTGGAGCAAGATGCATCAGTAGTTACGACGTAGCTGAAGAACTGGGAATTGACCACAAAACAGTTATGGCACATTTGAAAAAAACTGGGTACACCAAAAAGCTCGATATTTGGGTACCTCACGAGCTCACTGAAAGAAACCTAATGTACCGTGTACTCATTTGTGATTCTTTATTACGACGTAATGAAACCGAACCATTTTTGAAGAAACTGATAACTGGTGATGAAAGTGGATCACGTACGTGCGAAAAAGGTCGTGGTCAAAGGCCGGTCAGACTTCACAGACTGTGGCGAAACCCGGGTTAACTCGCAACAAGGTGATGCTGTGTGTGTGGTGGGATTGGAAGGATTATTCATTATGAGCTGTTACCACCAGGCAGGACCATCGATTCTGAACTCTACTGCGAACAACTGATGAGATTAAAGCAAGAAGTTGAGAGAAAGCGGCCGGAATTAATCAACAGAAGGAGTGTGGTTTTTCATCATGATAACGCTAGACCTCACACATCTTTAGCCACTCAGCAAAAATTAAGAGAGTTTGGCTGGGAGGTATTAATGCTTAAGCCGTATAGTCCTGACCTTGCACCTTCAGGTTTCCACCTGTTTCGGTCTCTTCAGAATTCTTTAGGCAGTGTCAGGTTAATATCACGAGAGGACTGCCAAAACCACTTGTCGCGGTATTTTGATCAGAAGTCCCAAAATTTCTATAGCAATGGGTTCATGTCCCTACCTACAAAATGGCAAAAAGTTATCGAACAAAATGGTACCTACATACTTTAGTTAAATGTAAATAAACTATATTAAAAAATGTTTTGAATTTTCTTAAAAAATGCGAAGAAACATTTTCCTCAACCTATTTTATTAATTAAAACAATTATTTTGTTTTCAGAGGATCAAATAACACAAGAACAGATTGCACAGACATTCTCGAAAATGGCAGGTATGTAACGTGAAAATGAATCATATTAGCTCTCTCTTGAACTGACAGTAGTTATTTAATGTCTGTTCCAAAAGAAACTCATGAAATGTAAACACAAATTGATGAAAAACGGATCAGAAATTGTACCAAATTAAAAGTGCTTTGATTTGGACTCACCTTAAAGATGTTTTTTATTTTATTTTATAACTTAAATTTTCTTCGATGATTTTCAATTACAAAAGAGTTAGCGGGTGATTGCATTAAAATTTTTACCTGGATAAGGATTTGAACACTTTTACACATTCATTAATACTGACTTTTGGAACAGCCAGTAATATTACCGGTAATGACCCCCCACAGAGGCGGCCGCGCACGTGCTGAAGCCCGGCGAGGGCGAGCAGGCGCCCGCCGTCGCCGACGCCGACCCCGAGGTCGTGCTGGACGATGTGGACGAGGTAAGGACGACGTCGAAGTCAAATGGTGTATTTGAATACGGTATTTGACTAACTAAAAACACAAATGAAGTATTTTTAAAAACGCGGCTGCAATAACACATACGTAACCCTCATTTCTTTTTTGTAATTTGTTTTTATTTTTCTTATTTTAGTGGGTCAGTTTTTAATTTATCTAAGTTACAATAGTCTAATGTCAACTGCTCATCACCTTTTACAAAATATTGCTTTTCCCGATGCTGGGACGTTAATTGTTGAGGAGTTCTCCTGGTAAGAACCAGGAGAACTGCCACTCACCATATGCTTTGTGACGAGCATAAATTGCTTAGCAACCATAATTAAAGTACCTAATTGAATCGCAACTCGTTAAATACTTATTATTATGTTGTTCCGGTTGGCATCTGTGGTCTTCATCATCAGTTCCACTTCACCAAATGGTGCTTTCCGAGAGCAAATGCACGAGTTACGATAAAAATACTCAAATCGCTTTAGATGTGCCTATAAAATATGAGGATTTTCCTCGATTTCCATGGGATCCCCTCATCAGATTCTGATTTGGTGGCAAAAAAAAAGAAGTGTTTTCAAAATCAGTCCACAATGGACGACGAAATCGGTGGAAATACATTAAAAAAAACATACCTACAGCTGAACTAAATAACCTACTCCTTTTTGGAAGTCGGTTAAAAATAACTTTAATTTTGGTATCCGTGTCTTTGGTTTTGTATTTTCGTTTTTCGCCACTGACGAAATTGAAGTTATTTTTCACTTTGTAGTGTTTTTTTAGAAGTCGGTTGTTTGTTTTTTTTTGTGATTATTTTTCATTATTTATTTGTGGTACCCACTCCACACAAATTCGAATACCACTACCTGCTATGTAAATAACAGTGACAGGAAGTTTTTATAACATCATCCACATAGACTAGTGAGAAAAACTTTTGCTGAAGGGAACCACTAACCAAATCGTCATCATGTATATATTTTTTGCTTTTGTTGATTTTTTCTAAAAGCGCTGCATCAATTTCGATAAAATGTATATAGTTCAGAGGTGGGATTTCCCACCGAAGTATGACCTACGAAACAAAAAAGAATTATCAAAATCAATTCATAATTGGCAGAGTAATCGCGCAACAAACATACAAAAAACAATCAAATTCAAATCAAAAACAGTTGAATTGAAAATCACCTTTTTTTGAAGTCGGGTAAAAATAAAATTACGAAACGATCCTCTACCCTACTAAATAATAAGCAAACTCCATTCTATCTAAATATCTCATCATTTTTTCCAGGTATCTGCTGCCATCTCCCAGACCCTCAAGAACCTGAACACCAATACGGAGACCCTTCAGAACCCATTCTCCGACCAGGACCTGGCCAGCATGTTCACCAACATCAATCTTGGAGCTGAAGGACAGGTAATCATCAACCTCATCTGCCTAGCCCATTCCTAACTATATCGTGGCCGGCTTCCAGTCTAACCGGACGAGCCTACTGCTGTCAACCAGGAACAAATCCCGACTCCAGGATTGCAGTAGGCTCGCCCAATATTACATGGGACTTAAACATAACTGGCGAAATGTGGGTGTACGGTCAAGACCTTACGCTTCCGACCTTGTTTACATTAAGTTACGGTTTCCTTGGACAGACAATGCCCTCTTCCGGCCCCCCTAATTGGGTTCAGCCGCCCCCTATCATACAAGACCCGAGGTGGCGGCGCGTAGTGTTCCACGCGCGCCCCCCCAGACGTCGCGCGGGGTCCAACACCTCCCCCCCACACTTGAGGTGCCCCGCAGGCGCGGCTGGCATCAGCCGGGGATCGTGGTACTTGCACTAGATCCCCGGTGCTGGTGAGAGAAGGGAACACTGGGATGGTTTTTAGTCAGTAAGAGTCTGACAGAACGCTCCGCCCGCCCCAGGGCGAAGGCCATCCATAAGGATTTTCCGCCTCAGAAACAAAAAATAAAAAACCCGCCAAGTGCATGTCGGACTACGCACAATGAAGGGTTCCGTAGTTAGGATGAATTTATCCCTAAAACAAACTTAACATTGTAGTTGAAAAACATGTTCTCCCATACATCGATATACGCGACGGTCAATTTTCCAACTGAAAATTTAAGTTGTAATCGCAAAAATGTTTTTTTATGTGATAAAACTACAAATTAACAATTTTCGGACTTTTCCCTTTACTTGTGCTGTAAGACCTTGCTACTTGCCAAATTTCATGATTCTAGGTCAACGGGAAGTACCCTATAGGTTGTGATTTATGTGCGAGATATTCACAATTTTTTTTAATGTGATAAAACTACAAATTTACAATTTTCGGACTTTTTCCTTTATTTGTGCTGTAAGAACTTGTTTGTTGCCAAATTTCATGATTCTAGGTCAACGGGAAGTACCCTATAGGTTTTGATTTATTTGCGAGTATCGAAATATGTCGCAATAATGGCGCTTATATCGCAGTATATTTTTATTGCGTTGACTTGGAAGCTTGATTTTTTTAGAGCTTCAAGGGACCATAGACTTACGTATTTATATTAATTTCAACTTGATACCTCTACGCGTTCCTGAGAAAAATGGTCTTGACAGACAGACGGACAACGAAGTGATCCTATAAGGGTTCCGTTTTTTCCTTTTGAGGTACGGAACCCTAAAAAAGGCTTTCCTAGGAACGCTGTTCCGTCATAAATATTATATCAGCTGTCATGAAAATCTGTAATTTTCACCAGTATTTGACACTAGCACTTCGCCCGGAACTTCGTCCGCGTAGATTTCGTATCTTCGCCTACAAAATTCAACACTCTCTGTCCCGTTTAAAGATAGTTTCCGGAAACTAATTAGTGCGATCTTTTTAGGGTTCCGTACCTCAAAAGGAAAAAAACGGAACCCTTATAGAATCACTTCGTTGTCCGTCTGTCTGTCTGTCAAGACCATTTTTCTCAGGAACGCGTAGAGGTATCAAGTTGAAATTAATAACAAATACGTAAGTCTATGGTCCCTTGAAGCTCTAAAAAAATCAAGCTTTCAAGTCAACGCAATAAAAAATACGGCGATATAAGCGACATTATTGCAACATATTTCGATACTCGCAAATAAATCAAAACCTATAGGGTACTTCCCATTGACCTAGAATCATGAAATTTGGCAAGAAGCAAGGACTTACAGCACAAGTATAGGGAAAAGTCCGAAAATTGTAAATTTGTAGTTTTATCACATAAAAAAAAATTGCAAATGTATCGCACATAAATCAAAACCTATAGGGTACTTCCCGTTGACCTAGAATCATGAAATTTGGCAATAAGCAAGGTCTTACAGCACAAGTAAGTATAGGAAAAAGTCCTAAAATAATAAATTTGTAGTTTTATCATATGAAAAAAAAATGCGAATATCTCGCACATAAATCAAAACCTATAGGGTACGAGGGCGGCACTGAAAATTTCGGGAATCAAGGAAGTGACACAACATTACTATTTAAAAATGTATTTATTGCTTTTCGAAGTATTCTCCGCGAAATTTGACACATTTTTCCATACGATGGAACCAATCATTGAAGCAACCATTCCATTCGGAAGTTGGGGTCTCCAAAATGGCCGTTTTGTAGGCGTCCACAGCTTCTTCAGGTGATGAAAATCTCTGTCCACGCAATTTATTCTTTATTTTAGGGAAAGTATAGAAATCATTAAGGCTTAGGTCGGGGCTGTACGGCGGATGGTCTAATAATTCTATGTTTTCTTGCTCTAAAAACTCTTTTGTTCTGTGCGCGGTGTGAGAACTCGCATTGTCGTGATGGAGGATGATGCGGCGGTTGCAGTTCTCTTTACGGAGTTCAGAAACGACCTGTGGCAAACAAATGCTAGCATACCATTCTGCATTAACCGTTCTTTGTCCCTCAAGAGGAATAGTCGTAACATGGCCGGTTTTGGAGACAAACGTGGCCACCATTTTTTTTGCAACACTCCGTGAACGAACAATTTTTGTTGGCTTTAACTCATTTTCGAACACCCAAACTCGTGACTGGTTTTTTGTTTCGGGTTCGTACGCGTATATCCAGGATTCGTCACCTGATACAATGTTGTATACAGCATTTGAGGATCCTGCGTGGAATCTTTCGAGAGTTCTGACGCACCAAGTAACGCGAGCCGCTTTTTGCTCTTCACAGAGCGAATGCGGTATCCATCGGGAAAACAATTTTTTTACACCTAATTGTTCATGCAAGATTATTTGTATTTGACTCATGCCAATGTCTAAAGTTGCCTGAATTTCGCGGTATGTCACATGTCGATCTTCCTCAATCAGCTTACGCACAGCATCAACGTTTTCTTGGGTGACTGCAGTTTTTGGACGACCTTGACGGGGATCATCACTGAGCTTGACACGTCCACGTTGAAATTCAGCAAACCAGCGATAAATTGTGGTTTTGGATGGGGCTTCATCACCAAATGCAGAAATCATCCGGTCAACACACTGTTTTTGTGTTAAACCAGTTCGAAAGTCATAATAAATCATCGCTCTTGAATTTTCTCGAGTCTATTCCATTTTCTCAACGACTAAACAAGTTTGACAAAACCTTGTGAAAAGACCGAGAATCTTTTAAAAAAAAAAAAAATGGTATTCGATTTTTAAAACCAAGCAGTTTTCAATTAAAAAGATTTTAATATGACAGGAACAGTGGAAATATTCCATTCCCGATACTTTTAGTGCAGCCCTCGTACTTCCCTTTGACCTAGAATCATGAAATTTGGCAAGAGGCAAGGTCTTACAGCACAAGTAAAGGAAAAAGTCGGAAAATTTTACATTTGTAGTTTTATGACATAAAATAAAAATTGCGAATATCTCGCACATAAATCAAAACCTATATGGTACTTCCCCTTGACCTAGAATCATGAAATTTGGCAAAAAGCAAGGTCTCGCAGCACAAGGAAAGGAAAAAGTCCGACAATTGTAAATTTGTAGTTTTATCTCATAAAAATAAACTTTTTTGCGATTAGAAACTTAAATTTTCAGTTGTTGTTGTTGTGACATCATTTGTAAAACCGAATGCAACTACTAAAGAAGTATTGAAAACCTGCGTAACTATGTGCAAAGACTTTAAAAAATCTGATTTTGTGATAATTCTAACAGGCTCAAATGATGTAAGCCCTATGGATATTCAAACATATTTATATCACACTCTATGCCAATTAGATTTCACCAATGTGGTAGTCGGCCAAATTTACAGACGTAATTATCAAAAAAATGTAAATAATTTATTGAAATTTGTATGCTATAATTGTAAAAATTCGTGTTTCGTACCATTGCATAGTGATTTTAACATTTTATCAAATCACGTAAATAAAGTGAATACATGTAGATTAATTCACAGACAAATTCTGCATGTAAATTACAAAAATAGCTATCAATACTATAGTGAGGAATTAATTACTAAGATAGGGCAAAAATTTACAAAGGACGTAGGTGTACAAACATATAGTTTGAATGATGTTGGTGTTCAGACAATATTGATACAGCGGCTCAAGAGAGTGATGATTTTTTTCGTAAATAAATGTGAGTCTACCTTAACACTTATACATCAAAATATAGCCGGGGTATTAAACAAGCGTGACGAAATTTCATTTGCCTTATTAGAGTTATGAAATAAGGATATTAGCGTTGATGTACTGTGTCTAACTGAAACGTTCTTGCTAGAAGGGACTGAATAAAACTTTCGCCTTAAAGGCTTCACGACAGCAGCATATTATTCGAGGAAAACTTCCAAAAGAGGGGGCGTCACTATTCTTATAAAAAATGACATTGAATTTAAAATTATGCAGGAGTCACAAAAAATAAGTGAAACATGTGTGTTTGAATGCTGTGGTTTGGAACTAATTAAATATGGTATAATATTAATCTGCCTTTATAGAACTCCTTCGTCAAATGTGACGATTTTTCTTAATAAACTAGACACCCTTTTAAGAACACTGTCGGAATACAAGAAAGAAAATTATTGTTTGTGGAGATACAAACATAGATATTTTAAAGCAATCTAAGGAAAGTAGAGATTATAATTATTTGTTAAATGCGTACAACATAAAACATGTAATACTGACGCCTACTCGTGTAACAGAAAATTCGCAAACTTGTATTGATCACATCGCTACCACTATCGAGAAAGGCGATGCAGTAGTACACGATTTGGGTTTATCGGATCACTCAGCCCAATCTTATACCTGGCCTGTTACAAAGCGGGGGCAGCTAGTTTTGAAATGGTGGTATGAACTTAAACGAGATTACAGTGATGAAAATAAGTATAAGTTTTTAAAATCAATTTCGTGCTTGTCTTTTAACGATGTATTTGAGGAAACCTCAACGAACGAAGCGTTCTGTAAATTTTTCGACACATTTTTACTATTTTATAACCTATGTTTTCCTACTATTCGCGTTAATAAAGCTTTAAGTAAATTAAACTGGCTTACTAAAGGAATAAAAGTAAGTTGTAAAAATAAAAGTAAATTCCACTATAAATTAAAACATAAAAATAATGAATCTCATAAAAAAAACGTACAATAACTATTGTAACCTATTGAAAAAATGCATTTTGACGTCACGAAAAAATTAAAAATACAAATTACATGAATAAAGCTCAAAATAAGTGTAAAGCAGCGTGGAATCTGATAAAAAAACATACTGACACAGACATAAAGAACACATGTATCTCAAAAATTACAATTAACGACAACGATTATGTAAGCCCGGACTCTATTGCAAATCATTTTATTAATTTTTTTATTAACTCGGTTACCAGGAATAGCCTAGACAGTACAGATAATTCTAGCTTAGATCATATGGAACATATTGAATCAATCGGCAATTCTATATTTCTCTACCCATTGGACGCCACTGATTTAAAAAAAATAGTAATGTCTCTAAATGATTCGAAAGCTAGTGGTTATGATGAAATTCGCACTGACATTGTAAAGTTATCAGTAAATATGATTCTGGAACCTCTTTTATATGTTGTTAACCTCTCACTAGAACAGGGAATATTTCGTGATATATTAAAGAGATCAGTAGTGAAACCACTATATAAAAAAGGAAATAAAACGCAAATGGACAATTACAGGCCTGTTGCTCTCATACCTATATTTTCTAAAATTTTTGAGAAAGTATTTCGTAATAAATTATCATACTTCATTGAAAAACACCAAATTATAAAGGATGAACAAAATGGTTTTCGCAGGAATAGAAGCACATCTTTAGCAGCCTTTCAATTAATAAAATCAGTTACCGAGTCTATTGATCATAAAATTCCTGTTTCAGTTCTCTTTATTGACATGAGTAAGGCTTTTGATCACGTCAGTCATGAACGGTTGTTAGAAAAAGTTTCCAGATATGGAGTCAGAGGAAAAGCTTACGACTGGCTGAAGTCATATCTAACTGATCGAGTACAGACAGTGGAAGTATCAAGCTACAATGATCAATCCAAAACGCGAGAGTTATTTCAGTCTTCGTTTTTGTTAAATAGGTACGGCGTGCCTCAAGGTAGTATTTTAGGTCCGCCACTGTTCTTGCTCTACATTAATGATTTTGTAAATATCTTGAATCATAAATGTGTACTATTTGCGGACGATACCATTATTATATTAAAAGGTAACGATAAAAATACCTATGAACAGGAAATAAACATGGCTCTCCAAACGTCCATAGAGTGGCTAGAAGCTAATAATCTAAAGGTCAACATTAGTAAAACAAAATTTATGCAATTTCATACCTACCGATCAAAACCGTTGAACCTAAATGTAGCCTATAAAGGAAACGCCCTGACAGAAACTAATTCAGTTAAATTTCTTGGAATATCTTTAGATACCTTTTGCTCGTGGAAAAGCCATGTAAATGACGTTTGCGGTATAATTAATAGTTTTGTCTACCCTCTGAGGCGTATTAGTGGCGAGATATCTAGAAACGCTGCAATTACCGCATATCACGGCTATATATCCTCCATTTTGCCGTATGGTATCATTCTTTGGGGTCGCTGTGTCGAAATCGATCAAGCATTTGTAATGCAAAAAAAGTGTTTAAGAGCTATATTTGGGCTGAAACAAATAGATTCTTGTCGCCCATACTTTAGAAAATATAAGATACTGACTTTACCGTGCATTTATATCTTGGAATCCTGTTTATTTGTTTTCAAGCATGAGTCTTTTTCAGCAAGCGACAAGCTACTATGCCCCTCGATCTCATAATACCAACAAGTTATATAAACCAAAGACGAATCTCACACTCACATCGAACAACACTTATATTATGTGTATAAAATTGTTTAATAAAATTCCAAGTACCATTACGACACTCCCATTTTTTAAATTCAAGAGTGTTCTTACAAAAATATTAATTGATAAATGTTTTTATAGTGTACTTGAGTTCCTAGATTATAAGTTGTAAGTCTGAATAATTGTAGTAAGTATCATGATTGACAAATTTAGAATTAATTTAATAAATTTATTAATTGCATGCACAATCTAAATTAATTAGTTTTCTTATATAGTAAATAATTATGTAAAATTTTCACGCCGAAATGAATGGCAGGATAAGAGATCAATATACTTATCTTTAAGAACAATCTGTACCTTATTTGCGCAAATAAATGATTTTGATTTTTTGGAAAATTGACCGTGGCGTATATCGATGTATGGGAGAACATGTTTTTCAACTACAATGTTCAGCTTGTTTTAGAGATAAATTCATCCTAACTACGGAACCCTTCATTGTGCGTGGTCCGACACGCACTTGGCCGGTTTTTTTTTATTATATTATGACAAACTTTATGATTTAATTCAATTATTTCTAGTTTACAAAAATTTTATTGTGTTGATAACGAATAGAGCGTAGGACTGTTCACTCAAACCGCGGCATTTTTCTTGCTTTTAGCATTTTTATACCCGTCGCGTCGTAACTTCTAAACGAAAGGTCCGATTCGAATAATTTAAAGAGGATTATGAAACTATTTAGTTGGATAAGAATTAATATCATGATACGAAAGTCATCATCATTCCATTCTACCCGTGTTTTGATTGACTAATTTGAACATTTGGTTATTGTGTCTTTACTATCACAGTTGGACATATAGCCTCGCGGACTTTTTTGCGGGTAACGCTGAGTCCTATAAACATGTAGTACATTATTTTATGTATCATCAATAGTTTTCGCAGCGCTCGCATAATAATGACTTTTATAGGCAAATTGTTGGTACACACGGCTACACATTACAAGCACAGTATAAGCTGATCTCGCATTGTATAAGATTTCCGTACAGTGCGAGATCAGCCTAAACTGGAAATGGATAGCTTGATGTGTAGCCGTGTGTACCTTGGGTTCAACTCAGCCTATCGCAGTCCACTGCTGGACATAGGCCTCTCCCAGGCTGCGCCACAACACCCTGTCCTCCGCCTTCCGCATCCAGTCAGACCCAGCCACCTTCTTAAGGTCGTCGGTCCATCTAGCTGGGGGGCGCCCCACACTACGCTTGCCGATACGCGGTCTCCACTCCAGGACTCGTCTGCTCCACCGGCCATCGGTCCTTCGACAAACACCTTGGGTTACATTATTGTAATTTTCGTAAGAATCTGTAATTTTTTGAAAATAAAATACTGCCCATGTTACTCGTTGATAATGTAGCTTTCTATAAGTGAAATAATTGTTTAAATCAGTTTAATAGTTAATGGTAATAATAATATATATAATTAATCTTTTCTCTTTATTATATAGTAGTATAAAAAACGCACTGAATTAGGACAACCTTATTGTGACCGTTCACCGCGTTCTTAAGAAAACAGGGGGCGATCGCGCTAATTTTGAACGTTAAACTTAACCACAACCAAAAACGTTACGTTAGACACGTTTAGTATCGCGCTAATCATTTCAACGGAAACGATTTAGCTTTACTTTGGAAGTTACGTTGGAGGAACGATCGATCGAACTTTCAGTACCTATTGGGTAACGTCAATGATTTTGTCGCTCAGACAAAAATATCGCGCGATACCTTTTCTTACATCAGCTAAACCAAAACCAAAAACGTTCCGTTCGAACGGTAATTACGTTGAGAAATAGCGCGATCGGCCCCCAGTTCTAAACATTCGTGAAATAACGATTGGAGATTTGAGAAAATATCTATTTCATAATCAAGGTCGTAATCGCAAGGGTTGACGATTTTTATGCCATAATGCGTAAAAAAGCAGCATCTCTGATGTGTAGGATCCGGGGGAGCGCCAACGGAATCCTGAACATGATATCAGAAAGGCCGGAGTCTGCAGTGTTGGGAGGCTTATTCGGCTTCACGTGACGAGATGTCGCAATGTTTTTTTTTATTTTTTGTTTTATGTGAATGTATTTCGAGATTGCTACAATACTAACATAGTTTTTAAGACCTTTGTTATTAACATTATATGGACAATTTATTATGTCTGAAATAAATTCCCCGAAGAGTTAGGCAGAAGTGTACCTATAGTGCACCCACATTTCGACAGTTATGTATACATATAAGTTCCATGTAACAGACGGCGAGCCTATTGCCATCAACCGGGCACAAATTCAGACTCCGGGCTGTTACTGAGAAGTTTCAGATACTTCTTCTATTAATACTTAAGGAGAAAACCGCTTTTGAATCATGTGATGTTCGTGACTACACATCTGGCTAACCCTTCGGGGAAAACGGGCGTGATATTATGATTGATTTACATTTTTTTCCAGCAAGAAACGAATATGTTCGTCCCCTTCATGCAGGGTATGATGCAGTCCCTACTCTCCAAGGAGGTTCTGTACCCTTCTCTGAAAGAGCTGGTCGATAAGTACCCCACGTGGCTCGCGGAAAATAAGAGCAAGATCGAACAGAGCGAGTTTGACAGGTGAGATACAGTTAAACCCATAGACATAGACAGATTGGACTGAGGGTGCCGTATTCAGTTGTGCAGTGGATACAGACCGAAAAGTACGAGAGAGACAAAGCGAATGTGCGGCCATTAGTTGTCTCTTTCTAGAATTCTGATTGGTCTAATGATGTTTTGACTTAAATTAATACTTTTATGCTTGTAAAATATCAGTAACGTTATTATTAAACATTTACATTAGTATTATTATTAAAAATCAATCAAATAAAGCTATCAAGATTTAGTTCGCCTTTTAAAGGAAAAATATTTTTTTCTAGTATTACTAAGTATTACAAAAAAAAAAAAATGTTTTTAGTATTCTTAAGTTTTTATTCTTTTCAATTTTACAGTCTAGAAATAATAAATAGAAATACCTAATACTTTTTCTATTATTACTCACTGTAATTTTCGATGTTTAGCCTATTCATAAAAAAATGGAACACTGCGCCTTTGTTATTACAGACTTGCAAAAAAGGGACAGATATTAGCCGCACAGTCGCTTTGTCTCTTTCTAGAGAGTGGTCACTTTTGTGAGGCTAACGCTCCGTCCAATTCTCTGTCTATGGTTAAACCTGAAAAGGTATGCGCTTCGGTAAACTTCGTGTTTCCGAAGTAGCACGAACGTCGCGCCACAGAGTAACAGAGGCAAAGCTTCTAAGTTGTGTACTGCCGCGCTTTGACGTGGTACACCTATGATTACGTGTTTGTTTAACACACGTGTTACGTGATCATTATTTACTTATTTGTCCAGGTTTTCAAAGCAGCAGAAGTTGATGGAACAGGTCTGCAGTGAGCTGGAGCCCGAACAGGAGTCAGACCCTGATGATGTCAAGAGGAAGAGGTTCGAAATCGTGCTCGAACTCATGCAGAAGGTAAGAGACATTGAAACATGCATCACTTATTTCCATTAAACCAATTACTGGCACTTTTGAATTGTCAACGGGTCGGTCAGTCAGAAAGATGAAGCTAGTTGCCCATTCCAAAGCGTAGTAGGTTCATATGGAGAGGAATGGGCAAGAAAATCCATGGAAACTATTTCAAATCTGAATATTTTTGCAAAATATATTAAAAAGTAAAACCGGCCAAGTGCGAGTCGGACTCGCACATGAAGGGTTTCGTATCACCGTACAATACTTAGCAAAAAACGCTGAAATAAATACTTTTCTTGATTATGGACCCACTTTAATTTTTAACTACTTGCCTTTTATATTTTCTTTTCTTTTTTAGGGTTCCGTACCCAAAGGGTAAAACGGGAACCCTATTACAAAGGCTCCGCCGTCTGTCTGTCTGTCCGTCTGTCACCAGGCTGTATCTCATGAACCGTGGTAGTTAGACATTAGAAATTGTCACAGATGATGTATTTCTGTTGCCGCTATAACAAAAAATACTAAAAAACAGAATTAAATAAATATTTAAGGGGGCTCCCATACAAAAAACGTGATTTTTTGGCTCCTTTTTGCTCTATATTGATAACGGCAACAGGTAGACGCTTGAAATATTCACAGAATATTTAGTTATATATTCACTTTAAAAATAAATAATTAAATAAAAATAACAAATATTTAAGGGGACAAAAAACATGTTTTTTTTTCCGTTTTTATAGATAATGGTACGGAACCCTTCGTGCGCGAGTCCGACTCGCACTTGGCCGGGTATTTTTATTTTAAGATCTTTTATGTAACTATGTTCACAAATAAAGTTTGATTTGATTTGAACTGGCCCCTCTCCAAGCATGCGCTTAGGAGCCCCCTTAGTCGAGGCCCGAGAGCCTCCAAGGCCAGAACCCAAGCTGTTCCAGGCAAGCCGTCGGGTCCTGGGGCAGTATTCTTGGCATTCAACCTACGTACCGCCACTCTCAGACCTATCTCGGTCACCTCTGGAGTATCGTCATCGTCGGTGTGGTCCGCATCTGGCACCGCAGGAGGCGGAGCCATGGGCGGGGGAGTATGTTCCCCTCGCGAAGGGAACAGAGCGCTCACCACGTCCTCCAAGAGCTGAGGCTGCAGACTCTGCGTCAGCGGGGAAGCCCATTGGTGGAGTTTATCTCTCACCCATTTGTAGTGGCGTCCCCACGGGTCTCTGTTGAGAGCCTACAGCGTCTCCTCGCGGGCCAGTCCTCTGGCTTTGGCTGTGGTGCCTGGAGTACCGGTAGCGCAGCAAGGCACGCCTCGCGTAAAGCGGTCAGCTCACGCGACCACCAGCACACCTGGCGCCGAGCACGTCCGGGCTGGACCCGGGGCATTGCCACGTCACATATTTCGGACATGGCCTCCCGGAACCACTCCCACTCCCGGAACCACAGCCTCATCTTTGATGTCGGCAGGCCAGTCCGGTGATGACACCCAGGCCTGTACGATCGAGGCTTCCAGAAGGAGCTCCCGGTCCAGCTGCTTTAGTGCCCACCGCGGACCACTCAGGGCCTGTCGGACCGGCGCGCCCGAAGTCTGGGTGGAGACGTCAAACCGGATGTACCGATGATCGGAATAGGTCTCCACCCCCTCCATGACGCGCCAGTCGATGACACGTGGCGAGAGCGCGGGGCTGGCGAACGAGATGTTCACCACTGATTCACCCCGCATCCGCACACACGTGGGGACATATCCCCGGTTTAGGACAACCAGGCCTGTCTCCAGACCCCAGTCCTCCACCACCCTGCCCTGTGTGTCCATATACCGGGAACCGCAAGCCACGTTCTTGGCATTTAATTCCCCGAGGACGATCACGGGGAGGGGTTGGTATCCGACGACGACTAATCTCAACTCCCCAAGGGAGTTGTGTTACTCGGCGAGAGTTCGGTTCGAGGAGAAGTATACTCATAGTCAAAGTCAAAGTCAAACCATTTATTTCAAATAGGCACATAAGAGGCACTTTTGAACGTCAAAATTTACAAAAAAATAGAATTGATTCTAGTTGATTTCCTTTCAAAAGGTAGTTTCGTATGGAGAAGAATGGGCAAGAAACTCCACCGGTACTCTTTTAAAAATGTTTTACAATATTTTGTTTGATTACATTAATTATATGATTATATGTGAAGACGATGCACCTAGAATAAAATTACTATACCATAATAGGTAAAACGAATTAAAAACTAAGCAATGAAAAATAACTTAATTATTAGATAGATACGTGGTGTTCACATATTTACAAACATCATACAAGTATGTTTTTCTAAAAAAATAAAAAAATAAGTCAGTGTGTGAGTATAGGTTATCACAGAATGTAAAATCAATATCATAAAAATAACAGATTTTACCATAAAAATAACAGATTTTACCATAAAAATAGCAACCAGTTTGATTTTGTCTAGACTCTAGATTGTCCTATGGAGCTGGACCAGCATGTTTCCAAGCATTCCTGTCCTGGATATAATCCTCTAACTTGTAATATGCTTGTTTACAAAGTGTACTTTTAATATGTGTTTTAAATTTTCTCTCATTTAATTTCAATATATCACAAGGTATTTTGTTGTAACATTTAACACAGTACCCCATAAAAGATGTATGTACTTTAGATAATCTGAAAAATGGTTGATCTGTTTTATCTTTATTTCTAGTATTAAAATTATGTCTATCGCTTATCTTGTTAAAAATATGTAGATTTTTCCTTACATACATAATATTTTCATAAATGAATTGGCAAGGTACCGTCTTAATATTAATCCTTTTAAATAGTTCCCTAAGAGATTCGCGGCGACGGAGATTATAAATTGCTCTGACAGCTCTCTTTTGCAAAATAAAGATGGACTCAATGTCAGCAGCCCGACCCCACAGTAAAATGCCATACGACATAATGCTGTGGAAGTAACTAAAATAAACCAAACGCGCGGTTTCTATATCTGTTAGCTGTCTTATCTTTCTAACAGCATAAGCGGCCGAGCTTAGCCGCCCCGCCAGAGAGGTTATATGTGGTCCCCATTGCAGTTTCTCGTCTATAGTGATACCACGACAACCTCCCCGAGCCGTGCTGCCACGCAACCCCGTCCCCTCTTGACGGTCTCGAGGGACGGGGTACCAGCGGCGGCCGACGAAATGAGGGTCACTGAGCCGCTCAGGTCCTCCACCCAGTCATCCCTGGGCGGGAGAAAGTACGGTTCAGAGACCACGGCGATGTTAATCAACCACTGCGCCATGCTCTGGAGCAACAGATCCTGAGCGGCGGCGCAGTGGCTGATGTTCGCCTGGAGGAGGCGTAATGGGGCCATTAATTGGCAATCCATTTCAGCCTCCTCCCGGGCCCTCTGGGATGGCCCTGCCGCGGTGTTAGCGGGGACGACGGTAGAGGCGGCAACGGCGGCGGTGGCAATCGTGGTGGCTACGGCGGTGACAGCGTTGGCGGGGGGCATGCCCCTGCCCATGGGTTTAGGACCTTGCCCCCAGCCCGGCGTTCAGCTGGCTTGCCAGCCGCCGCACATGCAAAGCAGTGCGGCGTGGCCTCGCCAGAGCCAGCCTTGTGACCGGGCTGACCACAGCGGAAGCAATATCGTTGCGGTCCACCTCCGAGGTGCAGCATGCTCCCATGTGGTTTCCCACCCGGTAGCGGAAGCACCTCAGAGGTCTGGGTTCCAGCAGTTTTACCTGCGCGGAAACCCAGCCCACCCGGAGCCTTCGGCCCTCCCCGGCTATTTTTTGGGCCGCCGACACGGGGCAGCTCACCGTAACGGTGTGCATTCCCGTGGAGTCAGGACAAATGGTGCCCACCCTCACCTGCTCGGCAGGGCACCCTCTAGTCCTAGCCACGGCGGCCAAAACATGTTCCGCCGTCACGCAATCGCAGGCCCAGAATGCGCATGTCAGCGCACTTGGTAGGTCTGGACACTCGGGCCTCGTCCGCATTTAGGGACGTCCTAAGCTTTTCAGCCAAGGCGTCAGCGGTCGGCCCGCTGGCCGCACCGGGGTTCTCTAGCATCCGGGCCCCCGTCGCCGTGACCTTCACCCGGAAACCATCAGCCACGCCGATCTCCTCCAGATCCACTGCCGCCCACGCCTTGGCGAGCACATCGCGGTACGACACGCCCTTCTTTACCGCTTGCGGCTGTAGCGTAATCACTACAGCTGCGGACTTCGCGGCGCGGAGCCCAGCCGCGGCGCTTCGCTTCTTGCGCCGTTGCCCTCCTTGGTACTTGTGCTCGTTGTTCCTTTTTATTGGCCACCCTTTTGGCCTTACCCGCCTTCTTTTTCTCCTCGGCTACCTGCCATTCGGCTTCGGCCGGAGAGGGATTAGGAGGCGGGGGCAGGAGCGACCGTCCCGCCGCCAGGGCTAGGGCCTTCGCCGTCTGCGCAGCCGTCCCGGCCTTCTTGGGCCTTTCTTGATTTAAGCCGGTACTTTTATCATTTGCCTCTTGTCAGCGCCTTAACATCGGCTTCACCTTACGTTAAATACCTAGTACTTGTTGGCAGTCACTACTCTCCCACACCTATTAACACTGTAATTTGAAAACATTGTAAACGCAATTATTTTTAAAAGAGTAATGGGGTTTCTTGCCAGCTTCTCTCCACAGGAAACGACCAATTGGTAGCGTGCACCTAGGTTTTGACGTTTCATAAGTGTCCTGGTTTATGCGTATTGTGCTCGTACAGATGCAGGACCTGGGCCAGCCGCCCACGGAGCTGGTGGGCGACATGGGCGCGCCGGCCGGGTTCGCCATGCCGCCCGCGGCCGACCCCGCGCAGTGCTGCCTCATGTAGTGTGCGTGTGCAAGTTTGTGCAGGTGCAAGCCACTCGATTCTGGTCTTGTATTTACTGTATTGGATATGGAAGTGTGTCTTTAAATAAAGCCCTGTACTCATTGGAAACAAGTTTGAGCAATATGTTGCTGGCAATAATAATTATTTATTTATTTTTACTTCAAGACTCAAATATCTGTATAGCCCTGACTCTAGTGCCAGGAAATCCTGGATCACAAGAGCTAGGTACTAATGTTGAGCGTATTTTGTTTTTTTTTTGTACAATATGTTAGCATGTTGCCAGCTACATTTCAACATTATTTGTTGCATGTTTCAAACAATGTTGCAAATCATGTTTCCCAATGAATACACGGCATTAGGGGTTGGTTGAATCAATCAGATATGAAGTGTATCAATCATGCCTACTATATGTGCTGTACCTACCTAGTATTTAATGTACATACATTTTTGATTGATTTAATCAATCAATATTATAGTAGTGCCAATTCAATCAATCAGTGTTTGCACCTACGTAATGATTGATTCGTAAACAGATGGAGCCTTATAAAGTATGATCATAGCTATGTAAAGTAGAATTTTCATGAAAAAGAATGTGTTTGGTTGAATCAATCAGTTAAGTAACTGTATTAATTATTATATCAAACAGCAACTTTTTCTTAATAAAACTGATAATTTGAATGTTTCAAAACAAAACGAATTTTTAAATTGATTATTTTGACTCGTAGGTCTAGTGGTCGCCAGCGCGACTGTTGAGCACGAAGTCCTGGGTTCAATCCCCAAGTCAGGCAATTTTGGTTTGTTCCATTAGGAATATCCCAGTAGCAGCCCGGAGTCTCCGGAGTCCTATTACATGAGACTTAAACATAACTGGTGAAATTTGGGTGTACCATAGGTACACCTCTGCCAGCCCCTTCGGGTTTGTTTTGTAGAAGTATATATTTTAATAGCTTCTAAGCAATATATTGACTCCGCGTATCATATCCTGAATACTGGGAAATGGCGAGTTAACGCAACTGTCTAATCGGTAAAACTGACCAATCAGTGAAACTGACTAATCAACGAAAATGGCGAATTGAATAAACTGACCACTGAGGGAAACTGACCAGTGATACGCGGAGTCAGATAACTGATTGCTTCAATCATTCACAAGTTTTAGAGGACCTGTCTGTATCGGGAGCCTGATGGTAGTAGGTATATTAATTTTAGTTCTAAATAATAATATATTATTGTTTTCAAACACACCAAATTAAATATATAATCATGTCGAAATAAGCATCTAAAAATCATCGAATCTTAGATAATTATTGCCATTTATGACTGATCTTCGAATCGTCAGATAAATTTTATCTGAAAAATATCGTGAATAACTTTTGTATAGAAAATAATGTCAAACTTCCGTATTTATTATTCAGATAAAAATCCAGCCCTTAGTTGATTTTTGATAAACTGTTTGTAATAAAAGTCCCGAAATAAATTACGGTTGCAATACTTGCGATGGAATTTGAACTTAGTAATCTATGACATTGAGTTTCTGTTCCTATGAAACTAAACTATGTTTTGCAAAATGGGAGTTCCTCCACTCGACTTCGCGAAAAGAGATAAAATAATTTGACACTTGTTTTGACATGACGTATAGTGCAATTTTATTAACTATTAACTCACTTTATTTATAACCAAAGGTGTCTACAGATTTGCTAGATTTGGTCGATCGAAAATGTACATCCAGAATTAGTATAAGTACATAGTTATTATTAACGCCATTATTCAGGGTTTGAACTTCGATGCCCAGTTCAAGCATTGGCCCGGTTTCCTTTTCAGCCCGGAATTAGGAATTTATTTGGTCGATAATACGTTACATGCTATTGCACCTATACCTATGCCTTGCACCCTATGTTTCATGAAACTTGATGAAAAAAAGTTTGTTGTCTTAGTAAGAATAAATTGACAAAATCAAGCAAATCCATAGTCACATAATATCGATTTTAAGTATTAGAGCACAGCTTAACTCTATGGAATTTAGAAATGAAGTTATGTATGAATTGATTGACGTATCAATACACCGGTGTACGGCATATCGACGCGCAAACTGTTACCATAAATATGAACTCGGCACATGATTATAGACACTTTGAAATTTTTCGGTTTTTATGTTAAAATAGGTACAGTAGTCGGTTATGATGAGTCACATCTGACATCTCACCATGGTAATAAGCAACTGATTAGCAACAGAAATTAGCCTCAAAATGTAAAAAAGGAAAATTATTCATTATTAGTGGTCGCCCACTGGTCGAAATTCGACTAAAAGGAAGAAAGAAAGAAAAATATTTTATTTGGGACACGCACAAGAAATACAAAAATAGCATAAAAGCTACACACACAAACATGTACTTACAATCTATATAGTACTTAATAATTCCATGAGTACACTAATTCCATGCTATTATAAAGTACTTACTAATTCCATGCTATTACATAATCAGCCTATAATGTTCCCACTGCTGGGACACAGGCCTGAGAGGGAGTGGGCCGTAATCCACCACGCGGGCCCAGTGTCTTCGAAATTTTGGTTCTAGCACATGCTGGTTTCCTCACAATGTTTTCCTTCGTTTTGTAAGTATCTCCATGCTATTAAAAAGTACGTATTCCATGCTCAAGCTGTCACTTCCTGCTACACACTTCCGTCCCTTTTCACGAAATCACTCCCACAGAAAGCAGGAGGATAGATGTTACTCATCAAAAACAGCTGTTCCACTTCGACCTATTACACTTTTGTATGGAACAGCTGAAATACAATCGATAAATTTCTACGCTGGGGGTTTAGATTCATGTTCAGAATACAATCATGGCAGCAGTTAACGCGTCCTTGTCCCTTGAACTCTGTATAATTGATATTTATATAATAATATGCATTTTTATACTGTAGCTTAAATAATAATCGGGAAATGACTTTGTAATTGTATTTTAAAACTGGTAGATAAGTTATCAGGATTGTAAGAGGCTCTGTGAGTGCCAAAACTTTGATTTAACACATAAAATTATTTGGAAATACTGTAATTTATTGCATTGAACGCCTAAAGGCTCGTACAGACTCGCGTGATATCGCGGGCGCGACAGGCACCGACAAAGAAAATGTGCTAATAGTGTCACGTCGCGCCCTCGATATCGCACTAGTCTGTACGAGCCTTAATACGGCGATAAAACGAATAATTAAAAAAAATGCCGTTCCTATTGAATGCTCCATATCAGAATTGGGAACTAAGTGAGTCTATTAGCAGACAGGTCTGGAGTTGGGGTCGACTGTCTCGAAAATATTCCGGTTTTTATGTGTTAAATTAAATTTCTAAAATTAAAAAGGATTTAATAAGTTAAGGGACGGTATACATTTTGACTGAATGTGATATTACAAGAAAGTCGCGACTTGTGTTAAACGTTTTGACGTTTTGTAGATATTATAACGGACTAACATCAGTCAGCGCCATCAAATCAGCTATAAAGTAATATCTGATTCAGTCAAAACTAATATAAATGTTGGCTCGTCGAATCTAATTATTTACCTTGGATTTTAGCATTTTTTTGTATAGTATGGGCCCGTTAGCTCTTATATTGCATACATCTCAGAATTAGATGACTACACTACTATTAAATGGAATATTTTGAATGTTTCAAAACAAAACTTAAGTTTTTAATATATTTTCTTCGAGTATTGTGACTCGTTGGTTCAGTGGCCGGAACTAAGCTAAGTAAGCATGAGGCCTTTACCAAATATCGTCAAAGCATATTGCAATAATGTTTAAATATTCCAGCCTTTTAGAGTTTTTTAAAAGCCTATTCAGTTAATTAATCTGGAGTGCCCATAATCATTCCTGGGCAGGTGACGTGCAGGGCAGGTCAAGGTGGCAGTTAACAGCTGCACCGCACATGGTACAACATCGTGTGACACTTCACTTTTCGTCTATTATTGTCCAGCATGTCGATTCTGTAACCATCTCACCGTGAAAACATATGTGAAGTGAGCGTGGAGTGAACTGTCAGTGTCATTTCACCTGATGCTAGGGACGGACCAAGTATAACATTTACAATCATAATCGAGATTTTAATAATGTTTTATAAGCCAATTCTGTTGATCAATTTATATTATTTCAAAGCTGGTATTTAAGTGTCTAAACATAGTGTGTGTCTAAACATGTTTACGGACTAGTCTAGGAAAAAATGAATAAAAAACTAAATTGAGTGTCTGGCTGAATTTCTGTTTAGCTATTTTATTTAAAAATCTCCAAATTAGTCATGTATAATAATATAAAATGATCAACAGAATTAGCATAAAAAAATATGATTAAAATCTCGATTATGATTGTAAATATAATGCTTGGTCAATCCCTAGCATCAGTGAGATGACACTGACAGCTCACTCCACGCAAGATTTCACGGTGAGATATTTACAGAATAGCACTACTGTTATAAGAGTGTATGGTAACCCCTCAGGCTTTAAGAAACTGGGGAAAAAGAAAGCATTTTCATTAAAATTCCAAGGTAGGTATTTAATTAGATTATAAAATGTGTATAATACTTAGCACAAAAATGTATGACATTGTATGAAATTTGAAAAGAAGTAAAGAGCCAAATAACCTCGGATAGATACATAATGACTTGTGTATTCAAATTATTGTTTGATTATTATTTATTAGTTGTTTATTAATAATAAACGTTCAGTTATTATTTTGGATTGTTTTTTTCTTTTATTAATCGACGTTTTATCATCAGGAGGCTTTCATTTTCGCCTTAAGGTTGATTCTTGACGTCATCAGTAAAAGGAGGAAGTCCGAATAACTCTGGTTTGAAATCTAGAAGGGATTGGAGCACCAAAGTCGCCGCGGCACAATCTTTTATCGGCAGGCTTCTGGGGGGAGTCATCACTACCTGGTGATTAAGTATTTAGGGTAAGTACATCCTCGCGTTTACACCCGTACAGAGTGGTACTAGGATCTTTTGGCGCCGCTAGGAGCTGTTGGTAAATAGTAACATTAATTGTGAAAGTGTCACGGAAATTGTATTGAAAAAACAAGATGGCGGCGTTAGTTCTGATTTTGGCCACGCGCCAAAAGATCCTTGCAGCGTTGTACATTGAGCAATTACCAACTTCACTGAAATGTATGTACTTTTTTTATAAAATTCACAACTCTTTACATACATAAACTCACGCCTTCTTCCTTTGGGGGTAGGCAGAAACTACAGATCGCCACCTGCTACGCTCCTTACATACTCTATTTGGGTTGAACGACATTGGTTTACGTTCATACATCTGGTCACACACGCACGCCGGTTGCGAGTACTACGCTCCTGACCTTTCTGAAGAACATCACCAATTAGGTCACTATATGTCCTCCTAGGGCGTCCCAACTATTTACACGACTAACTAATAAACGACTATTAAATGACTAACTAATTGTTAAGCAAATTGGGACCCAACTTCAATTTGCCGTGTTATAGCCATTTCAAGTTGGTAGCAACTTAAATTGTCCGTATATTCAAATCACATCTGATCAGTCATACTTTGATAGTTGTATGAAATTAGTTACCTACACCTCTGCCGAACCCTTCGGGGAAACAAGGTGTGATGTTACGTGTATGTTACTTATAGGAAGAATAGGTAAAGGTCGTATGGTCAAGGACAATCTTTGTTCTTTTGAAAAAAAACTTATTTTTCATAAAAATAAAATAAATAAGTACGGACGTGAAGTGTTTATTTACTGGTGCAGTTACATAGAATACTTAAAAAAAACATGTTGACTTTCGTATGAAATATGACGGAATGTGTTACCAGCTTACAAAATTGATAAAAAAAAACTTTAATGAATCGGGAACACTGGAAAACGTTTTAACAGGAATTTAAACTTTTTTTTTGGTGGGAAATTATCAAATAACTTCTCCCGCTCTGGGCGGAGCGGGAGGGCGTGTCAGACTTTTACTGACTATAACCCACCCGTGTTCCTTCCGTTGCCTGTGTGGCAGGGCCACGATATCCCTTTCGGACAAACTCACAACCCTGGCAGGCATTGACCCTATTGGACCCCGTCAGTTGGTGCTGACATCTCTTTGAGGCGCGCGTGAAACACAACGTGCCGTCGACCCGGGCCTGGTCCTTATCGGACGGCGAACTACCCATCGCTCACCGTCAGCAGGCCCGCGCCTACGGTGGCCGGAAATCGGCTTGCGGCTCCCGACGCCCAGGGCGCTGCCTAGGGGCGTGAGAGCGCGAACCCTGCCGCTCCCTCACGCGTTCCGCCTCGTTCGCCAGCATTACTGCTTCGCAGAAGGAGGCGACGGCCTCCCATGCACTCTCGCTCCGAACCATGACCTGAACCAGGACCGGACGCGAGAGATCGCCGCAGCCAATCGCGTCCGTGAGGACACGGCGGTGCTCTGCCCAAGCCGGGCAGAACTCCACCGTATGCTCCACCGTGTCCCCCGGGCGATCCACACAGTGGTGACACCCGGGCGTTTCCTCCCGCTTTATCCTGAACAGGAACCTCCCAAAACATCCGTGTCCGGTGAGGGCCTGCGTCAGGCCCTCACCGAGCTGAGGACGCCGTGGCGCCTCTCTAGCCACTCCTCAAAGAGGGAACTTATAGCCACAATAGTCGCGTGCCCAAGGAATACAGGCTGATGATAAAATTCTTTGGCTAAGTTCAACCAAATTTTTATACCCACTCTAAGTAATAACAGCCGCATGGGTCGATCCATCAGATTAAGCTACGCTTGCCGGGGTTGGTCCGTGGATGGGTGACCATCTTTACATACCAAGAATCCTCAGTGTCTCGGAAAACACGTTAAGCCGTTGGTCCCGGCTGCAGTCATTCGTGGATCTTTGACAGTCGTCAAGAGTCCGAAAGTCTGACATCCAATCTTACCAAGGGGTATTACCCGCAGTTATTGGGTTGTAGAGGTCAGATAGGCAGTCGCTCCATGTATAATTCTGGTACTCAGCTGCATCCGGTTAGATCGGAAGCCGACCCCAACATAGTTGGGAAAAGGCAGGCAGATTGATTGATTGATTGTGCACAGCTCTTTCTTATTCCCTCTATTGATTATAATGATAACCTCGGGCAAAATGTCTCAGACAGTTTTTATAATCCCGTTTGAAAAATAACATTCATTGTAATCACGAGGTTTTCACTTCATGGCGACGATTTAGTGCTAATTTCACCCATGAACGCGATTAGCACATCTAAACTGCGTTCAAGACCTTTCAGTTTAAATATTCTGCAACAATGACAGCTCTTGAATGTGGTATAGATGTACTGGCCGCATTTCGTTTCATTAAAATTTGCCCTTAGTGATTTGTGTTGCAAACGGGCCTCAGAATCTATAAACTTTATGTGAAGTTTTATTCTTGACGTCATCACTAAACGGAGGAAGTCTGAATAGCTCTGTTTTGAAATCTAGAAGGGATTCGAGCACCAAAGTTGCCGCAGCATAATCTTTTATCGGCAGGTTTTTGGGGGAGTCATCACTACCTGGTGATTAAGTATTTAGTGGTAAGTACCTAACTGTTTTCCTCGCGTTAAAGACTGCTACGAGGATCTTATGGCGCCTGAATGACTTTGACAGGGGGGCGCTGTTGGTAAACATTTGTGAAAGTGTTCCCCAAATTGTATTGACAAACCAAGATGGCGGCGTTAGTTCCTATTTTGACCACGCGCCAAAAAAACTTTGTAGTGTTTTATCTACACTGACCGTCAAAACTAAGTACGCACAGCAGCATTTTCATACAAACGAGGTAATTTTCGAAGCCTCGTTTCTCCGTCAGGTAACGATTCGGACGAGATCTGATAGCAGCTTTCCAGAGTACGAATAGACGGTCTAGAGCGCCTATGGCGTGCAACTGATCAGACAAGCCATTTACACCAGAGTGTGTAGAGATGTGAGTGTTCGGAGTTCTATACATTTGATGCTATTTTTCAGGTTTTTTGTTTCATGAACAACTCCGGTATGAAATGTCGGTTTGATCAGCCTTAGGCGCTCTAGACCTCCTCCATCCGTACTCTGGAAAGATGCTATCAGATCTCATCCGAATCGTTACCTGACGGAGAACCGAGGATTCGAAGTGACCTCGTTTGTATGAAAATGTTGGTCTGGGTACTTAGTTTTGACGGTCAGTGTATTTACACCGATATACAGGTTGCCTACGTTACATACGGGTAACCTACTTGTTTTCGAAAACCCTTTCCAAAAACATCGTGTATAAAACGCTAACTAGTAAGTAAATTCTCTAAATGATGGTGAAATCCGTATCAAAATCCTTTGCGTACTTTAGATGTACAACGCGGTCACACGCAGATACGTAAAGTGACTTTAATTTACATAAAATAATATTATTAGGTATGTATACACCTCTGCCCTACCCTTCGTGGAAACAAGGCGTGATGTTATATTATTTGTTAATATGATGTACCTATCATAAGTACATGTATTGACATTGTTTCAGACATAACAACGCCGCTTGTCTGCAGAAATAGGATTGCTTTAACTCGTTTGACAAAAACACTCAGTAAATTGAAACTTTACTAAGGGTGATACAGCAATTAGGTACGAGGTCAAATATACTACCCCGGACGAGCAGCATCACAAAAAACTCTACTAATATTAATGTTAGCAACATCATAATAATCATGTTTACCTGCATTCCTGCTGCGAGCCCGGCTTGTAAACCAACTAACGAATCTTCAAAGACGAGACACTGAAAAAAAAACGTGTGTGCTTTAGACCACACGACTGAAGTAAAACTTACAAATAGTATGTAATACTAAGTATACTTACTTACAACAATAGGCCTGCACTGTCTTAGATATACGAAACGCAACTGGCTATGAGAGAAGAAAAATGTGTGCTCGCACCTCTCTCTCCCGCACTGGGCCCGCGTGGTGGATTACGGCCCACTCCCTTTCACACAGAGGCCTGTGTCCCAGCAGTGGGAACATTATAGGCTGATTATGTACCTCTCTCTCTTGCCCCTACTGTAATAAACGAAACGTAACTCTCTATCTTCACTAACTTATATCTCCATCGCAACTTCCGCTGGCTCACTTCCGTAACGCTTTCGTCACGCATACACCAGCTTACTCCCCAAGTCAAGCGTGCGTAAAGAAGTTTTACTTTAATAAAAGTTATTTATTTATACAACATACGTTCAGAATTATTTAGTTCAGAATTAACACCTAGTATTGGAAAATGTTATAGCAAAGTTAAAATTGTAGCGGAAACTAAACTTTTCTCAAATCACAAACACAGTTTAGGCATATTATTACCAACTGAAGAGCAGTGGTGGCGTGTCCCAGTGATAATGCCCTTTTTTTTTTGTTGCTGGGGTGGAAAATCACCATGGATATCCTGCTGCGGGCCGGGTGAGCGGACGAGATCTCTCCCTTCCTTTCCGCAGCCTCCTTCTGTGACACGACTGTTTCGCAAAAGGTTACCACCGCGTCCCAGGACTCCTCGCTACCGATCATCGACTCGGCCACGACTGGCAGAGTGACTTTGTAATTTATTTCATCACCACTGCTCTCGTAACGGTGAAGAAACCGGCATGTAATCCTAACTAATATTATATAAATGCGTAAGTAAGTTTGTTTGTTTATTTGTTGGTAACGCTTTAGGGTTAGAACATAGGATACTTTTTATCCCCGTAGTACGTTCCCATTTCCGACCTCCGCGCGGGTGAAGCCGCGGGCAAAAGCTAGTAAAATCATAAATTTGAAGACTTGTGACATCCACCACCCCGCACTGTGCCCGCGTGGCTATAGACGGCCCTCATCCTCTCACAGAGAGTAGGTCTGTGTCCCAGTAGTACGATATAGCAGTGTGGTGCCGGACGTAAGGCACCATCCTATTTCTTCCCGTGGGTGTCGTAAAAGAAGACTAAGGGACTTACTAGAGAATGGGCAGCAGCGTTCTCTATGCATTTTAACACCATACTGCGATCGCCAACCCGCCTGCCAAGCGTGGCGATTATGGCAACCTTAGTGTAATTGTAATAATTAATCCCCTTTAGGGGAAGCCTATGTCCAGCAGTGGACGTCTTTCAGCTGAAATGATGATAATGATGCTTATTACCAACTTGTTTTAAAAATACCTTAACAGGCGGAGGTCTGTCTGGAAACTTGGAAGCGGCTATCAGATAGAGGTCTGGGAACGGCTTCCCGCGATCCACATCAGGGTCACCGGCGCAGACCTGTAGTTACAGTTAAAACAGAAAAGGTATGCGTTTCATCGGTAATCTTCGTGTTTTCGAATTAGGTCGAACTTCGCGCCACAGAGTATGCCCACAGCTATAAATGATAGATAAAGATATTTATTACAGGTTCAAAGAATGATAGTTCGAAATTAGAATGTTAGGTAGTGACCTGCCCTAATCTGCCTAGCCTTTTCACAAATATATTGGGGTTGGCTGCCAGTCTAACCAGATGCAGTTAAATAATAGTATTTTACATGGAGCAACTGCTTGCTTACCTGATCTCCACAACCCAGTTACTGGGCGACACGATACCCCTTGGTAAGATTTCTGGCTTCTAACTACCCGTAACGACTGTCAAAGACCTACGAATGACAGCCGAGACCAACGGCTTACGCGACGTCCTGCGTGAGACAAACCCCTACCCCTCTTTCGGGGGGGTGGGGGGGGGGTGGCTATGTCCAGCAGTGGACGTCTTTAAGCTGAAATGGTGATGAGGAACTTACCATATGATGGAACATTCGAAATATTTTAGGTTTGGTAGCGATGTGCAGTCTCACATCTCTTTGCGTGGAGTTGGTAGCCAGCGCGAACAACACGCCAGACCGGAAAAGGTGCTTCATAAACCTTTCAGCACCTGGAAATGGATTAATTGTTAACATGGCATGTTATGGTATGGTAACAATTACACCATGGTTGCCTTTCCACCAGAGATTTTATTCTTTTGTGGAAACTTACAGCTAGCGCTGGTATTAACAGTGCCTGTAAAGAATATAAAATATATTTTAAAAAACCCCGACACAACCAAACACCTCTAAAACTAAAAAAAATAATAGGTTGTAAACAAAAAAAAAAAAAAAAAGTAATAAAGTTGCTGTTCTTTAAGTTTAATATAATGTTGTTGGTAATATTTTGATCCTTTACCTATATTTTACAGGAGCTTGTGGCTAAATAATAACTGCCGCACGGGTCGATCGATCAGGTTAAGCTACGTTTGCTGCGGTTGGTCCGTGGATGGGTGACCATCTGTTCATACCAAGATTCCTCCGTGCCTCGGAAAGAACGTTAAGCTGTTGGTCCCGGCTGTCATTTGTAGATCTTTGGCAATTGTTACGGGTCGTCAGAAGCCCAAAAGTCTGACAACCAGTCTTACCAACGGATATCGTGTTACCCAGTAACTGGGTTGTGGAGGTCAGATAGGCAGTCGCTCCATGTAAAATACTGGTATTCAGCTGCATCCGGTTGACTGGAACCCGACACCAACATAGTTGGGAAAAAGCTAGGCAGATAATGACTTATATTAATATTTTGATTTTTTTTGACGTGACAACGTCTTATAATTCGATGGAGCCGGCTGCACGCACGGAAAACATGACTCATGCGGCGTTACCTCTCATGCGGCGTTACCTCGCTATGAGGCGTTCCATTTAAGGCTTGAAGTGCAAGCGAGAGCGCGGAACGAGTGACAAAGAGGCACAATCGGCCTCCGCGTTCGGCAGCGTTCGACATCTGTCTCTCTCCTACTTGAGTGAGCGATGCGTCCGCGTGGACAGCTGCATACATTTACATGTTTTCGTCAAGTATGAAGTGCAGTGAAAAGTGAATGTGGTGTCAATTGTTTATAGCAACGATAATTGCGGCGATTCTTATGACGTTGTCACGTTCAACTATCGTCAGTAAACCGACTTTACAGACAACCGATTTTTTTTAAATCTAAATCAGTTCATCCGTTCAGGAACTATGATGCCATAGACAGACACACAGATTTACACTCCAAACTTATAACACCCCTCTTTTTCGTTGGGGGTTAAAAATCCAAGCGTCGTCGCGGCGGGGGACGGCTCAAGAAAATAGGAAGTTAACAGCAGCTATCCATTCTACAATAGCATACATTAATTATTGCTAGGTATAAGCCTCGTCTATTTGGCGTTTTTATTAGCCGTCCCCCGCCGCGATTGCAGGAGTGGCGGCTGAATGACGTTACGAAGCGCAAGAGTGCTGCAAACGGACAGCTGTAGTGGCGAGTTCATTTCCTTGGCCATTCCATTTTGTGCGCTTAGAGCGTTAGGACGGGTTTTAACTAGACGTATTTAGTTATTTGCGTTTAATTATGATCTATTTTTGTTTAGAGAATTATAACCTTTATTTTGTAGTCGTTACCTTTTTTTTAAATTCCATCTTGTTCATTCTGATTATAATATATTAGTATGTGGCCATGGGTAGTAGTAGCCCAGAGCTTAGACTTGTGTCCATGCAGTTAACGGCAATAGACTGACCCTGTATGTTAAAATACCATGTACAATACGGCCGATGCATCATGGCCGGTCTTGTCTTTACGCAGAAGGCTGCCCAATGACAGGAACCAACTACTGCCATCAGGCGAGCGCGAGTGAGAAACCATGCGCGAAAGTTGGGAGAGCCTATGTTCAGACCGGCCAATTCATCAGCCGTATTGTACATGGGATTTTAACATATTTGGTGAAATGTGGGTATAACTGACACATTTTCTATTTTCTATGTTTTCTATGTTTATTCCCTTAAGATTTTTGATGGTATTGGGGTATTTTTGGTGGTAGATTTCAAACCTTGATCTATTGAAATTGAAATTGTTTATTGAAATAATTGATTTACATAAATATTTACAAAATAGGGCCTTAGACTAGAGGTTAAGGTAAATAATAAATTGGATTCTACCTGAACTGGGAATAAACCTGTATCTCAGGTATCTCACTCAAGAGCTTATACATAAGTGTTATCTAAGATTCCAAAAAATTGTAACTAATTTAATAATTATTATCTACTATAAATTATGGTTTTATTCAAATTTAGAAAAAAATAATAATTGTATGCTACTTTTTTGCATCATCGTAAGACATTTTTTACAACCATGACTTATTATGATTTTAGCAATGTAACTTTTTTAACTAGGTCGCTAGTACTTTATCATACAGAAAATTTTGCCGTGTCAACAAAAAGTAAATATTGCATGTTTATTGATGCGAATTGTAAAAACTAAAACTATTTTTATGTGTAAAGGGCAATATTAGAGTAAATAACAAGTATATAACATTAATGAATAAAGACTTAAAGATAAACTGTGTCGCTATTACGCGACTTCAGTATAATCTATAGAATTTATATATCTTGTCTCAGCTATTTTCTTTGCAGGGCATTCTTGATCACCTGTTTTGTGGTTGCTCGGTTTTTTAAATCGCAAGCATGTTGCACAATGTGATGGTTGAGCATGTTTAGTGCACTCATTCGCTTGATAAGACACAACCCCACAATGCACACACGTATAGGTAGCCTCACGACAAGTTTTTGCAGCATGTCCATACTGTTGACATTTAAAGCACCTGGTCACAAGTGTGAAGTCCCTCACTGGGCAGGATGTCCAATTAATGAACACTCGACTTTGGTTTATAAGCGCCTTCCTTATGCTAGCAGTTACTACAAGAATAAAGTTGCACGTAGGTCTCTCTTTTTTACCAGACTTGTGACTTAAATTTATAGAGGCCAAAAAAGAGTCACGAGATAAACTAGGCAGCTTGTCGGCCACATTCTGCTCATAGACGCAATCATAAACATCTTTGTCACTTAAAACGTTCGGTACACCTATAACTACAATTCTTGGTCTTCTCCTATGGGGCTCTTCCACTTTCAGGCCGGAACTACTTAGCTGCGATGATTTCCTAAGTTTTTCAATGTCGTCTTTGGACTCCGTGCTGATTATAACGCCTCCGTGTTTTGTTTTGCGCAATCCTCTAACGTGCAGTTTCATTTGTTCAGGACATATGATTTTTTGGACAAGAGATTTAGTGTCGTACTGGTTTTTAATTGAGCCGTTGGATAAATTGCAATAGAGCTGACATTATTGGGTCGCAAGTAATTATTTTGATTGGTTTTTACCATGTCAGCGAATTAAACTTTTTCTGCTATCGTCGCGCGTCGGTTTAGCGCAGGTTTATTGAATGCTAGCTTGAATAGTTTTCTGGAAATTTTCGAGGCAATCAGTGAGGTCACCTTTTCCTTTCAACGCTAGTTTTGAATTTTGTATTTCTTGGGCCTTTAGCTTCAAGTCCTGGTAGTAAACTGCCATTTGTGAAACGCCATGTCCAACCTTCCGCGATAAGGAGTTGATCCTTAGCTTTAGTTCGGAGTTCAGCTTTCCTTCCTGAGCAATGGCACATACTTCATTCAGGCATGATTCAATTGAGATCAACCAGTTACTAATGTCACTGGTGTCCACTGCCTGAATTTTTCCTTCAGCAACATTGTAAGGTATTTGAGGTTTGCTGGCAGGGCTGCTTGGTGGTGGGATACTCCGCGGGCTGTTTTCACTATTCGACATACTTAATTCTTAAATGTTTCTCATAATTAATTGTTATTCACTAAAGTAAATCACTAACTTAGCAGAAAAATGCGCAATTCGTTTCCTAGGTCACAGATCACTAAATATTTTAACGTCATGTGATAAATAATATTGCTTATACACACGTCGGCTCTACTTGAGTGCCAGTAGAGCAATCAAGTGAACACATATTATATTAAAATAAATTATTTAAAATAAATTATTAAATTAATTAAAAATAAATTATCGAACACAACATGAACCTGGAGACGCGTCGGCGGCTGCTGCTAGAGGCATTGTCAACACTTTCCATACAGACCAAGCGTACCATTTACTCGCACTACGACACAAATGACTTATACCTAGAACCAGGGGCCCAAGTCTGCTATTTTTATAAATTCAGTCATTCCAACACGACCCCATTGTCATGCCATTGTCATTTTGCTAAAAGTTCGTAATCTGGTAAATTCATAATGGTCGGTCAATGTTCTCGTAATATAATTGTTATTATAATGGCATTGTCGTATTGCCATTATTATAAAACCCATTAGTAGAAATGTCATTCATTTGTCATTATGTACGAGATTACCAATATATGCAATTTCTTTCAATGTAGTGTCAGTGGCCGACCATTGGAAAGTCATAATGACACCATTATAATAGTAGATTACCAAACTTGTCAAAATCAACAATTATGAAAAAAATGATCGACCATTCTGACACTATTGTAATAGCAGACTTGAGGCCCTGACGGCTTAGAAGGCGGTCCGCATTCGTTCCTACGAATGTTTTAAGTAGGAGATGGCGTCTCTAGACACTGCCGCCGGCGCGCGGCTATCCCGTGCTCTGTGGTATGTCTCTGTGTATCTCTCTGCCTACCCTTCGGACTCTCGGGGAAGACAGGCACGATACTAATACCTTTCTTTAATGGCGCCTTTGGCAGTCTAATTTTTGTGATGTTCTGAAGCTCTGCCTCTAGGTCAGTTGCATTTATATTTAGCTGAAGATCCTTCACCACGTTTGTACAAATCTGCTTGTCCGTGGCACCCAAATTCTGCAAGATAAAATTAAGACAGTGTTCTTATCAGAAGGCGGCCGAGCAGTTGTGTGGAAATCGATTGTCAATAAAATTAAAAATCGGTTGTCTGTAAAGTCGGTTTACTGACGATAGTTGAACGTGACAACGTCATAAACCTTAAATGGAACGCCTCAGAGCGAGGTAACGCCGCATGAGAGGTAACGCCGCATGAGTCATGTTTTTTCGTGCGTGCAGCCGGCTCCATCGAATTATAAGACGTTGTCACGTCAAAATCATTTAGGTATACAAATTATGCTGAGAATCAACACTTTTTGAACATCAAAATTACATAAGATAATCAAATCAAATCATTTATTTGCTTGAATATGGGTACATGAGGTGATTCATACAAAAAAGTACTTTAAACCATATTCTACCTAAACAGGTATGCACATTATGCTTAAAGCATGCTTGAATGACTAGCAACTTGACGTCGACACTTAGCTTGGAGTGGTTGCCGATGATATATGAAATATTTGAGGAGCGTGTGGTCTGACAGCAGTTTGACAAAACTGCAAGGTTTCGTCAGTAATTGTGTAGCTTTACTCAGAACTTAAAGAGCTCAACGACTCGACGAACAATACCAAATAAAGGACATTTGGGTAGGCCGCATAAAGTACTCAAACTCTCAGACCATCATTAAAACTAACTGCGAAAGAAAAAAAATACCCACATAGACCTCTCATTCGCTACCTTAGCGAAGCACTAGGAAGTGGTGAAGGGTGGGCGTTATGGGGGACTGCCTTATGTAATTTTTGACGTTTGAAAAGTGCTGATTCTCAGCCTACTTTGGATAAAATAATAATAACAATCGTTTCATACTGGTATAAAATAACTACGACAAACGGTAATGACTTTTGATTTTGTAAATAGTTAATTAAGTCAGCAACACCTAGGTGTAATTCCAACCCAAAAAAAAACATCGACAAACGGTAATAATAAAAAAATAAAATAAAAAAAATGTTTATATCGGATAAGCAACATCCATAAGGGTTAGTAAACAAAAAGATAACTTATCCCTATGTTAGTAAACTTATTTTCTATATCCCGCTATGGTCTTCAGGATAGAGTTGGAGCCTTCCCGCACTCTGCAGAGCAGAGGCAGATTTCTTTCGATGATGGCGTAGAAGCTATCGACGTGTGCTTGTGCAAACATACCTGATGCAACATCCTAAACCCGTTTTTATATTGGACCTGTAGGGCGCTGATAGCCCGCTGAGTATAGTTGGTCCACAGGCTGCACGTGTAAAACACTTGGCAATGTGCTTTAAAAAGCTTTATTTTAACAGCCTTGCTACAGCGTGCAAAGGTAATGACTTTTGATTTTGTAAATTCTTACTTTAGTCTGCAACTCCTTGGTGTATTTCTTTCCATATTTTTCGCAAACTTCTTCTAATATTTTGTGGTATAGGTATTCGGAATCTGAAACCAACCGTGCTTCCTGCTTAGGTAGTCAAAATATCACCATCGTCGTCATTTCAGCCGAAATACGTCCACTGCTGGACATATGCCTCCCTCAAGCATCGCCACTTCGACCGTTTCTGTGCTTCCCGTATCCAGCGACTTCCTGCCGCCTTCACCTCTGCGAAGTTTCGCTAGCCAATTTAATTTGACTCGCAAAACAAATCCAAGGCATTGGCAAATCACACTAATATTATAAAGGCGAAAGTTTGTGAGCGTGTGTGTGTGTGTATGTTTGTTACTTCTTCACGCTCAAACGGCTGAACCAATTATGGTAAAATTTTGTATGGAGGTAGCTGACACCCTGGAATAAGACATTGGCTACTATTTATCCCGATATCCCCACAAGAGCCAGACTTACGCGGGTGAAATCGCGGGGCGCAGCTAGTAATAAATAAAAATAATCAAATTAAAGAACTTATTTTCCAAAAAAATAAGATAACCAAAAAAATCAAAACATATTATTTCACATAAACAAACATGGGCACTTTTGAAACATCAGAAGCTCACACGGTTCTAATTATTCTAATTGACCGTTCTAGAAGAGCCGGCAAGAATCTCCAAGTTTACCTACTCTTTTAAAAATAATTGACTTTTACAATGTTAATAAATTACAGTGTTAATTAATACGGGAGGACAGTGTAGGCCCGTCAACAAGTACCTACCAGGTACTTAAGGGGAATGCGCTAAGGTAGCCCGCGAAATTAAAATTTTATTACGTTTTTTGCAATTTGCAGGTAAGTACCAGGTTGTATGTTGATCTAAATATGATTCGCGGCCGTAACAAATATGGCTTTACAGAATTATAATCATTACAATCGGCTATACATTCATTTATTGAAGGAACTTCTGCCTAGAAGCTATAATCGGAGGGTACATAAATATCGTATTGACGGTTCATGGCTGAAGTTTCACCCAGTTCTGGATCCAAGTTACACTTATCTTTAATACTATCATTGGCTATATTATTTCTACCAGAAACGAAATTGCATTTCAATCGCCTTGTTGTTGACCTGGTTTTTGATGGATATTGTTAATATTGTTTGACATTGTATCCCCAATGCTATAAAAGCCAATATGTTGTTCATGTGGACATTGCACAGATTCTTGAGAACATATCCCCAAATCACAACTAAGCCGCCTCATTGTTAAAACCTCAGGATTGTTGCAGTTTCATATCACTTGATGAACTCCCATGGTACCTCGGAATTCTTTTAGACTTGAGGGAATTAACATTTATTTTTCTAGAATGCCAGATTCTCCAATTTGCACCAACTTCCACCACGGCGTTTTAAGCGCGATTATATAGTTTGGCAATAATTCCATCTGCACATGTGGCTTCCCTGGTACCTCATTAACGGCATAACTATGTAAATGTCTATTAACTGCTCCTAAATTACGATGTTTATTTCTTTTTTTAGGGTTCCGTAGATCAAAAGGAAAAAACGGAACCCTCATAGGATCACTTCGTTGTCCGTCTGTCTGTCTGTCATCCTGTCAAGACCATTTTTCTCAGGAACGCGTGGAGGTATCAATTTGAAATTAATATCAAATACGTATGTTTATGGTCCCTTGAAGCTCTAAAAAAATCAAGCTTTCAAGTCAATGCAATAAAAAAATACGGCGATATAAGTGACATTATTGCGACATAATATTTCGATACTCGCAAATAAATCAAAACCTATAGGGTACTTCCCGTTGACCTAGAATCATGAAATTTGGCAACAAGCAAGGTCTTACAGCACAAGTAAATGAAAAAGTCCGAAAATTGTAAATTTGTAGTTTTATCACATTTAAAAAAAAATGCGAATATATCGCACATAAATCAAAACCTATAGGGTACTTCCCGTTGACCTAGAATCATGAAATTTGTGCAGAAGCAAGGTCGCACAGCACAAGTAAAGGAAAAAGTCCGAAAATTGTTCATTTGTAGTTTTATCACATTAAAAAAAAACATTTTTTGCGATTACAACTTAAATTTTCAATTGGAAAATTGACTGTGGCGTATATCGATGTATGGGAGAACATGTTTTTCAACTACAATGTTAAGTTTGTTTTAGGGATATATTCATCCTAACTACGGAACCCTTCATTGTGCGTGGTCCGACACGCACTTAACCGGTTTTTTTTTACATACTTTGACATAACCTTCAATTTTAATTTAAAATATTTATTAGTGTCTTGTGGACAGAATATTAATTCAGATTTGTTACAGTTGTAATGGCAATCTTGTCGTTTGGTTTAAATAGGTAGGTTTTTATTTTTATTATTTTAGTAATATTAATTTTATATAGATTTTTTTTAATTTCTGAATGTGAGAACGTTGTAGGCTTAATAGACTGTAGCTTTGTAAACCATCTTCTATTTTGTTAAGTACTTGGTACTTGTTGACGGGCCTACACTGTCCTCCCATACCTATTAACACTGTAACATGAAAACATTGTAAAAGCACCCTTTTTTTTTAAGAGTAACCGCTGCCGCCGCCGCCGCCGTAGTTTCTTGCCGGCTCTTCTCCATAGGAAACGACCAATTGGAACCGTGCACCTAGCTTCTGACGTTTCATAAGCGCCCATGTAGGATTATGTGCAATAAAATATTTTGATTTTTGATTTTGATTGTCTTCTTTTTTATGAAACAGTAATAATATTAATAATACTAACTACTGATATAAATACTTAAGGTGAATCCGCTGCTGTGGCCCGTGAAATTCAAATTTTCTTACGTTTTTTGCTATTTGCAGGTTAGTGTCAGGTTGTATCTTAATCACAATATGATTCGTGACTATAACAGATATGTATTTACATAATTATAATCATTAATATAGCCACAGCTGCGGATTCACCTTAAAAATAATGACTTTTTCATTTTTGTAGCTCGTTGGTAAGACAAAAAAAAACTTTGTCCCCTAGAGGAAATAATGCTATTTTAACCCCGCTCTGGTCAAAATGACGGACTTTTTGAGCAAGAGGAGTGAAAAAGATTTTTTTAATGACAATGCTTGTAAATAAATTTTGCTGTTCGTGGATAATTCATAATAAATTTGTCATCGTAAATGTTCAAGTTATTCTTTAAGCTATTATTGATAATTTAAATTCTATGCACCTATTATTGCGTCGTGTACTAGATTCTTGTAAATATAGAATCACTTACCAACCGTTTTTAGTAAGTACCAAATTGGAATAGAGTTATAAAAATGTAATAATAATATTAATTCAATTCTATATTTAAATAAATTCTATCGTTTGAAAACGTTGCATGCCGTAAGGTAAAATCTATCGAGACTGTTTATATAAATGATATCTTATCTGTATACCTACATTATAAGCAAATAAATAAATGATTCCTATTTCTAATCCTGTAGACAGGGACCTAGTGTTACCAAGTCACTGGGTTGTGGAGGTCAGATAGACGGTTGCTCCATGTAAAGTGCCTACTGGTATTCAGCTGCATCCTGTTAGAACAGAACCCGACCTATAGTTAATTAAGAAAGCGATAGACGATGATGATGGATGATTAATTAAAGTCGTTCTTACCAATGATGGTGCCATCCATATCGAAGATACAATGGGTTACTTTCTTGAACTTCCTTGTTTTATGAGTGAATCTGCCCCCCTGGACTTGTGGCGAAAAGAAGGACCGTTGGTTAAACCTCGGCGGAGAAACCGGTGCATGGCTACAACTGGATTGTTTTATGAATAAAATTAAAAAATTAACTTTGTAGAGAAAAGTTCCGATAACTTGTACTGTGTGGTCATTATAAGTAGACGCGCAACGCGATTGGGAGCACTAAATTTTGCATGAATTTCGCAGTATCAGTTTCAATAGAGTTCAAAATGGTGACTGACAGAACAGAACTACCAATCCCATGACTGCAATTCAGTGGTACCAATCGCGTCACGCGAACGCAGTTACCTGAACATTTTCACACGAGTGACGTCTTACAACGTCTTTAAGTTCGTTTTTTAATCCCAGATACTAATTTGACAGGTGCAATTATCACACTCCAAATAGAAAAAAACCGGCCAAGTGCGTGTCGGACCACGGACAATGAAGGGTTCCGTAGTTAGGATGAATTTATCCCTATACAACCTTAACATTGTAGTTGAAAAACATGTTCTCCCATACATCGATATACGCCACGGTCAATTTTCCAACTGAAAATTTAAGTTTGTAATCGCAAAAAATGTTTTTTTTATGTGATAAAACTACAAATTAACAATTTTCGGACTTTTTTATTTACTTGTGCTGTGAGACCTTGCTTTTGCCCAAATTTCATGATTCTAGGTCAACAGGAAGTACCCTATAGGTTTTGATTTATGTGCGAGATATTCGCAACATTTTTTTTATGTGGTGTTCACCACCTAAAAAAAAATTATGAATTTATCCCTATACAACCTTAACATTGTAGTTGAAAAAAATGTTCTCCCATACATCGATATACGCCACGGTCAATTTTCCAACTGAAAATTTAAGTTTGTAATCGCAAAAAATGTTTTTTTTTATGTGATAAAACTACAAGTTTACAATTTTCGGACTTTTTCCTTTACTTGTGCTGTGAGCCCTTGCTTCTGCCCAAATTTCATGATTTAAGTCAACGGGAAGTACCCTATAGGTTTTGATTTATGTGCGAGATATTCGCAATTTTTTTTTATATCATAAAACTACAAATTTACAATTTTCGGACTTTTTCCTTTACTTGTGCTGTGAGGCCTTACTTTTGCCCAAATTTCATTATTCTAGGTCAACAGGAAGTACCCTATAGGTTTTGATTTATGTGCGAGATATTCGCAATTTTTTTTTTATGTGGTAAACTACAAGTTTACAATTTTCGGACTTTTTCCTTTACTTGTGCTGTGAGCCCTTGCTTCTGCCCAAATTTCATGATTTAAGTCAACGGGAAGTACCCTATAGGTTTTGATTTATGTGCGAGATATTCGCAATTTTTTTTATGTGATAAAACTACAAAGGACATGTCCAAAAATGGTTTTTTATTATTCAATAATTCTAACCAGGATCAGTTAAATATATTTGGATAGACAACCCAAAAGCTAGTGGTTCTAACTATAACATACATTTTTAAAGGCTTCCATTTTTGAGAAAAATCGTTTTTTTATTTTAGTGTGAATTTACTCCTAAAACAAACAAACCTTTCTAACTATCTAGTATATTAAAGTGAATACACCCTAAACAAAAAGAAAACTTGTCAAAATTAACACATGGCACTGTTATTACTGTCTTTAAATATTTGATCGATGATTAAGATAATGTAAACAATAAGAAATACGATGAAATGGGATATTTTCAGTCAAAAATGTTTAGTCTAACCTTTTAGAATTGAAAGGGATTATATTTTAGATTTTATTTGGGTTGCCATCAACAAATAAAATATATGAAAAACATTAAATATTTTATAATTTTTCTCTTAAATGGAGGGGTCTAAAAATATTATTTCAGTGGTTACAAATTCCATATTTTTGTCGCTTTTATTTTAGTGTGGTTTGACGCTGGTTAGATTTTTCACGGAATAAAAAACCAACGCCCATACAAAAATCGGACATCTCCTTTACAATTTTCGGACTGTTTCCTTTACTTGTGCTATAAGACCTTGCTTCTTGCCAAATTCCATGATTCTAGGTCAACGGGAAGTGCCCTATAGGTTTTGATTTATTTGCGAGTATCGAAATATGTCGCTTATATCGCCGTATTTTTTATTGCGTTGACTTGGAAGCTTGATTTTTTTAGAGCTTCAAGAGACCATAGACTTACGTATTTGATATTAATTTCAACTTGATACCTCTACGCGTTCCTGAGAAAGATGGTCTTGGCAGACTGACAGACAGACAGACGGACAACGAAGTGATCCTATAGATAAGAGTTCCGTTTTTTCCTTTTGAGGTACGGAACCCTAAAAACGAACAACAATCATATTTTGAAATGTCAAATTAGGCTGTGGGATTAAAAAACGAACTTTAGTTTTTTTTTTTTTTTTTAACTTCTTTGAGACGTCAGTAATTAATATCATGAAAAATGTGGAGGACTACTTCGACGCCTAAGAGATCATCTTCATTCTCCTGCCCTTATACTAATTTATTTGGGGTCGGTGCAATTTCGACGCCTCAGTGTCCTTCTGTTTTTGTATTAATTTGTATCTATCTATATTCAGTTAGTCATTTAATTGAGTACCTAGTGTAAATAGTTATTTGTGGGCGTCCAAGCGATTCGCGATTTTAATTGATATTTATTAATGCTCAATTCGGTATGTAAAGTAAAAATTAACCTATGCTGATTCCAAAACCATTTCGAGATTTTAAGCTTTTATGGGTTATTTTTAAAATTATAAGATCGTATTTATTTTCACAATAATACTTAAAATCACTTGACTTTTATTTGACCTCTAAATGTCATCCAAAGTAGCCTGAATTGGGAATTTTCAGTGCCTCTTGTAATTAAATAATTAAGTTGTTCTGTATGTGTCAAGTGTCAATGTCAACGACAAATTTACATGAAGCACTTATTATTATTCTATTCAAATAGGTAAATAGTTTAGTTTTTCACCAGCGGCCGACAGTACAAGTCGAATCACATCGATGTATCGCCTCAGGAAAACTTAACTTACGTTCAAATGATCTTCACAATAAAACAGACGCCGCACAGACTAGTACTCAACGTTTACTTCCTCGCACCATTTCTTTTTTAAGGTTTATTTTACTAACAATCAATTTGTGTTGGCTATTTGTTGTGGTGTTTATACTTGACGGTATGAAGCACGCAGCAGAAGTAGTCTTTGATCCATTCATTTTATTAATAAGCTATAACTTTACACTAAGGTACGGAAATTGCTAAAGTATGAAATGTAAACAAATTAACTGTCAAATTTGACTGTTTGACTTTACTGAATTTTGTTTTTAAATAAGTGTTAAACGTGGCAAACATCCTAAGCTATTCAGGATACTTTAGAAAGCAGCACGAACAATACTTTAAAAAAATAAATAAAAATAACTACAGCTTGTAAAAACAAAAAGATGAAATTATGTGTTTCAAATACTCTTATCTTTAAAATAAAAATATAAAAAACATACCTGAAGAATACTTTACATACCGAATTGTCTACAAGTTCATGAATATAGGTAGTTTTACTTTAATTAAGCTTTTTCAGAGTATAAACTTCATATGTCTGATAAAAAAAAAATGTGCCAATTTTTATATATTTTTTTTTAAATTAATTTATTATCAATTGACTATTCTGGATACCGAATCTAGTCTTAACTCAATGCCCCATACTGCCCCTGACCCTTTTTGCTTGGACGCCCACATTTGTTTAAGCATTTTAACTTTTCAAATTGTAATTCATGAAAAAAAAACCGGCCAAATGCGTGTCGGACCACGCACAATGAAGGGTTCCGTAGTTAGGATGAATTTATCCCAAAACCAACTTAAAGTTGTAGGTGAAAAACATGTTCTCCCATACATAGATATACGTTACGGTCAATTCTTCAACTGCAAATTTAAGTTGGTCGACTATTACTCGTTAACTTGTAAACCCTACTTAGCTGTGATAGTTTTCCTTTTTATTTCGTTATAATTATATACTACTGCCATGAATTTTTTCACATATCTAAACCCAACCATTTAGCTGGCAGGGGGGGGGGGGGGGGCACTAGACTCTTAACAAAAAATAGCACTTTAAAGCTTAATATTACGCAAACGGATCTCAGAATTGAAAAACGCTTTTCACAGACCCACAATATTTTTAAACGGCCTATCCAACGTTACACCATGTATTATATGAGAAAAAAAAATATCGTCCCCGTTTTTGTTGGCAGGTACCCTAAACAAATGTTTTTCATGTAATTATTTTAAGACTTTTTCGGCGTGATTAATATGTACACCCATGCCAAATTACAGCTTTTTAGGACTAAGCGTCTCCGAGTTAAGCTGGGGACAGACGGACGGACGGACAGACAGACAGACGGACATGGCGAAACTATAAGGGTTCCTTTTTTACTACGGAACCCTAATAAAAAGGGGTTTTTTGTACTGTCTACGAGTGTAGAGTGGTACAATGATCTTTTGGCGCTTGAATGACATTTATATTGACTTAGCAAGATGGTTACGTCAGTTCCGATTTTGGCCTCGCGCCAACGGACCTTGTAGCAGGTACAGTCAGCAAAACATATAACAAAACAGGTACAGTAACAAATGTAATAGTCAAATCAAATGATTTTTTTATTTTCTGTTTATTTCCCATTAAAAGGCACTTTTGAATATCAAATCAATAAAATGGAATGGAATCTAATTGCCCATTCGAAAAGGTACTTAGTTTCGTATGGAGAAGAAGCAACACTATTACTTTTAGTACATGATATTTTTTTTTTCTTCAATAAGCTTTTATTTCTAAAATATTTACATCTTTTAAAAACTATTATTTGAAGTCTGTACAAGTATGATACTTAATTTAAATTTTTGAACTTGTTCCTGTGGGGGTGGCAGAAACTACAGAACGACATCAACCTACTGCGATTCTTACCTACTTATTCCTGTTACTTTGTCCACGTGGCAATGAAAATTCCGTGGCTTTTCATCCCCTGAAAATTGACGAGTACCTATAGCACTTTCTTTAACCTCTGACAGCAACCCAACAGCAACATTATTGCAATGACAATTACTGTGAATTTGACAGTGAAGTAAAATCAGAGGAGAAATATATCAGTGACAGGACGGTATCAGACTAATAATATACAGGCGAAAGTTTGTGTGTGTGTGTGTGTATGTTTGTTACTTCTTCACGCTCAAACGGCTGGGCCAATTTTGATAAAATTTTGTATGGAGGTAGCTGACACCCTGGATTAAGACATAGGCTACTCTTTATCCCGATATTCCCACGGGATCGAGACTTACGCGGGTGAAACCGCGTGGCGCAGCTAGTATACCTAACATAATTATGGCATGGTGACACCGCGAAATCCAAATTTTATTAAGTTTTTTTTGTGATTTGCAGGTCAGTATCAAGTTGTAGGTATGTTGATCTAAATATAATATGATTCGCGGCCAAATCTAATATGAATAGAATTATAATCATAAAAATCATCAATACGAGTACGTATACAACTCTCTAAGTTCATACGAGTATTACCCTATTGAATGACTATTAAATGAAATTATGACATTTGAGGTCAATTCTAACTTCCTGGCAAGCGCGCACGCATTTTGGTTTTTAGGGTTCCGTACCCAAAGGGTAAAACGGGAACCCTATTACTAAGGCTCCGCCGTCTGTGTGTCTGTCTGTCCGTCTGTCACCAGGCTGTATCTCATGAACCGTGATAGTTTTCGGCACGAGCCGAATGAAAGCCGAATTTGTTTAGTATTACTGATTTTCACACAATTGGCGGCTATCAAAAGTGGCGTCCATTGTTCCTCGACTTGGCATATACCCAAACTGGTTCGGGGTAATATCACTCTCCTCTCGCAATCTTTTCTCTATTGATTTCGACTCTAGTGACTTGAGCTTTATCCCTCGATAGTTGTTTTAGTCCTGTACCTACATCACCTTTATTCTAGAAGATGGGCACAAGCGAACTATTGCACCTATAAACGATAATAAAATGCAAATGCTCTCTTAGAAATGTAAATGCCTAAAAGGCAAAAACCTAATTGTAAGCAAATTTTTAGCATTGTTTTTTTTGCTTTTATGAAATTGATATATTTATTATTTATTAAAACTTTATGCACAAGTAAAAAATACACTGTACAAAGGCGGACTTAATGCCAGAGGCATTTTCAACCAGTCAACCTGGGTTGCGAGTTTGTCCGAAAGGGATATCGTGGCCCTGGCACACAGGCAACGGAAGGAACACGGGTGGGTTTTAGTCAGTAAAAGTCTCACACGCCCTCCCGCTCCGCCCAGAGCGAGAGAAGTTATTTGATAATTTCCCACCCCAAAAAAAGGGTGAAGCGGAGACGACATGGCAGGTGCAACAAAAGGGGTAGATAGCTCGGAAATAACTATAAAATACAAGCATAAAGACAAATACATAGATAGATAGATACATACATACATAATATACCAAAATAAACTTTGTCAGGAGAAATAACGACCGGTAGCGAAGAAAACGACTCCAGCAAATCAACGCTGAGATGTTTTGGCCAAATTCTGACGAATATGTTCACGTGCCTTCACTTTAAATGATAACCGGCTGGTTGCCGTCCTGATGTTCAGATAGCGCATTCCAGAGAAAAACCGCCTGAACAAAGAAAGAAGAATGAATGATATACTGCCGATGACTAGAAATAAATGCCCAAAATTACCTTTAAAAACTTCTGGTAGGAATGGACTACGACTACTAAGGAAAAGTTCCTTCATTAATGAGTACAACACAACATACACATTCATCATACAAATACATATAAGGATTTCGACCAAACGAGCGAATGCTTATTATGTTACCACTTTGCCGGATACTCTTTTTTTCTAAACGGAGTAGGAGCATTCTTTCGTTGGTCTGTTAATGCCTACAGAAATATTAGGCATGGCAAGAAAGGAATGCTCTTACCCGTCCTCTGGTTCTGTCTTCGTTTGGTCTAAACCCACTTTAACTCACTCACTCATCACACACTCACACCACACACGTATACACGGTGTGTATTTATAGAAATACACTCTTTTCTTGCATACACTTTTTTATTCCGTACAACTGCACTATTTCACAAAAAACGACGACAAATTTGGTTTCAATATCATCGACTCTGACTTCTACAGGGGTTTGAAATTTAAATTTGGGAATAGAACTTCCAAACCTTTTATGATTGGCAGATCTTTATAAATTTCTTCAAGACTTGATGAAGACTAGAAGAGAATCTGTTTTGAATTTACTTTCAATACCTTTTTATCAACTGATAGTCTTGGCTTTTAGTTTCGTGGGATAGTAAGGCTTTTCTATTGCAGTTATCCAAATTATACAAACACACGTTTAAACTGAATAGGACTAAGTTTATTACATAAGTTGATAAATGTATTGTTTTGGAATAACATTCGATTTGTCGCCTCACAAATCTTACCGACCGATGGTATGTATGTGCGGCCTTCTATGTTATAAAATTGTAAGACGAAGGAGACTAGTCTGCACGCCACAGGGAGTCCTAGTGTGGAGGCAAGTGCTATTTGAATTTGTACTGATCTCTTGAACAATAAAGTTAAAAAAATATACAACAACTTATTGAAGAATAAAGTCAGTCACATACATCCATCTTCTTTTAAACACTTCCATTTTTCATGCTTTGAACTACCTGTTACTTATCCATGCTAGTTTCCATCACCAACCCCATATTTACTTGTACCTCTTTGAGCACATCCTTCTTCGTACCAATGGGTCAGATTGTTTAATTTCATTCTGATTTCTTTCTTTCTTTCGTCTTTCTAATTAAAGCAGTTCTTACCAATGACGGTGCCATCCATATCGAAGATACAATGGGTTACTTTCTGAAACTTCCTCGTTTTATGAGTGGATCTGCCCCCCTGGACTTGTGGCGAAAAGAAGGACCGGTTAAACTTCGGCAAAAAATCCGGTGCATGGCGACAACTGGAATTTTTATGAATAAAAATAAAAAACCTTTTCCGTATATTTGCACTTAAAATCTTTGACACATTGATTTTTTTTAATGTCAGGTGGCAAAAACAATAAATATCATGAAAAGAGATTTTGGTACACCGCATAAATTCATGCCTTTTCCCAATTTTTTCCTGTAAAAATTTGGTAAGTGGTAATGGTAAAAAGAAAAATAGATCAAGTGCGTGTCGGACCACGCACAAGGGTTCCGTAGTTGGGACGAATTTATCCCAAAAACAAAATTAACATTGTAGTTGAAAAACATGTTCACATCGATATATTCTTCAACTGCAAATGTAAGTTAGTCGACCTATTACTCGTTAACTTGTAAAGTCTAGTTAGCCGTGATAGTATTATTTTTAACTTCGTTATAAATAAATTACTGCCGTAATTTTTTTCACATCTCCAAAACCAATCTATTAGCTGGCACTTGACTCTAAGAAAAATTAGCACGTTAAAGCTTATTATTATACAAAAGGATCCCTGAATCCAAGAATAGTTTTCAAATACCCAATATATGTTTGAGCGGCCTTTCCAACGATACAAGTAGGTACACCAAGGGGTAGACGAGAAAAAAAAATCATCCCCACTTTACGTGCAATTAGTGCCCCTACAATTTATTTCTTAAACATTTATTTTACCACTTTGTTGTAAATTACCGAACGGGGGGTTTGCCATAATCGCCACGCTTGGCAGGCGGGTTAAAGATTGCAGCATGGTGGTAAAATGCATAGAGAACGCTGCTGCCCATTCTCTGGTAAGTCCCTTAGTCGCCTTTTACAACACCCACGAGAAGAAATAGGGTGGTGCTATTCTTTACGTCCGCCACACAGACATGTTTTCTTAATTATCTTAAATCTAAAGTTTTTATGCATAAGTTAACAACAATTCTATGTGTATACAGGCTGGAATTTTGTAATGCCACCTGGAGGGAAAGTACTCTTAATACTGCAGATAGAAAGTTTTACTCAAAGGAAACATTCCTTTATTTTTGAATAGAAAGCAAACTGCATTCAAAGATTTTCGAAAATTCTCTTCTCCCACACCCGGGAATCGAACCGGCTAAAATCTGAAAAAATTATACCCTGTACTTTTATTGCATCGATCGTTAGGGTCAATTATAAGGATGAAATCTCTCTAACAAACATGATAAATTAAATGAAAGGAAAACCAGGAAATCTTAAATTAATTTAATTATTTACAAAAAATGGTAAACTAACTAATTAGTTGCTCGAAATGGGCTCCATTCTCTTGGATACACAAATTTATTTTTTTAACGAATTCATTTCTAGTAACCTTTAATAAAGTGTTGTGGTGAATATTATAAATCGTATTCTGAACTTCAACTCTCAACTCGTTGTCATTCGCATAAGATTTCATGTAAATCCAAAAAAAAACAAAAAAAAAACTAATGGGGTGAGATCTGGCGATCTCGCAGGCCATCCGATTGTGCCGTTTGTACCAATCCAGGCATTAAAATGGTTATTAATGAAGGCAGTAGTGATTCTGCTGTTATGTGCTGGAGCACCATCTTGCTGTAGAATTATTTGGTTTCGCTCTTCCTCGGGGAAACCATTTAACTCGTTTCTTAAGAGATCCAGTATTTCAATATACTTGACAGTGTTTAAATGACCTTCGTACACGTGGACTAACACTACACTATTTTTCATAATTCCGCACCAAACGTTGAAAGAAAATCTTACTTGATTGTTAGTTTCATGAACACGAACAGGATTCACTCGAGACCAATAAGAGTTATTGCGGCGATTGTACATGCCATTATTGCTGAAGTTGGTTTCGTCAGACCATACAATGTTACTCAAAGAATTAGGGTTTCGGTCAATTTCTCCAAGCATGTTTTCACAAAATTGTAATCGTCTGTCACGATCCCCAATATGCAATTTTTGCACCAACCGACCTTCACGATAGCATTTATACTTATACTTTTTCAGCACTTTAAGTACGCGAGTGTGGGTTGTTCCTAATTCATCGGCAGCATCTCTACTTGAAGCCTTTGGAAATGATTCAAAGTATGTTAAAACATCTAGTTCAAAATCGAAATAGTTTTGCTGAATAGTTTGCCGTCTCTTCTTGAAACCACCCGTATTCTTTAAATTTTCTACCATTCTTTTCAATACGAACCGAGTTGGTGCCTGTCGGTCTTGATATCTCTCTCCATACCACTGCAGAGCTAGATTCACGTTTTTGTTATTTAAAAAATAAGCTTCCATTAAATCAAACTGTTCTTGATAAGCCATTTTCACCGTGAGACAAAATGTGAAATGAGTTGTAAAAACAATCAAATGTGAATAACAACTATGACAATCTAATTTTCAAATTTTAATCTAACATTCCATATTTAAATTACCTCATACACGCAGCTACGAGTATGTCGCAAAGGAGTCTGCATTACAAAAGATGGATGTTAGTTAAAGAGCTTTAACTTGACTCATTGAATTTGTAACTTCAGATTTCCTGGTTTCCTTTCATTTAATTTATCATGTTTGTTAGAGAGATTTCATCCTTATAATTGACCCTAACGATCGATGCAATAAAAGTACAGGGTATAATTTTTTCAGATTTTAGCCGGTTCGATTCCCGGGTGTGGGAGAAGAGAATTTTCGAAAATCTTTGAATGCAGTTTGCTTTCTATTCAAAAATAAAGGAATGTTTCCTTTGAGTAAAATTTTCTATCTGCAGTATTAAGAGTACTTTCCCTCCAGGTGGCATTACAAAATTCCACCCTCGTATATGGTCAAAAAAATCTATTATATTTGAGGCGCAAAATTTGTCGAGCTCCCTTCGTTCTTTCTCACATACCTATTATTATTAAATCATTTAATAATAATATTTATTTAGGTTATTTTTTAAATCACCGTTAAATCACTACCACGTAGACACGGAGTCGTGGCTAATACACTGGATCGCAAAAATTCCGGGTCGCTAATAAATGGCGTGATAGTTTCTTAAATACATAAGACTAATTTGTCAAACTATAGTATATTGTAGATGACTGATTAATATATATAAAAAAATGTGTGACATGTTTTGTACACTATATAACTTTAATGCAATAGGTATTAAAAAATAAGAAAATTTTGCTTCTAACATAAGAAGCAAAATTTTCTTATGACAACAAATACTTCGCAGTAAATCTTAAAAAATAAAAGATTTTTGTCAATATAATTAATTAATTTATTTATCCTCCCACTGGAACGCCATACAGCAATTACACCAACGGAGTAAAAAAAAAAACTTCATGTGCTGCTATCCATCCATCTTTCCACCATTAATATTTTGTATTTCCTCCACGAGCCCGTATCACTTCATTAAGACGATGTGGAATGCTGTAAACCAATCAATCAAGCATTTATTTTGTTAAACATAGGTAAGGTTACAGATAGTATATTGTGTAAAATATGTGCACTATGTTCTGCCAATATATGGCGTACAAAATTAACATATACAAGCAATTACAATTAAGGTGGCATGCAATCAATAGATTCCATTAAAAATAATTACATTTAAAATATGTCAGTTGATAAACAGGTCATTACAATTTTAGATAAATAAACACATTCACACATAATCAATAAATAAAATCATAAGTGTTTAATTAGTAAGTCGGAACCGTCTTATCTCTGTTTATCAGTAGTAAACTCAGTGATGGAGTAGTAACATCTATCTAAAAGAAACTTAAACAAAGACCTCTTAAAGGATCTAAGACACTCTTTATTAACTAACCAATTTATGATTTATTTCTGTAAGCAAGTTTGTACTAATTATTTACACTAACTAGGTACTAACTACAAAAAAAAAACAACATAAATAAATAAAAAAAACACTTAAGCGTCGAACGTTTCCGGATGACAGTGATGCGGACGAGTACCGTCCGCATCACTGTCATCCGGAAACGTGCCCAGAAGACTGGCAGCATTACCACGTTGAATGGCAATACTAATTCTTTGGGCAAAGAACGAACCAGCCCTCTGGTCACGTGAAGTGTCGATCAGTCGGCGAGAAATTTCCTTAAAAAGGAGACGCGCACTCGGGCCCCATGACCCGAGCGTTTCGACCCCAAACGGCTCAAAACTGTAGTTACCCATAAGATTACTGTATTTGCGCAGCTTGAGGGTCTCAGCAGCCGCAACAGCGGAGCCAGCACAGCCGGCCGTGCTTGGAACATGAGATGGCGCAAGGGTGTCGACACAGGTTGCGTCCCACACCAGAGGCCTACCCACCTTCCAAGGCAATAACGTCATGCCATCTGGTCTCTTCCCATCGTCACGTACCAATCCGTTTGGTTCTAGTACCGCTGGTACGCCGGCGGTGACAAGGGCTCGACGAATAATATCGTTGATGCTGGCGTGCCGAGCTATGCGACCTGCGCTCCTGCAGCAGGACAGGCCATGGTGTCCGAGACTGTCGACGGCTTCACCGCAATGACACCGATGCGGAGCAACACAAGGTGCGCCCAAGCGGAGACACGTAGCGAGCCGAAACGATGAGTCATCCATCATAGTGCCTATGGAGGATGACGGTAGCGCCTGAAGCCACAAACCAGACTCCCATTCTCCCACAGCCAGCAGACGGGCACGCTCAGCAGTATTAAGTGACGTGTTTATCAGGGTATTCCGAATAACACTGCAGAGCGGCACGTCCCACCGTCTCTGGGAGGACGGGTTGTCGGGTAAATCCTTATTGGGACAAGCCATTTTCCAAGCGTTCAAAGCGTCGGTCAAACACGGTACCTCAAAATCAACTAGTGAGGAAGATAAAATGTTCCTGGTTAATTTATCAGTACTGTGAACCGAGGAGATGAAGGCCGGTAAACTTATACATGAAATTTTGCGGACGCCGAGACCTCCCAGGCGAATGGGAAGTGTGGCTTGCTGCCACGCTCGGTCATCCAGGGCCAAATTTAGGATAGAAGTTAGTGTGTTCCTAATAATTTGGTCAACTTTTTCTAAAAGTTGTGGATGTCTCCATACTCGTAAATGTGAGGAGCGAAGGCTATAAGTAAATTTTGGTCCAAAACAACAGTATCGAATGAGTGTGAAGGCCGAATGGATGTTAATTTTAAAAAGTCTTTCCGAGACATCATTAAAATTTTGTATTTTCTCCTCAATGAACGTTGGAAAGGATTCGTCAAAAATTGGGGAGCCCAGAAGATGATGAGAATTTGCCAAACTAAAAATGACTGGCCCAAGGGGGTCACCCTGTTGACATCCAACAGCTGATCTCAAAAGGTTGTCTTTATAGAGTACCTAGTTTAGAGGGGTGCCGGTAACATTGATAAAGAAAACTGTAAATTTTGGGTATTTCTTTTTGAACTTCTGTCAACCAGGTGTCCCTGTTTACGGAATTGAAAGCGTTCTTAATGTCAACCTTAAGGATGACCTCACCTTTACCACTATTGAGGTAGGTGGATAAAGCGTGTACCGCAGCCTCACAGCCCCCTTTCGACCCGAAGCCCAACTGTAGGAGCTGGAACTTGTTGGCCAGTGTTTATCTGTAAAAAACACAGCAAATTTTGGCTGCTATACGACGATAGGTGGTCCCTACGGCAATGGGATGAATGCCGCCATCCTTCTTGCGCAGGGCGCATAGATTTGCCCCATACAAGATATCAATGATGGCGCGTTCCCATTGCCGGAGAGCATGAGATTAATGAGGGCCGTGCTTCTTCAAAAGGGACTCACCAGCGTCCCCGGACCCTGAGCCTGAACAAATTAAATACTTCAAATGTTGAGGAGTCGAGCCGTCGGGGCCCCCCGCCGGAGCCACTTCGAAAGGAGCACACGGCCGCACATACTTGTTGAGCTGTAATTTCAAGTGAGTTGTATTCCGGATCGGGTGAGTCAGGGAAGGAGAGGTCATCTGCCGGGGCGGGATTTTTGCTCTCCAGAGCTGTAAGTGTCTCTGGTGAGTACGGCGCAACCACATCGCTGCTAAAGATGATCCTAGCTGCACCTCTGATATCACCCTCGCCTAGTTTAGACTCTACATGGTGCAATAAACCTCTTTGGGGGAGGTGGGCTGTTAATTTAGAGTCGAAACATTGGGCCGAAATGTTACAATTATCCTTGATTTGTGCTGTTAACGTTTTTTTATTTGTCAAATTTTTTTGAACATGTAGAATTCTAAACGGGAAGGTGATTAGTTGCTCCCAAGCACTTTGAGAGTTCTCTCAGGTGACGAGGCGGATACAACGCGCTAAACATGAAGCCACGGATGGTCTCGCGCCACGAGGAACTCTCTTCAAAACTGGAGTTGAAGTTTTTAATTTTGCAAGGGTTTTCCAAAAGGGTTGAGCCGGTAAATCAGGAGTTAGGGAACTGGGTATTGTCAGGCATGATGAAGGCACATTGTGGGGTTTGTGTTTCTTGCCCAAATGTACCTTCAAGCCTCGTTTACCTTTAAAAAAGCGAGCTTGGGGACAATAAGGGCATCTCACTAGGCCATCCAGCGATGTGCAAGGTTGACTGGCGCTTCGTGCGGCGTCACTACTGTTTTCATTATTCAACATAAATGGTACTTACAGGATTTTTTCCTTATAATATAAAACAAGTTAAGAAGCTAAAATAAAAAACATATAAACATAACAAAAATGACTTTAAAAAATTGACAAAACTTGACGGAAGCTTGACGGCAGCACGATGACAGCGGCACAGTCACGCCGGCGGCCTGGGGCGCCGCACCGCCGTATGTTATTTCGGCGAGCCCTGGCAACCGTTGCCATGAGACAGCGTCGCGTCGGTCAAATATTTATTTTATAATTTTCAATCCAAGTGAAAATATTTATTTTAGGGACAAACGATAGATAGGTAGGTAGGTACAGTCACATAAATTTTGGTTGAGTAGCTAATTATAGTCCTCTTCACCGTATCCGTTGACAGCGACCAGACTAATTTTCTGGGTGTACTATGCCAAATCGAATGCCAAATAATCGAATATCAATTGATCGACCACTATAAATCGAACATCTAAATACTCGAACGTTCTTAAAATCGAATGGTTAATAAATCGAACATTCAATATATCGTACACTCAATACATCGAGTGTTCAAAATATCGAATGTTTGTTTGATCGAGCGTTCAACGAATCGCATATTCATTCTATCGAAATATCAATATACTGAATACTTTTTAATGATATTAGAATACAAGAAAAACACAAAATTTACTAATAAATCACATTTTGATCTTTAATTATTATCTTTTATAGGTACATTATAATATTTTGTGTGAATTGCAATTGCACGGAGAAACTCTAATAAATCCATGTTGTTTTTATACTTAATATTTTTTCAATCTCATTATCATCCCTTTTGCCTCTTTTTTGTGGAGTAGGTCTCCCTAATCCCGCGTTTGCCTTTTCAATTGTCCTATTTGTTATGGCTTGCTCCTTAACTAAAAATTCTATGGTAGCATAAAGACCCCGTTTGTGCTTATCAAGCAACGTGTTCCATCTTCTGTGCCATCCTTCAATGTTGTTTTGAGTTCTAGGAAAACCCAGTGTATTATTTTGAAACACAGACCACAGTGAAGGTGGAAACATCGGCGATGAGCGTGCTATAAGTAATTTATTATTTCCCGTCTCACGAGAACTCATATTTCCCCAAACATAATATTTTCCAAACCAGTTGGTGATATCATTTGCCTCGTCGGGTAAACACTTCTTCTCTCAATTTATCGAAAGCATCTGGTATCTCTTCTTGGGGTAAATAAGCAAGTGCGATAATGTGTCTTAACTTGACAGCAAACTCAGCATCCTGGCCATATTTATTTTGCAAACCATTTTGTTGAATTTGACGCCATACATTTTGACCTAAGTGGAATAGACAGCATTTATGTTGCGCATCAGGAAATTCTTGTTTTACACCATTAATGACTGCCATCTCGAAATCCGTCATTATTACTCGTGGGTTCAATTCGATATCATCTTCTAGAGCATATGCCTTTAGTGCTTGAAAAAAATACAAGTAACAATGTAGCGTCTTATTCGTTAGAAACGCATATACTAAAGGTACGTAATAACGATCTGTACCCGTGTCCACCAAACCATGTATACTATATATTTGTCTGAAAAGTATAGGACATGTTGCGAATGTACCATCCATCACCCAAAGTTGTGATTTATTTAATAATATTAAATTTGATTTCGTTGCAAATAACATAACATAGTTTTCTTCAAACTTAATCTGGCGCCCTAAAAATCTTTCACCATCAACTTTCTGCAATCTATCGGGGATGTTTATATCATCCAAAGTAATCGGTTCCTTTGGCATTTCTTTTCTTCTTGCTCGACGTATAATTTGCGATGCTGCTTTTTTGTTTGGAAGAGCACATGAACTTGATTTCGAAATTTTGGCCTCATTTCGCTGAATAATTTGACTCGGTCTATCAAGCGAGCTGGTAGCATCACTTTTTAGGGAATTCCTAAAACGTAGTTCATCTACCTTACCAGGATCTGGTGCGTGATTATGCTGTGTTGTATAGGTTTCCAACAAATGCTCCTCACTTCCGTGCAATTTTGTTGTTGCTGTACTATTACAATGGTATTTATATTTGTAGGAACAATGCCAGTAGAACTTGTTATTAATATTCTTGTTTATTGCCATTACATAGCCATCCAAAACTAAGACCGACTTGCGTTTTTGGGACAATTCTGGCTTATAATAAGACCCTACAGACATTTTTCACAAAATTCACTTGTACTTAGTCACAATGCTTTCTGCAGATGAACATAGTTTTATTTAATTTAAGAGGTGAAAACAATATTACAATGTATGAGGGTAGCCTGAAATAAATATGACTTACCTAATTGTTCGTTCAGAAATAGACTTATTTTTATCGAAAGTTTATGTATGTTAATAAAATGATACATTTAATTTATCTCTGATTAATTTTCAATATAATTATAAGTCTAAAAAAAAGAAGTAATAATTATAAACAGGTATTGATAAAATCTAATAAAAACAACATGGATTTATTAGAGTTTCTCCGTGCAATTGCAATTCACACAAAATATTAAAATGTACCTATAAAAGATAATAATTAAAGATCAAAATGTGATTTATTAGTAAATTTTGTGTTTTTCTTGTATTCTAATATCATTAAAAAGTATTCAGTATATTGATATTTCGATAGAATGAATATGCGATTCGTTGAACGCTCGATCAAACAAACATTCGATATTTTGAACACTCGATGTATTGAGTGTACGATATATTGAATGTTCGATTTATTAACCATTCGATTTTAAGAACGTTCGAGTATTTAGATGTTCGATTTATAGTGGTCGATCAATTGATATTCGATTATTTGGCATTCGATTTGGCATAGTACACCCAATTTTCTTTCCTTTCGTGAGCCTGTGTGAGAATTCATATACAAACTGCAACGCCTCTTTTACCAATTTATTATATTTTCAAGATCGTCATTTATGTCATTTTCAAGAATATTAATGTCATTACTAGAGAATAAAATAGTGCTGTCATCAGCAAATAAGACCATCTGGTGCTCACTGACCTTAGCCATATCATTTATGTAAATGTTAAATAATGGTATCGTATTACTTAAACCAAATGTTTAATACGAGTTTGGTCTATGTTTGCCCATTCTTCCACTAGCGCATTCCTTACCTCGTGTAAGGTAACGGGTGCAGGAGATCGTTGTCTCACGCATCTCCCGAGCTCGTCCCATGCATGTTCTATGGGATTTTCTCAGACTTTTATTTTATGTTTCGTTGTAAATAATGCTATTCATTTATTGACATAATAATATGGTTTTATAATTTATGTTTGCATGATAATCTATAATTTATGTTTTATTTTTTTTATTTTTATCTAACTAATATTTTCTCATTTAATTGAGTTGCATGTTTGATTTGTTTGAATTTTTTTGTATTTTTATTTTTTTTATATTCGAACGCAATGTGAATTGTTATTGAATTAAATAAATAGAATTGAATTGAAATTTAAGTCTGGGCTGCGAGCTGGCCACTCCATGCAGGTAATAGCGACGTCTTGAATATACATATTGACCAAACGAGCAGTATGTGGTCGCGCATTATCGTGCATAAAAATGGAATTTGCACCCATATTCACTAAGAAAGGACCACCATGCTCATTTAAAACCTCTGCTACGTATCTGACAGCAGTCAGAGAACCGTTTTCTATGACCAGTAACTCAGTGCGATCCTCTGAAGATATCTCAGCCCAAAAATATTATTGATCCTCCACCGAATGGTACTTTTTCTTCAAAAGACGCTTGATGATACCGTTCTCCTGATCGTCTAAATACTCTTCGTCTCCCGTCCTGCGTAAATAAACAAAATCTGGACTCATCGGAAAACATAACCTTGGAACCAATCTTCATCTGTCCATCGGATGTGTTCTCGAGCAAACCGTAACCTGGCAACTCGATGTTCTCTGATCAGTTTAGGGCCGTTTGCTGGTCTATAAGGCATAAAGCCTTATAGACCAGCAAGCATCAGCTTTACTAAGACGTTGCAGAATCGTATCAGAGCTCACAATTCGGTATGTAAAGTAAAAATTAACCTATTCCAAAACCATTTCGAGATTTTAAGCTTTTATGAGTTATTTTTCTAGATCGTATTTATTTTCACAAAAATACTTAAAATCCCTTGACTTTTATTTGACCTCTAAATGTCATCCAAAGTAGCCTGGATTGGGAATTTTCAGTGCCTCTTGTAATTAAATAATTAAGTTTTTCTGTATGTGTCAAGTATCAATGTCAACGACAAATTTACATGAAGCACTTATTATTATTCTATTCAAATAGGGTAAATAGTGTAGTTTTTCACCAGCGGCCGACAGTACAAGTCGAATCACATCGATGTATCGCCTCAGGAAAACTTAACTTACGTTCAAATGATCTTCACAATAAAACAGACGCCGCACAGACTAGTACTCAACGTTTACTTCCTCGCACCATTTCTTTTTTAAGGTTTCTTTTACTAACAATCAATTTGTGTCGGCTATTTGTTGTGGTGTTTATACTTGACGGTATGAAGCACGCAGCAGAAGTAGTCTTTGATCCATTCATTTTATTAATAATTACAAAATTAATCTTATTACAAATTAGAGGATTATATCCAGGATAAGAACGCTTGGAAACATGCTGGTCCAGCTCCATAGGACAATCTAGAGTCTAGACAAAATCTAACTGATTGCAATTTTAATTGTATATTTCATTATTTTTATGACATTTATTTTACACTCTGTGATTACCTTAACTCACACACTGATTATTTTAGGAAAACTTTTTTTTTTTACAATGTTTGTAAATATGTGAGCAATTTATCTCATTGCTTCATTATTAATTCTTTTTACCTATTGTGGTATAGTAATTTTATTCTAGGTGCATCGTCTTCACGTATAATTATATAATTGATGTACCAATACCAAATATTGTAAAACATTTTAAAAGAGTAACGGTGGAGTTTCTTGCCCATTCTTCGCCATACGAAGCTACCAGGAACAAGCACAAATTTGTTGTTCCTAAAACCAGGCTTAAAAAAATAGGTGGCTCGTTTAGATGCCAGTGTATACGTTTTTATAATAAACTTCCTAGCCATATTCAAGAATTAAGCCTTAATAAATTCAAATGTTTTATAAAACGGAAACTGTGCCAGAAAGCATTTTATACTGTTAAAGACTTTATTGAGGACAAAAAGGCTTGGGATTGAGCTGCTCCAATTTACAGTGAATCTTGATTTGATTTTTTTTGCCAACTATTTATACTATTTTTTTTTTGAAATTTTTAAATACCTAAACTATGACATGAATATTTACTTTGTAAAGTATTATATTATTTTAATTATTATGAATGTGAGGACTATGTGAATTGTTTTTTTTATTTTTATTCTCAATCAAAAAAAATTTTAATGCAGGTCTGGCAGTTTGAGTACTTTATGCGGCCTAACCAATTGTCCTTTCTTTGGTATTGTTCGTCGAATCGCTGAGCTCCTTAAGTTTTGAGTTGAGCTGCACGATAACTGACAAATGCGTGCACTGACTGGACAGGTCCACTCAAATCTGTGTGGTTCTTTCGTCAAAAGACCATGTCAGACACCAATCTACATGGTTCTCAAATGATCTGACCAAGATTATATCCGTATTTTATATACACATTGACAGTGATTAATTTTATATATACAATGACATGAATATTTACTTTGTTAAGTATTATATTGTTTTAAGTATTGTAAATGTGAAGACTATGTGGGTTTTTGTTCATTTTCCTTTTTTTTCTCATTTAGTTTTTATCATAGTCTGGCAGTTTGAGTGATTTTATGCGGCCTACCCAAATGTCCTTTCTTTGGTATTGTTCGTTGAATCGTTGAGCTCCTTAAGTTCTTAGTTGAGCTGCACGACTACTGACAAATGCGTGCACTGACTGGACAGGTCCCCTCAACCTGTGTGGTTCTTTCGTCAAAAGATCATTTCAGGCACCAATCTACATGGTCTTCACATGATCTGACCAAGATTATGTCTGGACTTTAAAAAGAGACTGTGACCTCTGAGTTTGTTTCGGCCTTTCTTCTCAGAGTAGTCGGATACGAAACGCCGACCTCATCTAGTTTTTTTAAATATGATTGACGTGTAAAAGTGTTTGTACAAACCTACTTACAGAAATAAATCATTTATCATTTATCATTTATTTACCTTTTGGAAGGGGCGACTAGAATCAATTCTATTTTATTTGTAAATTTTGACGTTCAAAAGTGCCATCTATGTGCCTATTTGAAATAAATAATATGACTTTGACTTTGAATAAGCTATAACTTTAAACTAAGGTACGGAAATCGCTAAAGTATGAAACGTAAACAAATTAACTGTCAAATTTGACTGTTTGACTTTACTGAATTTTGTTTTTAAATAAGTGTTAAACGTGGCAAACATCCTAAGCTATTCAGGCTACTTTAGAAATCAGCACGAACAATACTTTAAAAAAATATATAAAAATAACTACAGCTTGTAAAAACAAAAAGATGAAATTATGTGTTTCAAATACTCTTATCTTTAAAATAAAAATATAAAAAACATACCTGAAAAATACTTTACATACCGAATCGTTGTGCTGAATTTCGTGTAGACTGTTTCGGACCTGAACAGCCGTGAGATGTCGATTTCTTAACATAGTGCTCACGATGAATCGGTCTTCTCGTGTAGTTGTAAACTTTGGCCTGTGATTTCCTGGTCTCCTGATGTTCATGCGTCTTTTGAAATCGCTGGAGTACTCTTTGGAGCGTTGATAAAGATACTCCTACTGTTCTAGCAGTGCTACGCTGACTTCTTCCTTCTTGTACCATGGTAATAATCCGTGTACTTTCTTCAGGTGTTAATGACATGATATTGCACTGAATACTCTGATCAATCCAAGGAACCATTTATTAGTGACAGATCGGTTTGGAACAAAAGCAGAAAAAATATTCTTTACTTAATTTTATTTTTTGAAATTTTTCAATACGCTGGATATTTTTTTTTAAATCTGTAACTTGTACAAATGAAACCTCTTTTTATCGATTTAAAACAAGCATTAGTAACCTGCTTACTACATATTATTAATTCTAGCGATCTAGGTACATAATTTATGGAGAAATCACGGTTTTTATTAGCGACCCGGAATTTTTGCGATCCAGTGTAATAACAGCCCCTTATCGATTAAAGGTTAAGCTACGCTTGAAGCGGTCGGTACGTTGATGGGTGACCATCCATTACATATTGAGAGCCCCCGTGCCTCGGAAAGCACGTTAAAACCTACAATTTTAATTTTAACAAGGTTTTTACTTTTTAATCGACTTCCAAAAAGGAGGAGGTTATGTTCGTCTGTATGTTTTTTATTTTTTTGGGTGGGATATTATCAAATAACTTCTCCCGCTCTGGGCGGAGTGGGAGGGCGTGTCAGACTTTTACTGACTAAAACCCAACCGTGTTCCTTCATTTGCCTGTGTGCCAGGGCCACGATATCCCTTTCGGACAAACTCGCAACCCTGGCAGGTTGTTTGAAAGGCTAAGTAAGCTTTTGAGGTGGACCAATTGTCACCAAGTCTAAATCTGATGAAGGGATCCCAAAGAAATCAAGGGAAGTCCTCAAATTTAATAGGCACACCTATAGCGATTTGAACTCATGCATTTGCACTCGGAAAACACTATTTGGTGAATGGAACTGATGATTAAAGCCACAGATGGCCACCAAAACTACTTAATAATAAGTATTTCACGGTTGCGATTCGATTAGACCAGGGTTGAACTAGGATTACCAGGAGAACTCCTCAACAATTAACGCCCCTGCATCGGGAACAGCAATATTTTGTAAAAGGGGATGAGCAGTTGACCTAAGGTTATTGTAACTTAGATAAATTACAAACAGACCCACTTGAAAAGGAAAATTTTAAAATCCTTTTAAATAAAATTACAAAGCCGAAATTAACTTTAATTTCGGAAGTTGGTGGCAAAAAAATAAAATATAGATCCAAATACACCGAGTTCCGAATTCAAAGTTATTTTTCACTTTGTTTTTTGGAAATCGGTTGTTGTTTAGGGTTCCGTACCCAAAGGGTAAAACGGGAACCCTATTACTAAGGCTCCGCCGTCTTGTCTGTCTGTCTGCCTGACCGTCTGTCACCAGGCTGTATCGCATGAACCGTGATAGTTAGACAGTTAAAATTTTCACAGATGATGGATTTCTGTTGCCGCTATAACAACAAATACTAAAAAACAGAATAAAATAAATATTTAAGGGGGCTCCCATACAACAAACGTGATTTTTTTTGCCGTTTTTATAGATAATGGTACGGAACCCTTTATACGCGAGTCCGACTCGCACTTGTTTTTTTTTTTTTTTTAATCTATTTTGTTAAGAACTTGTTGACGGGCCTGCACTGCCCCTGAGGTCCTCCCCTATCTATTAACACTGTAATTTGAAAAATTGTAAAAGCTAATTATTTTTAAAACAGTTACCGTGGAGTTTCATGCCGGGTCTTCTCCATAGGAAACGACCAATTGGAACCGTGCATCTACCTTCTGACGTTTCATAAGTGCCCATGTAGGTTTATGTGAAATAAAATATTTTGATTTTGAAGCCGTTCGTTCCTTTCGGCTGTCATTCGATCTCTGACAGTCGTAACGGGTCGTCAGAAGCCCAAGTCTGACAACCAGTCTTACTAATGGGTATCATGTTACCCAGTAACTGGGTTGTGGAGGTCAGATAGGCAGACGCTCCTTGGAAAACACTGGCATTCAGCTGCATCCTGACTCGAAGTTGATCCCAACATAGTTTGGAACAGGCTCGGCGGTCAAAGTCAAAGTCTAACCATTTATTTCAAATAGGCACATAAGAGGCACTTTTGAACGTCAAAATTTACAAAAAAAATAGAATTGATTCTAGTTTAGTTGCCCCTTCTAAAAGGTAGTTTCGTATGGAGAAGAATGGGCAAGAAACTCCACCGGTACTCTTTTAAAAATGTTTTACAATATTTTGTTTGAGTACATTAATTATATGATTATATGTGAAGACGATGCACCTAGAATAAAATTACTATACCATAATAGGTAAAACGAATTAAAAACTAAGCAATGAAAAATAACTTAATTATTAGATAGATACATGGTGTTCACATATTTACAAACATCGTAAAAGTACGTTTTTCTAAAAAAAATAAAAAAAAAAAATAAGTCAGTGTGTTATATCAGTCAGTGGGTATAGGTTATCACAGAATGTAAAATCAATATCATAAAAATAACAGATTTTACCATAAAAATAGCAACCAGTTTGATTTTGTCTAGACTCTAGATTGTCGTATGGAGCTGGACCAGCATTGTTTCCAAGCATTCCTGTCCTGGATATAATCCTCTAACTTGTAATATGCTTGTTTACAAAGTGTACTTTTAATATGTGTTTTAAATTTTCTCTCATTTAATCTATATATATGTTACGGCTAATACCCGAAGTGTGGCTACAACTAGTTTTAGCCGGTTAGAACTAGGTGTAGCCACTTACTCTTGGTTAAACCTAGTACGAGCCGATTGTTTTCGGGTAAAATCATTTGGGTTAGGTTAGGTTAGAACAGTAACCATTAACAAGCGAAGGCGAGCGAGCGAAGCGAGCGTGCCGCGGCAGCGGCCCCCGAGCGCCAGATCCCCTCTATTGTTGGTAAATTGGTTTTATCCAACAGGGATTGTCTGGACCTATAATTCTAACCGGCTAAAACTAGGTGTAGCCGCACTTCGGGTATTAGCCGTAACATATATAAAATTCAAAGTCCTGACTGACTGACTGATATATCAACGCACAGCCTAAACCGCTGGACCTAGAGACATGAAATTTGGAGGATGTGTTCTTTGTGAAGAGTAGGTATCCACTAAGAGGGTGAAATAGTGGATGGAAGTTTATATGAAAGTCCGTCAGTTTTGAAGTTAGGATCTTCAAATTGTGTGTATAGGCTGACGATAAAAAAAATAAGTTACACGTGTCTCAGCGTTTTTGATAATTCCACCCCCGAAGGGTTAATAAGGGGGATGATGTTGTGTATGGAAAGTCCTTAATTTTCTCTAAAGTCCTTAATCTATATATGTAAATAGCTTTTCCTGATGCAGAGACGTTAATTGTTAAGGAGTTCTCCTGGTACCTACTTAACCATCAGCTCCACTTCACCATAAATGCATTGTGAAGAGCATGAATTGCTTAGCAACCATATTAAAGTAGGTAATCGTTACCTCCTCTTATTTTATTTTATTTGGGAAAATAAACGGATACATATTACAATGTTATGCTAAAGAACTTAAAACTAAAATAGGAGTATAACCAACAACATTTTCCACATAATATAAAAAAAAGTTGAACAAACACGAACGGCGTGCGATATAAATTACCAACAATGAGTAGAGAGTATGATTAAAATTAAATATAAAAAATAAAACTAAACTGAAACATATACAGGAATAAATAATAATAATAGAAGAAAAAAAATATATAATAAAACATTTAAAATAGAAATTATGATTTTAGGATTGTGCACTTAATTCTGCTATAATTTTAAGCGCAACACTTCTATATTTTCCAACGGAAACAGCAAAGAACTCAATATCCTGGAAAGTCTTATTGAACTGAATAGTAATACGCCGTAGGGGTGCTCGCGATCCTGCGATTGATCGACAAGATGTAACAGCAAACAGCGGTCTCGCGCGCACACCTCGACACATAGTAGTTCTGGGTACTACATAACTTATTCTATTGCATAAGTCTATACAATCATATGAATTGTTACATAAATCAAACAGAAACGTCGATTCCAACATTATACGTCTAGATTTAAGGTTTTGAAGCTTATAGTTATTAAGTAAGTCACTGTAAGATGCATACGTACGAAAACAACGGAAACGCATGGCCTTTAAAAATTTGCGTTGTACTCTTTCTATCATGTTAGAATATTTTTCATAGAAGAGATTCCACACCGGGACCGCGTACTCCAACTGAGACCTGACCAAAGTTTTATAAAGGTATAAATAAGTACCAGGGCGTTTAAATTCCCGAGCCGATCTCATCACAAAACCGTAAATACGGAAAGCATTGTTCACAATTTTAGCAACATGAGCATCAAGATGGAGTTTATCATCCAACAAAACACCAAGATCACGGACCACTGTTTCTCTTGTCAGATCTATGTTGTTCAATGAATAAGCATATTTAAATACGTTTTTATTTTTAGTAAAACTAATGCAATGGCATTTGGATATGCTCAATTTAAGCTTATTCTTAACACAATATGCAGAGAATCTATTTAAATCTTCCTGCAAAAGTAAACAGTCACGCAAATTATTAATCGGTCTAAAAATGTTTAGATCATCTGCATATACCTAGTAATACTTTAGAATTTTGAAAACACGTAACTATATCAATCATAAACACAATAAACAAAAGAGGACCCAGATAGAGCCCTGAGGAACACCAGAAGTAACATTCAGGGTCGCAGAATTAAAACCGTTTATCACAACTTTCTGAGATCTGTTAAGAACGTAAGAAGAAAACCATCTCAATAGGTCGCCACGTATGCCATTAAATGCAATTTTACTCAATAGCAATTGATGGTCCACTTTGTCAAAAGCTTTTTTGAAGTCCGTGTATATAGTATACTCTTGAGTAGTTCCGGTGGCCATCTGTGATCTTCATCATCAGTTCCACTTCATCAAATGGCGCTTTTTGAGAGCAAATGCAGGAGTTCCTATAAAAAATATCCAAATTGCTATAGGTGTATATAATAATGGGACCACCTGGTAAGTATATCCCTTTCAAACAAAAAAAGATTTATTAATTCGGTCCAGCCGTCTTCCAGTAATCGGGGAACATACATAAAAAAACAGTTTCCGACTTTTGATGAAAAATGTAAAAAAAAATACCGTCCCCCCCCCCCTTATCTCCGAAGTTTGCAAAGATAAAAATCTGAAATTATTCAATGTGATAGAAGTTTATGTAAAGATTACAGGAAAAATAAAACGATGTCTCTAAATATCACAGTTTTTCAGAAATCATCAACATCATATATACGTACGGAACCCTCGGTGCGTGAGTCCGACTCGCTCTTGACCGGTTTTTTTTAAGGCGGTTAAAAACGAATTAGGCACATACCTACTATAATACTTTACGCACTAACATCTAAATCTGTTCGTTCAGTGAATAATTGTGCGGTATGAAAGTAAATATTACAGCGATAAAGTTCTTGCTCTTTCACGGAAGCCGGGAGTATAAATAGGAACGGCGAAAACCGTATGCACCTTTGTCATAATAACACGTTGGCTCGGTCAATACTTTCTTCAAATATTAATGCGCTTATTATCTTTCTATTTTTATTAATTTTAACTTTAACTAAGTAATTAGGTTAGTATTTTTTTTAATTTAAGTAATTTTATTTATTTGTAGGTAAACAGTCGTCATTGTTAGTTAGGGATAGTAATTAGGTAGTAACACTACATTTTATAATATTTATTATTCGTAAGTTTATAGTAAGTCAACTTTAATAATATTAGCCATTTAGTTAACTTAGTTAGTAGCCTACCTCGGTATTTAGTTACCTTAGTAGTAGTATTTTTGTTACGCTTTAGGTCTTTTATCAAGTTTACAAATATGATTAAAGAACTACTGAAGATTAATGGAACTTTGATTAGCCATACTATTATTCCAATCATAGGCGATGGGGCGTGTCTGTTCCGATCGCTTTCCTATTTGATGTACGGCACACAAGAAAGAGCAATGGAAGTACCTACCGTACCAAAAAGATCGGAAATAAACGGAAATCTAAAAGAGGTAGTCAATTTTAGAGGGGATGATTTTATGTTTCGGACTGGCGCAAAAATGGCTGAACGGATTTAGATGAAATTTGTTAACATACATATAGTTTATAATCTGCATTAACACATACTACTACACGTACTTTTAATTCCGGTAGTACGTTCTCGTGACATTTCCGACATCCACGCGGGCGAAGCCGCGGGCAGAAGCTAGTTTCAATATATCACAAGGTATTTTGTTGTAACATTTAACACAGTACCTACCCCATAAAAGATGTATGTACTTTAGATAATCTGAAAAGTGGTTGATCTATTTTATCTTTATTTCTAGTATTAAAATTATGTCTATCGCTTATCTTATTAAAAATATGTAGATTTTTCCTTACATACATAATATTTTCATAAATGAATTGGCAAGGTACCGTCATAATATTAATCCTTTTAAATAGTTCCCTAAGAGATTCGCGGATTGATTGATTGATTTTTGGGGTGCCAAATCTCCACGTACACCACTGTCGTTTGTCCAGAGTTCATTCATCCTAGCCTTACGAGTCTTGTGCGTCTGTTGAATTTGATAATTAAAACATTTGTTTAATCGTATTGCTGTGCACTTGACCTTAATCAGGCACCTTCACTATTTACATAACTAGGAAGTACAATACCAAAGAAAACTATTTTTTTTTAACACGGGGAATAATTATTTAAACAACAGAATGTGTAGAAATAAATTGACTGCCTCGTTGGTATAGTAGTAGCAAGCGCTACTGCTAAGCATGAGATTCTGGGTTCGATTCCCGGGCCGGGAAAAGTGTTTTTGGATTTCCCATCAGGCATTTCTAAGTAGCAGCCCGGACTCTGAATTGGAGCCCACTTGATGACAATAGGCTCGCCCTATTACATGGGTCTTAAACATAACTGAGGGCCTAGACAAAGTAACATTCGATTAGCAATGCCGCTAGTAGAAAAGCCAAAAAATGTATAGGGTTGACATAAACTATCGAAATGTCACGTGATCATAGGTCAACAAATAGAAATTAGCTAGACAATGTTATTCATCATTCGATTCCATGAAACGAATCGACAGTGTCGGACGATAACTTCCTTAGGCCTTGTTTACGGAGACGAGAGGTGTCGTGCGTCGCGTTGGGCGGTCCGGCCCGCACTAAATTCAAACATATGGCGTTTATGAGAGCGTTTACGGAGAAGCGATTTTACACGCGTTTGCTTGAAATGCAGGCGGAGCACGCGGATGGCACCGACGCGTCGCACGCGACGTTTATCGCGGCGGCGCGGCGCAAGCGGCGGCGCCGCCGTCGTCCGCTGCCGATGCACGTCACGTTGCGGCGACTCAGCACTAGACTTTGTGTCGCCAGGCTGATGCAATAGTTGCGAGGATTCGGGTCAGCTCCGGTGGAATGCGTGGTTCGTGGATTGTTGCTAGGTGGCTTTAACAGACGCATAACTTTTGTAGACGCATAAGGTGCTAAATACCAAATGGTAAAACTTGAAATTCATACAGCTTCTCCAACCAACAAAATTGCAGAAACTTTCCAGAGGCACTGTGAACATTGATAGAAAAATATGCATCCTTAAAGTCAATAGAACACATGTTCTGCAATCCATAAGTTTAAAATGTGGCGCAATAATGAATCTGTTTAAAGATCTTAAATTTAAAATAAATCTGTTTGTCCCATTACTTTTCTTATCAAGGAAAATATTTGATAAAAATTGACCATCACATGGTTCACACAAGCTTGTCATGAGCAGTTCATCTGCATCAGACTTAGGATTAATAAATGTCGATAAGATGTAGACTGGGATATAATGTTCGAAACTGGAATTTGCAAACCGTTAACACAAGTTTGCACCACAGGATCATTTGTGATTTGTGACCAATTATGGTAAAAAAAACTTTGATTTACCCGCCTGTGTGTTCAGTGTGTTGGTACTGTCCACTTCGGCTAACGACGTGGAGTCCGGTTGTTTAGCCGCGGAACACGGCGATCCGTCACACGGCGCATTGGTAGTGGCTTGCGTCACGTCTAATCTCGTTTAAGGTCCTTTACATTATCCTTTATTTTTTGCTATGGCAGGACAGCAAAAAGTTTGTCCTTGTTTGTGTCTCACTGTAATGTGTGACATAAAAGTTTGCCGGCATCACTAAGGGCTAAGGAATATTATTGTCTGACTATTAGTCTCCTCGGCGCGAGAGCCGGTTTGCAAGACAGCAGTGATTGTGTTGGCTACACAGGTAGAAGATAATGCCTTCTGTTTATTAACCAATATGTTGTTCTGATTTCAGCATTAAGTGTTGGAGCCTGGGCTAATTTTAATTGTATGGTACATTATAAATCTTCAATATTGATATACTTATATATATATATATATATATATATAGGCATTAACAAGAATATAAGTACTCCTGCTATCAATGTCTGTATGGACGTTTTCACCAGCCTTCTCTTCCCCTACAGACTCTTCTCCAAATGAACACAAAATATCAGGCTCTAACTATTGGATACTTCCCATAGCCGCATGTTCTAGAGGCGGTGCATCCGTGGAAGTGGGTGTGAAAGTAGCCTCGGGTACAATGGCAAAAGCGCGTTCCGGCTCGGAGCTTAAAGTTGCTGTCGGCAGGAACATCGGTTCACGCTTCAGCTTTGGATGTGAAGTTGGATCGGATAGAATGTTACCTAAAACAATAGACCGAGTTTTAATAAATTCGTGATATAAACTCACGGTTTGTACTCTAGAATTGGACATCAGTCTCTAACAGATTGTATAAATTCATGACATAATCTCCCAGACTATGTTCAAGAATTACAATTTCTTGATACAAACTCACGGTTTGTACTCTAGAATTGAACATCAGTCTTTAGCAGAAATGTAAGTAGGTACAAATTCATGACATAATGTCCCGGATTAAGTTCTAGAATCTTAAACACACTTACAAATTCTTAATACAAACTCACGGTTTGTACTCCAGAATTGATCATAACAGTCTCACCCATAAGATTGTAAATACAAGATTACGACACGATAATATATCTCGAAATATGTTCTAGAAGGCCACGCGGTCCGGCTTGCGCCAGCACAGGCGCCGCGCGCCGGCCGGCGATGTTTTCATTATTCAAAATTTAAAATTTTACCGACCTTCGTTTTGCGGAGCCTCCTGCAATGATACTGCGTACTGATCACTATCAGAATATTGATTTTGTTCGAAATCCGAACTAGCATTGTGGTACCTCCGTTCCCGTTGTTTACGACGAACACGAAACATCTTTTTCTCCAATTTTCTAATTTTCCGAGCTAAATACTCCTCTTCGACGTAGCGTTTTCGTTTTCCCATGATCAACACTAAGAAATACACTGAAATACCACTAAAAAGTCTAAAAAACTCAATTAACTAATTTACGATAAGAAAATTACGTGCGCGATGGCAACCACACAAAACGTGTATGGGATACCCACATTAGGACGCATAAAATATTTTTTTGAATTGTTGCTCTAAAATAGTGTAAGATGGCAGCACATGTCCGTGCTACTACAAGTTAATCAAGTGTAAATCTCTCGGGCGAATCACTGAATTTTAATGTAAGTTTCTACTCGCGTAATTTTTTTTTGTTATGTGATAAAACTACAAATTAACGATTTTCGGATTTTTTCCTTTACTTGTGCTGTAGGTACCTACATGTGATGACCTTGCTTCTTGCCAAATTTAATCATTCTAGGTCAACGGGAAGTACCATATAGGTTTTAATTTATTTGCGAGAATCTAAATCGCAAATTTTTTTGCGTTGCTCCAAGGTACCGTTTTTCCCGTCCCGTCCCGTGATGTGGGGGTATCGTTCATTAGGCCGTGTAAAACATAGGTCTACGGTTATTACTGACCACTGGCCCTACCAGTGTGTCAAAATAATGACGCCACTGTAGCGGCACGCTGTATAAGTAACACGTGTAACATAGTTTTTGTTCATAAAAGCGTGCCCGGCACACTAAATAGTCTAAAATAAACAAATAAACCCGACTTCAAAAAAGAACATTTAAAAGTAATGCACTAAAACACCGAAACGAGAATAGACTCGTTGACTAAAGAGATATATAAAATTAATCTTGCAGTCGGGGGGACCTCTTACATTAAAAAGTGTTCTACAAAACGGTCCCCCGACAGCAATGATAATTTTCGGGTTTTTGTTTTTTTTTGTTACTTGTATTTGACGTGTAAACTATTTATTTTCATTTTTTCAGTCTTGCTTGTGACCACAAGACCTACGCAACAGCGATGACTTTTCATAAATTTGCGCGAAAACACATACGTTTATGTATGCATTTTAACAGATAATGCAAATGAATATTCATAAGACATGTGACGCACGCAAATATTTACTCGTTTGCGTCAATTAAATAGTGATCATTGGAATATAATTACTGAAACAAAAATCTGCCTAGCCTTTTCCTAACTATGTTGAGGTTTACTTCCAGTCTGACCGGATGCCAGTATTTTTTGAACATGATATCCCTTGTTGAGATTCTGGCTCGGGCTAAATAATAACAGCCGCACGGGTTGATCGATGGCTAAGCTACGCTTGCCGAGGTCGGTCCGTGGATGGGTGACCATCCATTACATATTGAGATCCCGCCGTGCCTCAGAAAGCACGTTAAACCGTTGGTCCCGGCTGTCATTTTTAGATGTTTGACAGTTGTTACGAGTAGTCAGAAGCCCAATAGTCTGACGACTTGTTTAAACCTTTATTTGATTCTCTGTTTATGTAAACAGCGCATACATTTTCATGAACCGTCAACGCTCTGTAACTTAGCATTAATTACAAAACGTTGAGGGCTATTCCGAAACCATTATATTATTACCCTTGGTTGACTGGTAGAGAATGCCTAAGGCATTATGTCCGGCTTTGCAACTTATTGTGTGCGTGTAGATTAAATAAGTAATAAATATATTGTCAAACGAACCTTTTTACCCGACTTCAGCGAAGCCTAAAGGAAGGGTTTTTTTTTGCAGGCTCGTGGCTGAATAATAACACCAGCATGTCGGAGATTGGGCACGTCACAATTGTGGCGATAAGTCTCCTCTTTGAGGGGTTGCCACGGCGTCCTCATCTTCCGCCTGACGCAGGTCCTCACCCGACACGGATGTTTTGGGAGGTTCCTGTTTAGGATAAAGCGAGAGGAAACGCCCGGGTGCCACCACTGTGTGGATCGCCCGGAGGACACGGTGGAGCCTACAGTCGAGGTCTGCCCGGCTTGGGCGAAGCACCGCCGTGTCCTCACGGAGGCGATTGGCGGCGGCGATCTCTCGCGTCCGGCCCTGGTTCAGGCCATGGTTCGGAGCGAGAGTGCATGGGAGGCCGTAACTTCTTTTTGCGAAGCAGTAATGCTCGCGAAAGAGGAGGCGGAACGCGTGAGGGAGAGGCAAGGTTCGCGCCCTCGCGCCCCTAGTCGCCGCAGGAGACGCCCCGGGCGTCGGGAGTCACAAGCCGATTTCCCGCAACCGTAGGCGCGGGCCTGTGGACGGTGAGCGATGGGTAGCTCGCCGTCCGATAAGGACCAAGCCCGGGTCGACGGCGCGTTGTGTTCCACGCGCGCCTCAAAGAGATGTTAGCACCAACTGACGGGGTCCGTTAGGACCAATGCCTGCCAGGGTTGCGAGTTTGCCCGAAAGGGATATCTTGGCCCTGGCACACAGGCAACGGAAGGAACACGGGTGGGTTTTAGTCAGTAAAAGTCTGACACGCCCTCCCAGAGCGGGAGAAGATAATATTATGTTTTTTCGATATCCGCCCAGCACGCGTAGCATGACCAATTCTATCTCTGTTCTACCAAGAATAGACAAAGTTTTTGATGTGAAACATTCAACAGCCGCACGTAAAACCGACTGCTGGCGGCGCGACGCGTCGCTACTATATACAGTCATCTGTAGTAAGTGTGTAAATAATTTTGATGTTTCACATCTGCCAGGCGTCCCGTGACGGCTCAATTTTTTGAGATAATTATTACGTTTATTTCGAAAAAAAAATGTGTCAAACGTCAAGTTTTTGATTAATAAACACCAGCGATTTTTTTTTATATTACAACAAAAAAAAAAAAATTCAAATATCTCGAAAACGGTGCGTCCTAGGCAAAAAATGACAAAAATTTAACCAAAAAGTAGTTTAAATTTACTGATTTTGAGTTTTCAAAATCAGTAAAGATTCTTGTCTAGGTCTAATTTGATGTAGACTATGTACACTTGTCGAGTAGAAATGTTTTTACCCCAAGTGTCAAATCAAAACTTCAAAATCAGGGTTTTTGGTTACCATTTTAGAAAAACCCTATCGAAAACCCTTTCCATGAAAAGGGCTTTCGATAGGGTTTATCAAAGCAGTTAACAAAAACCCATACGGTGTGGGTAATTTTGAATGGCTTAAACTAAGCCGTTCAAAAGGGTTACCCACACCGTATGGGTTTTTATCGAAAACCCTTTCAACGGGTTACCAAAATTTAATTTAAGCCGTTCAAAAGGGTTACCCATAACGTATGGGTTGAATATACCGCTTAGAAAAACCCTTTCAATGGGTAACCAAAATGGTCGCTGCTTCTAACATCTGAGACAGACGTCTTCTAACATGTGTTAATCTGTTGAAATATTCATGTCTTAATATTTTGAATTCCGTTTAAAGCGACCATTTTTAGGGTTCCGTACCCAAAGGGTAAAACGGAAACGCTATTACTAAGGCTCCGCCGCCGCCGTTTATCTGTCTGTCCGTCTGTCACCAGGCTGTATCTCATGAACCGTTATAGTTAGACAATTGAAATTTTGTTTTTGTATTTCTTTTGCCGCTATAACAACAAATACTAAAAAACAGAATAAAATAAATATTTAAGGGGGCTCCCATACAACATGATTTTTTTGCTCGTTTTTGCTCGATATTGATAACGGCAACCGGTAGACGCTTGAAATATTCACAGAATATTTAGTTATATATTCACTTTAAAAATAAATAATTAAATTAAAATAAAACAAATATTTAATCCCATACAACAAACGTGATTTTTTTGTCGTTTTTATAGATAATGGTAAGGAACCCTTCGTGCGCGAGTCCGACTCGCACTTCGCCAGTTTTTTAACTTCCACGACCCATCTTACTACTCGTAATAGTTACCATCCGGGATTTATTAGCATCTTCAGTGCTGAGGTGAAATTCTTGCCTACTCTTTGTAGGAAGCATAAGAGCATTATAACCATGCTCTTCTATGTTAGGGAGGGAGTCTCTGAATCCTCTATCTAATTTAGGTAAATCATCAGGCATGAAGTACAATATGCATGAGAGCTTTATCATGTACTGATCTGGACATAATAGTTGCATCAAACATTGTTACTGCATATGCGCCTTGTACAAAGTAAAATGTTATGACTGCTGGACATAGGTCTCCCCAAAAGGTTTGGGGTTTGTCAAAATCGCCACCCTTGGCAGGCGGGTTGGCAATCGCAGTACGGTGTTAAAATGCATATAGAACGCTGCTGCCCATTCTCTAGTAAGCCCCTTAGTCGCCTTTTACGACACCCACGGGAAGAAATTGGGTGGTGCTATTCCTTCGGCACCACACGGACTATACAGGGTGTGTTTTTGAGATGGGGCAGTAAGGGCAGCTACCTTAACCGTTGTAAATACAGGAAAACGGTTTTAAGAACGTGACAGAAAACTTAAATAAAGAACAATTTAATACTCGTGATAGTTAATTAGTAATGTAGGCAAATAAACTCTCAGATATTATAACCCAAAGTCTACCCACCAAGCACAATCACTCTCTCACACACACACACACCACACACACACTACTAAACACTCACGCATACACACTAAACACAACAAAAACACACACACACGCGCGCACACAAACTACTCAAGAGCATGCATGCACTAAATTCGTCAATTTATAATTTTATTTTATTGCATCTATTTTTATTGTTCCAAAAACAGGGGAAGACTTTGACTCCTGTAACACAGGTTCCACCTAGCACAGGAGTCAGAACTTCAAATTAAAATGTAACTCCTTAATTAATGTCAATAAAACATTGTTATCTTATTTTTTTTTTATTTTAAGAGACTGTCCTTAACTTTTTGATAAATTTTGATCAACATTCACAGATTTTGAAAAAAATGTACAGTCAGCAGGAAAATGGGTAATTTTCACAAAATCTTTTTTTTATGCCATTCGATCCTGTTTCTGATAAGGATTAAAAACGTGTATTGGGCCAACTGAGGTTTGAGTACTAGAAAAGTCATAAATCGCTATCGCAACTTTTCCCATACATTTCGTAACAAATGATACTCCAACTTAGTTTTTTTATGATCGATAGATGTACCGCTACATTAAAGACTGGCCAAAAATAAACAAAAAAAAAATTGCCGGAAATCGCATCAATCGATTTCCGGCATTTGGCGGCAGTGGATACAAACATAATTATGGTCCTTTATGTGGTCCGTGACCACCTCACAGTCCTTATCTGACGACTCTACACTTTTTTTATGTTGTTGCGCTATTTAAAAATTGAACTTCATAAAAAGAAATACGACAGAGTTCAGGAACAAAGATTTACTTACCACGATTCTCTAAGGAATGAATGCTAGCACATTATCAGCTGCTACCCGCTCTGTAGTAAAGAGAATAAACCTATGCCTACGTCAAAACGGTTACCATTTTAAACACCTCATTTAGTCAAACATAATCATGTTCTAGACAATTTGTATAAGAATATTGTAGATATCTTATGTGACGCTCCTGTGCAAACGAGTGAGAGAGAAAGGTACAGGCCAAAAAGAGGTAAAGTGTGTGGATGGAACAATCATGTTCGAGACGCTCACCAAGAGGCCAGGCTTAAATTCTAACTGTGGGTATTAAATAATAGACCGACTTCTGGAGTAATTTATGAAGAACTGTGGAAGGCTCGAAAAATTTTCAAGGGTCGTCATAAATGGTGCCAAAAAAATAGGGAACAAATAAAAATGGATTTTATAGCTAAGCAAAGAGCGACTAATAATTTTAGTAAATTTTGGAAAACTACGGGTAAATTGGATACCAAGCCTGGACTACCGGTGAGCGTTGGAGAAATAAAAGATCCAGAGGGAATCGCAAACATGTTCATGGAACACTTTAAAGTGCGGTCACCTCTTGGTCCCTCAGTTACGATGACCGGTGCTGAGTCTTGCCGTGAGGGAGTGGAACCAGTAACGTATTTTTCAGCTTAACAGGTCAGGGCTATAATCAAAAACATGAGTAGAGGCAAATCTCCCGGACACGATGGACTCAGCATCGAGCATTTTAAATAGGCAGGTGTTCGTCTCCCAAGGGTCCTGTCCTTGTTTTACTAATTGTGCATTAGTCAATCACACCTACAAGCTGAACTAATGAAAACTATAGTAGTACCAATAGTCAAAAACAGGACAGGAGATATTTTGGACAAGGGAAACTACCGACCAATCTCTCTTGCGACGACCATTGCTAAAATATTGGACAGTAGGCTTTAGTGTTGCCCAAATTCAGTCTTGGTCTTGCAGTCTTGGTCTTGTTCTTGCGTTTTTGCAAGACCAAGACCAAGAACAAGACCGCGTATTTTTAGCAAGACCAAGACCAAGACTGACCGTGCAAGACTTGAGCAAGAACAAGACATAGCCTGCAAGACTCTTGCGTCTTGCAGCTAGGACTTAGCGCTATTTCACTGAGTAGTTAGGTGTAACAGTTCGGTGTATAGGTAGGTACGCTTAGGAATTCTATGAGACGCAAAAAACTGTATCAAAGAATATGAAAAACTGGACCTATGCGCATTACGACTAATACCATAAACATAGCGAATAAAAAAATATCTATTAAAATCAAACTGAGTGCATGCATAGTTATGTTTTAACCATCGGCACTTTGATAATGCGGCATCAAAGGTTTTGTACTTACTTCTCAAAGAAATTTGCCGCTTTTCGGAAGTACATGATTATGATACACGCGCCGGCGGCTTCTTTTGAAATCTAAAACAATCGTTGCCGCCACGCCGAAATCATAACATTTGTGACACTATTTGATTGCCGCCATAGGGCGTAGGTATACTCATGCAAAATAATTTCGAATTTTTTTAAGAGTACCTACAGGTGTTCCAAAGAATAAATAAGTTTCAGAGTGCTTAGAATGAAAATGAATACATTATACTGATCACGCAAGTAGTATTATGATTAGGATAAAATGGTAAGGATAGGTAGTAGATGTCATATTAATTCATTCTAGTAAGTATATATTATAATATTGATTACTTATATGGTTTTAAACTAATTACTTAGGTACTATTATTGTACATTTAGTCATTATATTTCTTAAGTTTTTACAAGAAAAAATAGCAAACAAGTGTTCAAATATCACCCGTTTAATAAATATTGTAGCCACTTTTAAATATACTTGAAACGTGTAAAAAAATTCTACAAAACTAATAAAATAATATAAAAAGCGTAGGTACTTACCTACTAATAAAATAAAAAGCCTGCGATAAGAGTTTTGTATTACTTACCAGCCCGAATATCTCTGAGAGAGATGATGAGAGTAAGTATTTACTAGCTGTGCCCGCGACTTCGTCCACGAGGAATAGTAACTTTGGAGGTATAGTGACGTTCAGGACTTATTTATTTATTTTAAAACTTCTGTCATCAAACATACAAACGAACTCTTCAGCTTTATAATATTAGTATAGATGTACGCCAAAACATTCACTTATATGTAAAGAATAGTGATTGGCACTAATTCTATTTTATTCACGCGTCGCGTCTGTACAAGTAGGTAATATTTAGTGTGTGTTTGTACGCCGCACGCGGCATTGTTTGATTTGCGGCGGCATCCTTTTCATAGAGCCGGCACGTGGCGAGGCGGCGCGGTAGAAAGCAAGGAAACGTACTATAAATAAAGGAATTATTTTAATTCCAGTCATTTCCAATTGAGCTGTGCTTCGAGTCTAACTTAATAATTGTTTTTACTAATTCTCGTTGTTTTCTAAAAACGTATCACGTGTACAATTTAATATGAGTGACGAAGATTCAAATTATTCTAGTCCGAGTAACGAGAGTTTGAGTCACAGATCTAAAAGACCCAAAAGCAAATTTGAGGAGTTTTTCGAAATTATTCATGCATCCCAAACTGCCTTCTGTAAATTGTGCCAACATAAAAAGATTGAAATAAAAATGAAAAACAGAAACACTTCAGGCTTAAGGAAACATCTAATATCTTTCCACAAAAAGGAATCAGAAATATTTCTTCCTGTTAAACCAAAATTAAGTGGAGATATCATAAGCTTTTTAGTAACCGCTGGAAGAAGTGGACAGGTAAGAATATTTTTTTAACAGTTAAAAGAATTTTAACTCCGCGTAGCTATTCATGCGATACTTTCAAAAACGCCATTAACTTACGTAAGTATTTTTGAGTTAGTGGTGTTTTCATCTAGGGGTGCGACATATTAAGTATGTAATTATCGTCTTAAATATTTTTTATAAACACCCATATTTTCATTTAATCGGCCAGTAACAACTAAGTACTTTATTTTGGTAAATTACAGTACAGTGCAACCTTAATATAACAAATATCAATTTAACGATTTTCTCGATTTAACAACAACAAACCTCCTCCTCTTATACGCTCAAACCTAGTATGTTTTAAATAATAACACAAGATTTATTGTTTTGTTTCAGTCGGAAAACAGCAGTGACAACATCACGACAGCTACAGTTGATTGGGTGGTGAAAAAATATCTTCCCTTCTCATTTTTCGATGACGAAGCTACACAAGTATATTTTCGACGTATTTGCCCTAATATGGTGTTTCCTAAAAGGTCTACACTTAGAAGGAAAGTCAAAGAGCGATTTGAAGAGCTCCAATTGAATCTCAAGGAACGACTTCAACAATTATCATCTAAAATGTCTTTTACCATTGATGGGTGGACGTCAATTGCTGGTAGGAGTTACTACGGGGTTACTATTCATTATATAGACAACGAATGGAAGTATCAATCTGTAGTTCTTGATTTTATACCATCACGCGGTCGACATACTGGGGAAGATATTGCAACGATTTTCCATGAATGTTTATTGGAATATGGCATAATTGATAAAATACAAGGTATCACGGTCGACAACGCAACTGCAAATACCAAATTTATGTATGAACTGGGCAAACAGCTGCCGCCACACTTTGATTCAGACAATCAACATTTCCGGTGCTTTGCTCACATTTTAAACCTTGGTGTACAAGATTTATTAAAGACCTTAGCATTACACTGTGAGTCTGACACTAACGCGCAAGATCAGCAGTACGAAGACTATGCAGACGAAACTGAGGATGAGGAAGATGAAGAATCTGCACCAAATATTGCTGACTCGCGTACATCTGTAACAAAGTTACGCAGTATTTCCAGTAAAATAAAAAGAAGTGAGATAGTGAAGAAGAAGTTTCAGTCTGCTTGTGAAGCAGCTGGCGTGCCATCAAATCTAAATGCCATTCTTGACTGTCCAACGAGATGGAATTCCACACATGATATGATTGGATTTGGTTTAAAAGTGAGAGCGGGCATTGACATATTGTGCAGTTCTGTCACCGAATTAAATGATTTTCAAATCACAGCTAATGAATGGCAGGTACTCGAAAAATTACATAAATTTCTAATAAACTTTAAACTTTTAAGTACAAAACTTGGTGGAGACAAATATGTTACATTGCCGCTAGTCATTGTATCATTCAATCTCTTGCTAGATAAAATTGAATCCATGGTAAAACAGTTAGATGAGAAACCTAATCGATCTGAAGTGGATGAAAGGCTCATTCTAGCTTTCCAAGCAGCTCGAGACAAAATGCTTAAACATTACAAGAAGAGCAACTGGATTTATTGTACTTCTTTAATTTTAGACCCAAGGCATAAGGCTCAGACTTTTGACAACTTAAAACAGAAAGTCTGCGCAAGTTCAATGAACTTTATGAAGAATATAAAAGTCTACACTCACTGAACAAATCTCTGGAATTACCAGAAAAAGAAAATAAAGTATGTGATGAAGATGAAGACGTAATAGACTTTGATAAACTCTATGAATGTCCCTCGACGTCATCTGGATCTTGTCTTCAAGGCTTAGTGATAGACGAGTTGGAGGAGTACCTGAGAAAACCAAGAACTGCCAGCTCGGAAGACATTTTAGATTGGTGGAGGACGCATGAGACAGAGTATCCGATTTTATCGAAAATGGCCCGTGATTTTCTCTCAATACCTGCAACTTCAGTACCTGCTGAGAGGTTATTTTCTAAAGCATCATTAGTAATTAGAAAACATAGAAATAGGTTAAGTGATGAGTCAGCCAGATGGTTACTTTGTATTAATTCTTGGTCAAAAAAATTGATATAAAGTATCATAACCTAATGATAAAGCTGTTGATTTGTGTTGTATTTTATTTTTTATTCAAATAAATGATAAATCGTAAAACTCTTTTATTAAATTTCTTATAAGTTGAGGGTTCAATCTCTTTCTAGACAGATAAGTATTGTTCTTTAAAATACAGTCAAGTTATTGTAATTAATTTGTTTTTTTACATGTTTTAGCAAATGTAAGCTTATAAATCATAAATGTTTATTAAGAAACAGTTACTTCCATGGAAAACGACATATAGGTCAGTTGATTTTTCGAATTTCTTATCAAATCTTCAGTTATTTATTAATCTGCTTGATCTTTACTATGGCTATGTTAATTCAAGCTCACAATGTTCCAATTCTAATACGTTTTTCTAAGATTTAAAGTAAACTTTAATAAATAGTAATAGACTAATAGGTAATTGCAAGACTTGCAAGACTCTGGCTGCAAGACCAAGACCAAGACCAAGACTGGGAGCGCAAGACCAAGACCAAGACCAAGACCAGGTGTATTGGCGCAAGACCAAGACCAAGACTGGCTAAGTCTCGTCTTGTTCTTGCATTTGGGCAACACTAGTAGGCTTGATTCGTGCTTGAAAAATTATCTACGCTTGCACGATGCACAATTTGGGTTTCAACCTGAACTTTCAATGGAAAGTGCTATCCTAAGTCTCAAGAAAACTGTCCAATGTTTCCTGGATCTTTCCAGGGCCTTCGACCTTGTGTCATACGATGTGCTTTGGAAGAAGTTGGGAGACAGGAATGTACCGGCTGAAGTTTGTAAAATCTTGCAATATTGGTACGCGAACCAAACTAATAATGTGAAGTGGTCCAACACACACTTCAACTTATACGTTAATGACCTCATGGTCGAGCTCAGCAGCATGCGTGTCGGGTGCTGCTGGGCCCGACTGCAGGATCTATTGCAGAGATGTTGAAAGTATGCGAGGACTATGCTGCTGCACATGGACTTGTGTACAATGTTAAAAAATGTGAGTATATGGTCTTTAAGGCCGACGGTAAATGCACAGACTATGCACCTAATCGTACCCTAAATGGCTTGAGCATAAAAAGAGTGAATACATTTAAATATCTGGGTCACATGCTTACCGACGACCTTAAAGATAATGTATATATTGAGAGGGAGCGTAGGGCATTGGCGGTCCGAGGTAATATGTTGGCACGTAGATTCTCCCGCTGTACCGACCAAGTTAAGGTAACCCTAGTCAAGGCATATTGTCAAGGTCTGTACACGGGAGGTCTATGGACCAGCTACACCAAAAGGTCACTGGATGTCTTGCGCGTCCAATATAATAATATTTTCAGAATGCTCTTGAGACTGCCCCGTTTCTGTAGTGCGTCGGAAATGTTTGCGCAGAATCGAACAGATGGCTTTCATGCGATCATTCGATGAAAAATCGCATCGTTAGTAACTAGATCACGGGCCAGTAGCAACAGCATTTTGAAAACAGTGTCTGAGAGTTTCTATTCTCCCATTTTGAGGCATTTTGTGGGGAGGATGGCCAGGTGAGAAACTCGTACCCTGCTTGGTCATCTTCTGCGCAAGGTACTTCAAACTCTTATATTAATAATATTATTTTTTTGCTTACTAACACTAGCTATAAGGTATTACTAACAATATGGATCTCTGTTGTCTTTACAAATAAATTTTGATTTGATTTGATTTAATAAGTAAAATTTGTAGGCGAGTCCAAATGTAAAGTTTCAAGTTTTTAATTTTAAGGTGAAATAATACCCAAAGTAGAAGAGATACCTGACGGTTGATGTCGGGACGTTGTATGTATGCTAGTTGCGCGGTAAACTCTGCTTGCGCGATGCAGGATTTGCGTGACGTCAGTGTGACGCGTAGTTTGCATGTGGCCGCTACAGATCCTTATAAGAAAGAGGATCGATTAGCATAAAAAAGTTTTGTGAAAATTGCCCATTTTCCTGCTGACTATACATTTTTTTCAAAATCTATGAATGCTGATCAAAATTTCTCAAAAAGAAAAGGACAGTCTCTTAAGACCGTTTTCCTGTAGTTACAACGATTAAGGTAGGTAGCTGCTCTTACTGCCCCATCTCAAAAATCCACCCTGTATAGGTATGTGTAATCTACACTAATGTTACAAAGCTGAAGAGGTTGATGTCTTTTTGTTTGAACGCGTTAATCTCTGATCTACCAGTTGGATTTGAAAAAATATCTTTACATTTGATAGCCCAAATCTTGAAGAAGGTTATAGACTATTTAACATCACGCTACGATTCTTAAGAGCCGTAAAATACTTATTATTAAGTAGTTTCGGTGGCTCATCATCTGTTCCACTTCACCAAATGGTGCTTTTCGAGTGCAAGTGCATGAATTACTTTAAAAAATACCCAAATCGCTATGCAGGTGTGCCTATAAATTTTGAGGAATTCCCACGATTTTCATGGGATTCCCTCATCAAAATCTGACTTTGTGACAATGGGACCACCTCGAGAGCATAACCTTTTGAACAAACAAAAATTTTTGCAAATCCGTCTATGTATGACGGAGTTATGCCCGAACATAAAAAAGTTAGAACAATGTAAAACAAAAATTGAGCAAGCCACAATTGTGGCGATAAGTCCCCCTCTTTGAGAAGTGGCTAGAGAGGCACCACGGCGTCCCGAAACGCCCGGGTGTCACCACTGTGTGGATCGCCCGGAAGACACGGTGGAGCATAAGGTGGAGGTCTGCCCGGCTTGGGCGGAGCACCACCGTGTCCTCACGGAGGCGATTGGCGGCGGCGATCTCTCGCATCCGGCCCTTGTTCAGGCCATGGTTCGGAGCGAGAGTGCATGGGAGGCCGTCACCTCCTTCTGCTAAGCAGTAATGCTCGCGGAAGAGGAGGCGGAAAGCGTGAGGGAGAGGCAAAATTCGCGCCCTCACGCCCCTAGTTGCCAAGGGAGACGCCCCGGGCCTTGGGAGTTGCAAACCGATTCCCGGCCACCGTAGGCGCGGGCATGCGGATGGTGTGCGATGGGTAGCTCACCGTCCGATAAGAACCAGGCCAGGGTCGACGGTGCGTTGTGTTCCACGCGCGCCTCAAAGAGATGTCAGCACGAACTGTCAATTAGGGTCATGCCTGCCAGGGTTGCGAGTTGGTCCGAAAGGGATATCGTGGCCCTGGCACACAGGCAAATGAAGGAACACGGGTGCCATGGGTTTTAGTCAGTAAAAGTCTGACACGCCCTCTCGGTCAACTCAGAGCGGGAGAAGTTATTTGATAATTTTCCACACAAAAAAAATGCTCTTTTGAATAGTCAAAGAGTCGGTCAATTAGTCAGAAAGTTGAAGCCCATTCCTAAACGTAGATCTCTATGGAGAAGAACAGGCAAGAAACTACAAGGACACTCTTTTAAATTAAGATATTACAAAATCCTGGGTACATTATTCTTGTCGCTTCGTCTTCGTACGTGAGAACAATGAAATAAAAACAACGACAATAAAATATAACGGAAAATAAAGTCATTAATAGAATAACCCACATTTTTTTTCATCTCATGAATTATGTATAGGTAATTGTGAACTAATCAAACATTTAATACCTTTGATATTTTCGTCTACTTACTATAGTTTTAATTGTTATTAGATAGTCTGAAGCCAGTGGTTGAAAAGAATAGTTATTCACCAATTAGTAACTACAGTGCAAGTTAGCTTGGTAAGTGAGTAGTATTTAAGTACCAATATGACTTTTTGAATTCATGTGTATCTACTTTCTGAGTTTATTGTGGAGATTATATATATTTATATATTATCGAGGAAACCTAGACTCATAGTTAATATAAATCACGTCTAAGCACGTCTTGAGCAAGCGTGAAGATCAATTCTCGTGCCTTCTGTGTGTGAAAAGAACCCTCTGCCATGCAGTAGGACATAGGTAATAGGTGAAACGGGCTGGTTTCCGCAACTCCACGTCAATGTACGCGCGTATTTTGCGTACGGGTGGGAAAATCGATTATTCGATCCACCCCAGCTCCTCAAGGAAAGCCAGCAACGCCTTGGTGTTACTGACAATCTCACAAAGGGTACCTGGGTTACCGAAGTATAACACAATAATAGACCGATATTAATATTAATAGCTACATAAGTTGAAGACATAGGTAACAATATTATTTCACAAAAACGAGTCACTCGAGTAGTCGGAAGCCCGAAAGTCTGACAACCATTCTCGCCAAGGGGTATCGTGTTACCCAGTAACTGGGTTGTGAAGGTCAGAATGCTGGAGGCGTACAGAATACCGGCTGTATCTAGTTAGACTGGAAACCGACCTCAACATAGTTGGGAAAAGGCTGGCAGATAATGATGACAGTCATATTTACAATACTCTAGACATACTGCCAAGATCTTTCATTCCGCCGCAGACTCATCATAGTCAGATTTAGCGTCCTAGAGAGCATTGAGCGAGAGAGTGTGAAGGACAGGAAACGGTGTCTCTGACTAGTCTTTTTTATATTCCCAAGGTTTCCCTGAACCATGGTGGAGATAGAACCTATGGATCCTGCCCAGCAGTTCGAAGCTAAGCTCCTGCTTCGTCACAAGGCGATGCACGAAGCGACGGATCGCGGAGACTCTGCCGTGCAGCAGTTCTACCGTGATGCCGCCGTGTTCGTGACGGGCGGCTCCGGCTTCCTAGGCAAGCAGCTCATCGAAAAACTCTTCAGGTGAGAATATAACTCAGCTTCTTTCATCCACTTGAGGTTCAATGTATGATAGTTAAATAATAAAAAATGAAAAAAAAAGTAGCTTTTATTGATTCCCTGAAGAACAGGCAAGAAACTCCAAGGACCCCTTGGAGTTTCTTGCCTGTTCTTCTCCATAGAGATCTACGTTTTGGAATGGGAAAATAGCTTCCACTTTCTGACTAACTGACCGACTCTTTGACAATTCAAAAGTGCCTGTAAATGATTTAATTGAAATAAGTGCTTTACGGCTCCAGTCCTGAAGGAGCTAGCGAGTCTCTTTAACTCCGTCATTCAAGACGGTACAACGCCCGAAGCGTGGAGCAGAGGTGCGGTGGTTCTGTTCTTCAAAAAAGGCGACAAAACCTTGCTGAAGAACTATAGACCTATCTCACTTCTGAGCCACGTATACAAGCTGTTCTCGAGGGTCGTCACGAACCGTCTCGCCAGGAGACTTGACGAGTTCCAGCCGCCAGAACAAGCCGGTTTTCGAAAAGGCTTCAGTACCGTAGACCACATCCATACTGTTCGGCAAATTGTACAGAAGACCGAGGAGTACAACCAGCCGCTGTGTATGGCATTTGTGGACTACGAGAAAGCCTTCGACTCCATCGAAATATGGGCAGTTCTGGCCTCTCTACAACGATGTCGAATTGACTGGCGATGGCGCTACATAGAAGTCTTGAGATGTTTGTATGACGCTGCCACGATGACTGTCCAGATCCAAGATCATAAAACCAGTCTCATCCAACTGCTCATGTTCACCAATGCGTTGGAGGACGTCTTGAAGACGCTGGACTGGACTGGACAGGGTATCAACGTGAACGGCGAGTACATCTCACACCTTCGCTTTGCTGATGACATCGTCATAATGGCAGAGACGCTGGAACAGTTAGACCAGATGCTGCACAGCCTAAACGGAGCCTCTCGGCGGGTTGGCCTCGGCATGAATTTGGACAAGACAAAAGTCATGTACAATTCGCACGTCTTGCCGAGTTCAATCCACATCGAAGGGTCGCTACCCGAAGTTGTGAAGGAGTATGTCTACCTAGGACAAGTCATCAAGCTCGGTAGACACAACTTTGACAAAGAAGCCGACAGAAGGATCCAGTTGGGTTGGGCGGCATTTGGAAAACTGCGTCAAGTCTTCTCGTCGCCTATCCCGCAATGTCTGAAAACTAAAGTGCGTCCTGCCCGTCATGACATACGGTGCCGAAACGTGGACACTGACAGTCGGGCTAGTCCACAAATTCAAGGTCGCCCAGCGTGCTATGGAGCGGGCTATGCTTGGAGTATCTTTGAAGGATAAGATCAGGAATGAAATTATCCGGAAAAGAACCCGAGTTACCGACATAGCTTGCAGAGTAAGCAAACTGAAGTGGCAGAGGGCGGGCCATGTTTGTCGAAGGACCGATGGCCGATGGAGCAGACGAGTCCTGGATTGGAGACTGCGTATCGGCAAGCGTAGTGTGGGACGCCCCCCAGCTAGATGGACCGACGATCTTAAGAAGGTGGCTGGGTCAGACTGGATGCGGAAGGCGGAGGACAGGGTGTTGTGGCGCAGCCTGGGAGAGGCCTATGTCCAGCAGTGGACTGCGATAGGCTGAGTTGATTGATTGAAATGCTTTGAGTTTGAGTTTGAAATCGGAGACATGTGATATCCACCACTAGACCTGCGTAGTGAAAAACGGCTCGCTCCTTCTCATATTATAGGCTGATTATGCTAAAGGCTAGTCAGAAAATATAGCCAAGCCATAGTCAAGTTCCGACCATGACAAATTTTAAGCCTCTCAGCGAGGTATGGAAGTGGTATGCTTGGAGTCTTTCTGAAGGATTAAATCTAGCATAAGGTGATTCGGCAGATAATCTTAAGTAGTCGACAAAACCTACTGAGTACCTAAGCCAGCTGAAGTAGCAATAGACCAGCATTTCTAGCCGTGAAAACTATGACCGTTTTGCGTGTTCCTAGTATTCTTGGTCTCCACGACCGTGAATCTACAAACGTAAGGTAGGACGACCTTAAGGTGGCTGGTAGCAACTGGGTGAGAATAGCCGAAGATTGAGCGAAATAACGTGCCATTGAAGAGGCCGCGTAGATAGCACGGCGAATAGATATTGAAAGTCATATCTGTCCAGTAATGGATAATAGGCAGATGATGAGGCTCATGTCAAGTAAATACCTTCATTCTAATTAAATATTATTAACTTGTAGAGCGACGCAGATCTCGAAAGTGTTCATCTTGCTGAGGCCTAAGAAGGGGAAACCCATTGAACAGAGACTGACTGAAATGCTACAGGATCCTGTAAGTATCATTAATTCATACTTACTACTATTATCAATTCGATTATAAGTGACTGTGTGTCAGTTACCTTTAACGTCTAAACCACAGAACCGAGCGATAGTTTTATAAAAAAAATGATTAAATACCTACTTACAAAATACACGCAGATACAGCCGCTGCAACTAGTATTAATACCTGTGCCTACATATCTGGATAGATTGGAAAACCCCAATATTATCAGGAAAAGTTTAGGTAGGTAGATGATGGTGATAACTGTTATAATTTCCAGGTGTACGACATGCTTAAGGAGAAACAACCAAACTTCGCAAAGAAGATCGTGCCAGTAGCAGGAGACGTGGCTGACCTCAGACTGGGCCTGAACGAGAAGGACTGGAACATGATAACTGAAGAGGTTAGTATCTACCATGGGAGTCCTGCATACCTAAACAATCATTCGACAGGCTCTCGTGTCGAAAATGCTACATTTCGATTGCCCTGCCCATGGCCGCAAGCAGCTGTCAGAAGAATAGCGGTCGTCTATTTGATTTAAACTGACCAAATTTTATTTATTTATTTTATTATTTATGTACACACAGTAAAATACAGAGATATACGACATAATTATAATATTAGTACAAAGGTACTGCTTATTTCTTAAGAAATTTCTTCCAGCAGACCTGCGAAAGGAGAAATGAAAAAGAAATGTAGACAATAGTGTGTGAGAACAAGAAGAGAAAAATATGAATATGCGAAGTCTTAAACTAAAATGTTAAATATACCTATACTATACCATATCTATATATATACCTAAATAAATACATAAAGCATATATATACAAACATAATATATATATAAAAATATTCACAGTTCAGAGGAAAGGTAGTGCTCTTTTAATTGATATTTGAATGAGGAAATTGTTTTAAAATCACGAATGCTAGGCGGAAGTGAGTTCCACAATCTTACAGCATGCACCGAGAAGGAATAAGAATAGTAGCTAGATTTATGAGGATGAGATTTAAGGAGGGATCTACATGGAGCGTCGCTAGGACGAGCGTAAGAAAAACGCTCCCGCAATAAAATTTTCGTCTTTTTGGTTTGTGAACAGCGCTTAGAAGACTTCTATGCATAGCTATGCTGAATTGCTGATGGACCCTATATAGACTCTATTAATTACTTACAGTTCTATTTTATTATAACTAACTTATCCTTCCTATCTTTTATTCATTATCCTCATACATCCTATTTCTTCCCGTGGGTGCGTAAAAGGCGACCAAGGGTCTTACTAGAGAATGGACAGCAGCGTTCTTTGTGCATTTTAACACCATACTGCGATCGCCAACCCGCCTGCCAAGCGTGGTGATTATGGCAACCCCCATGGGGGGGGGCTAAGTCCAACAGCCACTCCGCAGACGTGATGGGTTGGGATGAAAAAAATATAATTCGATGCTTATTTATTTTGGGGTCAAGGACTGGTGGTAGTGTCTACTTGAAGTACCTATAAGTTTATAAAATCAGTTTTTGTTTTGTTGTATTTAAATATCGATGTAGTGACCTAAGCTTGTCTAAATAAATGATTAAATTAAAAGTAAAACAAAATTAAATTATGTATTTCTTAAATAAAATTAATTATAATTTATATACACATATTTACAAAAGAACTTAAAACTAGACTTATATAAAATCAACATTTAAAATATAATTATTAACAATAATTAACAAACAATATTCAATGAACAAACAGACAAGTTCAAACATTGTATTAGTAGCTAATTACTTATCAGCTGGCCGGCGGTAGCTATGACGCGTCTATTGTTCTAGCGCCGCGGCCGACCGCGCGCTCGCGCTACGTCACGCGAGCCGTGTGCGTGAGCGGGACAGCATCATCTTGCTTTGCTCTCATGCACCGGTCGGTACAGGTGGCTTGTAACTTAGTACGCTCACTGCGCGCATAGCTTTATGTGATCTAGCTTCACCGCGCTGACTTGAGACCTAGTATTTAGGTTTAACCGCTTATCTGTGCTATCTACAATTCTATAACTCGTTCTTAAACTAAGTGTAAACACACTACATCGATACCCATTACGAATGTGAAGTTCACAAACAATAAAACTATTTTTTTGTAACTTATATTTCAAGCAACTACTCATTCTGCTGTCGTTAACCTAAAAAAACTATCATCAAATAATTTTTATTTTACCCGTAACAACTGCGGAGTTTAGCTAGCTAACGGATCTGACGCAGAATGTCTCATTCGCACAATGTCCCATTCGCACAATGTCCCATTCACACAATAACCCATTTGGGAGCACCAGTCATTTAAAAAAAACCGGCTTTTTTTGCCGCTTTTATAGATAATGGTACGGAACCCTTCGTGCGCGTGTCCGACTCGCACTTAGCCGGTTTTTTTTAAATGACTAAAACAACACAGACAGAATAAAATAAATATTTAAGGGGGCTACCATACGGTAGCCCCCTTAAATATTTATTTTATTCTGTTTTTTAGTATTTGTTGTTATAGCGGCAAAAGAAATACATCACCTGTAAAAATTTAAACTGTCTAACTATCACGGCTCATGAGATACAGCCTGGTGACAGACAGACAGATAGACGGCGGAGTCTTAGTAATAGGGTTCCCGTTTTACCCTTTGGGTACGGAACCCTAAAATCACGTTTGTTGTATGGCAGTCCCCTTAAATATTTATTTTATTCTGTTTTTTAGTATTTTTTGTTCTAGCGGCAATAGAAATACATCATCTGTGAAATTTTCAACTTTCTAGCTATCACGGTTCTTGAGATACAGCCTGGTGACATACAGACGGCGGAGCCTTAATAATAGGGTTCCCGTTTTACCGTTTTTATTGTATTAAGTGTGTACGGACCCCCTTCAGGATTGTATGACAGCTTTGAAAAGGTAATGGATGAAGTGTTGCACAAGATTTGTAACTCGAACAAGTCCATTACCACTTGTGGTGATTTTAATGTTAATTTGTTAGAGAACTCAGGTTCTTGTAGTAAAATAATAAGTCTGTTTCAGTCATACAATCTTGTAAACCTGTTTTTGGAGCCCACAAGAATAACCCCTACTAGTGCCACATGTCTAGATAATATTTATATAGATATTATACCAAGAAATTATAAATTTACTAGATTCTGATCATTGTGGGCAAAAGATTACTATCCAAAACCGAAACAACAGTGGCTACAAAGGATATCACTGTTAACCCCACAACAGCACGTCGCTTGGAAGCTTTAAAAGGTAAACTCATTGATAAATTACCAGCTCCATCTATTAATGCTGATGTTAATCATCTTTATAATGATTTTTTTTTAATATTTACTGTCAACAATTTAATTCCACGTTTATTCCCTAAGACAATCTCGGTTAATAGTAATGCATCTTTCAATGATTGGCCTACTATTGGTATTCATAAGAGTAGAACATGGCTTCAGGAGCTGTACAATGAAAGGAGTCCGCGTACCACTGCACTGGTCAGTTTCGCTCAGTAGTCAGTTTATTTAATTTGCCAGTTTCGTTGATTAGTCAGCTTCGCTGATTGGTCAGTTTTACCGATTAGACAGTTGCGTTAACTCGACAGTTTCCAGTGTTTGCCAGTTTCCTCGGTTCGTCAGTTTAGTACACTCAACGTAAAAGATATGTTTACGTTTAAGTAAACAAAAGTGAAAAATGTAAGGAACCCAATTTAAATCAAACTTACGGTTGTATTTTTACAATCACAATATTTTTGTTTTAAATATTTTGTTTTGAAAAAAAAAAAAACTCTGAGGAAACAGCCGTGATGTTATGTTATGTAATACGTACATAATTAAATTAGCAGACGTGTGGGCAGTTTGCTACCGACTGTACTTTGACTGACGAATTGAATACAACTGACGAATCAACGAAACTGGCGAACACTGAAAACTGTCGAGTTGACGCAACTGTCTAATCCCCAAAACTGACCAATCAGCGAAACTGACTAATCAACGAAACTGGCAAATTAAATAAACTGACGACTGAGGGAAACTGACCAGTGGTACGCGGACTCAATGAAAGGTATTATGTAAACATTGATGAATTTAATTTGTATGTTAGAAATTATTCAAAGTTATTTAAATAAGTTTGTTGTATGGCCAAGTCGCGTTATTTGAGTTCGAAGGTTAGAAACAGTAGTAATGTAATTGAAACGACTTGGAATATTATTAATAGTGAAACGGGAAGGTCTAGTAACCGAAATCCTGACTATAGCCTGTCGAAATATCACCCCAGAAGAGGGTAAAATAGGAGATAAAAAATTTGTTTAGGAAACCCGTAAATTTTAAAGCTAACTCATAAAATTGGTAATAAGCCTTTTGGCGTTTTTAGGGTTCCGTACCCAAAGGGTAAAACGGGAACCCTATTACTAAGGCTCCGCCGTCTGTCTGTCTGTCTGTCACCAGGCTGTATCTCATGAACCGTGATAGTTACACAGTTGAAATTTTTACAGATGATGTATTTCTGTCTGGCACTATAACAAAAAATACTAAAAAACAGAATAAAATAAATATTTAAGGGGGCTCCCATACAACAAACGTGATTTTATTGCTCGTTTTTGCTCGATATTGATAACGGCAACAGGTAGAGGCTTAAAATATTCACAGAATATTTAGTTATATATTCACTTTAAAAATAAATAATTAAATTAAAATAAAACAAATATTTAAGAGGGGCTCCGATACAAAAAACGTGATTTTTATAGATAATGGGACGGAACCCTTCGTGCGTGAGTCCGACTCGCACTTGACCGGTTTTTTGTAAAATCATCCCCTAGGCGGTTAAAAACCCTTACTAACTCATCATCGCTCAGCCCAACTTTCGCCATCTCTAAATACACCTTAGTAATTCTGAGAACAATAACTTTACTAAGGGATCCAATGAGTATTATTAATATTTAAATTTTCCTAAAGAAAAATATTATCTTTATTTATGGATACATTGTAAACTCAAATAATTATTTACACTAACTAGGTACTAACTACAAAAAAAAAATACAACATAAAAAAATAAAAAAAACACTTAAGCGTCGAAGTACTCGTCCGCATCGCTGTCATCCGGAAACGTGCCCAGAAGACTGGCAGCATTACCACGTTGAATGGCAATGCTAATTCTTTGGGCAAAGAACGAGCCAGCCCTCTGGTCACGTGAAGTGTCGATCAGTCGGCGAGAAATTTCCTTATAAAGGAGACGTGCACTCGGGCCCTATGACCCGAGCGTTTCGACTCCAAACGGCTCAAAACTGTAGTTACCCATAAGATTACTGGATTTGCGCCGCTTGAGGGTCTCAGCAGCCGCAGCAGCGGAATTTTGAATTAATTAATTAACAATTTTTCTTATATCCGTAACTGAAAATAGTGGGAATTGATTGATCTTAGACTCTTGTCGGATCTTAGATCTGGGCCTGCAGTCTCGACATAGATAGCGATGGCTCTACGACCGAATTCGGTCGCAAAGTCCTACCGATCCGAATGTTACGATATTTGGTAGTCTCGACACTCAGAGTGATCGACTGTCATCGGTATGTCACCGAACTTTGTCGGAAACTGTACGATTTTCGTAATGTTTATGATTGTACTTTGCAACCATTTTTGACAGCCCGCAAAGTCATTCAGTAGCATTATTAGCAATAATTCTGTGGTGTTTTTAGATAGTTATAAACAAAAATTGTACGGAATGGGCGTATTCGAAGATGTGTCTGTACCGATGAGGCTTTTACTTCCACCACATATAGGTTCCGGATCGGATATACCTACTACGTGCGAATAAGCCTCGTCAATATTCACCGCATTAGTGGAAGCCAAAGACATATAAATCTCTTTGAAGGCATCAAATCATGTGATTTTCGTGTTTGAATAAATAACACACACGTGTAACCATTATCATGTTTTCAACTTTATTATATCTCCATTACCTACCTCATCATCACAATCATCTCTTTATGTTAACACATTTTAATTCTAGACACTGTTTACATGAGACATATTGCATAGCTATCCACATGACATTAACAATGCACTCAGCAGTTTAATAAAGTGGCTCGACAATAACATTTTAATTATAAATCTGCAAAAACTCAAAATCATGCACTTTTACCAACGGACATCCGTTGCGAGACATGAATATAAATTACAATAGTCAAACTGTAGAAAAAGTAAATATCAAAAAAGGTTTTAAGGATCTTAAATAACAGCCAGTTAATGTGGAAGGTACAGGCAGAGGATATTTGTAAAAGACATCGGCACATATGCTGCATTATTTATCAAAATTGTTAATCTACTCGTACCAACAATAGGTATTGGTTGGTTACCATGGTTTGGTACTTTCTGTTTTAAGATTTGGTTTTTAGGGATAAATTATTAACCTTCCCATGCCTTTACCTACATTCTTGAAGTAGTCATATAAATTTTGTAAAAGCTAATTAATATGTACTTTCTACCTCAAATGCAACTAGATAACATGGTACAGTTATGAGATCTCAATAGATAGGTGGATAGAATACTATTTATTATGTACACAAATAACAGGTAGGTATAAATATATAAATTTTTCACAGCAGAATGGCAATGGTTTGAATATCAGAACTTAATAAGCACGGGATTCTTAAACTTCTTTTCTCAAGATAAATGTTATCTGTATGGCACCTCACCTGTAATTTAAAATAAAATACCTGACAATTTTAAAGACCTACCATTGCTTGAAAACAGCTGACAGCATTATTAATACATAATTATTTTTATTATTCTGTATGTACATTTCTTAGCTAATTGAAATGTAGTTTTTGTTATTTCTTTAACCGGCAATGTCCCACTGTACCCTTTTTGGGTACAATTATAATAGTTACCGTTTTATTAGGTATTCCATCAGTTAAATGTACAAAATTTGCATGCTATAATTATTAGGTAGAATGTATGTAGTTTTCTCACAACTTTTACAACTGATTTTCATATTTACATTCTTTGCAAATAAGTAATATTCTATTCTATTGAAAAATAAATAACACAAACCCCAAAACATGTTTACAACTTTATTAAATCTCCACTATCCCAATCATATCCTAGTTCACACATTCTACTAATCTACACTGTTTACATGAGGTATGATGCATACCTATCAAAAATCTTTATCAAATGAAAATATAAACTTTCACTATTTCACTTAGTTTGACATGTTTATTTCTTCTACGTCGTTCCTGCAATACAGGAGATATCGACCACATAAGACGCATCTTCAAGCTATGTGGCCTTCCAAAGTGTGGAGTGCTTGCTTCATACTGGCGCCCGAGTCTTCCAACAGCCTTGCGTTGCAATGGCAAATCGCACAAAACCGGTGCGAAAGTGAAAATTCTTTGGACTTTTTCATTTCTGTACCTTTACAGAATAACAGGAGACTTATATTACCGAGCTCCTAGCTGAACTTTAGCCATTTCTTCAAATACAACAGTCTTACGGACTTTCTATTGAGTCCTAAGTATCATTACGCAGCTATCTATATTTGAATGAGAAACTTTATGCAGTGGGTCGCCGCTTCAGCCAGAAATGGTTTAGCCAAGTAATAATATACTGAAATCTTGGATACTAATGAAAAATTCATAAGAAAATTGATCGAAAATACATTTTGGTTTCCAATGACAACAAACAGTATTTTAATGACTTGACAGTTGACACTTGACAACTTTGGCACACATGTGTAGCGACGCTGTCGGAAACAACCGATTGGAAAATAATAACGAGAAAATTCGCTTGCCGTAACAATCCTAGCGACAAACGCAAGTCTCTACATCCGAGACACCGAACAAAATCGTACATCACCTTGAAATTACGACGTACGCGCGTCGGTACGCTAACGATAGTTCGGTTTTTTCGGATACAATGTGTGCATTCCGAATTAAAGACCATAATCGCTGTAATCAATTTTAGCGCGCTAAACGATAGTAGGGAACGCGCGGAATAATTCGGAATGAAGCAAATTATTGGCCGTAACAAAATCTCCTCTAATTGTAGGTAAACTTGGAAAATATGATTTCATAAAAATAGGTAAGTAATAGATGATATAACAACAAAATTTCTAATATTAACAACATATAACAACGGAACCTATAATTTTATTTAATATAGCGATAAGTTAAATATAATGTACGATTGATATAATTTTAAAATAACTAATTTTTATAAGCATATCATACATTAAATATAACATCGTTTGACATAACATACATTAAATATAAAATCGTTTGACATACCACTCAAAAGATATAAACTTATTTGGTCTAATATGATGAAAACGCCTACTTAAAAACACAAAGCAAAATTGCATAGACATGGGTTAGTTTATTTAGTATTATTTTTATGTTGTAGCCTGTGGGTAGCTCAACAAAAGTTGTTGTTAGTTGTCACTTAGTGTGCCTAATCTTGCTCAGTTAAATAATAATCATTAAAGTATTCCTTTAAAAATGAATTCTTACAAGTGTGAGACATAAAAAAGTTCAAAGGGTAAAGTACAAAAGTTCAAACGAATATTCAGAGTGTGAATTTTTACGAGCTGTAGCTTCTAATTTAAGCTTAAAAAAACAAGTAGTTAAAGTAACAAAAGTATTTTTTCTTTGTTTTATTCTTTGTAAGTCCTATCGTAGTTATAGGTAATAGTAACCTAAGTAGATATTAAACATAACTAGTAACTGATTACCACCTGCGCTATGATAGGTCGACGGAGTCTCGCTTGGCGGGGCTCCTATTTCTGGGTGGTTTAAAAAAGAATAACCACGAAGGCTAAGGCGGGAGCTTCGCTCCACTTCGCTCCCGCCTTAGCCTTCTAACCTTATCTATCCGAGTCGGGGTGTTAACCATAATGACGTTTTTTATATATATTAAACGTTAGACCTAATGATTTTCGATTAAATAAAAAATATACATATTAAACGTTAGACCAAATGATTTTCGATTACATAAACGTTATATCAAACAACGTTATACTAATTAAGTTTTAGAATAAATAAATGTTATATGTAAAGAAATTATATCAACAGTTGGTATATCTTACGTTGATTATATCTTATGAACGATAATAAAATGAAATTAGACCAAATGAGTTTATACGTTATGAGACGCACCCCATAAAAATCATTATTTTTCATGGAAACTAATAAGTAGCCATAACCATTTTATATAATAAAATTGTTTTGCCTCTTTGCAACATTATTAACCTAATGTCAAACTTGTCGAGTGTGTTCTAGGCTGCATTCCGTATTAGACTTTAATCGCTGACAGCGCTCACATCAATTATTGCGTACCGAATTAGTTATTACGATTATGACAGCCGACAACTGTCATCAATTCGGTACGCTCGTGACCGCGCTCACGGTTGGATTACAGTATTTCTTTGTTTAAACACCACACGCATACATTTGTACACTTATTCTTCTTTGGTTAGATGGCGACGGTAGCCAGAAGCACAATTTCGAAAATGCCACGTTATTATAAATAAGATAAGACTCAAAACAAAACAACGCAACTGTCATTTTTGACAGCGCTCACTGTGATATTAGTTTAGGGCACTAAACATTACTGGCTTCTCGCACGGCCAGTTTTACGTGGCCTGCTCGAGAGTGAGCTCATCTAGCAGCCTGGTTATGTTAGCACCTGGGCCTCAAGTCTGCTATTACAATAGTGTCAGAATGGTCGATCATTGATTACATAATTGTTGATTTTGACAAGTTTGGTAATCTACTATTATAATGGCGTCATTATGATTTTCCAATGGTCGGCCACTGACACTACATTGAAAGAAATTGCATATATTGGTAATCTCGTACATAATGACGAATGAATGACATTTCTACTAATGGGTTTTATAATAATGGCAATACGACAATGCCATTATAATAACACAATTCTATTACGAGAACATTGACCGACCAATGATCGACCATTATGAATTTACCAGATTACGAAGTTTTAGCAAAATGGCAATGGCATGACAATGGGATCGTGTTGGAATGACTGAATTTATAAAAATAGCAGACTTGGGCCCCTGGGGGCAGCACCTGTAATGTAATGTGTGTGTAATATAAAGAGGTAGGTACTTTAAGTATAAATTAAACAAATAAATGGTCCTAGCCCCCTGTGAATAACAATGTAAGTAATAGCGAAATTTGAATTATTTAGGTAAATAGTTACCTAAATAATTCAAAACCTTAACTTTAACTTTCTTTTTTTTATATTATAGGATTTAAATTTCCGTTTTACAGTTGCCTTCAAATTTGGCATTCACATAGGTAATTTTCCGTTGCGTTATGCAGTATTCCATTACTATTGTTAGATTTTAGGATTTGTTTTCCTCCAGCAATCATAATCAATCCGCGCGGCGCACCTGGGATGTTATAATAAACAGTGTGAGAAGACATTGTTTACCTGGATTAACACGTAGGGTACTTTTAATCCCAGTAGTACGTTCCCGTAGCATATTTTCCGACATACACGCGGGCGAAGCCGCGGGCAAAAGCTAGTTTGAAATAAATTATTTGACTTTGAATTTGAACTCTGCCATCCCCTTTGGAAAATACAGGCGTGATGTTATATGTTATGTGTGTGTTCCAGGTGCACATAATTTACCACATGGCGGCGACGACGCGGTTCGACGAGTGTCTCCGAGTGGCTACTATGATCAACGTGCGAGGAGCGAGGGAGGCTCTCCTGCTGGGCAGGGCTTGCAAGCAACTCAAGTAAGTTGATGATACTGTTGAACTAAATCATTATATAATCGATTAATTTGATTGATGCGGGCAGCAACAGCCACAACGGGCCGCAACACCTTTTCATTCAAAAAGTGCGGTGCGGCCCGCCTGTAGATCGAGTGTGTTTGTTCATAGAAAATGAAAGTGGTGAAGGTGGATTTTTGCTATGTGATGCGTTGTGGTGCGGCCCGTCTTAATAGACACACAATAATTTGCTACACTGCTAGAGTATATAGTTTCATTATCTTAATATGAGGTAGGCACCTGCTTAAGAGGGCCTAGACAAATAGCATTTGCTTCGGAGCGATTCTATTTCTACAATAGCTATCGTTATGTCATTTTTTGACAAGCGTTATCGCTAGGTTTCGATTCAAATTCCTCCATACGAATCGAAAACTAGCGATAACGCTTGTCAAAAAGTGCCACTTGGCTACGCATCTCTATGGAAGTTAACGTTCGACGCTGTCGATTCGTTTCATGGAATCGAATGATGATAACATTGACTAGCTAATTTATATTCGTTGACCTATGATCACGTGACATTTCGATAGTTTATGCCAACCCCATACATTTTGTGGCTTTTTTACTACCGTTATCGCTAATCGAATGTTACTTTGTCTGAGCCCTCTGTTCTGTTTTGATAAATAATATAGGTACTTACTAGATAGGTACTCAATAATAATTTGACGTACATATTAAAGTGCCTTTTGTATTGTGCCTGTTTGAAAAAAATTATTTGACTTTTGACTTTTAAATAATGATATAAAATTCAGAAATGTTAATCGACTTTCGTTGGTGACCGTATATCTAATTTTAAGTTACAGTGCTGGGCAATATTCGTCAAATACGATGCCACAATAACTTCAAGCAATTTTTTCTAACCATATTGAGCAATATGGATCAAGTTAATAATGTAGTATGTAATACATTCATCAACAACAGAATGTATCGGGCAATTAGAGGTACCTAAATACTGTCGGATATTGTAGCAAATTTTAGGCATTAAACCGGATCAATTCATTGCCTCCAGCAACAGTTAATAGGCCATTATTGCTGAAAAAATTGCCTGTGTAGAATTAGAATTTATTTATTTGTAAGAATGTAGTTTTACATAGTATGGTGTCGAAGGGTCGCTTCTCGAAGTTGTGAAGGAGTATGTCTACCTAGGGCAAGTTTTCCAGCTTGGTAGGCACAACTTTGAGAAGGAAGCCAACAGAAGGATCCAGTTGGGTTGGGCAGCGTTTGGAAAACTTCGTCCAGTCTTCTCGTCGTCAATCCCGCAGTGTTTGAAGACTAGGGTCTTCAACCAATGCGTCCTGCCCGTTATGACATACGGTGCCGAAACGTGGACACTAACAGTCGGGCTGGTCCACAAATTTAAGGTCACTCAGCGTGCTATGGAGCGGGCTATGCTCGGAGTTTCTTTGAAGGATAAGATCAGGAATGAAGTTATCCGGAAGAGAACCGGAGTTACCGACATAGCCTCTAGACTAAGCAAGCTGAAGTGGCAGTGGGCTGGCCATGTTTGTCGAAGGACCGATGGCCGGTGGAGCAGACGAGTTCTGGAGTGGAGACCGCGTATTGGCAAGCGTAGTGTGGGGCGCCCCCCAGCTAGATGGACCGACGACCTTAAAAAGGTGGCTCGGACAGACTGGATGCGGAAAGCGGAGGACAGGGTGTTGTGGCGCAGCCTGGGAGACGCCTATGTCCAGCAGTGGACTGCTATAGGCTGAGTTGATTGATTGATTTGATAGTATGGTGTTAATATTTTATTAAGTTCTATTCATTCTACCACAACAGGCGTACAAATATTCAAATGTCATTCTTAAATAAGAAAAAATAATTTAAGATTTGATTTACATTATGTCCAATAAGAATTAATATTATTATAATTAAGTAATCATTAATTTAAAATGAAGTACATGTCATCTTGGATTTTTACAATATTCCATATTTTCGGCAATGTCATAGAAGCAATTATCCAATAACCAACTTGTCAGCTTTTTCTTGAACATGAGGATGGGAAGTTCCTTAAATGAGTTCGGTGACTTGATATACACCTGAATGGCATTAATATATACATTCCTCCTAAATATTTTATATTATATTAATAATAAGCTTTATGTATCCTCTGCTCCCCAGGTCCTACGTCCACGTTTCCACAGCCTATTCACATGCATGTGAGAACCTCATCAACACTGAGGTGTTGGAGGACTTCTACCGGAGTCCAGTGGAGCCTGATACACTCATAAGACTAGCAGAGACCGTCGATGAGGAGAGGCTGAATGATATCACTCCGAGGTAAGTTTTCAACGTAGTCTGGAGAATTGCAACGTGCCCCTAGCAGGGCAGAAATGAAATGAAATCGTTTATTCTGTAAATATCCCATCGAAATCACTTTTACACGTCGACATTTCCTATCTGACTACCCCTGAGAAGAAATGGCGAAACAAACGCAGGGGTCAAAGTCTCTTTTTAACCGACTTCCAAAAAGGAGGAGGTTATATGTTCAGCTGTATGTTTTTTTTTTTTATGTATGTTCACCGATTACTCCGTCAATTGTGGACGGATTTTGAAAATTCTTTTTTTGTATGGAAGGGTATGCTCCCGAGGTGGTCCCATTGCCATCAAATCAGAATTTGATGAAGGGATCCCATGGAAATCGAGGGAAATCCTCAAATTTTATAGGCGTACCTATAGCGATTTGAGTATTTTTTATAGTAACTCGTGCATTTGCACTCGAAAAGCACCATTTGCTGAAGTGGAACTGATGATGAAGACCACTGATGGCCACCGGAACTACTTAATAATAAGTATTTCACCGTTGCGATTCGATTAGGCACTTTAATATGGTTTAAGCAATTTATGGTCGTCAAAACGCTTATGGTTAAGTTACCATCAGTTCTCCTGGTTCTTAAAAGGAGAACTCCTCAACAATTAACGCTCCTGCATCGGGAAAAGCAATATTTTGTAAAAGATGATGAGCATTTGACATTAGGCTATTGTAAATTAGATAAATTACAAACTGACCCACTAAAAGGTGAAAAATAAAAAACTTTTAACAAAAAAAATAACTTTAATTTCGGAAGTGGGTGGAAAAAAACTAAAATACAGATCCAAAGACACCGACTTCCGAAATTAAAGTTATTTTTCAGTTTATAGTGTTTTTTTTTGTATTATATATTGTATATTGTATATATTTAATATAAAACTTTTTCCAAAAAAAAACACTACACTTCTTTTTTTCACTTTGTAGTATTTTTTTGGAAGTCGGTTTTTTTTTTTTTGTAAAAAGTTTTTTATAAAGTCCAGACATAATCTTGGTCAGATCATGTGAGGACCATGTAGATCCGTGTATGAAATGGTATATTGAAGAAATAACCACACAATTTTGAGTGGACCTGTCCAATCAGTGCAAGCATTTGTCAGTAATCATGCAGCTCAACTCAAGACTTAAGGAGCTCAACGATTCGACGTACAATACCAAAGAAAGGACATTTGGGTAGGCCGCATAAAGTGCTCAAAATGCCAGACCATCACTAAAACTAACTAAGAAAAAGAAAAAAAAAATGACCCACATAGTGCTCACATTCACAATAAATTAATGCAGTAATTATATAATAGTTTTCAAAGTAAATATTCATGTAATACTGTATGAATATAATATTCTGAAATGTCAATCTATATAAATAAAAGACAAGTCCTGACTGACTGATTGACTGACTCATCAACGCCCAGCCTAAACCCTTGGACCTAGAAAGCTGAAATTTTGTACAGAGGTTTTCTTTATAATGTAGACAAGGAAAAAGAAAGGATTTTTGGGAAATACACCCTTAAAGGGGTAAAATAGGGGATGGAAGCTTATATGAAAGTCCGTCAGTTTTGAAGATGGGATCTTCAAATTTTGTGTTTAGGCTGACGATTGAAAATTAATATACACGTGTCCTTCGGGGTGGAATTATCAAAATACTGAATGTTTTGATAATTCCACCCCGAAGGGTTAAAAAGAGGGAGGAAGTTATGTATGGAAAGTACTAGATTTCAGAATGTAAAAATCACTAAATTTACTATCTATACTTATGGTCGGAAGCTAACGCAACGGTGTAGTTATAATTTCAACCCTTAAGGGGTGAAATTTTGTTTTTAATTAAAGTTCTTTATTTTTTGAGTTAAATTCACTAATACGAGTAGTTCGGCTTATGGTTGGCTGATACAACGTAAATCGTTGTTTTTTTTTTAATTTCAACCCACAAGGGGGTGAAAAGGGGGATAAAGTTTTGTATTGATGTTGTCCATTCGCAAAATTTTGTATTCAAGTAAAAATAATAAAGTTGATAAACTAGAAACTTGGCACGAATAGTTACCTAAGTAAATCATAAAGTTTTCCATTTTTAGTTTTTTCAAAGTTCCCCCCGTACGGGGATTGGGGGATGTCAGAGTTTGTATAGAAGAATTTTAACTCGCAGTCCGATTAACTCGACACTCAGTATTTATACTTAAAACCAAAAATATAGAATAACGTGTATCATGGTTTTTCAAAAATCTACCCTTAATGGGGTGAAAAGGGGTAGTCAAAAAGGAAACCATGACTGACTGGTAACACACAGCTCAAACCACTGAACGGATTGGATTGAAATTTGGTACATAGATACTTATTATGACATAGGCATCCGCTAAGAAGGGGTTTTTGAAAATTCGACCTTTAAGGGGGTGAATGGGGGGATTTTGTTTGTATGAAAAATCTTATTCTTCGAGTTAATAAATCTGAAACTCGGCAAAAATACTAAACTAAGTAAATTATAAATTTAATATTTTTTTGTTTTTTTTAAAGAGGATTGGGGATGTTAAAGTTTGTATGGAAGAATTTTAACGCGCGGTCCGATTTACTCGAAACTCGGTATTTAATATATACCTAATTCTCACAGAATATAAAGCGTTACATGTTTTTGGGTCTATTCAAATGTAACCCTTACGGGGCAAAAGAGGGTTTTTAAGTTTTAGGGAAGAACTTTACTGAGCGTCTTGATAAACTCCAAAGTAATTGAATAACACATGATTGAATATTTTTAAAAAATACACTCCTTTTGGGGTGAAAAGGGGGACACAGTTTATACCAAAATTATGTTTCGTTTGATCAATAAACTTGAAAATTGACCCGTATATTTTCTTAATAAATAAAACAACCATAAACATACATTTTAGAATTTTATTGAATTTTGTGGGGGAAAATAATTGTATGGAAAGATATATCGCGCGGTTCGATTAACTTGAAACTCGGTATTTATATTTAAGATCGGAAATAAAGGAAAAGGTGTATCAGGGTTGTCAAAAAATCTACCCCTTACGGGGTGGAAAGGAGTAGTCAATTTTTTACTTTAATTCCGGTAGTACGTTCTCGTGACATTTTTTCCGACATCCACGCGGGCGAAGCCGCGGGCAAAAGCTAGTATGTATATAAAATCATGCATAATAATTAAAAAAATCAAGTTTTCCAGTTTTATCACAAGGCTAGCAGAGCAAGCAACTCAATCCCAAGCTTTTTGTCTTCTAAAATCAGAAATTTAATAGTACCCTTTTATATTATACAAAGTTTGGTTTTAATACAGCTTTTATATCGTTATTGGGTAAGTTTCGAATGTCAGTAGGAAGTTTGTTGTAAAAGCGTATACATTGACCCATGAACGAGTTGCCTACTCTGTGGAGGCGAGTGCGATGTACAGCAAGATTGTGTTTATTCCTAGTACCTATTTAAACTGAATATCGGACATTTTCTTAAAATTTGATACATTTTTGTGTATGTACAATTGTACATACAATAGATTTTCAAATATATATTGAGAGGCTGCAGTCAGAATATCTATTTGTTCGAAGTGAATCTCTTGGACCTAGATTGTAAATGGCTCGAACAGCCTTTTAAGGCCGTAAAACAAAGATAGTATTAATGTTCGCACATATTTCCCAGAGAAGAATCCCATATGACATAAGACTATGAAAATAACTAAAATAAACAATTCTGGCAACATCTACATCAGTTATCTGTCGATTTTTTTTAACAGCATAGGCGGCCGAACTAAGCCTTCCTGACAATTTTTCTACGTGTGGGCCCCATTGTAATTTACCGTCAATAGTTATCCCAAGAAAAACTGTCGACTCAACAGGGTCCAACTCTATTCCATTAAGTTGAACATCTGACATTTGGCGAAACGTGGACACTGACAGTTGGGCTGGTTCACAAATTCAAGGTCGCGCAGCGAGCTATGGAGTGGGCTATGCTTGGAGTCTCTTTGAAGGATAAGATCAGGAATGAAATTATCCGGAAAAGAACCGAAGTTACCGACATAGCTTGCAGAGTAAGCAAACAGAAGTGCCAGTGGCCTGGCCATGTTTGTCGGAGGACCGATGGCCGATGGAGCAGCAGAATCCTGGAGTGGAGACCGCGTATCGGCAAGCGTAGTGTGGGACGCCCCCCAGCTAGATGGACCGACGACCTTAGGAAGGTGGCTGGGTCAGACTGGATGTGGAAGGCGGAGGACAGGGTGTTGTGGCGCAGCCTGGGAGAGGCCTATGTCCAGCAGTAGACTGCGATAGGCTGAGTTGATAGGCGGCTGACGACGCCTTCCTGTCAAATTTTCTACGTGTGGGCCCCATTGTAATTTACCGTCAATAGTTATTCCAAGAAAAACTGTCGACTCAACAGGGACCAACTCTATTCCATTACGTTGAACATTGGTAGTTAGCTGCCTGACATTTTGCTTTTTTTTTGTTTTTTTTTTTTGAGTTTAGTCATTTTTTCGTTCAGGAGAAGATTATTTACATTAAACCAATGAACAACTTTAGAGAGTGCATCGTTACCATGTTCGAAGTTGACTAGCTGCCGTTTGATTTAAAAAATGAGGGAAGTATCATCTGCGAATAATACAACCTTGTGATTATCCCTTATCCTAATTATGTGTGATAAGGTTAGTTATTTATAACACAACAACACATAACATAACATCACGCCTGTAATCCCCGAAGGGTTAAGGCAGAGGTGTACCTATAGTACACCCACGTTTCGCCAGTTATGTTTAAGTCCCATGCAATAGGGGGCGAGCCTATTGCCATCAACCGGGCACAAATCCAGACTCCGGGCTGTTACTGAGAAATTCCTGGTGGAAAAGCCCAATAATACTTTGACCGACCTGGGAATCGAACCCAGGACCTAAGGTTAGGACCCAGGGTTATTTATATAAATTAGAAACAAGAATGAACCTAGAATTGAACCCTGCGGAACGCCCATAGTGACTGCAGATCCTGCAGATCTCTTGCCATTAACATCAACCCTCTGAATTCTGTTGTTCAGATAAGAAGTCAGAAGGCCGAGAGCACTGTCACTCATACCATAGTGGTGCACTTTTCGGATGAGTGTATCATGATGAACGCAATCAAAGGCCTTAGAAAAGTCACAGATAATGCCAAGAGCATCCTGCGACTCCTCCCAGGCTGCGAATATGCTCTTCAGTAATTCCACGCCCGCGTCTGTAGTTGAACGACCCTTTGTCAAACCAAACTGTTTCAGATGAAGTAAATTATGTGTATTCAAACTAATAGCAATCGATATATTTGTAACGTTTTTAGGGTTCCATACGCAAAAGATGCTAACGGGATTCTATTACTCTGTCTGGCACTGTAATAGACGACATATTCAATTTAAAACAATTTTTTCATCCTCCTGTCCCCATCCCAATTTATTATTTATTGGTCGGCGCAGCATAATTATCTTCTTCTATACATCTCTATCAGCCGTCATCTAAATATACAACCCCTTTCTAGCTATTAAATTTTCACACAATCCGTCCATCGTTTCTTTGGTCTTCCCCTATTCTTATAGACATCCACATTTATATCTACTCAAACGCCTCACGACATGTTCCTCATTCCTCCTAATCACATGTCTGACTTAAGAGAACTTTCTCAATTGCAGTTTGATAAAGAACTGGCCGAACACGTATTCGTTCGCGAAGGCAGTCGCCGAAGAGACGGTCAGGTCCATGTGTGACGACCTGCCTCTATGCGTTGTTAGACCTGCCATCGGTAAGTACACACTTTTATAATACAGCCTAAGACCCTGGTCAAGGTGACAGTTGCAGCGCACTTGGTACAAAATCACCAGACACTTCACTTTCGTCTAATCTAAACGTCCTGCTATGATAATAATTATGGGAGGGCCTGATATTTTCTAATAATGATGACGAAATAGGTACTTATAACGTATCAATTTTTATCGTTTATAGGTTATATCTATAACGTATCAATTTTCTGTTTCAGTAATTTGCGCTCACAAAGAACCTAATCCTGGCTGGCTCGATATGTCTAACGTGTACGGAGCTAGTGGTGTAAGTAACTTATATTATGTAATTTATAAGTAAAGTTTTTATCATCACAGGACCGGCCGTTGTGGCGAATGGCGATGCATGGGGAGGCCCCCCCATGCATCGCCACAACGGCCGGTCCTATGTTTCTCGCATCCAGCGGATTCCGTGATCTTCACCTGGTTATAAGTCACCTTATCCACATCTAGAGTTTAATTAATAATAGTTTGACGTGTTAAAGGGTTATTATAACTAAGTACAAGACTGCCTTGTTGGTCTAGAGGTCGTACGCGCGTCTCTTGAGTTTGATCTCTAGCTAGTTCAGCCAGTGTTATTGGGGTTTTTTTAAGGAATTTCCCGGTTGCAGCCCGGAGTCCGCATTTGTGTCCGGTTGATGGCAATAACCTCGCCTCATAATACATGGGACTAAAACATAACTTGTGAAATGAGGGACTACAGCAAAGCTAAAGAAGGGTGTTATATAATAATTACTCTAAATAACATAGATCGTACATAACGTGGTGTGACTCCAGTTATACGAAAACCAATGTTATTTTGTTACTGTGGTTTGATTCCCATTTTAGTTGGCGTTTTTGTCGTAGTTTTTAACTTGATTTTTGTCTAGTTTCAAACCGTAGTAAAATAATTATACTGAGGTGCAGTATAATTATTTTCCCCAGACGCCTTCTAATATGATCCTAAACCATTCCAGATCATCCTGGGTTCCGGCATAGGCCTGATGCATGCAATATTTGCCAACAATGACATCCATATCGGCCTGGTGCCCGTAGACTACGTGAACAACGCCATCATAGCTGCAGCCTGGGAGACGGCCAAGAGAACTGCTGCTGGAGGAGGGAAACCGAGGATTTATACCGTGGCTACGACCAGAAATTCTGCCCTATGGGGTAAGTGGGGTTGAAAGACAAGAAAGTGAGCGTGTTTTTGAATATGAACATTATTTGTAAAAAAATAAAGTTCATAATTAACTGTATGAAATGCTTGTTCACATTTGCTTCTACAAATATGTAATTATCTGAATAAGATATCTGATTATCCATTTTGAATATCATTTCGAAACTTTATACATTTTTTCGCGGATTAATGGATTAGGTTAAGCTACGCCTGCCGCGGATGGTCCGTGGATGGGAGACCATTTTTACATACCAAGACACCTCCGTGCCTCGGAAAACACGTTAAGCCGTTGGTCCCGGCTGTCATTTGTAGATCTTTAACAGTTGTTACGGCTTTTAAGAAGCCTGAAATTATGACAACCAGTCTTAGAAAGGGACATCGTGTTATCCAGTAACTGGGTTGTGGAGATCAGATAGGCAGTCACTCCATGTAAAATACTGGTATTCCGCTGCATCCGGTAAGACTGAAAACCGACCCCAACATAGTTGGGAAAAGGCTAGGCAGATGATGACATGCGAGATCTATAATTATGACAAAGATTTTGGGTTAATGTTGTGTGTGGGGATCCTTAATATTTATCTTACACAATACAATACTATCTATCTATTTAAACAATTAGGCCTACACATACGCGCGTGCGCGCGCGACTTCGTTCGCAATCGCGTTCGAACCACCAACAGCGTCATTGATCCTGACAGCGGTCCGAGTCCAGCTACCAGCAGCAACCGTTCTGCTTCTATCACTACAACCTCGGGGCCAACGCTAGCAAATGCGTTAAGCCATGCTATTACGAGAAGGCGAGAATCTCCAAAGGCAGTCGGTAATGGCGGCTGACCGGTCGCCTCTTCGTCGCGAACCGAACATCAAAGACACAGTTTTTAGTGGACACTGGTAGTAATTTGTGTGTGTTTCCGCAGCATGTTATATGTGAACAGCATGTCAAGTCAAACTATCAGTTTTTTTTTTTTTAAACTTTGCCCACAGTAGGAATTTCTCCTGTATCGTGGGTGCGTTTACAAACATTTAAACTCACATACACAAACAGCCAGACCCGGAACAACTACTTGTAGGTCATACAAATATTTTTTCCGTGCGGGAATCGAACCCGCGACACGCAGGGCAGCAGTCAATCGCATAACCACTGCGCCAACCGTGCCGTCGGCCGTTAACGGGTCTATTATTAATTCTTACGGCTATCTACAGCTAAATTTAGATTTTAGTTTGCGCCGTAACTTCCCATGGCATTTTATTGTAGTGATGTCACTAAGCCTATTATGCCACTAGCCGTAGGTTTTTTAAAGTTTTTACGATTTGCTTGTTGACATCAGAAATCAATATTTGGTGGACGAAACCACATCAATGTGCGTAACAACTTCCGTTGCAAATGCTTCAGCGACTTGTTCAATAAAGGTCTCAGTTGGGGATTTCAGGTATCACTTGATACTCATTATGTACCCTGAGATCACGTGACCCGCTGGTACACACCGAAAAACCACACACCATACAGTAACCTACATACGCACCATACACCCGGCCTGCCTATCTCTTGTTCCCCTCGCAGGCTAGGTCCAGATTAACTGCAGATCGCTAAGCAGGAATTTGAGATCATGCTTAGCAATGGCACTGCTCGACCATCTGAGAGCTCTTGGTCTTCACTCCTTCATTTAGCGCTAAAGAAGGGCAACAGCCGGCGATCCTGCGGTGACTACAGGCTGCTCAACGCGAGGACTATACCTGACAGGTATCCCATCAAACATGTCCACGACCTTACCCAAAGCATAGCCGTTTGCAAGGTCTTCTAAACTGTTGACCTGGTTAAGGCGAATAACTCGCAATTTTAAATACTTTCTTCAAGGAAAAATCTAAAAACAAATGGAACTGGAAATCCCCAGATGGAAACCATAAAAACGATCAGAACGTACATTAAAATAATGTTGAAAAGGAGAACCCGAGCAATGAAAAACGAACTCTCAGCCCTACACAAACTAACAAGTAAACTAATAAAGAATGATTATGCTAACCACAGATCTAACACTATCAACAAATATCTGAACCAAACAGAAAGTGCAAAAAAGCTTATAGTAAAGAGCTGAAATCAAACAAAACGTGGATTGACGGACTCAACGGTAACGGAATAAAATCACACAACCGCAGAGAGATAATCTCAATAGCAACAGATTTTTATAAGTAACTATACTACGCAAGGGTGGGGACGAATTACAGTATCGGGAACCAAAGTGGTTCCGAGGTGAACAACATTATTACATAGCTCAGGTTGAAGTTAGCGAAGTCTCAAGAGCATTGTCAAGACTAAAAACAGACAAAAGCCCAGGTTTAGACAACATTACAAACGAAGCATTAATAATAGGCTCCGAAATGTTGGCTATACCTCTGACAAACCTGTTTAATAGCATTTTAGAAGCTGGAGAGACATCCACTCAATGGTTAGAATCCGACATAATTTTAAGCTACAAAAAAGGCAATCCAAACGACATTGTAAACTATGGGTCACCAATAAGCTTGCTACCATGTATTTACAAGGTTTTTTCCTCAATAATAAATAACAGAATAAGTAAAACATTAGAAGCAAGACAACCAGTAGAACAAGCGGGCTTCAGAAAAGGTTATTCTACAATCGACCATATTTATAAGTTAGAGCTTCTCATAGATAAATATCAAGTGATGAGGAAACCACTCTATTTATTTATTTTATTTATTTATTCATTTATTCAGTAGTATAGTTACATTTTTATACATATAAGTTAGCGCAAACATAAACTCATTAGAGTTTTACCGTGCAACAAAATCATCGACCACATAATTTTAATTAAGAACTTAAGTTTGGTTTATTCTCTAAATAAACCAAACTTAAGTTCTTAATTAAAATTAAACACAACAAAAATAACGCGAGGGTATTTAACGAAATATTTATCTACTACTAAACAAACGAGCGAACATCAGTGACCGATTTGACCGTCCTTCAAACAAAAGTGGTATAGGAATGTGATGTGACAGATTATTACAGGTTGTTCCTAAAAGTATAAATATTTTTAGCAATAATTAATTTTTCTTTATTTATTTATTTTATTATTTATGTACACACAGTAAAATACAGAGAGATACGATATAATTATAATATTAGTACAAAGGTACTGCTTATTTCTTAAGAAATTTCTTCCAGCAGACCTGCGAAAGGAGAAATGAAAAAGAAATGTAGACAATAGTGTGTGAGAACAAGAAGAGAAAAATATGAATCTGCGAAGTCTTATACTAAAATGTTAAATATACCTATACTATACCATATCTAAATATATACCTAAATAAATACATAAAGCATATATATACAAACATAATATATATATAAAAATATTCACAGTTCAGAGGAAAGGTAGTGCTCTTTTAATAGATATTTGAATGAGGAAATTGTTTTTAAATCACGAATGCTAGGCGGAAGTGAGTTCCACAATCTTACAGCATGCACCGAGAAGGAATAAGAATAGTAGCTAGTTTTATGAGGATGAGATTTAAGGAGGGATCTAAGGTGCGATCTACATGGAGCGTCGCAAGGACGAGCGTAAGAAAAACGCTCCCGCAGGTAGGAAGGATAAGACGGGTTGTGTAAGATAGTAATAGTAATATTTATTTCATAAAAAGAGGTACAGTCTGTTACAAAGTAGGATGACAACTTAGGAATAGTTTACATCTGAAATGAGTAGGTAACAATACAATTTTACGATCTGATGTCCTAGCTAGGTTACTTAGTAGCCTGTATTAAGGACAATCAGCCCTCATTTCCCAAAAGTAGGACAAAGTTATTGTTTAGACTGTTACATAAAACAAGAAAAAAAAAAGGATAAACTGGACTAATAAAAGTCCAATACAAGAACTCTGTGTTTGTGTGTGTATATGTGCGTGTGTGTGGGTGTGAGTTTGTGAGTGTGTGTGTGTGTGGTTGTGTAAGATGTTGAAGAGGAGACATAAAATCCGAGTGTTCCTGCGAAGGCGGATTGGGAGCCACTTGAGTTCCCTGCGAAGGTGAGAAACATGGTCATACTTTCGAAGACCAAAAACAAAGCGAATGCACAAGTTTTGCATGCGCTCAAGCTTGTTCAGTAGCTCCTCAGTAGCATCCAGATAGCAGGCGTCGGCATAATCTATAATCGGCAGAATAAGTGTTTGCGCCAAATGAATTTTAGTCTTCAAGGGCAGGAGACCTTGAAGGTTTTTCAGCGAATGAAAGGAGAAATGTACCTTTCGACTGACCTCATTGACCTGATTACGCCATGAAAGATTGGAGTCAATAATGACACCCAGATCTTTGGCGGTTTCGGTATAGTCAATGCGAACACCATCGAGATATAAAGGCATCAGAGATGTAACAGCAGCCACACTGCGAACGAATCTGCTACCTATGATCATGGCCTGGGATTTAGTTGGGTTAATTTGCAAACCAAAAGACTTAGCCCAAACGCTGATGCAAGCCAGATCATGATTCATAGCAGCAATTGCAGAACCCGCGTCAGCTACATTAAAATGTCGGTAAAGCTGCAAGTCATCTGCATAGAGATGAAAACTAGAGGAGATTACTCTGGTAACAAAGTTTATGAAAATAGAAAAAAGAGGAGAGAGGACGCTACCCTGGGGAACACCCTCCGTGGGGCTACACCAATCGGAGAAGGATTCTTCCAGGCGAACACACTGAGAGCGCTCCCGTAGATAAGCACCGAACCAAGCTAAGGCGGGAGAAGAGAAATTTATAGATTTGAGGATACCCAGTAAAATATCGAAATCCACTGAGTTGAAGGTGCTACTAAAGTCAAGCAATACTAGAACTGTGAGGGACTTATTTTCCATTGCCCAGCGGATGTCGTCAGTTACTTTTAAAAGCGCGGTCACAATACTGTGACCCGAGCGAAAACCGGATTGAAAGGGGGAAATTATCGAGTTTGACGCCAAGAATAATGATAATTGTCTATGAACTATGTGCTCAAAAACTTTAGAGAGAAATGGGAGAATAGAAATAGGTCTAAAGTGTGTTAATAAAGTAGGATTGTTAGTTTTAGGTAAAGGTATTATGTGAGCCTGTTTCCAAACAGACGGAAATGAGCAAGAGGAAAATGAGTGGTTGAAGATGTGAGTGAGAACAGGAAGTAACGTGGAAAGGATAAGAGTTATCATTCTTGAACACAACTTATCATTACCGACTGCTGAAGAAGTAATCGCAAGTAAAGAATTCTTAACGTCATCCTCAGTAACATCGCTAAGTTTAACGTGAGCACATTGTGGTAACGGTAAACTAGAAAGACTCTCCAGTGTCGCTGCTTTGACAGACGGATCAAGAGAAAAGGGAAGGAGAGAGAAATGTTTATTTAGATCATTGAGGTTCACATCCTTACACTGGTTGGTAGGTGACTTGCCTATACCTACAGATTTGAGAAATCCATACATCGGAGGAACTGCGGTTGATGAATTGATCGTGGAAATAGCGTCTCTTAGCATCTTGACACAAATGACTGCAACGATTACGTAAGGATTTGTAATAGGAGAGATTCAGCTCTGAAGGTCTGCGCTTAGTTTTATCCCTGCGAGCCATAAGCTCTTTAATTTGTAGCGTTATCCATGGTGCAGGGTTATGTCGAACCTTGACACGTCGGATAGGGGCATGCTGATCATATACGAGTAAGTCGAGAACGGTTGCGTTAAAACAATTCACCTTATCGTCGACGTCATCGATCTCGACCAGAGGGGTCCAGTCGAGATCGCCGGCATCACACTGCAAAGCCTCCAAGTCTATGTCCTTGTAGTTACGAAGATATAAAAGCTGAAACTTACGCTTGGGAACACGGATACGATAGGAAAGATAAATGAGATCGTGGTAAGAAAAAGTAGCCGTAAGTTGACCATGGTAAGAAACATTATTAGGAGAGGAAACAATCATAAATTCTAGAAAAGAGGGTGTACAACTAGGAAAATAGTGAGTTGCAGAGAGAGGCAAAACTTGAACTTCTTAATTTTTGTTTGCTATGATATTGATAGGTATTACGTTTTTAAAATAATGGTATTCAGCTGCATCCGGTTAGACTGGAAGCCGACCCCAACATAGTTGGGAAAAGGCTAGGCAGATGATGATGATTATGTTTTTTATTATTTAATAACGATCAATTGTAACATTTATTTTCATTCGCATATTTTTATACAATTAGATATTTATGTTTTGTAAGAAATGATGCTTTAATTTATATTTTATGTTTTTAAGAGTTATTTTGTCCCTCAATGATATAGGTAGCTGATTAATAAGGTAAAGGTAAAACTTTAACGATCTCTTACCGTGTAAATTTCTATATACTACGAGTATTAATTTCATTATTATTTATGATTTTTGTTTTCTTAAGATTTTCATTAAAAAATTCTTCTTTTAATAGTGTAAATTTAGTTTTTTCGTGTATGGGTATTATTTACAGAATTCAAATATTTACGGTAGTCATTTTTGTACTTCTTCTTAATGTTATGCGGGACAATCACTTTGAATATACGTAGTTGAAGTGCGTAAATTCGATCAAGGTTAGTCTTATAAGTCCTACCATAGCTGGACAGACCATATGATATCGTTGATTCGGCCAGAGCTTTAAAAGAAAAAAAGTAAAGCAATAATAGTGTTTGATATGGAACTTTGCATTTTATAATAGAGAATTTAGCCAAAATACATCTCAATTTATCACACACCCCATTAATGTGCTCGTTCCAATTAAGTCTGCTATCAACGGTAAGTCCTAGGTATGTTTGGCTATCTACGAGATCTATGGAGTCACAGCTGCAAGGCTTGGCTACTTTATTAGGGCAGTTGCCATGCAAACGCTCATGAGAGTGAGACTGGAACTGATGTACATTAACTTGGTCTTACTTGCGTTTAATACTAAACCAGCGTCATGGGACCATTTAGTTAGCAAATCAAAGTCCTCTTGAAGTTGCTTTTGAGCATCACTAACACTCCGTCCAGCGGCTATAAGGCAGGTGTCGTCGGCGAATTGATAAATCTCGCACCTTTTTATCACATTAACAAGGCTATTAACGTAAGTGAGATAGTGCAGTGGCCCAAGGACCGAGCTTTGTGCCGTTCCTTCCGTTACTATGACTGGTTCACTAGTCGCGTCACTGACTTTAACCATATATTTTCTGTCATCAAGATAGTTTCCGCACCAATTGAGTAGTTTGCCTCTAATTCCGCTATCATGAAGGCTACATTGCTTATATTGACTACCAGAAAGCTTTCGACACCGTATCACATTACAGCATAATTATGGAATTCATTAACAACCCAGGAGGTGGAAGAAAAATACATACAAGTTATTAAAAGTATATACAGCGACAGTAAGAGCAGAGTAAAACTAGAGTCAGCTGGCCCATGGCCCATACCCATTAAAAGAGGGGCTAGACAGGGAGACCCACTGTCTCCAAAGCTGTTCATAGCTATATTGCAATCAATCATCAATCAACTTGATTGGAAGGAATATAGTATAAGGATTAATAACGAGTACTTAAGTCACCTACGATTCGCAGACAATCTAGTACTGCTATCTGAGTCAGGTTCAGAACTACAATCTATGATTGAATCACTAAACGAAGCAAGTAAGGGAGGGTTAGAAATGAATCTATCCAAGACAATGTTAATGACGAACAGCACAACACGGAAAATAACAGCAGGCAGTGTGGCTCTTCAATATACAGACCAGTACGTATATCTGGGTAAACAAATTGGCTTCGATCGAACAAATAATGACCTAGAAGTAGAACGCAGGGTACAGCTAACTTGGAACAAATATTGGGGAAAATGGAATAAACATTAAAACAAAACTCCAGAACACTTGTCTTCTGCCATGCTTAATATATGCATGCCAAACATGGAAATTTAAAAAAAATATATAAAACAAGATAGTGACGTGCCAACGAGGAATTGAGCACAGCATGTTGAATGTAAAGAAAATTCAAAACACACACAAAAAATAGAAAAATAACGAAATCCAGGGATGGGCTAGTACAAGCCTTAACACTAAAATGGAAATGGGCTGGATATGTCTACAAGACCAGAGGTAGACGAAAAAGATAACGACATGGCTAGGCCCCCAAGGAACACGCAAGAAGGGAAGACGACATTAAAAAGATAGCTGGAATAAATTCGGATGGAAACAGCCCAGTCTAGAGAAGACTTAATATCTTTGGAGGAGGCCTTTACCTGTAGAGGAGTTCTTGCAGAATAAATTATATAATATAGGGCACTTAGAAATTAAATAATATAAACACTTTAACTTACATTTTAGAATATAATTACTAACATCCAGTTAATTTTTATTTTTTCTCTACTTTTATTTTAATATGTAAACTAGTTAAGGTTGGCAAAAAATATAAGGCTGTTTATTTTATTTTTATTATTAATTATATAATGAAAAGATTATGCCAAGAAATTATGATTATCAACTACGGAACCCTTCATTGTGCGTCTTCCAACACGCACTTGGCTGGGTTTTTTTTAGGCTTTTACTATTATCCTTAATTTGTTGATTTTACGATAATTAATTGAATTATGTATCTTATGCATCTGAAAATGTATCCAAATTGCACACTAAAAGACTTATTATTAGAAGACGCTATGGTAAAAAAAAATACAGGACGCAGTTTTATCTTCCTCCTGTGTAAAGTTTCGCATACCTATATAAGGTTTCCATTCTAAGGCGATGGTATGTATTCAGTAGGTAAGCCTTTGTAAATTAGAATAAGGTTGGTATTCGTATGAAACGCTAGTAATTAGCAAGTGAACTCAAAATTCAGTCTGTGAATCACGCCCTTTAACGTAACGGTCAAAGTGTGGGACTACTACATCTCAGCCTATCCCTTCAAATAATACATACAGACGTAATATAATTGAATTTCTTATTAAACAGGTGACCTCGTAGCTACAGTAGAAGATGTCGTGAAGAATAACTACCCTACGCCAGCGGCAGTAGGGTACGGTTTCGCTTGGCGTACTAAGAATACTACTTTGTTCTGGATATACTCTTGGCTGCTACATCTGATTCCTGGCTATATTATTGATGGCATATGCTTAATTCTTGGAAAAGAGAGAAGGTAAAATCTTATTTATTTTTGCCCGTCACCGTTAGTCAGAATTTTGAGCCCGAAAGTCTGACAACCTGTCTTAGCATAGGGTATCGTGTTATCCAGTGACTGGGTTCTGGAGGTCAGATAAGAAGTCTGCCCATGTAACATACTGGTATGAAACTGCATCCGGTTATACTGGAAGCCGACCGCGACATCGTTGTGAAAAGGCACGCAGATGTTATTACAAGCGGACGAGCCTGATGGAAGGTGGGCACCGCCGCTTGTGTACATCTGCAACACCAGACACATCACAGGTGCGTTGTTATCCCAGACACGAAGCTGAAGTGTGTCATGTGCCTGTACTTTGTTACTCCGAAACCCACACCCACCCGAGACACAGCGGCAGAAATATGTGTGGTGAACTACACTCACGACCGCCCGGCCGCGACTTAGCTCGTCCGAGGATATAGCTTAGTATCTGCCGTTACCACTGGGTCCCTACCACTGGCTACTCCTGAACTAATATTATAAAGAGGATTGTTGTTTGTTAGTAAGAGGTAGATAATCTCTGGAAGTAGGTACTGATCCCAATCTTTCACTGATGTTTTATGGGTTCTCTATTGTGTTCCTTAACTTTTTTATCCATAATCTATTTTATCCTAATCATCATTTGTCCGAATGATATTTTGCCCGAACTTAATGTCACATAATGATAACACTTAAATATAACTTAATGTCTCACATGCCATAAAATTGAAATCCCTAAATACCTTATGGGAAAAAAAGTTAGTATCGTTTGGCAGGAGGAGGGGAGTAGGCGGGGGAGAGGTAAGGGGGGTTCATGGGAGTAGTGCTAGAGGAAAGGGGGGGTGTTCCCCCTTTCCTCTAGCACTACTCCCATGAAAAGGTAACGCACCGTTCTTGAGAAAAACAAATTATTTAACCTATCCTCAAAACACATTAAAGTTGCTTACAGGGCGTAGCTGAGGGAGCCCCGCTGCGCGGGGCTCAAGGGTTTAATAAAGAATAACGATGAAGGGGATGGCGGGGTCTGAGTTCGCTCGCTTCACTCGCTCACTCGACCCCGCCATCCCCTTCGAACCTAACCTGTCCGAGTCGGGGTGCCCCAAGTCCCGAGCTCGCTTCGCTCGCTCTTGCATCCTAAGTTCTCCTAGTAACAGTAGTAACATTGCCTTTTGTACACATACACAAATCAGTGGAGGTACACTAACTTTCTTCTGAGCAGGATTTTTAGGTTGTTATAAAAACAAAACATTCGTAATTTTTTCATTTAAAAATCCATAATTTACAACTGTAATTAGTTCCTTATAAGGATGTTTTTTATTTCTTTCTACATTTCTTGTCCAGAGATATTCATAAAATAAATCATTATTATTAGCACGATTATTGTAAATGTCATTTTGTAGATTATTGTAAAATGCGAAACGGAACGTAAAAAAAACTGTACATACGCCATGTACAGGTTTGTTTACGTTCCTTTTCAAGACATTTTACACCACGAACAATATACTGAGACAGATTTGGTTGTCAATAGCCCATTTTAACGTTTCGTTTTCGCTTTTTATCTGATTTGAGGTTAGAAACATTTTTTATTAATTTCTCGAAAAATATGCATTACCTTTTAATAAGAGTGGTAGCATTATAATCGGGGAACCAACCCCTACCAGTTTTAACCCCTTTTACCCCCCAACTCCTGCCAAACGATACTAGATCCAACCCGTTAGAGCGAAATAATTAATTATAATTTGAACTTCCTTATTCAATTCAATTCTCAATTCTTTATTGCATTCCATATGTAATAAATAGATGGTAAGAAAAAGTAAATGATCAACATGGACTCTGTCGGGCACAGCAAACATTAGGAGAGAGGAAGAGTGCTAAATAACAATAAAATTCAAGTAATTCAATATTATTATAAATTATTAGATGTGTTTAGTACTTGTGTTATTGCCTCGTATAATAAATATTGCCGTGACGTCTTTGGGCAATCTGATAATACACAGGTATATTGCACGGGGTGCAGTTCTAGATTTTTCATATTTACAACCTCATCTAACCCAAATGGTTCACCAAGAATAGTGGGAATCTGGAGATCGGCGGCCGCTACTGCGGCACGCTCGCCTTCGCGCGTTAATGGTCACTGTTCTAACCTTTTTTTTTTTTCACGCTGAGAAATGCATTCCGCTCATGGGGGACGAGTCGGGGTATGTGGGACCAGAGGCGGCTCGTGACATTTATTTGTGGGGGTTCACTAAAAAAAGAAACGTAGAACTAGAGCTTACCATTTATTTTATTTGTAAAGAAAATCCATTCGGCGATCTTTATCGATTTTCATCAACGCGTTCATTGAACTCTCTAATAGATTTTCGATACGCAGAATCGAGCGCCTTACGAATATCTTGACGGCCGATAGATGCCAATTGCACTTCACATAAGATATGAAATCGAGATTGCGAATGTTTTTTCACTTTTATTGAAAGATGCGCTAAATCGTCAACACGGCCGTTTCCGTCCATGTAGATTCACCACCACTGCCGGCGCCAGCTCCAAACACCAGACACGGGAAACAAAATAATTTGTTGCTTTCTTCACATCCACACGACCAAGGTGTTTTGAAATATTGTTCAGATTTAAAACCACGCGTAAAAGATTTATTTTTCGTAACACATTTTTGAGAAAGTGCAATTTCGGGACGTGGTGGTCCCTTAGCTTTCAGTTGGATACGCATTTCGAGAGTCTTTTCACAATTTTTAATAAAAGATACACTGTATTGTTCCATTTTTAATACAAATGTCGCGCACGTTTATTTTTAATAATTATTTAGAATAAACACTGCGAATCTACTGACAGCCGAGTTGAGCCGACCATTTGTTTACATAAGATCGGCAACAGCGCATAGGCATAGATCGCATTCCCGCGCGCGGCCGCCTTGCGCCGTTTGGCAACGTCGCGCGTGAGCGGCGCTCCAAATTAGGCTAATTTCTCATACAAAATCTTCTGTTTCACGCGTCGGACTGTGCAACTAATTTGAACAGTAAAAAAAAACCGATATGGTAACCAAGAATTTTTTTTTTTCGATTCTTGGTTACCTTATCGGTTTTTTTTTACTGTTCAAATTAGTTGTTGGAAATGAGGTAAGCTACCTACCCTTTACGTTTGATCCATTATTTACGGGACGCCCTGTATATTACAATACTTAGAACACATGACTATATTTCATGCAAAATTATGAGATTCAATTATTATAGAACTCGATAATATGATAAAATAGTTTTAGAAGTAAAGACAATGATAATAAACAAAATTTCGAATTTTTGAACATTATGGTTACTACGTCTTATGGATAATGATTCTCGGACAAACAACTTTAGGAGAAGAAAGGGAGTGCCGTTTTACGGTATAACAAACTCTAGTCTTAATTACGTTAGTTTGTAAGTTGAGTGTTGGCGCCGCTTGGGGATGCCTATGAGCAGCAGTGGATGTCTTTCGGCTGAAGAGATGATGATGTGAAGTCTCATATAATCTCAAAGAGATTCTTCCTAAATAGTTTTCAATTCTGATTAACTAGGATATAATTTTCGTTGAAAATTCGAAAACATTATTTTCTGTGAAGGGTGAAAATAATCATTCATATTTTTTTTCCCGCAGATTCGTGAAACTATACAGAAAAATGTACAAAATGTCGACAGCTTTATCCTACTTCACGATTAACGAATGGCATTTTGTCGACAATAACACAGCGAATCTGTACAACAACCTCTCGGCTATCGACAAAGAAATATTTGACTTTGATGTTGGTAAAATAGACTGGCGAGAATACATCATTACCTGGTGTTTAGGACTCAGGAAGTACATCTTGAAAGACGGCTTAAAAGGCTCGGTGTACGCCACGAAAAAACAGTTCGTTTTTAAAATCTTAACGTGTATTATCATGCCGTTATATTTCTATTTGTTGTATAAGGTGTTAAGTTTTGCTATTGTTTGTTTGTTTTTAGTTTTTAGGATGTTCTGATTAATAAATTACGTTTTAGTGTTAATTAGGTAAACAGTGTTTTCTTTTTGTAAAGGCCTCTCCACCCCCACACTGCATGTCTATACTTTCGGGGCTCTTGAGACATTGGAGCTTGTTGCTCAATAAAACAAAGAGAATGTTGATGCTGAAAAATGCTTTTAATCCTATGATAACTGTCTGATACTGGACATTTGGAAGTTTTAATAATGAAAACCTCAGTTTCTTCACAGAACAGCTTTAATTTAGATTTAAGAATTGTACATTTAATATTATATTTTTGATCTCGACGCAGCTATGTACTATTGAGAAGTGAGAAATGTCAAAGTGTGCGGGTGTAAGTAAAAAAGGTTACAAAAAACGAATTATTAAGTTATCACATGAATGTGCAACTTGATGGTATTACGGAAACATCAGGCGATGGCGCAGACATCTTCCCCCCCGTTGAAAGACTCCTTTCAACTTCTTCAGTCGTCATCCGTTGAAAAGGTAGGCAAGGGGCATCCGAGTGAGAGGCCTCCTGTAGCAGCCTCTGGTAGTTTCCACGTCTGCGACTCGTGTGACGCTGTCGGTCCCAGAGAACAGGCGACTGACTCGTCCCATTCGCCAGCTGAGTGGTGGGACGTTATCCTCCTTGAGAAGAACTAAATCTCTAACTTGCAGGGATGCTGATTTTGTACACCATTTGGAGCGCTGCTACATATTCCTTTTGCCAGCGCTGCCAAAAATGTTGGTGAATTTGTTCAAGCTTCATGTAACGTTGAAGGTTGTTCTGGTTCTCGTGCTCAAGCGATGGACCAGGCAATGTATTTAGGGCACGCCCTATCAGAAAGTGACCGGGAGTTAGGAAATGGAAATCGTTAGGGGGGGGGGGGAGAGTGCCTACTCTCCCCCTCCTCCTAAAGGTCGACTACAAGCACAGTTTCCACTTGTGTGAAAAGAGTACATATCTCCTCAAACGTTAAATGATTGTTTCCCATAACGCGCTTTAAATGGTATTTCGCGGATTTAACGCCGGCTTCCCAGATGCCGCCGAAATGTGGAGCATATGTGGGAGAGAACACAAACCTTATCCCTTCATTGGTAGCAAAATTAACTACAGGTTCATGATTAGTTTTAAGAAAATTGCCTATCTCTTTAGCTGTTGCAACAAAGTTGCGGCCATTATCACAAAATATTTACTTTCTACTCTAACCATCCTAAAGAATTTTTCAATATCAGCTGTCAAAATATATTTATATTGACGAGCCCGAATCAAAATAGAAAAGATTTAATCTTGAACATTGGGGCCGACCATCTGTAGGTCGTTCAGAGAGAAGCCTGAGGAAGTTCGTGCCGATCCATCAAAGACAACACGAGTCTTTGTCGTTTCACTATTTTGTTTGAACACTGCATGATGGCAAAGACAATAGGATGGAACGAGATTAATAGTCGGACATTCCTCTAAATGGCCTAACTCCAAATATTCTTGATTAAAATTTGAATATTTTTTTTTAAATTTATTTATTGACTTAGACAACAATGATCCATTTGTTAGTTAGTTAGGTACAAAAAACAACCTTAAAAGCTATGTTAGTGTGTTACAATAAAAATACAGAAAAAAGAAATACAAATATTTACATATTACGTTCACCGGATGTAATGAATCACTCCTGCCTAACCAACACCTGCACAAAGTGATTCACTATCGGCGAGTTAAATTTGTCCACTAACATCATCAGAATGCCATTAGGGCTTGACCGCGTTCTCTGCAATAGCGACGCCGTTTTTCTTCTCACCATACCGTGGAAGTCGTGAACACGCGCCTGCGCGAACATGCCAGAGGCACTACAAAAGCGCGGCAACCCCAAAAGCATTTGAAGCTGTTATTATATTGGACCCTCAGGGCGTCCATTGTTTTCCGTGTGTAGCTGGCCCACAGGCTGCTCGTGTAGAAGGTCTGGCAGTATGCCTTAAACAACGTTATCTTAACTTCCTTACTACAACAAGCAAACCTGCGAACCAGCACATTGCTTCTCACAGCAAGAGCCCGGCGCTCCCGTTCGATATCTTCATGATCTCTAAGGTCCTCCGTTACGTAATGCCCAAGGTATTTTGTAAGTTTCACCCTTTGTAAGGGCTGGCCATTGAGGGTGATAACTGGCTCGTATGACTGCTTCCTACCGGGAGCCCTAAAGATCATGAAATTACTCTTTTTACTATTGTAAACTAAACCGTGGCCAGCAGCGTACCCTTCACAATATTCCAAAAGCTCCCTTATGGAGCCGGCTGTTGGGCCCAGCAGCACCATATCATCCGCGTAACTTAGGTTGTTGACGCAAACGTTGTCAATCCAACAACCCACCCGTTTACTGCTGAGTCCAGCGATCAGCTCATTGACGTAAAGGTTGAAAAGCTTGGGCGAGGTCAGCCCCCCCTGCCTCACCCCACACTCCAACCCATACGCAGCAGAGAGTGAATTATTCCACTTTACATAATTCACTTGATTACCATACCAGTACTGGAAAACACGTATAATTTCAGCTGGTACGCATGCTTCCCCGAGCTTCTTCCATAATATGTCATAGGAGACGAGGTCGAAAGCCTTAGAGAGATCGAGGAAACACGCGTACACAGGCGTGCTTCTGTCAGTATAATATTGGACAGTCTGTTTAAGACTCAGTATTGCACTTTCAGTGGAAAGTCCAGGCCTGAACCCGAACTGTGCGTCGTTTAATTTCAACCATTTGTTGAGAGTTTTATCTATCAGACTGTCCAATACCTTAGCTAGTACAGTGGCAAGTGATATGGGTCTGTAGTTACTCACGTCGGATACGTCTCTAGTCCTATTCTTTATGATTGGGACAACTAACGTGTCCATTAACTCGGGAGGAAGATAAGAATGACTCAGACATAAAGAATAAAACATGGATAACACTCTCGGACAGTGTACACCCGCATGTTTCAAGTGCTCGATGCTGAGACTGTCATGCCCTGAAGACTTGCCTCTGGCCATGTTCTGAATTGCAAGTGATACTTGCTTGGCTGTAAAACTAATAAGAGGGCCATCGTGACAGATCTCAGCATCGACCATTGACTTAGAAGGCCCCAGCGGCGAGGAAACGCGAAAGTTGTTCAGGAAAGTGTTCGCTATTTCCTCTGGCGTACTGCAACCCGCCACTGTCAACGGCAAAGCTGGTCTAACATCAAGCCGGGACGTCGACTTCCAAAACCGGCTAAAGTTTTTGGACGACCTTTGAGAAGTTATTATGTCCATTTTTATTTGATGTTGATGATTTTGGCACCATTTAAGCTTGCCTTTAAAAACCCTTTGACTTTCCCGCATTTCTTCCCAAACTCTGCCGGAATTGGGTTTATTGTCAGATAACCATGATTGATACTTCAACCTCGCCTCCACGTGAGCAGCGCGAACAATACTTATTCCACCCTATAATACGCCTTATTCCTTGCGGCCGAACACCTTCATGGGTCTGTATGGCAGCCCTAGACAAAATACCTACAATATCTTGGTACATTATCTGCAAGCCACGTCTATGTTCTGCGCTATCGCAAACTTTGTCAGCACACTTGGAAAAGAGTTCCGGAAAAAGCATATGTTTGAACTCAGAGTTACATAATTCATGATACTTTTTGATCTGATCACCTCCACGCTCATGCCATTTTACTTTGTCTGTCACTAGCTGTGTTAATTCAAGCTTTTCTGGAATCGTATACAAATTGCACTCAATAGCTAGGGGAAGGTGATCAGACCAGAAAACTTCATACTGTATGTTAACACTCAGTACGGAGTGCCAGGCTGTTTGAGTAACAAAACAGTGGTCCAACCAACGCTTGCTACCATTCATGTCGCTCACATACGTATGACTGTCTGATCTTAAGCCTAAACTTTCCACATCAGCACATACCCAGTTTTGATCAAAACTGAATTTACATAATTCAGTCCAGAAAGGCTGATGCGGGTGAGAGTTAAAATCCCCTAACATATAAACTGCTTCGACATCATTAGCCTCAATAATGGCACTTACTTCACTCAAGCACTCAGTAAACTCAAAAAGGTTTTCTATTTTATCTGTTGGCATATAAATACTAAACACTAAAATTGCACGATCCACTAAGCAAGCTTTTATGGCCGAGATTCGAACACTATTGCACTGCACTACACATACAGACTTGAAGAGCCCCTTACGCCACAGTAATGCTACTCCTCCATAAGGTCGTCCTATGAGCATTCCTGCCGACGTGTCAACCGCCGACTTTCCTGAGTATTCAAAATCCTTATGAACAGTGCCAAGCAATGACAGGTCATGCGGCAGGAGCCAAGTTTCTTGCAGTGCCAGTATGTCAGCTGTCTGACATAAATGCCTTACGCTTTCCATTGAGCGCTTCAACGACTTACAGTTAAACGTAATAAACTTATTATATATTGTAACTTTAATTCTGGATTCTTACGGAAACGTTTTTCTAAATACAACAATCGTTTCTTAGCCATTGCATAAGAATCACCTAAACAATCTGGAGTATCAATTAAGGGCAGCCTAACACAAAATCTACCCGATTCTAAACGGTAAGTATTACGATAAAAATGGTCTTCACATGCCTGCTCAGTTTTGCTAAAATATTGCTTATCTGGAACTTGCTCCAGTTCCCAAAACTTTGTCAATTGAGAACTAATATTGGAATTATTGCATTCGTCACTATCACTAATTGAAACATGACACGGAATATTTTCAGGTGACGAACGATTCCTTAAACTTGAGGAAATAGGGCCGGCAGCGAGCCAACCTAGCTTTGAGCTTCGTAGCTTGGGCATGTTATGACCTAATGCTAGCTGATCACATCCTAATAGGTCCCAAAACAGGTCCGCACCTATCAAGACGTCTATAGTCGAAGGCTGATTAAAATTAGGATCAGCTAACTGTATGTTTCTTGGAATATTTAATTTACTAATATCTATAGATTGTTTAGGAATAGCACCTGTTAATAGGTTCAATACATAAAATGACTGCACGACACTATAGTCATTGTTAAATGAATTTAATCGGGCAATGCAACTTTGGTTTACATGTTCTGCTAAGTTGTTGCCTATACCAGGGGCGACGGCTTCAAACAACCCCATTCCTACCGGCTTCCCTTCGGAACAACGACTCTACTTGAGTTTACTATTACCAAATAATATGGTACTACATATATAGTCACATTACAAGTATTTAATACATCATAAGATAAAAAACATTACAAAAACGCGTAACTTTAGTCTATCCTAAATCGCGAACGCAGTTTACATTTTTTGTCTTATTCCGACACTAGCGCTAATAAGCCGCACGGTGTGTCAGAATAAAGTACTAATCGTAGTTCTGACCACGCTACTTCGGGCACACTTCGGTAGCAATCGGGGGTTCCCAAACACTGCTAGTTACGGTGCGAGGTAAGCCGTTCTCGAGCGAGTTATTAACGGGAGCGAAAGAGAAAATGCGAGAACGAGATAGAATGAGGTGTTGTTGAATTTCGTAGATTTGCAAATAGTTTATTGAGTCGAATTGTTGACAGATAAATTAACTTTTATTTTGTTTTCTTTTGCATTTGATTAGGTTTTTTATGGTTAGTTACATTCTCAACATAATTTTAAAATCTATAGTAGGTACCTATTACAGCCGAAACCTTTGGCGTGTTGTGCCGTTCAGTGATAATATTTTGATTTACGTGAAATTTGTTTAAAACGTAGTCATTTTGTTAAAAATAGAGAGCCAGATAGAATTAATAATATTCCATTTCGTAGATTTGTCGTGTTGATTTTTGACACATAAATTCACGTGTGTTGTGTTTTCACCCGTTTCTCGCATTTTATTCGTTCTAACATAATTTTAGAACATAATTGTAATAGACTGTTTTTCAGAAATTAAACTATAATCGATAAGACCTCATCATCAGTGTCCTGCCCTTATCCCAATTTATTTGTGGTCGGCGCAACGTGTCCTTTTCTTCCATACTTCTCTATTAGTCGTCATCTTGGTAGTCGCCCCCTTTCTAGCCATATCATCTTTCACACAGTCCATCCATCATAATCGATAATACCTATTATAGTTTCATTTCTGTAAAAAATAGATAATTTTGTTTGTGTAGTAATAGCGTCTCTTTGGTTCTACTACTTGGCCATAGATGGCGTTAAACTAAGAAATTTATTAACTCAAAAATTAAATAATTTTTGAGGGAATAAATTTAGATGATAACTTGTGTTTATGAGCACTTAACAATTTTTCTTCGGCTTCCCTCAATTGGAAGTTGTAGCTTCGCTACTGGCCTATACCAATAACATTTATAGTATTTATAGCACATACCTGTAATGATAACTTGTTCATGAGTGACTGGCTAATGAATGAGGACTGACTTCCACAGTCTAATAAAGCACGCACTCGAAATAGTTTGTTTGTCTGAGGATTCATAACATTAACCATGGCTGTTGACAAAAGAATGTGATTTTCTATGAAATTATTAGTAATTGAATTATTGACTGATATTTCAGTTGATCCGCGATCTGTATTAGTATTATTGCTGCTGACTGTACTAGCGTTCCTTGTACTAGTATTGTTAGAATTGGGTAAATGTAGGAGCGAGTTGTGTCTACGCTTGCACTCACGACGGGGCCCATCTTGCAATCGTGCACGATGCCCAGTTCGTAAACAACTGGTGCATAAGTGCAACTTAAATGCTTCATCTCGTCGTTCTTGAACACTCTTCGCTAGAAAAGTTGGGCAGTCGTATATCCAATGGTCACCCTTACAGATAAAGCAGTGCTTAGCGACAGAGCCGGTGTTCTGAACCGTAGATGAAAAGGATTTAGTACTACGAGAATTATTATTGTTATTTTGGCGTGATTGTGTTGCTTTGGGTATATCAGAGTTGTTTTGATACATAGTTTCTAACACATCAGCGCGATCAGTTAGGAACTTGTTGAAATCCTTTAGAGCGGGGAGATCGGAGAAACTATTACGATATTCTTCCCACTTCATGGCGGTACGACTATCTAATTTTGGTATGAGAATTTTAATAATTATCATGTCAAACAGTTCATCTTGTTTAGCGAAGCTTGACAATGCTCGCAAGTTTTTAGTTACGTGGTCAACTAGAAACCTCAGTGATTTATCTGATTCACGTTTGTGTTGTTGCTGTGTTGATTCAAAATATAACAATGAATTGAGGTGTTGATTTATAAGTTGGCGCCTGTTATCGTAACGATCGCACAAGAGCTGCCATGCAGTTTCATAGTACCATGTAGTTTCGTTTCTGTAGTGCGTCAGGGATGTTCGCAGATGCGCGTGTAGATTGCTTTTATGCAACAATGCGTAAAAGGTGCGGTTCCCTGGTGCGCAGGGTGTGGGGCGGCTCCAACAGTGTCTTAAGCGTGGTTGCGAGTCGCCTGGACTGGATATACGTGGGTCACTGTTGTGCCGTCTCTCATGGAATGTCGCAACGGTGACCAACAGTTTTTTTTTTATTGTTTAATGTCTCTGCTTACTAACATAGTCGTCAGTTTTACTAACAATCTTGTTGAGTCTTGGTTACTCGAATAAAGAAATTTCTATTCTATTCTATAGTTAGTTTCACAAATCTCTAAATTAGAAATAATTCGCGCGGCTTCATTTTCGAGATACGATACCAAATAATGGAACTTATGAACAGGCTTGATACGCTCATTATTATGAATGAGCGACAAATAGGTGTCTCGAAACTCTAGCCAGCGGAAATAAGCGCCATCGAACCTTGCAATTTGTATTTGTGGTAATTTAAAATCAACATGATGACATTGTGACGAGTTGTGCAAATCAGATTCGTGAGAAGTATTTTTATACTTATCAAGTTGCTCTTCAACAATTGCAAGATGTGAAGTAAAGATCTGCTCAATTTCATCACGTTCGTCGATCTCAGAGTCCATATTGTCGCAATTGATTACCTCAATCTGAACCTGTAGTTCATCGAATTTGCTAGACATAGCTCGTATTTTACTAACATTAATCTCTAGCTCTTTAGCTTGAGTTTTTGTTAATTTAGAAGAGCATACTACATCTAAATATTTTTTAAATTTCGTTAAACGACCTTTGACCAAGCTACGTTTAGCAGACAATTCCTTCAATTGTGTTGCATTACTGTCTTTATCTTCGCTTAAAGACATCTTGTTTATTAATAATAAGTAGTAGCAATAACAAACGATAAACTAGCACTGAGAACTTTAGACAAAATAGTAGTTATAGTTGCTTGAGTAATCTAAACAGTAACACACTAACGTAACCACGTGGCAGCAAGCGCACCAATAGCGCGGTAACCGGCTGTGTCAGGCGGCGCACAGTGGTCTGAAAATCAAGCTCCATACTCATAGAAACTTAACGTCAGAAATTAATTTAATAAAAATATGTTTTGTATTTAGTATACCTCCCTTTGTTTTACTAATAGTATGAAGGGTATGAGTAGCTCCATGCGTGAATTTTTTATTTTTATGTATGGAATAAAACACTTAAAGTGCTTTTTACCCGACTGCTCCAGAAGGAGGGTTATGTTTTTCGAGTGTATGTATGTATGTATGTCTATTTCTTTGGCACGCTCTGTAGCCTAAACGGCTTGATGGATATTAACATATGAGGTATCGTTAGATTCGTTTTAGTTGCAGAAGTGTCATGGGGTATAAAATGTTCATCTGCGAATCAAAAAATACAGAAGAAATAAAAAATAAAAAATTGTGATTTTAATAATATGGGTATCAAATAAAAGCTAGTAAAAAGCCAATTCCAAATATATATATATTATAACACTTTTTAGCTACTATTTTGACTCAAACTACAAAAAGTACATGTCCTATACAATAACAAAATGGTAGCGAAATCAAAATTGTACATCGAATATTTTTGAAAAAAGCAATTGCTATGAGGTTTGGAATCGATTCTAATGCTAAAAACATAGTTTTTAGAATTTTTGTCTGTTTGTCTGAATGTATGTTCCAGCATCACAAAAAATCTACTGGATAGATTCTGTTCAAATTTTGCATAATATTACCTATAAGTCTGGTCACCCGGTAGGCTATATTTATATTATCACGCTATTTATTATGGGAAATAAGCAATATTGTATTATGTTTTGTATACCTCTATGGTTTACAGTAAATTGTAAAAAGAGCCAAACGGTTAGGACATTGCAGATTTAATCTTTTAAATGATTATCATCACGCTATATCTTTATGGAGCTAAGTAGTCAATCATCATGACATATACCTACACGGTGGATTTTTAAGATGGGGAGGTAAATCTTAACCGTTGTAGCTACATAATAATGCGACATCGGTCTTAGGAGACTGTCCTAAAAATTTTGAGATATTTTAATCTGCATATGAGATATTTTCACAAAAAAAAGGCCAATAGATCCTGGTTCTTATGAGAGAGTTAGACCAACTGTGGTTTGATACATCGGATCTGGTACACTTGCGTGAATGACATTTCCGCTAAAGACACTTGCGCGAACTTACTTGCACGAAAATAGGATCACTTCGTTGTCTGTCTGTCCGTCCGTCTGTCTGTCTGTCCGTCCGTCTGTCTGTCTGTCAATGCCCTTTTTCTCAGGAACGTGGGGAGATATCAAGTTGAAATCAATATCAAATATGAAGGTCTACGGTTCCATAAAGCTCTAAAAAAAATCATCCTTCAAGTTAACGCATTAAAAAAATACGGCCATTCATGTGACACATCTTGATAGGATAAATTCATCCAACCTACGGAACCCTTCATTGTGCGTGGTCCGACACGCACTTGGCCGGTTTTTTATAATGAATAGACTGGCCGCTATAAAACTCAGAGATAGCAAAAAGCGTTTCCCATCAAAATCGTTTATTTGCATAAATGTGTACAAATGGGTACAAAAGTTGTATAAAATTCATTGCAAAGACATATTCCACCGTATACTGATGGCATGCAAATATTTAATGAACGTTAGTCAGTTAAAGGCTCTTACAGACTCACGCGATATCGCGGGCGTGACAGGCACCGACAAAGAAATTGTGCCACTAGTGTCGCGTCGCTTCCGCGATATCACACCAGTATGTACGAGCCTTAAAAAAAAATAGGTATTAAATCGGTGTCTTAACGTTAAGAATTTTATGAAAGGAAGGAACAAATTATTCAAGTCAATACAAGTCATAAAAATATACCCATAAAAGTCTAAACCTTCTAAATTATTTGAGGTCCTCATTTTTTTCCTAGAATGTCAGATATCACAAGCAACATACTATCTATATAAATTAATGTCAGGCGACTGTTAATGAGAACTGGTGATTGTTATTTTAGTAATAGCCGTTCTTCAGGAAAAATCTGTAAGAATGCATCAAATAACGTATCAGTGTTCTGACATTAGGTAGTTTAAGCAGGAACGCAGGCATTCATTAATTCACTAAAAAACTAAAAACTTCGCAAGCAATGGGGAATCGCTACTGAAGACTACGGAGTCGACCTCAAGACTAAGACTGCTTCTAATACGGACAACTATACGTCACTTGCTCCCGCGTCACCAGTTCTGAGTCTCTGTATATTTTGGCTGCTGAGATCAAAACTATAAACGTAGCATACAGGGAATTTTTATAAAAATAACATAACAGCCTGTATTCCCCGAAGGGTTGGGCAGAGGTGGACTTAGTACGGCACATTTTGCTAGTTATGTTTAGGGCCCATGTAATAGGGGGCAAGCCTATTGCCACTAACCAGGCACAAACCCAGACTTCAGCCTGTTAGGTACTGGGAAATGTCAGATGGAAAACCCAATAACACTGTCTGACCGACCTCTGACCGGAATCGAACCCAGGACCTCATACTCAACAGTAGCACTTCCGACCACTAGACCAACTAGGCTGTTTTCTATAAAACTGTGGCTGTTATTTTAGTATATCTTACGACTTCCACGCGTACGGAGTCGCGGGCAGAAGCTAGTCTTTTCTGAAACCTATCCTATCCTATCATGCTACCCCTACTTAATAAGTTAAATGTTATCGTTTAACTTAACAATACTTAACTGAACAATTTGTTCAATAATAACACTAAAAAGCTTAAAATAAAACAAATTATTAAAAAAACAAAAAACCCGACTGCAAAAAAATTAACTGAAAGGATGGAAACAAGATGAACAGTAAACCAAGTATCCTGTAGGTACCAAAAATAAATAAATGCAGTCGGAGGCAACTAGGATGTTACGAACGCCTTAAAATTTGCCTCCAACTGCATTTTTTTTATTTTTCGTACCTACAATACCTTTTTAATTCAAGGGAATTCATACTGTTAAGCACTCAATGCTTATGCCCATGATAGATGGTAAAAACACTTCGCGACTGTCAAATACTTCAACGCAGACTTGTGACATCTATAAAGCTACCCCTTCGGAAATAAAAAAGTTAGAGAAGATCTCAGAGTAAGTTTTGAATAATTTGATATAAAATATTTCAGATTACCGTAATGCTGTGTATCTTTTTATTAATTAATTCACTTTCTTTCCAGAAAACCTGTTTCAACAGATATATATCAGTATGGTTTATCTACACTTCATGCTTGGATTAGATGTATGGAGTGCCTACTCCATATTTCATATAGACTAGACTTCAAAACATGGCAAGCCAGAAATGCAGACAGCAAAGAGTTATTGAAGAGTAGAAAACAAACCATACAGCAGAAGTTCCGTGATGAAATGGGCCTCCTAGTAGACATCGTTAAACAAGGTGAGTTATGATAACAGTCGTTGTTCTTAAACCTTATTTTTTTTCAAATAACGTTAGTTCTATTTATTCTTTACAAAGTTGTGGATTAGTTTTGATTCATTTATAATTTTTGTTTCAGGTTCCGGAACCACAAACGATGGAAACACAGCGAGGAAATTTTTTGGTAATCCTGCCAATACTGCAGCTATTACAGGCTTGGATCCTAGTTTGATCCAAAGATTTGTAACACTTTTGCGTGTGATGGCCTGTGGGGAGCCCATAAATGTTGAGGCGTTTAAAAACTTTGCGCGCCAAACAGCAGAATTGTATGTGGAGCTCCATGGCTGGTATTACATGCCTTCGAGTGTCCACAAACTTTTACTGCACGGTGCTGAAGTTATTAAACACTTCAATAGTATGCCCATTGGCAAATTATCTGAAGAGGCCAAAAACAAAGACTTCAAGAAAATCCGAGAACAGCATTCGCGCAAATTTTGTCGAAAAGCGACAAACGAAGACATTTTCAATGGTCTACTTGTCTCGTCAGATCCCTACCTGCCCAGCATAAGACCTGTGCTGAGAAAATCAGTAAATACACCTATTACTGATGATATGAAATCTCTTCTCATTGGTGACGATGCAGATTTAGACAAAGAGAATGTTGAATTTATTGATATTAACGCGTCAATGCTGGACTCGGATTTAGAGGACTGACGACAGCAAAGATACTCTCTGCTAATCGTTTTTGTATAAGTAGTTATAGCAAATAATTATAATAAAATAATAATAAGAATATAATTAAATTAATTAAAAATTAAATAATATAATTAAAAAGTAATATTTAATATATCATAGTTATAGGAGCTGTAAATAGTTGTTGTAGTCTTAAATTGACCAATGTACAATTTTGACGTTACTTTTATTGTTATTGCCTTTCTTGCACATAATTTTTGTTGTAATGTATTAGTATTATTAACTATTTCATTAACAGTTCCCCCAAACGTATTTTACATTAACTATTGAATACATATTTTTATCTTTCTTCACTTTTAACCATATATTTAAAAATAAAAATGTAAAAACATCCTTAGTACTTACATATTTATTCCTTACTAGCTGCACCCCGCGGTTTCAGCCGCATAAGTCTTGATTCCGTGGGAATATCGAGATAAAAAGTATCCTATGTTATAAACTATATGTGTGCTAAATTTCATCCAAATCCGTTCAGCCGTTTGAGCGTGAAGAAGACACAAACATACACACACACTAATATTATAAAGGTGAAAGTTTGTGAGTGTGTGAGGGTATGTGTGTGTGTGTATGTTTGTCTCTTCTTGTATGAGTATTAGTTTACATACTATTTTCATATTCAAAGCGAAATGTAACTTCACAAAATACCATCAAAGATTTGAAAGATCACCAACTGTAAATTCAAAATTTCCAAAGCTTGCTACATGCAAAGCGGCACCGAAAGGCACAAGAATTGGATGTCATCTAGATCGCCGTGTATGGTGCAATAGCTCATGTGAGTACCAGCCCATCAGTTCTATTCAGTTTTGGAAAAAAGCACTTTAAGTGTTTTATTCCATACAAAAAAAAAAAAAATCTCACGCATGGAGCTACTCAGAATCAGAATCAGAATCAGAATTTTTAGTTTGTAAAACATAGGTACAGCTTGGCAAAAAAGTCTAGAAACGGAACTAATTTTTTTGTCTGCTGGCAACATTCTCAAAATAATGACGTTTCTAATAAACAAAGTTCACGACTTCGTAGAATGTTTATTTCGACCATCAAACGGTGATTATATTAGGTAAAAAGTGAAAAATAATGAATAAAACCATTCGCAGTGCTGGCAGGGAGATTATTTATAAGGTGTACAGGCGACATCTGGCGGAACATGAGGCCCAAACTATTATTTCCGATCTTGACAACATTTACCAAAGAACCGCTGTTATGACAGGTATGTAAGAGTTTGTTTTGTTGTTTTTAGTTGAATCAAGTGTTAATTGATGATCCAAAGCGGTTTTGAATTGCTTGCATCCCGAATAAGTGGAAATTTGGAACATTAAACATCGAGCTCATAGGTTATGTTTACATTTTGTTTACATTACTCTGGTATAGCGCGCCTAGATTAATATTGATACTTGAGTGACTTGTACTCTGCTATAAGTAAATGTAAATTCGATTTCTACTTAACTTTTTTGAGTGTGATTACAAGGTAACAATATATTTGTTGTAGCACTAACATTTGCATTAGAAATGTACCAGAAATTAAGGTGCCATAGACTAAATACCAAAATAAATTATTACCTCGTTTATATCACATAGGTAACAGAACATAATGCAATTTTAAAATATGTTGTCTTTTTAGGAAACAGCTGAACGGGCATTCCAAGCTATTACCGAAGAGGATTGGAAAAATTCCTGCCAGCACGTAATAAAAATAGAAAAGGAGTATTGTGAAAGGGAACTGACTCTGTATGAGGAAATAGAGCGATTAGTCATAAATCTTGAAGATGATAGCAGCAGTACCTCTGAATCTGAGTACCAGTACATGGATGTGATGGGGGTGGAATATTTAGTGGAAGATTTATTGGAATAAAATAAAATGATGTTATAAAATATAATTATTCATTATTTTTACTTTTTTATTTTTTCTAAAAGATGTTGTAAGCACAGGAGTATACATAAATATTTATTTTTATGTACTTAGTTAGAATAGAATAGAATAGAATAGAATAGAATAGAATAAAATTTATTTGCATAAAAACATGGTATAGAAGATGGTACAAAAATTAAATACAGAGCATACATGTCTTTGCTTAACATTATAAGCGTACAAATTTGTCGTGCATACATTTCATTATATTATTAATTAATTAATTATTATATGACATTTGGTACATTTAATTATATAATACATTAAAATTTATAATTTATACATTTAAAATTTCAGTCATTTAAATTTTTTTTTTGTCAAAAAATTCTTTTACCCTATAAAAACTATTTGTGGACAGCCAATCATACAATTTACTTTTAAATAATCTTGTATTTAGAATTTTTAAGTCGCTCGGTATTTTATTAAATATTTCTACACACATATACAAACAGCTTTTATTATATTTAGCTAGCCTTGGCATGACATCAAGTACGAGCCTGTGAGGATCGCGCCGGTTTCGAGGAACTACATCATCTGCTTTTTTAAATAATTCCTTATGCTTCCACACAAACATACATATCTCATATATATATAAAGACGGTAGCGGTAACAAACCAAGTTTCTGAAATACCGGCCGACAAGAATCGTCGGATTGAAGCCCGTAGATTGCTCGAATGCATTTTTTTTGAGCAACAAATGCTCTATTTTGATCGGTGCTATTGCCCCACATAATCAATCCATAGCGTAACACCGATTCAACATATGCATGATAAGATATTATTGCCGTTTGGACGTTTGTTATGTTCCTAATTTTTCTCAGCGCAAATACAAACTTATTTATTCGTTTTGTGACAATATCGACATGGGATTTCCAATTCATATCTTGATCCAAAGTAACACCTAGAAACTTAGTTTGCGTTACTTCACTAATTTTATTTATCTTCATTTTATTATTATTATATTTAGAATTATTTGATCTGTGAAATTGAATATATACAGACTTTGCAAGATTTAATGATAAATTATTTTTATTTAGCCATTCAATCAGTATGTCAATTGTGTTATTAATGTCAGTTTCATGATCGTCAATTGTAGTATTCTTTTTATCCGATGTCACAACAATGGAAATGTCATCAGCAAATAATATACATTTATGATTAGTTATGTCAGTAATAGAATTAATATAAAGAATGAATAAAATTGGGCCTAATACACTTCCTTGTGGGACGCCATATTTGTTATATTTGAGTTCAGAAGAGTGTGGTGTCATGTCGTTCTTTCCAGTCACTTTTGTAATTATAACACGCTGTTGTCTGTTACTCAAGTATGTCGATATCCATTGAAGTGCAATACCTCTAATGCCAATTGCCTCCAATTTCTGTAGCAACAGGTCGTGAGATACTAGGTCAAAGGCTTTCGATAAGTCAAAAAACAACCCTGTAGTAAGGTGGTTTCGGTTAATATTAGTCAATATGGTTTTTACAAGAGTGAAGATAGCTAGTGTTGTGGATTTCTTTTTTTGGAAGCCAAATTGATCTTTTTTAATAATGTTAAATTTATCACAGTAGCCAATCAATCTCTTACACATACACTTCTCGAAAATTTTAGATATAATAGGTATTAATGTTATTGGTCGATAATTATTAATGTCAGATTTTTCACCTTTTTTAAAAAGTGGCTTAACAATTGATACTTTTAAAGATTCTGGAAAAGTGCCAAGTGAAAATGAAAGATTTATTAAATATGTCATTACAATAATAAGTTCATCAGTGCATGCTTTTATAATCTTCGTATTAATTTCGTCATAACCTGCCGAACTTGTGTTTCTTAATGATGTCATCACCGCTCTGACTTCGTTTTCAGACACAGGTTTTAGAAACATCGAATGAACTAGTGAACCTTCATCGCGGTGCGGCTTTGTACTCGTGCTAGAAGAGTGTGCTGTATTAATGTAGTGGTTATTAAACGCAGTTGCTATTTCTACGGGGTCTGTTAGTACTTTATTGTCAATTAGGATATTATCCACATCGTTCTTATAGTTATTACCCATAATTTCATCCTTAATTACTTTCCATACCGCTGTACATTTGTTTCCACTTTCATTAATAAATTTGATATTTGCATTCTTCCTTGAGCTATTTATGCATTTCTGTAGAAGTTTTGAATATTGAATATAATGAACTTTATTTGTTGCATTTTTATTTTTATAGTATTGATAACGCAAGAACCGTTTCGTTTTACAACTTTTTTTAAGTCCTTTACTTATCCAGTTCTGTTTATCTTTATTTTTAGTGTTTACCTTTACTTTTATTTTTGGGAAGCACAAATTAAAGAACAGGCACAAAGTTTCATGAAAAGTACTAAATGCTTTGTTTATGTCCTTCTCTGCGTAAATTTCTGACCAAGACAAATTTTGTAAGCATTCTTTGAACTTCTGAATGTTATTTGAACTGAAAACTCTTTTGTAGGCATAGTACGTTGCTTGAGTTTGTGTATTATGTCTCACAGGGAAGCTCAACATTTGTGCTGTGTCATGGTCGGATAAATGGAGTGGCATTACTGTACCAATAGCATTATGAATGTTACTGAGAATGTGGTCGATACAAGAAGACTTACGAGTTGGTTGATTAATGTGTAGTTTAAGATTATAATTGTATGCTAGATCTAGTAATTGATTTGTAATATTGCCTTGTTTAAGAGTGTTAATGTTAAAGTCACCTGTTAGGACCACGTTTGTTTTCGAGTTATATTTTTGGAATACCTGGTACAAAAGACTGTTTAACTTGATTAAAAATTGGTTGGGGTCGGATTGAGGTGTCCTATAGATACATATAATTATCAACTTATGACAGGTAATTTCTATGCCACATACTTCGAACGTATTTTGTATTGCATGGTTATTTATAAACGGCAGATCCTTGTAGACAAGGTCACGCTTTACGAAAATACAAGTCCCACCTCTTTGTTTTTCCCTGGAGAAACTGGCAGCCATTTCGTAATCATGAATATGAATAAAACTTTCATTACCTCTTTTTATAAATGTTTCGGAAAGGCATATAACATCTGGGCTATTCTGTTCTTCGCGTAGTTCCTGTAAGGTTAATTCAAGGATTTCTTTTTTGGATAAAATACTAGCGATGTTTTGATGAATTATTTTAAAATTATATCCTACCGATGGTGGAGCCTTAAGCTCGAAAAAACGTTAAATTCTTTTGTGTGGTGCAGTTATCAGATGCATGACGAGAACACATCCTTCTTCAATGAAATTACTGATTTTAATAAATGATACATAAATAAAGTGGACATGAATTTATGTTTAACAAAAATACAGCTAATTATCAAGACCAGATTGGTACGCTATACGGGTTGCCATACGAAGAGCACAGTGGTGCCCCCATTATTTTCTACTCTTTTTTGCCAAGCTGTAGGTTAAGGTCAAGGTCTAATAATTACTATACATGTCGCACTATGTTTTGTCATTCATGACATACCCTTCATACTATATTAGTAAAACAAAGGGAAACAATACTAAACACAAAACATATTTTTATTTATTAATTTCTGACGTTAAGTTTCTATGAGTATGGAGCTTGATTTTCAAACCACTGTGCGGCGCCCTGAAATAGTCGGCCGAAAGTATTTGAAATAATGTGAATCTTGAAAAATTGTAATTATTCTATAATTACAATTTTTACAAATGATCACGTAGGTAGTTGACACTAAACAATGGATTTTAATTGAACTATTTTAGGATATTTACTGTTTATTTACTTGAAATAAGCTTTAAAATAGCTAGATGCTACGTTAAACTAATGAAATACACAAGTGGAATGTACCAAACAGCGACCCTTTTGATAGGAAAATAGGTTTAGGTATTAGGGTAAACTATAGGAAAGGCACTTAACTGATAGGCGAGGCTGTTGCTTCTGGCTACACTGGTCCTCGCTGGTGGCTGTGGCACTAATAGGTACACGAGATGCTCGCAGATGTTGACGGAATCCTCGAACTGGAGTGGCAGGCTGACGGTGAACCTCGACGTCGTAGAAGCTAAGGCTGGGCGCGGCGCGTTATGCTGACCGACCTGGCTGGCTTAGTTGTCTTCTATTATAGTGTTCTTGCGTCTGTAGTCCTCCACGATGAGTCTTTGGTAGATTTCCTTTTGATGAGAATTCTTTGTCTTCGTAGGTACTCGATCCGAATTATGCAAAATGCTGTCCTGTCACGGTCGCCAATTAATGTCTGATACTGGACATTTGGAAGTTTTAATAATGAAAACCTCAGTTTCTTCACACAACAGCTTTTAGAAATTGTTACATTTAATATTGAATTTTTGATCTCGACGCAGCTATGTACTTTTAAGAAGTGAGAAATGTCAAAGTGTGCGGGTGTAAGTAAAAAAGGTTACAAAAACGAATTATTAAGTTATCACTTGAATGAGCAACTTGGTGGTATTACGGAAACATCAGGCGATGGCGCAGACAATAACACTTCGTTCTATTTCAATTGGACGTAGTTTAGCAGAAACGACCTAACCCACATAAAGTAATTTTTGAGTTATCGAAGTTTTAAGTTTGGATGATAATTTCTGCAATGATGTTGTATTTTTGGAATAAGTATTTTGAAGTTTTTTACGAAATTCACTTTTTTACATAATTCGACTCAGAATTATTTGTCTGATAGTATTTATTTTGTTCAATTATAATATTACTACTATTAATAAGTCACGTATACAAGATGTACCAAAACCCCTATTGTTCCTTTTAGGGATGTATACATTTACCTACAAGCACAACATTGATTGAATTATAATTTAAAAGATTTATTAAGCATTGGCTAGTCGATAGGTCAAAATGAAATAACTATTAACGTCGACACATTCAAAAAATGTTTAGAGTATCTGATTTTACAAGTACATATTTATTTCGCTAAATAGCCTACGAGCTCAGCGGCTTTCTTTGATGTGACAGAGCAACATCTACCGTATGTTGGAAAAAACTATATTGCCCTATCATATAATCAGACTAAAAGTATTTAAACAAAGTTTGTATTTAGTGATTGGGCGACTCCAGGTATTCGTAAAAGCATCAATCTTTTTGAACTTTATGGCCTAGAGCAACCTATGAATAATACAAGCTTTCATCAATATGTTGCAAAATATTCAAAAACTTTTAAAAGTGTGTGCAAAATATTTAAAGCTCTTTATATTAGCAATAAAATAAAATCAGCTGATGATAAAATAAAAACTACCTGGCAAATAATAAATAATGAAACTGATAGGAAAAAACAGCGTAATACCGAATTTAATTTAGAGGATGTAGGAATAGCTCAGGAATTCGAAAACTTTTTTACTAATATTCCCCTTAAAACTACTGAAACTTTAAATTCCTCACCCGCGCTTTCTGCTGCCTTACTTAGAAAGAATGTAACGGCATGCCCTTTGGAGTTTAGGTTTCAGCATACAAACCCCCAGGCTGTTATAAAAGCCTGTAGATCTATCATCGAAACCATTGCGCCCCATTTAGCTTTCATATTTAACACCAGTGTCGATCAAGGAGTCTTTCCGGATCTCATGAAACACAGTAAAGTAGTTCCTTTATTCAAATCCGGTGATAGTAAAGAACGCAATAATTATACGTAACAACCGTTTACGCTGAGTACGCAGCCGCCAGCCTACGTATGAATGTGCAACCTAGCAATTAGATCATATTATATAGCATATTATCACATGTTGTTCCATATTATTGTTTGTAAAGTTAGTTATTAGATCAGCCTTCAGCTTAATACACTGTTTCTCTCTAATTAAAATAATTGTATTAAATAAAGTTTTTTTTAACTTAATTCCCGATCGCCGAAACATAACTGGCGCAGCCGGTAGGATCGCGACGCTCTAAGTTCGAATACAACTCTTCGGCATAAGAGTGACGGTTCTCAAATCGTTCCTTCGCGATCCGCAAAGAACCTAACTTGCGGTCGGGCACCTGTATAGGAGTAGAAACGTGTTTCTCCGGAGAATTGGAGGAAGCTGTTGGCAGAGACAAGACTCGACAGGAGATGCAGTGGCTACTTTGGTAAGTGCTCTCGTATTTCCAAGTGTCCTTGCTCTATTTCCTGCCTTAATATAATTTGTGTATTTTATTTCTAATATTTGTGTGTCTGTCTATAAGCTAAAATCGCGATAGGCAACCACTTATTATAGCGTTAAAGTATTCCGTGAAATTTCACGTGAAATACTACACCTCTATTGTTCTGTTTGAGTGCCACTAGACAGGTAACTTACAGTAAAACAATGTCGCTCAGAGATTATGATGCTAACTATAAACCGTACAAACTTATTGCGGATTTGATGCCAAGATATGATGGTAATCCTAAATTACTTAGATATTATATTAGAGAGGTAGAAAGTTTATTAACTTTAACTAGTGAAGCAGATCGATCGCATCCGGCATTTATCTGCCTGATTAAGAGTAGGCTAAGTGGTCCAGCTATCGATGCCATAGCATACGAAGAATATCTTAGTTCCTGGGAGTCAGTTAAAAGAGCTTTGACTAGACGCTTTGGAGAACCACGCAATGAGATACAAGTTATGCAGGAGCTCACACGAGTACGTAAGTCAAAGAACGAGGATGCGGAAACCTTTGGCAAACGGCTCCGTGAATTATTAGATACATTATACTCTGTAGGGGAACATGGTAACAAATCTTATTATGAAAAGATGGTTATTGAGCAGTACGTGAATCATTTAGACTTTCATGAGTCATTAGGTGTTAGAATTGCGAAACCAGAATCATTTGAAGAAGCTATTATTGCGGCTAGACAAGAAGAGGCTAAGCTTGCATATAATAGATCTAATAATTTTAATAGCCCTTCAACATCCCAAGCGAAACCAAAGGAGTTGCTTAAGCAGCAGCCTAACAATAGTCCTTTTCATTCTAACCTAGTAAATCCAACAATGTCACCATATAAGCCCCAACAGAATAACATGAACCCAGAACAGCGTCAACAATGGATACAGTCTATGTTGCCCTGGAAAAACCGACCAACATCAGGTAACTTCAGACCAGGTGGTTCAGGTAATTTTAGAAGTGCAAACTTTAGGAATCAACCTAACGTTCCAAAACAGCAGATTAATCCTCCTGCGGTATCATCAGACGTCACTATGCGTACGGCAGGTAAGCCAGAAAAACCACAGTTTGCATCGGAGCAGTTATTTTATATCCCGAGCCAAATGGAAGGTCAGGGGCAACCAATACCCATTGATAGTGAGTATTTCAGTCAGTTCTTAGACATTAATAGCGACGCCTCCAAGCCTAACGCAGGTACAGACGAACAAGAGGTAAGCCAAGAACAGAATTTTACCCTGGACCCCGATCAAGACAACTGGATATAGTATCCATTAACTTACAAGCTAAACAGTTTTTACTATATATTGAGTTGCCAAAATTCAACGGTAAGTTTTTAATAGATACAGGAGCCAGTCATTCTGTTATTGCATCTGATGAAATTATTGGTACTATTTTTGAATACTGTGTAGAAACAGAGCCACATCAAATAGTTACGGCTCATAAGTCATCAGTACATGACAAAGTAGTATACCTGCCCTTGCCTCCTGTGTTTAATAGCGATATAACCCATAAATTCTTAATATTTGATTTTGATACAAAGTACAAGGGTCTAATAGGATTCGACCTTTTAAAGAAACTTAAAAGCAATATTGATTTGAACCATAACGTGTTACGAACATCAACAGCACAAATACCTATTCACTTGAGCTCTCCACCGCAAAAGATAAAAATTGATCCGAAATGTGAAAAGATAGTTACTGGTAAAACTAACTACGTAGATGGGCAATACTTACATGATGATTTTTACTGGCCAGATAACTTAAAATCACCGGCAGCTATAATTAACGTTATTAATGGTTGTTTTAAAACTTCAGTTATTAATTTTAGTGATGATAAAAAATATATTCCAGATAAGAGTTCAATGGAATTAGAGTTGTATAATGAGGTCAATAACATTCAAAATCATAACATTAATACCGTACAAGTTCAATCAGACATTGATAGTATATTAAATGAAAACTTAAAGAAAATTCGTACAGGGCATATGAATGAGGAAGAAAATCGTGAAGTTACTAGGCTATGTTATCAGTATAGGGACCTATTCTATTCAGAAGATATTCCATTGACCTTTACACACGCAGTTAAACATGAACTTCGAATAAGCGATGATACACCAGCTTTTGTATGTAGTTACAGACAAGCCCCCGAACAACGCGATGAGATTCGTAAGCAAGTAGATAAACTTTTACAGCAAGGCATTGTTAGAGAAAGTATATCCCCTTGGTCATGTCCCGTGCATATTGTCCCAAAAAACCTGATGCATCTGGAAAAGTTAAATGGAGACTTGTAATCGACTATAGACGACTGAATGATCGTATGATCGAAGACAAGTATCCTTTACCCAACATCCATGATATCTTAGATAGATTGGGTCGTGCCCAGTATTTTACGACCCTGGATCTCGCCAGTGGTTACCACCAAGTGGAAATGCATCCTAATGATATCGAAAAACAGCGTTTACAACTGAACGAGGGCATTACGAGTTTTTAAGAATGCTCTTTGGCTTAAAAAATGCGCCAAGTACATTTCAACGCTTAATGGATCATATTCTAAGAGGAATAGATAACGTGTATACGTATTTAGATGACGTAATTATTATATCAATATCTTTACAACAACACATGGAATAATTAAAACAAGTATTTGATCGATTTAAAACTCATAATTTGAATCTCAATTAGATAAATAAGACTTCTTACAGAAGCAGGTGAACTTTTTAGGACACGTACTTACTAATGACGGTTTGAAACCTAATAAGGACAAAATTAAGGCAGTATTAAATTTCCCTTTGCCTAAAACTCAGAAGGAGATAAAGGCTTTTCTAGGCCTAGTAGGGTACTACAGGAAATTTATTAAAGATTTCGCAAAGCTAACTAAACCAATAACCTTATGTCTTAAGAAAAATAGTAAAGTTGTCCATTCCCCAGACTTTTTGGAAGCTTTCAATAAGTGTAAGGATTCTTAACAAATGCTCCAATACTACAATACCCTAATTTTGATGAACCTTTCGTGCTTACCACCGATGCATCAGATGTAGCATTAGGTGCGGTATTGTCGCAAGGCATTGTAGGTTCCGATAAACCGATAGCGTACGCGTCTCGGACACTATCAGACACCGAATCTCGTTATTCTACAATAGAGAAAGAATTACTAGCAATAGTATGGGCAATAAAGTATTTTCGTCCTTATCTTTATGGTAGAAAGTTCGTTATTTACACAGACCACAGGCCTACTTGGGTAATGTCTCTGAAAGATCCTAACTCTAAATTAACTAGATGGCGTTTAAAGCTTGCAGAATACGACTATAAAGTAGTATACAAAAAGGGTCGTCAGAATACAAATGCGGATGCTTTATCTCGCGTTAAGATATTTCACGGTAGTATCGATTCATTAGCAGTAAATTTAGATGATAATGAGGATGATGAAATAATTAATAGAATATTTGAGAACGCACGTAGAGTAGCTGCAAATGAAACAGAGGCAGCCGTACCCCAAGATAATGACAATATTCAATCACTAAACCCTAGCGTTCCCCAGTCTCACATAGGAACAGAATCAGATAGTATGAGCATAATATCAGCCGAGCCTGAATTATATAGGCATACACAACCAGACAATGAAAATAAGGGCATACCTATAATATCAAACGCTATAGATCGACAGCTGAAACAATTACACATTAGATCAACACCCGGTTCAACTTATAGAGTAGATAACAGATCCACTAACTCTAAAGTTGTCATTAAATATGTTTTTATTCCAATTAATAATACAGAATCAGAGATAGTCAGGTTCTTAAAGGAACACACAATTGCCGACCGAGTGTTTCATTGTTATTTCCATAGTGAAGAACTGTATCATGCCTTTTCCAGAGTCTATACTACTATATTTAACGAGCGTGGCCCAAAGTTACTTAAATGCACTACGCGTGTGACCCTAGTAGAGAACAAAACTGAACAGCAAGAGTTAATTAAGAAATATCACGAAGTAAAGACAGTACATCGCGGTATTCAGGAGACGTATAAACAGTTACATAGAAATTATCACTAGCCGAACATGTTACTTACCATTCAGAGATTTGTTAATCAGTGCGAGATTTGTTTGCAGTCTAAATATGAGCGCAATCCTCTAAGACCACCTTTAGCTCCTCACAATCATTGATAATTTCTCTAAATACGCTCAGGCAGTTCCTTTGAACGCATGTAGTAGTGTGCATGTAGCAGAAGCATTACTAGACGTCTTATCAGTATTAGGCTTACCAAATAAAATAACCACGGACTCAGATACCAAGTTTGACAATGACGTCATAAAAGATATCTGTGCCTTACATAATACGGGTATTCATATCCATTTTACGACACCGTATAACCCTAACTCTAATTCACCCATCGAACGTTTTCATTCCACATTAGCTGAAATAATTAGAATACAACGAATGACTAATAAAGACGATCCCATGCAACTTATCATGAAGTATTCCATTATTGCGTATAATAATTCTATCCATTCAGCAACAGACTATACACCTCATGAGCTGCTATTTGGGCACACAGCTTCTAGAAATCCACTAGAACTATACTATCCAAAGGAATTCTATCAGGATTATGTCATTAAGCATCGCGCGAACGCCAAGGCAGTTCAAGAATGTATCGCAGCACTTATGTCTAAGAATAAAGAGCAGGTGATTTCTAAACGAAACCAAGATGCAGAAGAGATCAAGTTCAAGGTAGGTGAGACCGTTTATAAACAGGTAGCAAAGTCAGCACGCAGTGATAAAACGAAGCCTGTCTTCAAAGGACCCTACAAGATCATCCACTTTCATCCAAATAATGTGGCTGAAATTATAGGTAACCACCCAAACTCTAAGTCTATTAGGGTCCACTTTAAGCTACTACGGAGGCCTCATCTTATTGCAGGACCCTCGTCTCAAGAGCCATCGTGCTCTACGCAACAGGAATCGTAACCATTGACCCCGTAAATAATGAAAATGGTATCCTTCTCCTAAAACAAGGACAGCTCCTTAAACAGGATAACTACTTTAGTCTCGCTTGCGTTTACAATATAACAAATCTTCATCTAACGTCCATCCAACTTATGTCGTTATATGCAAGCACTAAAGCAGCTGAAAGTGTAAAGTCAGGAGAGTTACATAAAACATATAGAAATCAAATAGAGTATAGCTTAGATCAAATAGGTAAAAATATGAGTTTTTAAGCCCGCAAGTTAGAAAAAGACGCGGCTTGATTAATGGGTTAGGTACTGTTGTTAAATCCATAACTGGAAATCTCGATCATGATGATGCAGCAAAATTTGAAGAAGAAATATTAAACACGAGAAATAGAATTAATAATGTTCAGAACATGCAAAGAAAATCATTCGTTCTAGCACAAAATACAATTAATGAGTTTGGCAATCAATTAAACAAATTGAATAAGAATCAAATAAATTTGGCTAGTATACTGCAAAACATTACACGTAATAGAAACGACGTAACTAATCATATTCTTTTTCTAGATATGTACGTACAGATAGATTTTAGTTTACAGATTATTTTAGATAAGTTAATGTTGTTAGAAGATGCCATAACGTTCGCACAACTGGGCACCATGCATCCTAGTATTATAGTCCTCAAAACCTTATAGAGGAAGTAATCCACTTAGGTAATGTCTATTCGTTTAGGCCAGTAGCTATAATTAATCTTAGTAACATTCATAAGATAGAAAAATCAATTAAAGTTAAGGCCTATAGTACAGTACACTCTATAAACTTTATCCTAGAAATCCCATCAGTAGCCCCACAAACCTATGACCTAATTCATCTCTACTCCATTCCCAATAAAAATAACCTAACGATTATCCCTAAATCCAAATACCTTGCACTTGGGAACGATGAGTACGCCTACCTAGAAGAAGACTGTCAACCCATCACCGATGACATCCAGCTTTGCAAGACCCTGGACATTAGAAGAATTGAAGACACCGAAGACTGCATCCCATCCCTCATTCAGCATCGTCAAGCAAACTGTACACATGCCAAGATGAACCTTAGAAGAGGAAAAATCCAAAAGATCGGAGATAACAATTGGCTACTTGTCCTGAAGGAAGATGAAATTGTCAAAACACAGTGCAAAACTAAGACAGACTACAAAAACCTAACTGGGATTTATCTCATCACATTAACAGAAGATTGTCAAATTAACGTCATGAACAGAACATTACGAGCACACACAGACACAATCGTCATCAATGACGTCATACCTTTACCAGAGCAACATCAAGTCTTAGAAGAGAATGTCCAATATGAACTACAACTAGAAGACATCTCACTAGACAGCATCCATGAACTTATCAACAAAGCAAGCGACCTCTCCTGAGCAGATGACATCAATTGGCCAATGATGATGGCCACACCGAGTTGGACTACGGTACTCCTCTACGTCTTATTAGTAGCAGCAGCATCCTGGAAGCTATACCAATGGAAGATCGCTAAGATCTCAGAAGTCATCAAAGGCAGTGAGGAAACCAAAGGCAGCGTGGACGCTGCCAGAAGCAAGAGTTGCTTCTATCTTATGGAGGGAGGAGTTAACTCAACGTAACAACCGTTTACGCTGAGTACGCAGCCGCCAGCCTACGTATTAATATGCAACCTAGCAATTAGATCAATTACATGTTATTCCATATTATCGTTTGTAAAGTTAGTTATTAGATCAGCCTTCAGCTTAATACACTGTTTCTCTCTAATTAAAATAATTGTATTAAATAAAGTTTTTTTTAACTTAATTCCCGATCGCCGAAACATAACTCACGTCATGTCAAATTATGATACGGATATAGTCCTAAAAACTATTCACAATATCTTTCTTTAGTTAATATGAAACTTCAGCTTACCTTCATGATCCAATAGCTCAGGCGATAGAATAATAGCTACTGCTTTTGGAACAAATTCGAATTCGCGACCGTTTGGCGCGTTTATTGATTTTCTTTTCAAGTTTTCGAATCTTTCTTCTCAAATAATCACTGTCGTCGTTTTTGTGACTCCGTTTCACGGATTATTTATTATTATTTCCAAGTTTCAACGAAAAGGAGAAAGTAAGTGGTGATCGGCGACGCACTAAAACTACAGGCATAACGAGAAGGAAGACAAAGTACCCACAAAAAAAAAAAAAAACTCAAACTTAGTGGGTGAAAGGCGATATCTTAGACGTATTAGGTACTACAATGTTATCTAATCTCAAAGGACGAAGCAATGAAATAAAAGTATGAATTGACTAAGTGGGTACAAAAAAAAATCTTATTAAGGTTACAAGATAACTTATTTTATCTAGGTAGGATTTTGACGTCACATATCTCATGAAAGTTTGTTAATTTTATATAAATAAAACGAATAAACATATTTGTTATTATTCAGCATGACTTTTTTATTTCCATCTTCCAACACCAAAAAAAATAATTAAAAATCACGTAAATAGCTTAATATTATTTAACTTCTTAAAGAAAATAAATAATAAGAATGAATAAATTATAAATAAACATAAATACCTTAATAGTAAAGCTACCATGTACTGGGTACGTCTTTCATTGACTTGAATGTGCCCTGACGGCTGAGAGTATGTCATGCTCACTGTAATGTCTCGCTGATTGTGGCGGAAATATTCAACATGAATATAAAACCAATATTTTGTAACCATAAGTTAATTTAAAAGAGTGTCCGTGGAGTTTCTTGTCCGTTCTTCTCCATAGCTACCTACTAAACTTTGGAATGGGCAAGTACCTTCATCTCTCTGACTGACCGACCCCTTGAGACAATTCAAAAGTGCCTGTAATTGGTTTATTTGAAATAAATTGAGTTTGAGTTTATTTCAGACAGACAATACGGGTTAAGACCAGCAGCACATTATCAGCTACAGACGACCTCGTTACTAAAATTAAGCAAAGTGTACATGGAAAATGTATCGTCCTTGGTATCTTCATACAGCTCAAAAAAGCGTTCGACACCGTAAGTCTTGAATTGCTACTTAAAAAGTTAGAAACCTTCAAAATTACCGGTAATGCCTTAAATATTTTTGATTCCTATCTAAACAGTCAATCAATCAATCAATAATTTATTTTGTTAAACATAGGTAAGGTTACAGATAGTATATTGTGTAAAATATGTGCACTATGTTTTGCCAATAAATGGCGTACAAAATTAACATAATATACAAGAAATTACAATTAAGGTGGCATGCCATCAATAGATTCCCTTAAAAAAAAATATATCAGTTGATAAACAGGTCATTACAATTTGAGATAAACAAACACATTCACACATAATCAACAAATAAAATCATAAGTGTTTAATTAGCAAGTCGGATTCGTCATATCTCTGTTTATCAGTAGTAAACTCAGTGATGGAGTAGTAACATCTATCTAAAAGAAATTTAAACAAAGACCTCCTAAGCCATTAACACACGGCACCGCGCACCGCCGCGGTAGGCGGTGAAGCGGATCTCATGTCGCATTGGCCTCTTATAAATCCGTTGATGCCTAACACACGTATACCGCCCGACCGCGCGGTCGAACGATGCTCTCACCCTCTCCGACCGCGGCGGTGCGCGGTGTCGTGTGTTAATCGCCTTAAAGGATCCCAGACCCTCTTTATTTCTAATATATAATAAATAATAAAATATATAATAGTATACCAGCAGCTGGTATACTATTATATATTTTGGGGCCATACCTAGCACACTTTTGCCGAAAAATGCAGTTTTATGAGACGTAACATGAATGGTATTCTGATAACGGCGAGAGCACAGTTTTTCAAATGAATACAGGTTACAGCGAACAAACACTCCCATTTCATATATTATGTACATACTACATAGACGGTAGAGTGAGCAAACTAAGTTCCTTAAACAATGGTTTACAACTATCCCTCGATTGTAATTTGGTAAACGGTCGCAAGCATTTCTTTTGAGCTTTAAACGCAATATCTCATTTATTCTATAGTCCTAGTTAGTTAGAACGGAAAATAATTATCAAAGTGGCTGAGTACTATTTTTTATATTGATCAAAGTAACAAATTATATATATATATCTATCTATATACACCGTGGCATTTTAGTCGTCTTACAACGGCAGCCCACTTCATGTGTCCAATGAATACTAATCATTCATGAAAGTAAAAATATATTTGTTAACATTTGAATATTTTATTTTTTAAATATTATTCTCCATCCATGCTCCATTCCGCGCCGCCCTTGAAACGCCCGCGCTCGTAACTGGGTGTTTCAGACTACGTCATGCGTCATAACGAATAATATTTAAAAAATATAATATTCAAATGTTAATAAATATTTTTTTACTTATGGGAAAGATTTTAACGTGTGGTTCGATTAACTTGAAACTCGGTATTTATAAGTAAATGAAAAGATATAACAGGGTTTTCACAAAAATCTACTTCTGACGTGGAATGGGGTAGGCAATTTTAGAGGGGATGATTTTATTGCGTGGCTCCATGTGACGAGATGACACTATGATTTTTTTTAACGAGTAATTTTATTTGAATTTTATGATAACATCATTTTAAGACCTTTGTTACTAACATTTATGGACGAATCAATTAATCTGAATTAAATTAATGAATTAATTCATATGGTTTTATGAATTAATTCATTAATTTAATTCAGATACGACGCCTGCACCCAAGTCGAAAAAAAAAAGACAACAAAAAAAAAACAAATTGAAAGATACAATAAATACTCGCACACTCGTACCTGTGAATTCAGTCGCCGTGTCTGTGAATTCCAAGGTTTGTAAATTTTACTTGTATTCGTAAGTTGTCCGCCAGATGGCGCTAGTAATGTTTTACGAAGTATTGTGGGGTGAGGTGCGGCAAAGAGGGAACGAATCGTCAAGTCAGGTTTTGTTTGTGCAGAATAAATATTTTTTCTTGCTTTCTTCTTTTCTTTCTTTGTTTCTTTTAAGGTTATTTGGTCAGGGGGGTTAATGTGAGAGCGTTGTAGGCATAATAGACTGTAGATTTGTAGACTATTTTCTATTTTGTTAAGTACCACCCCGGTCTACTCCAAAGCGCTAAACCGAAGTATCAGCCGAATGTTCGGCCGTTTTATAACTTCCAAAGTTTCCTTTTTTAACTATGAGTCCTTACCCGACTTCAAGTCACAGTTTTGACTTTGGCTTATCTCTTCGACTGTCTTATCTTTTCGCCGTAGTCAGCGATAATTAGCCGTAGTAAAGAAACGACTGAACATTCGGTCGATACTTCGGATTTATGTTCGGAGTGGACCCTCTGGTACTCTTGACGGGCCTACACTGTCCTCTCATACCTATTAACGCTGTGGTTCAAAAACATTTTAAAAGCCAATTATTTTTAAAAGAGTTTCCGTGGAGTTTCTTGTCGGCTTTTCTCCATAGGAAACGACCATTTGGGACCGTGCACCTAGCTTCTGACGTTTCATTAGTGCCCATGTAGGCTTATGTGATTTTTTTTAACAATATTCTAAAAAAATACAATTTTTAACAATAGCTTCCGATGTTTCTGACGTTCCATTTTATCACGTAAGTTGCTTTTAAAGTGTGTGACCAATAGGTAACTATAGGTCGTTTATTTTAGATCCATGGAATATATTATTAACGTAACTACGTATACAATACGCCAAGATTAGGTATTAGTTTTTAAATACCTCTTCCTGAAATTAATGACGCAATTATGTTTCATAGGCAACAAGTTACTTTTTGTTTTCCTTAAGTATTCAAATCCCTTTTTTTTTTCTTTTTTTTTAAATAATAGTTTAATGGCCTGGTTGCTGCGACCTTTTAGCCAAGTCTTCATTTAGTTACTTTGTATAGTTATAGGTAATGATGAAATGAATTTTAAACAACGCATGATAGATGATATCCCCACCCGTACGCTCCCCTTAAGTTTCAGTAAAGACGTGGCACTTTACTGAGACCTCACACGGACTTCTTGAAAGAACTTGAAGTGATATGTTGCACTGTTTTGTTTCATTTGCCTAATGCACGTTCACGAACCCTTAATGGTTAATAATCCACCATTATTACACATTAATATTCGGCTAAACACAAGTTTTAGAAAATAAAACAAAACTCTAATCATGACGCTTCACTTTCCCGCCAAGAAGTCCTCAAATTCCTTATTTGCAAGAAAATACAGGTTTACAAGGGATTGTATTCTGCCAGCGAGCGAGCGTGCAAATTTTTCATCATTTTAAGTCACAATTAATATGAAGATTCTACTAATACCTAGTACATTATTATTACATTATTATCACGCATTATTATTGCATACAAAATATGTCCTTTAAACTAAAATAAATTCACTAACTAATTAATCTAACAGATATTGTTATGTTCCTAAAATTATTTTAGCTGTAGAAACGCTTTTTATGTAACTACTCTGACAATTTTGTTTTAAAAATACTACCCTGCAGCAATTTAAATTCATCTGGTAGGGTAACCCTTATAAATTACCTAACATACACATATTGAACACATTTTTCTTTTAGATATCTTTATGACCAGCTGGATATTAAAAGAGGTTACGAAATTTTGCCCTTTTTTGTCTTGGTATAACGTTGGTATGTAGCTTAAAATAGTGCATGTGAGTGTGACTTTGTAAAAATGCCGATATCTCTAATAAACATACCTGGGCAGTGGAAGAAATTTAAATTTTTGAAAGAGGCGTTTACAGCTATCCAAGAATCAGCTTAAAAACTCTGTCGGCATCGGTCGAGCTACCCCACATGACCATTCCATAGCTTAGAACAGATGACACGTAACCATGATACGCTGCAAGAGCAGCTTCTACAGACACATTTTGTCTCAGCTTTTATAAAGCAAACACGAACCCATCTAGTTTCTGACCTATATGCTCCACATGGCTTTTCTTAATCAGGTTTTTGTCAACATGAATTCCTAAATATTTGAATTGATCCACTTGTTGTACCTTTTCACCATTGTACAGAAAATCCAAAGCTAAAGGTTTGATATTATAAGAGTTAAATTCAATTAGGTTTGTTTTGCTAACATTTATATTTAGGTTATTATTTTGCATCCAACTTATTATTTATCTTTTAGGGTCTTTTTCGTGGCTTTGTAGTTGTTTTTATCGTTACATTTTATGACGACTGTAGTATCATCTGAAAAAAGTATACATGTCTGCAAGGTGGCCTCTGGAAGATCATTTATATAAAGTAAGAAAAGTAAAGGACCGAGAATGCTTCCTTGAGTCATGCCAAACTTATTTATTACCGCTATTGATTTGATTTGTTTTTTGAATATATTCTGACACTTTTCTTTATAACTCTCGAAATCTCGGTACACTGCGGCCTGTTTCCTGATAACTAGATATCGATTTATAAGCTTTTCCTCTAATACCGTAGAAGTCTAATTTGTTTAGTAGCTTATCATGGTTAACAAAATCAAAGGCCTGACTCATATCTAAAAAGAGGGACACTACAGGATTGCCATTGGTAATACTTTCTGTTACAAGTTTAATAAAGTTAAAGATTGCAAGAGCAGTTGAACTTCCTTTACGGAAACCAAACTGCTCTTTGCATAGTATGTCATATGTACGGAGAAAATTATTTAACCTAATAAGCATTGCCCTCAAAGATTTTTGATATAACGGTTACTATCGTGATAGGCCGATAATTATTAGGATCTGACTTTTTTCCATTTTTAAATAGTGGTTTCACAACAGACATCTTAAGCTGGTCAGGAAATACACCTTACAAAAAAGATAAGTTTATAAAATGTGCCACAAGCTTTCAAGACCTTTGTGGCCATGCCGTCATACCCACTCGTTTTGCTATTGTTGAGGGTCATCATTATTTTATACACTTCCATTGCATCTACAGGATTCAAGAATGTCGATTTTTGAATGAAAGATTTTTGTTTTTTTGATTAGGATAAGAATTATTTGAATTATTGAAATTATTAGAGCTTGAAGGCAGATTAGATGTCAAATTAATATAGTAGTTATTCAATATATTACAAACAGATGGATTACTATATGTTACATTATTAAAATTTATTTCGTCAATGTCGTTTTTATACAGATTATTCCTATTTATTGTTGAGGAGATTGCATTCCATGTAGCTTTACATTTATTTTTATGTCTTTGTATACGTCTTGTATTATAGAACTTACTTACGTTTTTGTAGTGAAATAGAATGGACATGTGCGGACGTTGAGAAATTAGGACTTGATTCGGACACGTTTAGCTTTGTAAGTGAGGCGAATGGTTCTAGACGCTGCACGCGCTGGCTGGACCACTGTGTGTCCACTAACGCCGCCTTACAATCCATAGTATGTTTACATAAAGTATGACGTCTTGTGATCAGATCATTACATTGTACATTAGATTGTAGAATGTAATTTTGATGTTATAAAATAATGTTATAAATGCATGGTCGTTTAGGCCACAGGAAAATGTCCGACAATGATACCTGCCATACCATGATGTGGAACACCACTGAAGAGGGTGAAAGATTTTAAATATCTTGGACATTGTGATGTCCTCTGATCTGAAAGATGATTCAGACATAGAGCGAGAACGCAGGCCGTTGTCTGTAAAGGTGAATACAATGGCCCGCAGGTTTGCTCGTCGTATCACTGAAGTGATAACAACATTGTTCAGAGCATATTGTATATCTTTCTACACGAGCGGCCTGTGGGTCTCATACACGCGCAGACAGTACAACGCCTTGCGTGTCCAATATAATAATTAATTCAGGGTGCTGATGAGGCTGCCCCGATTCTGTAGCGCATCAGGGATGTTCGCCGAGTCGCATGTAGACTGTTTCTATTCTACTATGCGAAAACGGTGTACATCCCCGGTGCGCAGGGTTCGGGCTAACTCCAGCGGGATCCTGAGGGCATCCGCGCACGGTTCAATTGCCAGTACCTGAACCATACTGAGCAATCGAAGTCTGTAATATGTCTATGATTGTGGTCTTTTAGTGTTTTTTAGGGTTCCGTACCTCAAAAGGAAAAGACGGAACCCTTATAGGATCACTTCGTTGTCCGGTTGTCTGTCTGTATGTCTGTCTGTCAGTCTGTCAAGACCATTTTGCTCAGGAACGCGTAGAGGTATCAAGTTGAAATTAATATCAAATACGTAAGTCTATGGTCCCTTGAAGCTCTAAAAAAATCAAGCTTCCAAGAAAACTCAATAAAAAAATACGGTGATATAAGCGACATTATTGCGACATATTTCGATACTCGCAAATAAATCAAAGCCTATAGGGTACTTCCCGTTGACCTATAATCATGAAATTTGGCAACAAGCAAGGTCTTACAGCACAAGTGATGGAAACAGTCCAAAAATAGTAAATTTGTAGTTTTATCACATAAAAAAATTGCGAATATCTCGCACATAAATCAAAACCTATAGGGTACTTCCCGTTGACCTAGAATCATGAAATTTGGGCAGAAGCAAGGTCTCACAGCAAAAGTAAAAGAAAAGTCCGAAAACTTCCCTTTGACCTAGAATAATGAAATTTGGGCAGAAGCAAGGCCTCACAGCAAAAGTAAAAGAAAAGTCCGAAAATTGTTAATTTGTAGTTTTATCACATAAAAAAAATTGCTAAAGTCAAAGTCAAACCATTTATTTCAAATAGGCACATAAGAGGCACTTTTGAACGTCAAAATTTACAAAAAAAATAGAATTGATTCTAGTTGCCCCTTCCAAAAGGTAGTTTCGTATGGAGAAGAATGGGCAAGAAACTCCACCGGTACTCTTTTAAAAATGTTTTACAATATTTTGTTTGATTACATTAATTATATGTGAAGACGATGCACCTAGAATAAAATTACTATACCATAATAGGTAAAACGAATTAAAAACTAAGCAATGAAAAATAACTTAATTATTAGATAGATACGTGGTGTTCACATATTTACAAACATCATACAAGTATGTTTTTCTAAAAAAATAAGTCAGTGTGTGAGTATAGGTTATCACAGAATGTAAAATGAATATCATAAAAATAACAGATTTTAAAATATACTATAATATGCGAATATCGCGCACATAAATCAAAACCTATAGGGTACTTCCCGTTGACCTAGAATCATGAAATTTGGGCAGAAGCAAGGTCTCACAGCACAAGTAAAAGAAAAGTCCGAAAATTGTAAATGTGTAGTTTTATCACATAAAAAAAAGGAAATATCTCGCACATAAATCAAAACCTATAGGGTACTTCCCGTTGACCTAGAATCATGAAATTTGGGCAGAAGCAAGGTACCACAGCAAAAGTAAAGGAAAAAGTCCGAAAATTGTTAATTTGTAGTTTTATCACATAAAACATTTTTTTTTTGCGATTACAAACTTAAATTTTCAGTTGGAAAATTGACCGTGGCGTATATCGATGTATAGGAGAACATGTTTTTTAACTACAATGTTAAGTTTGTTTTAGGGATAAATCCATCCTAACTACGGAACCCTTCATTGTGCGTGGTCCGACATGCACTTGGCCGGTTTTTTTTTTTAATTTTGTAATTTTTGTGCATAATCCTTGTTGAAATAAACGTTTTTTTTATTTATTGACATAGTCTTATTATTTATTTTCAGTCTGTGTTGACATTTTGACTTATTGAATTTTTTAATTTTTGTTTTATTTTACTTTTTTCTCTTTTATTTACACCGATTTCTATTTCTATTTATTATTAATTAATTTCTATTATGAAATGTGGGATTTCTTATAACAGTTTTTTTGGTCTAGGCATATTTTATTTTATTATTTAATACCAATACTTAATGACAAACATTTGTACATCTGGCATAACATAGCACATTCTTTATGATGGTTTCGTCCCTACTCTCACCGATCCCGGCTCTACACGATTCAAATTATCTTTACATAACATTATTATTACTATGTTAAACAAACGAATAAATAATTTATGCCTTATGACTACGGAACACTAAAAATTAAATCACCCAAAATTTTTTTCATCCCATGAATTATGTATAATTGTGAAATAATTAAACATTTATATATGTTGATGTTTTCGTCTAGTAATCTTTCAATTGGTATAAGTTATTCTGAAGCCAGTGGTTGAAACGAACAGTTGTTTGTTAATTATTAACTACAGTGAAACTTAGCGTGGTAAGTGAATATCATTTCATTGTCATCAAATGGTACTAATGTGATTTTTTGAATTCATATGTACCTACTTTCTAAGTTTATCGTAGACATTACTAACATCGATGCAGGTAAACATCGTGAGGAAACCTGGACTCATAGTTAATATAATCTGAAATCGCCAGCTCGTCTTGAGCAAACGTTGTGATCAATGCTTGTGCCTTCTGTGTGTGAGAAGTCCTCTGCCCTGCACTAGGACAATAATAGACTGGTATTAATATTAATAGCTGCATAAGTTGAAGACATATGTAACAATATTATTTCACAAAACGATAGTCATATTGTCGTGGTCAGAAGCCCGAAAGTCTGACAACCAGTCTTGCCACGGAGTTTCTTGTTACCTAGTACCTAACTGGGCTGTGGACGTCAGATATGCAGTCGCTTCAAATAAAACACTGGTTTTCAGCTGAATCCGGTTAGACTTGAAGTTGACCCCAAGATAGTTGGGAAAAAGCAGGCAGATGATGATGACAGTCATATTTACAATACTCTAGACATACTGTCAAGATCTTCCATTCCGCCGCAGACTCATCATAGTCAGATTTAGCGTCCAAGAGAGCGTTGAGCGCGAGAGTGTGAAGGCCAGGGAACAGTGTCTCTGACTGGTCTCTTTTATTTTCGCAAGGTTTACCTGAACAATGGTGGAGATAGAACCTATAGATCCTGCCCAGCAGTTCGAAGCTAAGCTCCTGCTTCGTCACAAGGCGATGCACGAAGCGACGGATCGTGGAGACTCTGTCGTACAGCAGTTTTACCACGGTGTAGCCGTGTTCGTGACGGGCGGCTCCGGCTTCCTCGGCAAGCAGTTCATCGAAAAACTCTTCAGGTGAGGATATAACTCACCCTCTTTCATCCGCTTGAGGTTCACTATGGGCTAGTCAGTTAAACGTAATTATTACATCAGCACTGCTCTCAAAACACTGGAATCTAAAACCAAAAAGACATATGAACTGTGTGGTGTAAAACGGCTCACTCCTTCTCACATTATAGGCTAGTAACAAAATAATAACCATAGTCAAGTTCCGACCTTGACAAATTTTAAGTCTCTCAGCGAGGTATGGAAGTGGTATGCCTGGAGTCTTTCTGAAGGATTGAATCCAGCATGTGGTGATTTGGCAGAGAACCTAATTGGTCGACAAAGCCCACTGAATACCTAAGCCAGCTGAAGTGGCAATAGACCAGCATTTTCAGCCGTGAAATCTATGACCGTATTGCGTGTTCCTAGCGTTCTCGGTCTCCACGACCGCGAATCGGCAAACGTAAGGTAGGACGACCTCAGGGTGGCTGATAGCAGCTGGGAGAGAATCGCATAAGATTTAGTGAAATAACGTGCCATTGGAGAGGCCGCGTAGATAGTACGGCTAATAGGTATTGAAAGTCATATCTGTGGTCCCGTAATGGATAGGCTGATATTGAGGATAATGTCACGCCCTCATTCTAATTAAATATTATTAACTTATAGAGCGACGCAGGTCTCGAAAGTCTTCGTCTTGCTGAGGCCTAAGAAGGGGAAACCCATCGAACAGAGACTGACTGAAATGCTACAGGATCCTGTAAGTATCATTAATTCATATTAACACTATTATCAATTCGAATATAAGTAGCTGTCTGTCGGTTACTTTTGCACGGCTAAACCACTGAAATGCGATCGAACGCGAAAGCGAACTGTGCCGGGGCAACGGCTGGCGAGCGCTACATTTAAGTTGGTTGCAGCTACTTCGCTGTTTAGTATTTTTAGGACCCATAAGTAGGAATAATTAGAGGTTCACAAAAATAAATAAATTTATATCAGTGTTCAATAATATTTTTATAGCACTGTGTGACCTAAACCCGCACTTAAGTACGCTTATCCGTGACTTAAGTAGTCCATTTTTACACCATGTGAAAATTAATCTATAATTTTTTCCCCCACGTCTAGTTTTGCCTGAATTATCGCGACGTTTTTAACTACGAAGTTTTTTAACAATGTGGACAACATAGTTCGTCGTAGATCGAACATGTAGTTTTATTGCGAAAAGGCAATTCGAAATAAATGTAGCATCATTGTGACTTGACAAAACCAGATAGCAGTGTTAGTACCGATTTTGGTCATGCCTCTAAATAACCTTGTAGCGTTGACCCTTGTCAAAATATTGTTGGTGTACAGTTCGCATCACGAATTTTGTCATTTATAAATTCATACAAGTGAAATCGTAAGTTGCGTCCTAAACTGGATAGCTTGGAATCCCCTTTTTTAGACTTTATATCTACACCCATGATATGAATCCTCTATAATACATTTTTGCAATACTAATATTGAACAAAAATGGCGGAATACGACGTGAATTCGAATAACCTATAGGTTTTGTTTTTTAATCACGGCGGCGCTGTGGTAGTGAAATGCGCGTGCATGACAATGTTCTTTTTTTTAAATTCATAAAGATACCACGAATTGGTACGAGAAACCCACGAGTAGTGAGAAAACGAGTTCCTTAATGAAATTCAGTACAAAATTATACTCGTTTTTAACACTGTATTGTATGACCGTTAACCTATTAGGAATTATCTAATCACCCAAATTATATAATTACCTTTTTCAATAATTACCTTAATTTTGATGACATAGGTAAGTTACTTTGGATAAATCCAAGGCCATGCTCATCGTCATATTGCCGCCTAGTGCAACTCATATTAATATGAAAAAACCGGCCAAGTGCGTGTCGGACCACGCAAAATGCAAGGTTCCGTAGTTAGGATGAATTTATCCCTAAAACAAACTTAAAATTGTAGTTGAAAAACATGTTCTCCCATACATCAATATAAGCCACGGTCAATTTTCCAACTGAAAATTTAAGTTTGTAATCGCAAAAAATGTTTTTTTATGTGATAAAACTACAAATGTGAGACCTTGCTTCTGCCTACATTTCATGATTCTAGGTCAACGGGATGTACCCCATAGGTTTTGATTTATGTGCGAGATAGTCGCATTTTTTTTATGTGATAAAACTACAAATTTACAATTTTCGGACTTTTCCTTTACTTGTGCTGTGAGACCTTGCTTCTGCCCAAATTTCATGATTCTAGGTCAACGGGAAGTACCCTATAGGTTTTGATTTATTTGCGAGTATCGAAATATGTCGCAATAATGTTACTTATATCGCCGTATTTTTTTATTGCGTTGACTTGGAAGCTTGATTTTTCTAGGGCTTCAAGGGACCATAGACCTACGTATTTGATATTAATTTCAACTTGATAACTCCACGCGTTTCTGAGAAAAAGGGTCTTGACAGACTGACAGACAGACAGACGGACAACGAAGTGATCCTATAAGGGTTCCGTTTTTTCCTTTTGAGGTACGGAACCCTAAAAAGTAATTTTGTTGTTACTGAACATCAAAAGACGAGATAAAGGCACTTCGCCCCTCAGATTTCGGATCGAAAATAAAGCAAGAGCTTTTCAACTAGACCCTGGTTTGTTGAAACTTCAGGAGAGCGAATTTTTTTTGTTTCTCATTTAAATCCTGACTCTTGAGTCACATTCAGATTCTGATAACCCCTCTGCCTTTTTCTTCTTTCTGCCTTATTCTTGACAAGCCCAATTTTCGGAAAGGCTTGCCCTTGAGCTCAGGAGAATGAATATTGACGTTCATGTAGCGTCTATTTTTTTGCAGATGTCCACTCACCAAGTATTATTTATTACTTACCTACTGTCCATCGCTGTCATCATATAACATCGGTGGCCTCTCGACACTCACTCACGTGCTGCGGTTCAAACTGCCGAACTCCCTATGAAACCGGTGCGATGGGCTGGTTGACCAACAACCTGTTACACTGGGTAAAATACGTGAATCAGTGGGCTAAAACGCGGTAGGATATTCCGTACCGTAAAGTCGTAGGGCTTCGGCAGCATTTCAACGGGCCATACCGTAATAATCATGAAACGGCATCTTCGCAACAAAAACAAAAATAACACGTGTTTGCACTTACCCAAAAACTCAAGTACGTATCACACGCAGACACTGTGTCACCGAGTACGCACTCACAGTTATACAAAAAACTTGATAAATTTCTTTGCGTTTTGAACTAGAAACGGTCGCTTTCTTTAATCTATGCGAAGCACACGATATCTACTTACTTAAAAAAACGTCAACGGAAGGCGCCATTACGTACGTAGTACGCCATTGGACGTTTACGGCAATAAAATTATTCTAAGGACTGTCATATGATTACCTAAATAATGAATGTTATTTCAATTCTATGTATCACAGATACGATCTCGAATGACGAAATCTAGAAAAAAACTACAAGAAGTCTTCCAGACTTCAATTGCAGATACAGTAATTATTGCCAGGCATAAATGTTTATTTACAATGAAAAAATACCCTATTGGCAGTATGGCTTCGTGTGAATCCAGCAACTCATAATCAATGTCTTTGAAATAAATAAAAAACCGTAATCACGGCTAGCTTATACCACGTGACACTGTATCAAGCGCTTGATGTCATACGGCAATCGTGACGCGGTAGTGTGCGTTTGATATTCATTGCGTTTTTGTAACTTCAAATGTGTAATTTGTTAAGAAAAATTTTTCTTAACACTTGGAAAAAAGTTTAATAATAACACTTAAATTCGTTTTCATATAAAAGTGAAAAAAAATAATGCGACTTTGGCCTATATCTCCAGAACCAGTGGATTCCCAGGTATGGTCTAGTGGAAAAAAAACGATTCAAATAATGGGTAGAATATTATCATTAATATTTCATATCCGTCCTTACTTAGTAAAGTAAAGTCAAAGTGTGGTGTGTAAATCTTGCGCTTAGTTTTTGAAATTGTTTGTTTTTGAGTTACTTACCCAAGCGTTTTTTTAACCCATTGGTAAAACTGAGTGCAATCCATTCAGGGATTACAGGGAAGAACAACGTGGTCACACGGATAGAAGAGCGACTTTTATTTTTAATGATGTAATAGACAGATATAGATAATTTACTCGTGTTACCCAGTAACTGGGTTGTGGAGGTTAGATAGGCAGTCGCTCCTTGTAAAACACTGGTGTTCAGCTGCATCCGGTTAGACTGGAAGCCGACCCCAATATAGTTGGGAAAAGGTTAGGTAGGTAGATGATGGTGATAACTCTGTTATAATTTCCAGGTGTACGACATGCTTAAGGAGAGACAACCAAACTTCGCAGAGAAGATCGTGCCAGTAGCAGGAGACGTGGCTGACCTCAGACTGGGCCTGAGTGAGAAGGACTGGAACATGATCACTGAAGAGGTTAGTATCTACCATGGTAGTCCTGCATACCTATTCACAACCATTCGACAGCCTTTCGTGCCGAAAATGCTACATTTCGATTGCCCTGCCCCCGATCGCAAGCAGGTGTCGGAATATTAGCGGTCGTCTATTTGATTAAACTGACAATATTTTCGGGTTTTTAGTTAGTGAACGGCTTTTAAGACTTCTACGATAACATTGATTGATGTTCGATTCGGCACGGAAGCGTAACGAATGGTTGTGCATAGCTATGCTGAATAATTGCTGATGGACCCATCTCTATAAATACTCTATTCATTACAAATCTAGGCTGACTTATCCTAAGGCTGTTTGTTATACCTAACTTATACAATGTCAAATTAGCTAGCGAAACTCCCCAGACCTGATGTGTATCGAGAATAGAACAGTTATAATTTTACAAGTGCATTGGGTGTATTTTATTTAGCCCAGTTTGTCCGGGAGGGGATCTTCTGCAACCTATTGTGTAATTCTTTTCACATACTGTTGAATTATAAAAAGCAAGAGTGATAAGCTGAAGAGCCGTTAAGAGTAGTTCGTTGTATCTGTTTGTGAATCTTAGACACCATGCCATGTCTTTCGTGATGTGTATCGAGCTTAACATGGTAAATCGAAAAAAATATGATTTATGCTTATTTATTTTGGGGTCAACGACCGCTGGTCGTGGTAGTGTCTACTTGAAGTATGAGTTTAGAAAATCAGTTTTAGGGTTCCGTACCCACAGAGTAAAAGGGAACCCGTATTATTATTGCTACTAGTATTACTAAGGCTCCGCCGTCTGTCTATCTGTCTGTCTGTCCGTCTGTCACCAGGCTGTATCTCATGCACCGTGATAGTTAGACAGTTGAAATTTTATAGAAGTTGGGACGTAAAAGTTATAACGAGTATTATTTTTTAAGGTTATGTACTAGTGTACCAATGTAGATTGTTACTTAAAGGTACATAAACATTGTTTTGGTGATAAAGTAAATGTTCTAGATTGCTTGTCGCTATCTTTGTAGTGTTCTACTTACTATTAAGTAGGTAGATTGAGATGAGAATCGTACCTACTCAGTGAGGGTTGTATTAGGAGATATCTATGTCCAGCTGCGTACTGCAACAGTTTGATAATGATGAAGTTAATTCGCTAAATTGCTCAGATGCAGTCACAAACCACAATCCAAAACAACAGCAAAGAACTGAATCACAGAACTGAACTGAAAGACAGTAACAGTAATACAGATTTTCTTTACCTGTCAATAAATAATTGCCATATGAACAAAAATAATATTGATGACGAAAATCATTCCTATCATTATATTGTTAACTATTATGATTTTATGCAACAATCACGCATACTTAGGTATAATATATTAGTGTTTAATTATATTTAATGTTATTTCTATTTCTAAATAATTAATCTATCATTTCGTTATTAGTGTTATTTTACATATGGCAACTTTGAAAAACATAACTGCGTTTAGTTTACGATTGTATTACGTTTAATTATTTAAATCTTTTTATTGATATTATTCATTAATCCAAACTTCTAAAAATAGTACACATACAATATAAATGTCTTAGTTGCCTTAATAAGTGGTATAAATTCTATAACAAAACAACAACAAAAATATGCGGTACGAACGCTACCGTTCGCCTTTATTTATTTATTTTTAAAGTGAATATATAACTAAATATTTTGTGAATATCTCAAACGTCTACCTGTTGCCATTATCAATATCGAGCAGAAACGAGCAAAAAAATCACGTTTGTTGTATGGGAGCCCCCTTAAATATTTATTTTATTCTGTTTTTTTAGTATTTGTTGTTATAGCGGCAACACAAATACATCATCTGTGAAAATTTCAACTGTCTAGCTATCACGGTTCATGAGATACAGCCTGGTGACAGACGGACAGACAGACAGACGGCGGAGCCTTATTAATAGGGTTCCCGTTTTACCCTTTGGGTACGGAACCCTAATAACAGAATAAGATAAATATTTAAGGGGGGCGCCCATACAACAAACGTGATTTTTTTGCCGTTTTTATAGATAATGGTACCTACGGAACCCTTCGTGCACGAGTCCGACTCGCACTTGGCCGGTTTTTGTTTTATCGTGTTTAGATATTGAGACCCATCACGACTGAATTTTACACTATAATCTCACTTCTCATCTCCTCTCACTTATAATCTACGTCGCCGAGAATCTCTTAGGGAACTATTTAAAAGGATTAATATTATGAAATTTATGAAAATATTATGTATGTAAGAAAAAATCTACATCTTTTTAATAAAATAAGTAATAGACATAATTTTAATGCTAGAAATAAAGATAAAATAGATCAACCATGTTTCAGGTTATCCAAAGTAAATACATTTTTTATGAGGTACTGTGTTAAATGTTACAACAAAATACCTTGTGATATATTGCAATTAAATGAAAGACAATATAAAACTCATATTAAAAGTACACTTTGTAAACAAGCATATTACAAATTAGAAGATTACATCCAAGCTAAGAATGCTTGGAAACATGCTGGTCTATCTCCATAGGACAATCTAGAGTCTATACAAAATCAAACTGGTTGCTATTTTAATTGTATAATTTATTATTTTTAACCGACTTTCAAAAAGGAGGAGGTTATATGTTCGGCTGTATGTTTGTTTTATGTATGTTCACCGATTACTCCGTCAATTGTGGACGGATTTTGAAAATTCTTTTTTTGTTTGGAAGAGTACGCTCCCGAGGTGGTCCCATTGCCACCAAATCAGGATCTGATGAGGAGATTCATGGAAATCGAGGGAAATCCTCAAATTTTATAGGCATACCTATAGCGATTTGAGTATTTTTTGTAGTAACCCGTGCATTTGCTCTCGGAAAGCACCATTTGGTGAAGTGAAACTGATGATGAAGACCACTGATGGCCACCGGAACTACTTAATACTAAGTATTTCACCGTTGCGATTCGATTATGCACTTTAATATGGTTGATAAGCAATTTATGCTCGTCAAAATGCATATGGTAAAGTCACTATCAGTTCTCCTGGTTCTTACCAGGAGAACTCCTCAACAATTAACGCCAACCAAAAACCAAAACCAATATTTTGTAAAAGGTGAGGTGCATTTGACATTAGGCTATTGTTAATTAGATAAATTACAAACTGACCCACTAAAAAGTGAAAAATAAAAAACTTTTTACAAAAAAAAAACAACCGACTTCCAAAAAAAACACTACAAAGTGAAAAATAACTTTAATTTCGGAAGTCGGTGGCAAAAACTAAAATACAGAACCATAGACACCGACTTCCGAAATTAAAGTTATTTTTCACTTTATAGTGTTTTTTTTGGAAGTCGGTTGATTTTTTTTTGACATTAATTCTACATTCTGTGATACTGATTACTCACACTTACATACTGACCTATTATATTTTTTTTTTAGTAAAACGTATTTTTTTTTTTTTATAATATTTGTAAATATGTGAGCACCATGTATCTATCAAATAATTAAATTCTGTAATTGCTTCATTTTTAATTCTTTTTGCTTAGTGTGTAATAAAGTTACTAAACAATTTTATTTTAGGTGCATCGTGTTCACATATAATTAATGTACCTATACGAAATATTGTAAAACATTTTAAAAGAGTAACGGTGGAGTTTCTTGCCCATTCTTCTCCATACAAAACTACCTTTTGAGGGGGGCGACTACAATCAATTCTATTTTTTTGTAAATATTGATGTTCAAAAGTGCCTTTTATCGATTTCTAATTATTCAGGTCAAATTATTTGAAATAAATAATTTGCCTTTGACACACAATAAAACTATTTTTTTAAACTTATATTTCAAGTAACTACTTATTCACCGGTCGTTGACCCCAAAAAAACTAACATCAAATCATTTTTAGGGTTCCGTACCCAAAGGGTAAAACGGGAACCCTAATACTAAGGCTCCGCCGTCTGTCTGTCCGTCTGTCACCAGGCTTTTTATTATTTTACCCGTCACAACTTGAATTTAATTAAAATAAATTAAGTTAGCTAGCTAGCTAACTTAATTATACCCTGTATAAACATTTACTGTACATTTATTATGTACCTGTATGTACATGGGGCAGTGAGCACAGCTTCCTGCTTAACCGTTGCAGGCAAAAGCACGAACGCGTGTTTTAAATCTACGCAGCTAATAATATTTTGTGACGATGTAAACTTATTTATGTAGAACGTTTGCACCAATCCTGCTACCTTTGGTCTAGTGGTCGCGAGGACGTCTGCTCAATATGGGGTCCTGGGTACGATTCTCAGGTTGGACAAAGTGACATTGGATTTTTCCCTCACAAACTCAGTAGCAGCCCGGAGCCCGGACGTGTGCCCGGTTGAACCAATTTCTTAAACCTAACTGGCGAAGTATGTCAAATTAAGTTAGCTAGCAATACTTTACCGTTAAAGCCAAGTGCGTGTCAGACTATGCACAATGAAGGTTTCCGTGGTTGGGATGAATTTATCCCAAGAACAAACTTAACATTGTAGTCGAAAAACATGATCCCCCATACATTCTAACAACAAATGTAAGTTTGTACGCACAATATTGAGTGATTCACCATGTTATTTTTTTTTTTTTTTTTTTTGGACTAGTTCCGCCAACATAATTGGCGCCTATTTTTTATCTATTCCTCTTCCATACTAGTTCTCGCTTTTCATTCCTCTCGCACTTCCATGCTACATACTTTATCTTTCTCACTTCCTTCTCCGTTTATCCAGGTGGGTGGGACTCCCACTTAAGAGCTACTTCCTATTCTATCTAATTTTATCTATTTTTATTTATCTATATATATATTTTCAGGTAAATGAATAGGACAGGGTATTTTTATTTATTTACACACATATTTTAACTTAACTTGACTTATAAACATAGATCTACTTAACTTCTAAACATGTTTCTTAACCTACTGCTTATTTTAGTTACAATTTGGAGCTTATGTCCTATGCTTGCTACAATTATATATTCAATATAAAGGCAAACATAGTTTATTTAACTTGTTTTATTTCTTTCTATTACTTTCAGAGCTATATTCTCACAGTAGGCTATAAGTTTATTCCTGTCTTTGCTACTTTTGCCCACCATTAATTCCTTTACGCTTTCTCTTTGCAATCTTATGCCTAAATCCTGTTCCAGATCGTAACGCTCTTTTTCATAGGCCGGGCATTCCAACAATATGTGGGGAATGGATTCCGCCACATGTGGGTCGCAGATGCACGATGGGCTCTCTTTACACTTAAAACGGTTTAAGTATTCCGAGAACCCACCGTGCCCTGTTAACACTTGAGTGAGCACACCTACCGGCCTCACCCGTTTCACAATACGGAAGGCGGCTACAGCGTCCGGAAGAAACATTCTCGTCACCGAGGCCGTCTCACCAGTCACATATCTTCGGTTCCACTCACCAATTGAACTCAAACGAATTTGGCGTTTGATGAATGAAACCGGACACTGGTCATAGTCAGACTTCCTCCGCAGCGACAATGCTGCCTCCTTCGCCAGCTCATCCGCACGCTCGTTCCCTGGCAAGCCCGCGTGGGCTTTGACCCAGAATAGAGACACAGCTTTATTTTGGTCCAAAGCCTGAGCCAAATTGGCTCGCGCGCGGACCGCCAGAGGATGGAGAGAGCCATGGTCTGTCAGCGACTGCAATGATGACATTGAGTCGCTGTACAGGCCATAGCTCGTCTCTTTGCGCTTAAGGATTACGCCCGTTGCCTTGCAAATGGCCAGTAGTTCCGCCTGGTAGACAGTGCAGTACGCGGCGAGGCTGAGCTTGAGGTTTTGGACTTCGCCTTCATTATTCCACAAGGATAATGCGGCTCCGACCTTCCCCTCAATCTTGCTGCCGTCAGTGAATATTCGCACTGCCTGCACGTTTTGACTGTCTACAAGCTGTTGGTCTGCCAGGCACATGAACTCCAAGGCCATTTGTTTGGCAGGGTGAGACGTCTCTGCAAATCTTACCATACTCTCTATCTCCCTGTCTCCTGGGACAAATTGGGATGACAATCTCCTTGCCTCGTACATAGCGGCTGCTTCTTGTACGCGGAGGTCTAGAGGCAGTATCCCGGCCAGTGCCAGTGCCGAGTTCAATGAGACCGTTCGGTAAGACTTACAGAGCTTCTGGGCGAATCCTCGTTGGAGAGAACCTAGCCTCTTTCGTATACCCAACTTTTTCGTAGCGGGAGCCCAGGCTCCAGCCGCGTACGTAACTATCGGCTCAATTGTAGCTGTGTAAATAATGCGGATAACTTCGGCATTTAAACCCCAGCTGACTTTTGCAGCACGTGACAGCTGTTTGTAGATTTCTGCCACCTTTCTGCAGACATTCTTGGTGTGCTCGCTGAACGTAAGTTTGTCATCTATAGTCAGCCCCAGCAGCTTGATACTCCTAACCATAGCAATGTCGACCCCGGCCATAGTCAGAATTGGAGTGTCGTACTTAAGCTTGTTGGTTATTAACATCGCACAGGTTTTGTGCGGTGCAAACCTAAGCTTATTTCTGACACCCCATTCCTGAGCACGGGCGAGGGCTGCATTGGCGGCTCTGGAGACTTCAGCCGCTGTGTCACCATCAACAACCAAGACAATGTCGTCTGCAAAAGCCTGCACGAAGTATCCCTCTTTCTCGAGGTCCTGTAACAGTGGGTCCAGCACGAGGTTCCACAGAATGGGACCACCGATTGACCCTTGAACACACCCCTTCTGGGTTTCTTTTGTGCATTCCATGTTATTTTAAGATCACAGACTTCTTATAGGTTTTCCTATAATCTATTAGTAAACAACTAGTTTCTGTATTTTTTTTCAACCTTTTTTGGCTCAGGAGTTTCGGAGATAAGGGGGGGTAGTAAATTTTCATCTATTTTCTTAAATAATTTAAAAAGTATTTATTTCAAAATTATAAAAAAAAAATATTTATGACATCCTTAAAACAAGCCCTTTCGTTTGATATGTCACACGGTACAGTTAGCAAAACTTTATTTTTAATTTTGTAATTTGCTCCCAAAAGTGACCACCATAATGAAAATTAATTTATTTACGTAACACGTCCGTGTTTGGGTCACTGAAGTTCATAAGTGTACTAAATTTCAACTTCATCGGTCCAGAAGATTCGGTACAAATCAGCTGTGACAGACGGACAGACAGACAGACACACCAGTGATCCTATTAGGGTTCCGTTTTTTCATTTTTAGGTACGGAACCCTAAAAATAAAAGAAAACAATTAAATATATTTTTCTTCATTCGAACTTCGTTCGAATCTTAAAATGACACCGTTTCATGTACATTAAGTACACTAAATGACTGTTGTGTTATGCATGCATGCATGATAAACCAGCTCTAAAGTTCTTCGTAGTCGAAGGTCAAGGCCCGTAATCGGCCGTCACGAGTCGCGAGCGGTACGTGGCCCGGTTGCGCACGCGTTTCTGCCAGCTGTCTAAGTACCTACGGAGTAGTAATTTTTTGGGGAAATTTATTTTTGAACTATAACACAAGTGTCGTTCAGTTGCCTTAATTTACATGTCAAAGTGTCATTTAAAGTTTAGAACAAAGTTCTAAAGAAAGAAAAAAAAATTGTTTTCTTTCCTTTCTTTTCGAAATAAAAGATATCTGGCTAATAATAAATATTGAAACGAGTAGGAAAAAACAGCGTAACACTGAATTTAATTTAGAGACTGCAGTTTAGGTTTCAGCTTAAAAACCCCAAGGCTTTATTATATATACTAGCGACCCGTCCCGGCTTCGCACGGGTGCCATGCTGATACTAAATATATTAGGTTGGGGAAAAAGTCTTTTCGCATTATAGTATGTATGAACTTGTAATAAAATCTCTTTGGATATACTGTTTGGATCTGGCTGGTTTTGGTATCATTGAAAGTTTAAATTTTAAAAAACATAATTCCAAATTCAAATTAGCAAAATGTGTGATTTTCATTTGTTTTTCGTACAGTCAAGATGAGTGAATCTAATGAAGAAATTCGATACATTTTAAAATTTTACTACAAAAAAGGTAAAAATGCAACGCAAGCCGCGAAAAAAAATTGCGATGTTTAAGGACCTAGTGCAGTGTCTGTGAGAGTAGCACAAATTTGGTTTAAGCGTTTTCAATCCGGAAATTTTGATGTCAAAGATGCACGTCGCTCTGGTCGCCTATTACGGATAAAATGGATGCCTTTTTGATAAAGTGGAGCAAGATTAAAAGAGATTTAAAGAGACATATTAGTAACGACGTAGCTGAAGAACTGGGAATTGACCACAAAACAGTTTTGGCACATTTGAAAAAAACTGGGTACACAAAAAAGCTCGTTGTTTGGGTACCTCACGAGCTCACTGAAAGAAACCTTATGAACCGTGTACTCATTTGTGATTCTTTATTACGACGTAATGAAACCGAACCATTTTTGAAGAAGCTGATAACTGGTGATGAAAAGTGGATCACGTACGACAAGAACGTGCGAAAAAGGTCGTGATCAAAGGCCGGTCAGGCTTCACAGACTGTGGCGAAACCCGGGTTAACTCGCAACAAGGTGTGTGTGTGGTGGGATTGGAAGGGCATTATTCATTATGAGCTGTTACCACCAGGCAGGACCATCGATTCTGAACTATACTGCGAAGAAACTGATGAGATTAAAGCAAGAAGTTAAGAGAATTATTCCAAAGTTTTAATTTTTCACGTCTGTCGCCAGTAAATGCCTTTTTTTTGTATCATAATTTTGTCTACTCTTCTCGTCGTCAAAATCGAGGACGAGTAAATGACAGAGATATCTCGTGTTGAAATGTCAAAATTCGAGATAAAATAGGTGCCATGTTAGCCCTGAGGGACAGACAGACAGCAGAAAGCGACTTTGTTTTATACTATGTAGTGATAGTGAAGTGATGTTGTATTGCTTGTGAAAAGCTTTTAAAGATTTTAAAATTAAATTAACAGAAGATCTCTGGTAATGTTTGTAACAGTCTGCAGAGTTCCTATCATAACCGTTCCGCCCTATTTAGCACCAATGTCAACCATGGAGTATTTTTGGTCTCATGAAAAACAGTAAAGTATTTACATTGTTCAAATCCGGTGATAGTAAAAATCCCAACAAATAAAGGCCTGTGTCAATTCTGCCAGTTCTCAGTAAGGTATTTGAAATGTTGATGCTCAACCACCAAAGGGCGCTGTACCACTAACCTGTGTCATCCTAATAAAGAACATTTTTAATGTCTGCGAGGAAGTACAAGATGCCATTGGAATCTTTTGCAACCTGTCTAAGGCGTTCTATTGCGTAAACCATGAAACACTTCCGTTTTTTTGGCAAGGACACTACCAGCCGCACTACTAGTAGTGTCGTTTACAATTACCGGCACTACCAAACCTATTTCTGCTGAAACTAGAGGAGTATGGAATTAGGAATACAGCTGTTGATTAACTAGTAAACAGCACAAACTCATTAGGGTCTGAAATGATAACGGACGTTGCTCAAGGTTCGATATTGGGTCCATTCCTCTTTTTAGTTTACATTCATGATTTACTCCAATTACTCCAAAATCAACCAAAGATGGTGTTATTCGCAGATTGATTTTTAAAATGGATCGACTGTCACAAATTTTGACAACATGAATCGCTCTATTCTTCAGGTCCATGATTAGTTTACGGTAAATAATTTGGTACCAAATGAATTAAAACCAAGCAACTAATGCTAGAAGTAGCGAATGCAACATCATATTGAATGTAGAAAAATTGGAATTTAATCATCAATCGGTTTTCCTAAGAATCACGCTAGACGAGAAATTATAATGGGGATCTCTGATAACATATCTTGCGGGGCGGCTAAACCCGGCCGCTTATGCTGTTATAAAGATAAGACAGTTAACGAAACCACGCGTATCATTTTTTTTAGCTACTTCCACAGAAGAAGAAGAAGAAAGAAAAGATATAGACGTAATTTTAATACTAGAAATAAAGCTAAAATAGAACAACCATTTTTCAGATTATCTAAAGTATATACATCTTATGGGGTACACAGAATACCGTGTGATATATTGCTATTAAATTAAAGAAAATTTAAAACTCATATTGAAAGTACACTTTGTAAACAAGCATATTACAAGTTAGAGGAATTTATTCAAGATAAGAATGATTGGAAACATGTTGGTCCTGCTCCATAGGAGAATCTAGAGCTAGCTAGACAAAATCAAATTGGTTGCTAATTTATTTGTATATTTTTTTTTTTATGACATTGATTTTACATTCTGTGATTACTTAACTTCCACACTGACTTATTACTTGTTGAAGTTTTAGGAAAATCGTATAATTTTACCATGTTTGTAAATATATGAGCACCATGTATTCACCTTTATTCTTTTTACCTATTGAGCTACAGTAATTTTAGTCTAGGTGCATCGTCTTCACTTATAATGTTAAAGGTACTTAATGTATACAAAATATTGTACAACACTTAAAAAGAGTACCTGACGGTGGAGTTTCATGCCCATTCTTCTCCAGTTGAAAGTACATACCTTTGGAAGTGGTAAATAAAAACATGTCTATTTTCTTATTAACTTTGACGTTCAAAAGTGCCTTGTAAGTGCCTATTAAAATTAAGCTTATTTAAATAAATGATTTGACTTTGACCTCTGCCGACCTATTTGAAAAATACAGGCGTGCTGTTATGTTATGCGTGTGTTCCAGGTGCACATAATTTACCACATGGCGGCGACGACGCGGTTCGACGAGTGTCTCCGAGTGGCTACTATGATCAACGTGCGAGGAGCGAGGGAGGCTCTCGTACTGGGCAAGGCTTGCAAACAACTCAAGTAAGTTGATGATACTATTGAACTAAATCATTTTGGTCGATTATAATAATTGCATACGAGCAGCAACGAAAGCGCACGTAAGCGCAACGCATTTTCATTCAAAAAGTGCGGTGCGGTCCGCATGTAGAGTGTGTTGGTTCCATAGATATAAGTGCGGTGCGGTCCGCATGTAGAGTGTGTTGGTTCCATAGATATAAGTGCGGTGCGGTCCGCATGTAGAGTGTGTTGGTTCCATAGATATAAGTGCGGTGCGGTCCGCATGTAGAGTGTGTTGGTTCCATAGATATAAGTGCGGTGCGGTCCGCATGTAGAGTGTGTTGGTTCCATAGATATAAGTGCGGTGCGGTCCGCATGTAGAGTGTGTTGGTTCCATAGATATAAGTGCGGTGCGGTCCGCATGTAGAGTGTGTTGGTTCCATAGATATAAGTGCGGTGCGGTCCGCATGTAGAGTGTGTTGGTTCCATAGATATAAGTGCGGTGCGGTCCGCATGTAGAGTGTGTTGGTTCCATAGATATAAGTGCGGTGCGGTCCGCATGTAGAGTGTGTTGGTTCCATAGATATAAGTGCGGTGCGGTCCGCATGTAGAGTGTGTTGGTTCCATAGATATAAGTGCGGTGCGGTCCGCATGTAGAGTGTGTTGGTTCCATAGATATAAGTGCGGTGCGGTCCGCATGTAGAGTGTGTTGGTTCCATAGATATAAGTGCGGTGCGGTCCGCATGTAGAGTGTGTTGGTTCCATAGATATAAGTGCGGTGCGGTCCGCATGTAGAGTGTGTTGGTTCCATAGATATAAGTGCGGTGCGGTCCGCATGTAGAGTGTGTTGGTTCCATAGATATAAGTGCGGTGCGGTCCGCATGTAGAGTGTGTTGGTTCCATAGATATAAGTGCGGTGCGGTCCGCATGTAGAGTGTGTTGGTTCCATAGATATAAGTGCGGTGCGGTCCGCATGTAGAGTGTGTTGGTTCCATAGATATAAGTGCGGTGCGGTCCGCATGTAGAGTGTGTTGGTTCCATAGATATAAGTGCGGTGCGGTCCGCATGTAGAGTGTGTTGGTTCCATAGATATAAGTGCGGTGCGGTCCGCATGTAGAGTGTGTTGGTTCCATAGATATAAGTGCGGTGCGGTCCGCATGTAGAGTGTGTTGGTTCCATAGATATAAGTGCGGTGCGGTCCGCATGTAGAGTGTGTTGGTTCCATAGATATAAGTGCGGTGCGGTCCGCATGTAGAGTGTGTTCCATAGATATAAGAAAGTAATAATAATTTGATATTTCTATGGTTAGTTCATAGAAAAGGGAAGTGGTGAAGGAGGATTTTTGCAATGTGATGCGTTCTGGTGCGGCCCGTCTAAATATACACAAAATAATTTGCTACACTGTTTTCAGCATTTCATATTACTGCTTAGAATTTATAGTTTTATTATATACTATACCTACATCATTTGTTAAATAATATAATAGGTGCTCACTATAATCATCATCATTTCATTCGAAAGACGTCCACTGCTGGACATAGGCCTCCCCAAAATGGGTGGGTGGGGGCATAATCGCCACGCTTGGCAGGCGGGTTGGCGATCGCCGTATGGTGTTAAAGTGCATAGAAAACGCTGCTGCCCATTCTCTAGTAAGTCCCTTAGTCGCCTTTTACGACTCCCACGGGAAGGAATAGGAATTGCTCACTAATAATGATCTAAAATTCAGAAATGTTAATAGACTTTCGTAGCTGACCGTAGACCTAATTTTAAGTTACAATGCTGGGTAATATTGGTCGGCTGTCATCCTGAATTTCGACAGTTAATTATTTCGACACGGTCCCAATTTCGAAAAACAATAGTTCGACTACTCAAATACGACGTCACAAAAACTTCAAGATTTTTTTTCTAACCATATTGAGCAATATGGAACAAGTTACTAATGTAGTATGTAATACAACAACAGAATGTATCGGGCAATTAGAGGTACCTAAATACTGTCGGATATTGTAGCAAATTTCAGGCATTAAACCGGATAGCTCCACTGCCTCCAGCAGTTAATAGCCCATTAAAGCTGAAAAAATTGCCAGTGTAAGTTTTAGACCGGAAGCGGCTTCTTAATAATAAATATACTTTCCGCTTCCCCCCAGGTCCTACGTCCACGTTTCCACAGCCTATTCGCATGCAAGTGAGAACCTCATCAACACCGAGGTGTTGGAGGACTTCTACCGGAGTCCAGTGGATCCTGAGACACTCATCAGACTGGTAGAGACCGTCGATGAGGAGAGACTGAATGATATCACTCCGAGGTAAGTTTTCAACGTAGGCCAAAGAACTGCAACGTGCCACTAGGAGGGCAAAAACTAATAGCAATCGAAATATTTGTAACGTTTTTAGGGTTTCATACCCAAAGGATGCTAAGGGGACTCTATTGGTAAGCCTACCTGCTCTGTCTGACACTGCAATAGACGACATATTCAATTCAAAACAATTTTTTCATCGTCCTGTCCCCATCCCAATTTATTATTTATTGGTCGGCGCAATCTTCTTCTATACATCTCTATCAGCCGTAATCTCAGTATTCACCCCCTTTCTAGCTATTAAATTTTTCACACAATCCATCCATCGTTTCTTTGTTCTTCCACTATTCTTATAGACATTTATATCTTCTCAAACGCCTCCCGACATGTTCCTCATTCCTCCTAATCACGTGTCCGACTTAAGAGAACTTTCTCAATTGCAGTTTAATAAAGAACTGGCCGAACACGTATTCGTTCGGGAAGGCAGTCGCTGAAGAGACGGTCAGGTCCATGTGTGACGACCTGCCTCTATGCGTTGTTAGACCTGCCATCGGTAAGTACACACTTTTATAATACCAGCCTGGCCCTGGTTAAGGTGACAGTTGACAGCTGCAGCGCACATTGTACAAAATCGCCTGACACTTCACTGTCGTATAATATTGTCCTGTTATGATAATTCAATTTAATTCAAATATTTTATTTCAGATAAATTACAATCGTTATTATATTATAATTACCCATACATGATTATTTTTTATTAACAATATAGACACACAATGACGAAATACACACACAATGACACAACAATGGAAACTTTGGATCAGGACCGCACTACTCGTACATGTAGTTTTGTCCAATGCTCCATGAAGGAGCAATCCACATCCATTCTCCCTACAATAAGCTGCAGGAAGCTGTTGGGGCTGCCCCGTATGCGGCGCATCAGAGACGCTATTCTTTTGCGATGTATCGCTTGGAAGCCATCCACTTGAGCGTCAGCAAACATACCTGATGCGCTACAAAAGCGTGGCAACTCCATCAACATCTTGAACGCGTTATTGTATTGGACACGCAGGGCATTATAAGTCTTCTGCGTGTGCTTCACTCATAGGCTGCAGGTATAAAAAGACTGACAGTACGCCTTGAATAAAGTTATTTTTACCTGTGCAGTACAGCATGCAAACCTACGGGCCAGCATAAATTAGCTCTGACTGACAATGCCCTGCGTTCCCTTTCAACATCCACATCATCTGTGAGGGCCTCAGTGACCCAGTAGCCCAAGTACTTGAACTGCGGTACTCTTTTGAGAGCACTGCCGTCCAATGTGATCTGAGGTACGGTGTCATAGCTCTCTGCTCTCTCTCTCGATAATGATTATGGATGTTTTATGATATTTTCTGATAATGAAGTGTAGGTAAAAAAACACAAGGTCAATACCAAAAAGGACCTAAAGTTACTTGTCCTTTTCTATCACGTGTCAATTTTCTGTTTCAGTATCATGCACTCACAAAGAACCTAATCCTGGCTGGCTCGATATGTCTAACGTGTACGGAGCTAGTGGTGTAAGTAACTATATGATATTTATAAGTTAAATTACTATCATCATCACCACCATTCAGCCGAAAGTCCCCACTGCTGGATATGGCCTCTCCCATGCATCGCCACAACGGCAGGTCCTATGCTTCTCTCAGTCAGCGGATTTCCGTGATCTTTACCTGATTGTATACATTCAGTCAAAAAAGTATCTGGAATGGATGATTTGTTTATGGTTCCAAATTCAATTTTTTGTTGTTGGATTGGCACAACTGTTTTCCATTTTGGCGCGGAGTTTGAGTTGCATCTGTCATTTAGATTGAAATACAGTGTTGTTTTTAGTTAGATCATATCTAGCGTGTATTGCGGATTTCATAATGCACAAAAACATCGAACAAAGAGTTTTTCTTAAATTTTGCATGGCCAATGGAATTTCGAGTTGGAAGTCACTGAAAATGTTACAGAAGGCTTACGGCGAATCGACTTTATCAAAAACACTTTCTTATGAGTGGTACAAAGCGTTCAAAAGCGGTCGAGATATGCTGGAAGATTTGCCTCGCTCTGGCCATCAACGTCTTCAACTGACGTTAACATCGCAAAAGTGAAGGAAATAGTGACTGAAAATCCTCATTCAAGTTTGAGAGAGATAGCCGCTGAACTTTCTGTATCTCACGAGTCGATTTGTATCATTTTAAATAATCATTTGGGTATGAAACATGTTGCCGCTCGGCTAGTCCCAAAAGACCTGAATTTTCACAAAAACTCAATCGCATAGGAGTCGCTGAAGACATGCTAGAAAGAGTCAATTCCGACCCAACGTTCATTAAAACCATTGTTAGTAGGTGACGAGACGTTTACAAGTTTAACATGCAAACTAGTCAACAAACTCCAAAGTCATTAAAAGTCAAAGTTAAGTTGACTGTTTTGTTTGACTATCGCGGTGCTGTGCCCTCGGAAATCTTAACGGAAGGGCAAATGGTAAATAAAATAAATATTATTTGAGTGTTATGCGGCGTTTAAGAAAGCAGATTCGACGAAAAAGGCTAGATTTGTGGAAAGATTTTTTTTGGATTTTGTAGCACGATAATGCGCCATCGCACAAGGCCATACCTAATTGTGAACGAATTTTTGACCTAAAACTCAACAAACACCATGGAGCAACCAGCTTACTCACCAGATAAGGCTCCAGCCGACTTCTTTCTTTTTCCTAAACTCAAATTACTACTCGGCACCCGTTTTCATTCGGTAGAAGACATACCTAAAGGAAAATTCGCGCCGAGAACTAAACTCAATTCCGGAAAAAGCGTTAAAAATATTATTTGATGATTGGATTATTCCCTGGCGTAAGTGAATCGTTTCTAAAGGAGCATACTTAGAAGGCAATAAAATAAATTTGGAGGAAGAACTAACATTTTGTGTATTATTGATCTTTTTCCGGTACTTTTTTGACAGAGTAGTAAGTCACCTTATCCGCATCTAGAGTAACAATTATTAGTTTGAAGTGCTAGTGTTATTTATAACTAAATAGAGAGGGGTCAGAGGGTTGTAATCAATGGTCACCAATCTAACATCGCACAGGCGACCTCTGGTGCGCCTCAAGGCTCAAAGTCAAAGTCAAAGATTTATTTGCTGATAAATATGGTTATAAAAGTTCTTACATTGGTAGTATTACAGTAGCTAAACATATTTAATCATAACATAATGACATGCAAAATTATGGTATAAGTGCAATTAGGTTATTTTAATTTAAACTGAAGGAATTCTTTTAAAGTATAGAAGGAATTCTCAATTAACCAACTGCGTAAAGCCCTTCTAAAGCGGACCATTGGAAGTTCTTTCATTTGGTTAGGAATCTTGTTATAGATCTGAATACACACGCTCTATACTTGGTCCCCTTTTGTTTATCTTATACATCAATGATATCAGCCAATGCTTTCGTAATACCAAGTGTTAGTATGTGCCGACGACCTCAAGGTATACAGAGTCATACGTCAAACCGTCACGTCGCGCATACGTCTTGCCTGCAGCAAGATTTGGACCGACCATCCTGTTATTGCCAAAAAAATAAGTTGCAACTAAGTTTACCCAAATGTAACTTCTTAAACTTCACAAAAACTAAAACTAAAATAAACTATACATACGCGTTGTGCAATGCTGCTGTTGTGCTGTTGTGCTTAAAGTGGACTGTATTCGTGATCTTGGTAATATCCATGATTCTAAGCTTTGCTTAGACCTACACACAGGAAAGATTGTCAATAAAGCGTATCAACTATACGGATTTGTAATGCGATCGACAGTTGATTTTAAAAAGCCTTCTTCTTGGTGAAGTGGAACTGTGATGGAGACCACATATGGCCACCGGAACAATATAATAATGAGTACCCCTTCTAACGGGTTGCGATTAAGTAATTTATGCTCGTCACTATGCATATGGTGAGTGGCAGTTCTCCTAGTTCTTACCAGGAGAACTCCTCAACAATCAACGTCCCAGCATCGGGAAAAGAAATATTTTATAAAACGTGATGAGCAGTTAACATTAGGCTATTGTAAATTAGATAAATTCAAAACAGACCCACTAAAAAGTGAAAAATAAAAAACGTTTAAAAAAAAATAAGAACCGACTGCCAAAAATAACACAACAAAGTAAAAAATAACTTTAATTTCGGAAGTTGGTGGCAAAAAACTCAAATACAGATCCAAAGACACCGACTTCCGAAATTAAAGTTATTTTTTACTTTGTAAGTAGTGTTATTTTTGGTAGTCGGTTCTTATTTTTTTGTAAAAAGTTTTTTTGTTTAATTTTTAGTTGACTGTATTCCTGTATAAGTAGTAGATTCATAATGTATATATTTCGTTGTAATATATCTGATATAAATAATTTTGGTAATAATAGTTGATAGCCACATAAGAGGTCAAATTAATTTAAAAAAGAAAAAAGTTCCGTACCGTAGTCACCTCAGTATCATTATTTTCTACAGACGCCTTCTAACATGATCCTAAACCATTCCAGATCATTCTGGGTTCCGGCATAGGCCTGATGCATGCAATATTTGCCAACAATGACATCCAGATCGGCGTTGCGCCCGTGGACTACGTGAACAACGTCATCATAGCTGCAGCCTGGGAGACGGCCAAGAGAACTGCTGCTGGAGGAGGGAAACCGAGGATTTATACTGTGGCTCCGACCAGGAATCCTGTCCTATGGGGTGAGTAGGGTTGAAAGACAAGAAAGTGAGCGATAAGCTTATTGCGGAACACCATATTTTGATGTGTTTTAATGTTTGACTATTATTCCATTGTGTATGTGTGATTTTTATATCAATTTTGTGACTTAATTTAATGTAATGGACTTTGTCTGAAAATAAATGAATTATTATAAGTTAATAATAGGCCGGTTTTCGTCGCGACGACGCGCGACGTCGCGTTTAACCATCGCGACGTAACTGGTGAAGTAACCTTACTATTCGGTACTCGATACTCACGATAAATCGATTCAAGTTAAGTGTCAAAACGGGATAAACGGGCTCATTATTTTTTGACAAAATATAATATTATAAGAATAATATTTGTAAAAAAATAAAATTAATATCCGTATGAAACGCTTGTTCACATTTGCATATAATATACAAAATATGGACCATTATCTTCATAATATGATATCTGATTAACAATTTTGCACTAGTATCACTTCGAAATTATATTTTTTTTTTCTTAGTGCCGTGCTTTCCTTTCATTCAGGCACATGCGAGATCTATAATTATGACAGATTTATTATTAAGTATTCTGTTGGTAACCTTTTGTGAATAAGATTAACCCCCGTATTCAAGAACGATACTTACATAAGTACGGCAGCGACACTATGCTAAGTAAGGCATTTCTCACTGCGTTCGTCATGGCAGGCCATTTAATTCACAAACAATACTCAAGCGACACTTTACTATGCGAACGCACAGCGTCGATTACAGATCTGTGATTGGTCCGTTTCTGTTGCTAAGTTCACTTTAGTGTTTGGTAGATGTGAGGACGACATAAATATAACCTTTTAACGCGTTGTCAGTTGTGAAATATAAACCATCAAGTGCGGTGATTTAGGTTATAATAAAAAGTACTCTGTTTTCAAGGATCGACAAACAAAAATTAGTTTAGTTATCTTCAATTGGTTAGTTATCAATGGATGTGCATACGATTTTGAATTCTCCAGAAACAAACGAAATGAATGGTGAATTTTCTGTTTTTTTTAAATATTAATGATTTTATAGTATTATTACTAAATAATAATTTATTTATTTTTTGGTTAATTGTACCTATACATCTTACAACAAATTTACTATCTACAATAATATAAAATCTATTTTATCTAATTAATAACAATAAAATATAATTTTATTTTGCTTCAGTTTTAAGAAGCTACCGTTTTCTGTATCGGAACGATAGCTCTTTGTAGCATTAATGCGGGAGCGGCCTATCATAGAAGACAAACGGACACACGCCAAAAATATTGAATTAAAAAAGTTCAAATGAATAATAAAATAAAATATCACAAATGGATACAAAACACACAGAAACAACCACATCTGTGGACCACATTATCATTTGACGCAGACCTTTTTTTACAATAAGCTACACTATGCGTTGGTTAAAATAGCTGTCCAGCTACTTTACGTAAGGGTCCTTCTAAGTGAACGCATAGCGTTGCACATCACTCAAGTATTGTTTATGAATCGAATTTACCGGCCCTATGCGTTGATGGGCACTGTGAGACCTCATAGTATCGTTCTTGAATACGGGTGTAAGTTTCGTATTCCTATGAAACGCGTAAGTAGATAATTAACAAAGTAAACTCAAAATACAGTCTATGAATCTAGCCCTTAAACATAACTGTCAAAATGTGGGTGTACTGCACCTCTCTGCATAACCCTTCCAATAATACTGGCGTAATATCATTTATTTTCTCATTAAACAGGTGACCTCGTAGCAACGGGAGATGTTGTAAAAAGTACCTACCCTACGCCAGCGGCAGTAGGGTACAATTTCACTTGGAGTACTACGAATACTACTTTGTTCTGGATATACTCTTGGCTGCTACATCTGATTCCTGGCTATATTATTGATGGCATATGCTTAATTCTTGGAAAGGAGAGAAGGTAAAATCCTATAAATTTTTATGTTGCACTAGTCAGAATTTTAAGCCCAAAAGTCTGACAACAAGTCTAAGCAAGGAGTATCGTGTTACCCAGTGACTGGATGTGGAGTTCAGATAAGTAGTCGCTCCATGTAAAATACTGGTATAAAACTGCATCCGGTTATACTGGAAGCCGAAGCCGACGTTGTTGTGATGAGACAGGCAGATGTTAATACAAGCGGATGAGCCTGGTGGAAGGTAGGCCTGTGCACATCTGCGACACCAAACACATCACAGGTGCGTTGCCATCCCAGACACGAAGCTGAAGTGTGTCATGTGCCTGTACTTTGGTACTCCGACACCCACACCCTTCAAACAGAGACACGGCGGCAGTAATATCTGTAGCGGTAGTAGCTACGTCCTCGGACGAGCTGCTTCACAAAGAGCTCTAACACCTACAACATTTATCTAAACTAACTGAACATTATTATTACCATAATCAGCTTATAATTTTCCCACTGCTGGGACACAGGCCTCCTCTCGGTGTGTGGGAATAGGCGGTAATGTACCACGCGGGCCCAATGCGGGTTGGTAGATGTCACATGTGTTCGAATTTTTGGTGCTGGTTCCCTCACGATGTTTTCTTTCACCGTATTAAGAGCAGTGGTGATGAAATTATTTACACAAAGTAAAGCGCCTGTCTGGGGTCCGAAGTTCGAACCTAAGGCCTACAACTCGTAAGTTGCGGTCGTTACCACTGAGCCGCCACTGCTCCCGAACTAATATTTTATAAAGGAAATTTTTGTTGTACGGTGAAGTAGACTTTGACGCAAACGAAGTCGCGGGCAGACTCTAGTCTTAAATATATTTCTTTGTAAGTTGAGTGTTGGCGCCGCTTGGGGAGTGACGATGATGTGAAGTCTCTTCTAATCTGAAACGATTCTTTGTATATACTTTTCAATACTGATAAATATTCGTTGAAAATTCGAAAAAAGAAATCTGTGAACGATGTTTTTGTTTTGCCCTCAGATTCGTGAAACTATACAGAACAATGTACAAAATGTCGACAGCCTTATCCTATTTCACGACCAACGAATGGCATTTTGTCGACAATAACACAGCGAATCTTTACAACAATCTCTCGACCATCGACAAAGAAATATTTGACTTCGATGTTGTTAAAATAGACTGGCGAGAATACATGATTACCTGGTGTTTAGGACTCAGGAAGTACATCTTGAAAGACGGCTTAAAAGGCTCGGTGTACGCCACGAAAAAACAGTTCGTTTTTAAAATCTTAACGTTTATTATCATGCCGTTATATTTCTATTTGTTGTATAAAGTGTTTAGCTTTGCTATTGTTTGTTTGTTTTTAGTTTTTAGGATGTTCTGATTAATAAATTATGTTTTTGTGTTAATTAGGTAAACAGTGTTTTCTTTTTTGTAAAGGCCTCTCCACCCCCACACTGCACTATATGACCCTGTCTATACTTTCGGGGCTCTCGAGACATTGAAGCTTGTTGCTCAATAAAACGAAGAGAATGTTGATGCTGAACAATGCTTTTAATCGTGATAAACTATGATAATACTTCGTTCTATTTTAATTGGACGTAGTTTAGCAGAAATAATATAACCCACAAAAAGTCTGCTACTGCAATGTGTACCGTGTATTTTGGAAATATTTTGAAATATCGACGGCAGCAAAGTAGAAAGAGGCAATTTCACTTTTAACGAAATTCACTTTTTTACATAATTCGACTCAGAAAATTTACGTCTCATAAGAATTATTTTCTGTTTAATTCTCAATTTTCAGTAATATTATTAAGTCACGTACAAAAGACAACTACAGCTATTTTTCACAAAGTGACGAAGTAGACACGGACACGTTGGCTGCTTCTCATGGACTTCTACCGGCACACACTGAGATCACACGTGCGGCAAGCGGTACGTGTATTGATCACGCTTTACTCAAAACCCAAAATTTGAGCACGACCCTTGTACCCCAAACTACCTTGACCGATCACTATCCTGTTCTCCTTTGTTTGAATCTTAAGCACATACGTAGCTACGCGAAAACTAATTTAACAAAAATCGATTTTGAGAGCTTAGGAAGAGATCTTCTCAGCGTTGGCCTAAATCCTATATTATTAACACAGGATCCCAACGTTGCCACAGACTACCTAATAAATAGCATACAGTTGTCGTTAGAAAAAACACACAATGTGTTACTCAGTCAAGGCGCAAAAGAATAATAAAACCGTGGGTCACGCCGGGATTGTTACGATGCATGAGAAACCGAGACCAATTACATGCAAACTATAACAAGTCACCTAAAAAACGAAATTATAAAAGCTACATATATCCGCTACAGAAATTTTTGTAACCACAAAATTGTCCATCTGAATGATTAAAAATATATTCCTCTCCTCAGGAAACAGTGAGTGAAATGAACAACTATTTCATAAATGTAGGCAAGTCTTTAGCTGAAAATATAATGCATACACTTAATACATAATTATGCAGGTAATCTATCATCAGCTAACCCGGCAAATGATTCTACATTATACTCCTTCTTTCTCAAAGATACAAATGAAGAGGAGGTTGCTCGTCACATAGATGGACTAAAAACTGAGTGTTCGGTAGGCTGGGACAGTATTTTTAACACAGTATAGAATTCCTTGTCCCGCCACTAACAACCATTTTCAACCTATGTTTTGAGACTGGAACCTTCCCCCAAGCCTTTAAAAAATCTGTCGTGCGTCCCATAGATAAAGGAGGAGATCGAGGCCATTTTAATAACTACAGGCCAATCTCAATTCTACCATCTTTATCCAAGATTCTTGAAAAAATAATTAATACCAGACTTGTCAAATATCTTGAACAAAACAAACTTTTTTCTGAAAACCAATTTGGCTTCCGTGCAGGAAAATCCACTGATGGAGCAGTACATAAACTAACTAGCTATATCACAACTCAGTTGGATAAAGGTAGAAAGTGTATTTCGGTCTTTCTTGACCTCGCAAAGGCCTTTGATACAATTTCTGTCCCTTAAACAAAAATTAGAAAAACTTGGCATAAGGGGAATTCAGCTTCAGCTTTTTGAGAGTTACCTAACCGGACGTTCTCAGCTTTTACGGGTGGCTAACTACTGCAGTAAGGAACTTCCTGTTTCGTACGGAGTTCCACAGGGCAGCATCCTGGGACCCACTTTATTTCTCGTATATATCAACGATCTAACAAACCTATGTATACCAAGAGTCGAAATAATCTCATATGCGGATGATACTGCTCTTCTCTTCTCTGCCGATAATTGGAATGAGGTCTTCGATGCTGCCCAGGTCGGTTTTGATATGGTCAAGAGTGGTTACATAGAAATTTCCTAACCCTTAACCTTGAAAAAACTAAATACCTAGCGTTTTCTATCCGTCAGAAAACTGGAATAAATAAAGAGCACCACATTATATCACACAAATGTGTCTCCAGAACAAACTGCAGTTGCGAACCGCTAGAGTGCGTTGATAAAATAAAATACCTGGGTATTACAGTTGACTGCCATTTCAGCTTTAAAGAACACATTAAGCTGTATCTTCTAGGGTACGTAAACTTATCTACGTCTTTAAAAATCTTAGGCACGCCGCAGATCCGACTCTATTAAAAAATGTTTACCTTGACACAAACAGTCAATCATTTCAAACTGCATTTTGTCCTGGGGTAGAGCTCCTAAAACCACCATCAAGAGCACAACGAGCGATACTGAAAGTAAGCAATTTTAAGCCGATATTATTCCCGACTAAACCACTTTATCAATACTGCCAAGTCTCTACTGTTAGGCAGTTGTTCATAGAAAAAATTGTTTTAAAGAAACACTGCGAGCTCGTTTATGACCCAATACTGACCAACAAGTGCCGAAAGCACGAGGTATGTACACGATCCTATGAGCCCATAACATCTTTCATAAGGAGATTTTACACAGTTATTGCTCCTTTTTAACCGACTTCCAAAAAGGAGGAGGTTATATGTTCGGCTGTATGTTTGTTTTATGTATGTTCACCGATTACTCCGTCAATTGTGGACGGATTTTGAAAATTCTTTTTTTGTTTGGAAAAGTACGCTCCCGAGGTGGTCCCATTGCCACCAAATCAGGATCTGATGAGGGGATCCCATGGAAATCGAGGGAAATCCTCAAATTTTATAGGCATACCTATAGCGATTTGAGTATTTTTTGTAGTAACCCGTGCATTTGCTCTCGGAAAGCACCATTTGGTGAAGTGAAACTGATGATGAAGACCACTGATGGCCACCGGAACTACTTAATACTAAGTATTTCACCGTTGCGATTCGATTAGGCACTTTAATATGGTTGATAAGCAATTTATGCTCGACAAAATGCATATGGTAAAGGCACTATCAGTTCTCCTGGTTCTTACCAGGAGAACTCCTTAACAATTAACGCCCCTGCATCGGGAATACCAATATTTTGTAAAAGGTGAGGAGCATTTGACATTAGGCTATTGTTAATTAAATAAATTACAAACTGACCCACTAAAAAGTGAAAAATAATAAACTTTTTACAAAAAAAAATCAACCGACTTCCAAAAAAATCACTACAAAGTGAAAAATAACTTTAATTTCGGAAGTCGGTGGCAAAAAACTAAAATACAGAACCATAGACACCGACTTCCGAAATTAAAGTTATTTTTCACTTTGTAGTGTTTTTTTTGGAAGTTGGTTGATTTTTTTTTTGTAAAAAGTTTTCTTTACAATAAATTAAATAAAGAACTCAACATATATCCGCTCAACAAATCTTTATGTAAGAAGAAGGTGCATAAATACCTAATTGGCCTTTCTTATGAGGAAACAGAGAACCTGTTCATTGTTTGGAGATAACTAATGCTTTTGTCAGGTAATCAATTTTTATCTATTTTTCGGTAAGACGTATTCACACTACCCAACACCTTCCACTACTCTACAGCTACACAAAATTACGCGCACATACACAACATACACACACAAACTCACTTTTCTATGGTTTTAGTTTTCTTTTTCTTGTTTATGATCATTCAATGATACATCTTTTTGCATGTCTTTTGGGCTAATATTTATTATTGTCTGTTTTGTGGGGGCGCTGTATGCCGAGATACAGGACTCGTCCTAGTTCGGCTACAGATGCTCCCATGTTATGTACTCCCTACTAGCCTATAAGTTTGTGAAACTCGTTGTATTATTTTTTGGTGAAATAAATTAAATTATTATTATTAGATTGTATTATAGTAATAATAATAATTATAAATAATGAAATATGTAGTTTTTGCATGTCATGGATTAAAGGCTATTTTTATTACTTATTATATTATTAATGATTTATCCTCCAAGTATTCTTGAACACTGCAATATTTTTTTCGAATAACAGTCTGAACAATACCCTTCTGAACAACGGCAATGGCAAATCTTGAGTACTATTTGGCAAATGGTTATATATAATAATTGCCATGCAGTAAGTATTTCTTTTAAATAGCATTAGTTTTATTTGGGGTAATTTAAATTTGTCTTTGTGCCGTGTTCTACTATTTATTTTGTAACTACTTTTTTGGAATAAATTATATTTTTTTTTTACAAAAATGCATGTTTCAAAAATATAAAGACATGGTAAAGACAGTATTTTAAGCTTTTGAAATAAAATCAATCGCAAGCTTACACGCAAATATCACACACATCTACATTTGACCGTATCTGTAACCTTAACTCTAGAAAATGATATTGAGACCTTAACCGTTGCAGATCAAAATCTGATAACAGTTATGAATATCCAAGAAATACATGACAAAGTCAGAACAACCCTAACACAATACTCCGGAATGGACCCAACAGTTCGACCAAAACTGCCTAAACTTCAATACAGCCCTAATCTTTTCCGTTTAGTGAACTTGTTTATTAAAAACATACTTAATCAATTTATTTCCCATGACACACAACTTATAGATATACACACACTTATATATTGCACAGCGGTAGTCTTATCTGAAGAACTTACTCAAACTCAACTCAAAGCATTTATTTCAAATAAACTAATAATTACAAGCACTTTTGAATTGTCAAGGGATCGGTCATTCATAAAGATGAAAATAGATGCCCATTCCAAAGCTTAGTAGGTAGAAGTACCTACGGAGAAGAACGGGAAAGAAACTCCACGGACACTCTTTTAAATTGACATACGGTTACAAAATACTGGCTACATCATTCGTGTTGAAATTATACATGTGATTCTTAACTTTAAAATCACGCAACACACAGGAAACAGAAGACCAAAACAGAATATCAAACCAGCATGGCAACACAGGTTAGAAAAAGACATAGAAAAATTAAGAGCAGATTGTAGTAGGCTTACACAATACATTAACAACATCAGGTGAAGTAAGGAAGTAAGGAGATTTGAGGCTATATTTAGCAGTTTCATACACACAAGACACGAAAATGACAATAGAAAACCAGAAGAGTTCGTAGATACCTTAAAACAAAAACTAGCACTTAAAGTTCATAGGCTTCGAAGATACAAAAAAGCACAACAGCGCAAAAACGATAACGCCATATTTGCCACTAAAGAAAAAATGTTTTATAGAAACCTACACAAACCAGACACCGACACAAATAATGAAAAAAATACAGACGCAACTGACCAACCTACACAAGAGCAACTAGAAACATAATGTTGGTCTAACATTTGGGAAGAACAAAAACACCATATCGACAACGCGACGTGGTTAACAGAAGAAGAAACCAAATGGACAGCAGAAGATGAAATGGAATTTGTAGAGATTTCAGAGGCGGATATCACACACGTAACAGGCAGATTACACAGTTGGAAATCTCCTGGTACAGACGAAATACACAATTTTTGGTACAAAAAGTTAACTTCATCACACAAACCCATAGCAAAAAGCTTAACAGAAATGATATTAGGACAACAAAATATACCCGATTTTATTGCGACAGGTATAACATACATGCTGCCTAAAACTGAAAACTCACCACAACCATCCCAATATAGACCAATCACATGCCCCTACCCACGATATTTAAGATATCAACCAAAATCAAAATGTTTTATTTCACATAAACCTACGGGCACTAATGAAACGTCAGAAGCTAGGTGAACGGTTCCAATTGGTCGTTTCCTATGGAGAAGAGCCGGCAAGAAACTCCACAGTTACTCTTTTAAAAAAAAGTGGGCTTTTACAATGTTTTCGAGAACTACGTAAAAAAGCGAATGAAGAAGCTGCACTCAGCGCCTATCACGGCTACATAGCATCTGTATTGAGGTACGGATTACTCCTATGGGGTAACTCGTCACATATCCAAAGAGCTTTCATATCGCAAAAAAAATGTTTGAGAGCAATAACTGGGGCGCCTCCATAAAAGAGCTGTAGACCAATTTTTAAAAAGCTAAAGTTTTTAACCCTAGCTTCTATTTATATTTTAGAAATAGGAATATTTGTTAGAAAAAATTCACACTTCTTCTCCACAGTAGCTGAAAACAATAGATTTACAAAAAGGGACCCGACCAAATTAAAAACCCAATTTTGTAACAGTACTACAGAAACAGCTACCTTATGTCCATAAAAATGTAGAACCATATTCCAAAACGAATAAGAGAACTACCATTTAATTTCTACAAAAAAAGTCTAAAATCATGGCTTCTCCAAAATAATTTTTACACAGTAAAAGAATTCCTTGAATATAAGAGTAATAAAAATTAGATATATTTAGTTATTTTATTTTAATACAAATGTTGTGTTTTTTATATTGTTTTATATTGTTTAGTAGAGTTTATAAATGTATCTTTGTGTCTATGGTCTAGTGTTTTGTTTTGTAAAATAGAGTAAAAGTAGTAATCGTATAGGTAAGTTAGGTTTTATGCCCATGTGCAATATTCAATATTCGTATGCCGCTTGCAGCGGTGGATGTGTCCTGAACATAACTCAATTGTCCAACTCTGTACCTACCATATCCTACGAATAAATCTCTTTGTCTTTGTCTTTCAAGTTACAGTGTTAATAGGTATGGGAGGACAGTGTAGGCCCGTCAACAAGTACCAAGTACTTAACAAAATAGAAGATGGTTTACAAAACTACAGTCTATTAAGCCTACAACGTTCTCACATTCACAAATTAAAAAAGAACCTATATATAATATTACTAAAATAATAAAAATAAAAACCTGCATATTTAAACCAAATGACAACATTGCCATTACAACTGTAACAAATCTGAATTAATATTCTGTCCACAAGTCACTAATAAATATTTTAAATTAAAATTGAAGGTTATGTCAAAGTATGTAAAAAAAAACCGGCCAAGTGCGTGTCGGACCACGCACAATGAAGGGTTCCGTAGTTAGGATGAATTTATCCCTAAAACAAATTTAACATTTTAGTTGAAAAACATTTTCTCCCATACATCGATATACGCCACAGTCAATTTTCCAACTGAAAATTTATGTTTGTAATCGCAAAAAATGATTTTTTTATGTGATAAAACTACAAATTAACAATTTCCGGACTTTTGCTTCTGCCCAAATTTGAGAGAAAAATGGTCTTGACAGACTGACAGACAGACAGGCGGACAACAAAGTGATCCTATAAGGTGTCCGTTTTTTCCTTTTGAGGTACGGAACCCTAAAAAAGAAATAAACATCGTAATTTAGGAGCAGTTAATAGACATTTACATAGTTATGCTGTTAATGAGGTACCAGGGAAGCCACATGTGCAGAAGGAATTATTGCCAAACTTCCTTGTCTTCAACGTAGTCCTTAATCTTATAATATGCTTTTTTGATTAGAACACGTTTGATGTGGGTTTTGAACTTTCCATCGCTAAGTTCTATAACCGACTTTGGCAACTTGTTATAGAAGCGGATACTGTTTATAAGAAATGACTTGCTTGTTTTAGTTAACCTAAATTTGGGTATCACAATTTCATGTTTACTACGTGTATTTATATTATGGAAATCGCATCTTATTTTCAAAAGTCCTAAGTTTTTGCGAACATATAGAATACTTTCTAAGATATAAAGAGAATGCAGAGTTAGTTCATCAATTTCTTTGAATTTGTTTCTAAGGGACTCACGAGGACCCATTCCATAGATCGCGTGGATTGCCCTCTTTTGTAAAATGAAAATTGAATCTACGTCAGCAGCCGATCCCCACAGCAGAATGCCATATGACATAATATTGTGGAAATAAGCAAAGTACACTAACCTAGCTGTGGCTATATCAGTTAACTGCCTTATTTTTCTTACTGCATATGCAGCTGAACTTAATCTACTTGAAAGAGCTCTAATGTGGGCACCCCATTGTAATTTTGAATCTAAAGTAATTCCTAGAAATACAGTTTCCGTAATAGCATCTAGTTTCTTGCCGTCAAGTTTTAAAAAAGTGTCATCAGCGAATAGAATTATACACGATAAGTTAGCCATCATGTAAGGCAGATCATTAATATAAACTAGAAATAGGAAAGGGCCAAGAATTGAACCTTGAGGGACGCCCATCTTTACTAGAGACCCCAAGGACGTCACCCCGTTAACGTTTACTTTTTGCTGCCTGTTTGATAGATAGGAAAAAACAAGATCAGCAATAACGGGTGCGTCTCATAACGTATAAACTCATTTGGTCTAATTTCATTTTATTATCGTTCATAAGATATAATCAACGTGAGATATACCAACTGTTTATTTTTTTCGTAGATTTAATTTCTTAACATATAACATTAATTTATTCTAAAACTTAATTAGTATAACGTTGTTTCATATAACGTTTATGTAATCGAAAATCATTTGGTCTAACGTTTAATATGTATATTGTTTATTTAATCGAAAATCATTAGGTCTAACGTTTAATATCTAATAAAAAACATCATTATGGTTAACACCCCGCCTTTGTGGTTATTTGTTTTTACCTATCTTAGTGCAGGTGGTAATCAGTTACTAGTTATCTTTAATATCTACTTAGGTTACTATTACCTATAACTACGATAGAACTTACAAAGAATAAAACAAAGAAAAAATACTTTTAAATATTTATTAAACAAAATACAAATTTATTGTAAAGGTATGTCAAACGATTTTATATTTAATGTATGTTATGTCAAACAAACGATGTTATATTTAATGTATGTTATGTCAAACGATGTTATATTTAATGTATGTTATGTCAAACGATGTTATATTTAATGTATGTTATGTCAAACGATGTTATATTTAATGTATGTTATGTCAAACGATGTTATATTTAATGTATGTTATGTCAAACGATGTTATATTTAATGTATGTTATGTCAAACGATGTTATATTTAATGTATGTTATGTCAAACGATGTTATATTTAATGTATGTTATGTCAAACGATGTTATATTTAATGTATGTTATGTCAAACGATGTTATATTTAATGTATGTTATGTCAAACGATGTTATATTTAATGTATGTTATGTCAAACGATGTTATATTTAATGTATGTTATGTCAAACGATGTTATATTTAATGTATGTTATGTCAAACGATGTTATATTTAATGTATGTTATGTCAAACAAACGATGTTATATTTAATGTATGTTATGTCAAACATTGATGTTATATTTAATGTATGTTATGTCAAACGATGTTATATTTAATGTATGTTATGTCAAACGATGTTATATTTAATGTATGTTATGTCAAACAAACGATGTTATATTTAATGTATGTTATGTCAAACAAACGATGTTATATTTAATGTATGTTATGTCAAACGATGTTATATTTAATGTATGTTATGTCAAACAAACGATGTTATATTTAATGTATGTTATGTCAAACGATGTTATATTTAATGTATGTTATGTCAAACGATGTTATATTTAATGTATGTTATGTCAAACGATGTTATATTTAATGTATGTTATGTCAAACGATGTTATATTTAATGTATGTTATGTCAAACGATGTTATATTTAATGTATGTTATGTCAAACGATGTTATATTTAATGTATGTTATGTCAAACGATGTTATATTTAATGTATGTTATGTCAAACGATGTTATATTTAATGTATGTTATGTCAAACAAACGATGTTATATTTAATGTATGTTATGTCAAACAAACGATGTTATATTTAATGTATGTTATGTCAAACGATGTTATATTTAATGTATGTTATGTCAAACGATGTTATATTTAATGTATGTTATGTCAAACGATGTTATATTTAATGTATGTTATGTCAAACGATGTTATATTTAATGTATGTTATGTCAAACAAACGATGTTATATTTAATGTATGTTATGTCAAACAAACGATGTTATATTTAATGTATGTTATGTCAAACGATGTTATATTTAATGTATGTTATGTCAAACGATGTTATATTTAATGTATGTTATGTCAAACGATGTTATATTTAATGTATGTTATGTCAAACGATGTTATATTTAATGTATGTTATGTCAAACAAACGATGTTATATTTAATGTATGTTATGTCAAACAAACGATGTTATATTTAATGTATGTTATGTCAAACGATGTTATATTTAATGTATGTTATGTCAAACAAACGATGTTATATTTAATGTATGTTATGTCAAACGATGTTATATTTAATGTATGTTATGTCAAACGATGTTATATTTAATGTATGTTATGTCAAACGATGTTATATTTAATGTATGTTATGTCAAACGATGTTATATTTAATGTATGTTATGTCAAACGATGTTATATTTAATGTATGTTATGTCAAACGATGTTATATTTAATGTATGTTATGTCAAACGATGTTATATTTAATGTATGTTATGTCAAACGATGTTATATTTAATGTATGTTATGTCAAACGATGTTATATTTAATGTATGTTATGTCAAACGATGTTATATTTAATGTATGTTATGTCAAACGATGTTATATTTAATGTATGTTATGTCAAACGATGTTATATTTAATGTATGTTATGTCAAACAAACGATGTTATATTTAATGTATGTTATGTCAAACATTGATGTTATATTTAATGTATGTTATGTCAAACGATGTTATATTTAATGTATGTTATGTCAAACGATGTTATATTTAATGTATGTTATGTCAAACAAACGATGTTATATTTAATGTATGTTATGTCAAACAAACGATGTTATATTTAATGTATGTTATGTCAAACGATGTTATATTTAATGTATGTTATGTCAAACAAACGATGTTATATTTAATGTATGTTATGTCAAACGATGTTATATTTAATGTATGTTATGTCAAACGATGTTATATTTAATGTATGTTATGTCAAACGATGTTATATTTAATGTATGTTATGTCAAACGATGTTATATTTAATGTATGTTATGTCAAACGATGTTATATTTAATGTATGTTATGTCAAACGATGTTATATTTAATGTATGTTATGTCAAACGATGTTATATTTAATGTATGTTATGTCAAACAAACGATGTTATATTTAATGTATGTTATGTCAAACGATGTTATATTTAATGTATGTTATGTCAAACGATGTTATATTTAATGTATGTTATGTCAAACGATGTTATATTTAATGTATGTTATGTCAAACGATGTTATATTTAATGTATGTTATGTCAAACGATGTTATATTTAATGTATGTTATGTCAAACAAACGATGTTATATTTAATGTATGTTATGTCAAACAAACGATGTTATATTTAATGTATGTTATGTCAAACGATGTTATATTTAATGTATGTTATGTCAAACGATGTTATATTTAATGTATGTTATGTCAAACAAACGATGTTATATTTAATGTATGTTATGTCAAACGATGTTATATTTAATGTATGTTATGTCAAACGATGTTATATTTAATGTATGTTATGTCAAACGATGTTATATTTAATGTATGTTATGTCAAACGATGTTATATTTAATGTATGTTATGTCAAACGATGTTATATTTAATGTATGTTATGTCAAACGATGTTATATTTAATGTATGTTATGTCAAACGATGTTATATTTAATGTATGTTATGTCAAACGATGTTATATTTAATGTATGTTATGTCAAACGATGTTATATTTAATGTATGTTATGTCAAACAAACGATGTTATATTTAATGTATGTTATGTCAAACAAACGATGTTATATTTAATGTATGTTATGTCAAACGATGTTATATTTAATGTATGTTATGTCAAACAAACGATGTTATATTTAATGTATGTTATGTCAAACGATGTTATATTTAATGTATGTTATGTCAAACAAACGATGTTATATTTAATGTATGTTATGTCAAACGATGTTATATTTAATGTATGTTATGTCAAACGATGTTATATTTAATGTATGTTATGTCAAACGATGTTATATTTAATGTATGTTATGTCAAACGATGTTATATTTAATGTATGTTATGTCAAACGATGTTATATTTAATGTATGTTATGTCAAACGATGTTATATTTAATGTATGTTATGTCAAACGATGTTATATTTAATGTATGTTATGTCAAACGATGTTATATTTAATGTATGTTATGTCAAACAAACGATGTTATATTTAATGTATGTTATGTCAAACAAACGATGTTATATTTAATGTATGTTATGTCAAACGATGTTATATTTAATGTATGTTATGTCAAACGATGTTATATTTAATGTATGTTATGTCAAACGATGTTATATTTAATGTATGTTATGTCAAACGATGTTATATTTAATGTATGTTATGTCAAACAAACGATGTTATATTTAATGTATGTTATGTCAAACAAACGATGTTATATTTAATGTATGTTATGTCAAACGATGTTATATTTAATGTATGTTATGTCAAACGATGTTATATTTAATGTATGTTATGTCAAACAAACGATGTTATATTTAATGTATGTTATGTCAAACGATGTTATATTTAATGTATGTTATGTCAAACGATGTTATATTTAATGTATGTTATGTCAAACGATGTTATATTTAATGTATGTTATGTCAAACGATGTTATATTTAATGTATGTTATGTCAAACGATGTTATATTTAATGTATGTTATGTCAAACGATGTTATATTTAATGTATGTTATGTCAAACGATGTTATATTTAATGTATGTTATGTCAAACGATGTTATATTTAATGTATGTTATGTCAAACAAACGATGTTATATTTAATGTATGTTATGTCAAACATTGATGTTATATTTAATGTATGTTATGTCAAACGATGTTATATTTAATGTATGTTATGTCAAACGATGTTATATTTAATGTATGTTATGTCAAACAAACGATGTTATATTTAATGTATGTTATGTCAAACAAACGATGTTATATTTAATGTATGTTATGTCAAACGATGTTATATTTAATGTATGTTATGTCAAACAAACGATGTTATATTTAATGTATGTTATGTCAAACGATGTTATATTTAATGTATGTTATGTCAAACGATGTTATATTTAATGTATGTTATGTCAAACGATGTTATATTTAATGTATGTTATGTCAAACGATGTTATATTTAATGTATGTTATGTCAAACGATGTTATATTTAATGTATGTTATGTCAAACGATGTTATATTTAATGTATGTTATGTCAAACGATGTTATATTTAATGTATGTTATGTCAAACGATGTTATATTTAATGTATGTTATGTCAAACAAACGATGTTATATTTAATGTATGTTATGTCAAACAAACGATGTTATATTTAATGTATGTTATGTCAAACGATGTTATATTTAATGTATGTTATGTCAAACGATGTTATATTTAATGTATGTTATGTCAAACGATGTTATATTTAATGTATGTTATGTCAAACGATGTTATATTTAATGTATGTTATGTCAAACAAACGATGTTATATTTAATGTATGTTATGTCAAACAAACGATGTTATATTTAATGTATGTTATGTCAAACGATGTTATATTTAATGTATGTTATGTCAAACGATGTTATATTTAATGTATGTTATGTCAAACGATGTTATATTTAATGTATGTTATGTCAAACGATGTTATATTTAATGTATGTTATGTCAAACAAACGATGTTATATTTAATGTATGTTATGTCAAACAAACGATGTTATATTTAATGTATGTTATGTCAAACGATGTTATATTTAATGTATGTTATGTCAAACGATGTTATATTTAATGTATGTTATGTCAAACAAACGATGTTATATTTAATGTATGTTATGTCAAACGATGTTATATTTAATGTATGTTATGTCAAACGATGTTATATTTAATGTATGTTATGTCAAACGATGTTATATTTAATGTATGTTATGTCAAACGATGTTATATTTAATGTATGTTATGTCAAACAAACGATGTTATATTTAATGTATGTTATGTCAAACGATGTTATATTTAATGTATGTTATGTCAAACGATGTTATATTTAATGTATGTTATGTCAAACGATGTTATATTTAATGTATGTTATGTCAAACGATGTTATATTTAATGTATGTTATGTCAAACGATGTTATATTTAATGTATGTTATGTCAAACGATGTTATATTTAATGTATGTTATGTCAAACGATGTTATATTTAATGTATGTTATGTCAAACGATGTTATATTTAATGTATGTTATGTCAAACGATGTTATATTTAATGTATGTTATGTCAAACGATGTTATATTTAATGTATGTTATGTCAAACAAACGATGTTATATTTAATGTATGTTATGTCAAACGATGTTATATTTAATGTATGTTATGTCAAACGATGTTATATTTAATGTATGTTATGTCAAACGATGTTATATTTAATGTATGTTATGTCAAACGATGTTATATTTAATGTATGTTATGTCAAACGATGTTATATTTAATGTATGTTATGTCAAACGATGTTATATTTAATGTATGTTATGTCAAACGATGTTATATTTAATGTATGTTATGTCAAACAAACGATGTTATATTTAATGTATGTTATGTCAAACAAACGATGTTATATTTAATGTATGTTATGTCAAACGATGTTATATTTAATGTATGTTATGTCAAACGATGTTATATTTAATGTATGTTATGTCAAACAAACGATGTTATATTTAATGTATGTTATGTCAAACGATGTTATATTTAATGTATGTTATGTCAAACAAACGATGTTATATTTAATGTATGTTATGTCAAACGATGTTATATTTAATGTATGTTATGTCAAACAAACGATGTTATATTTAATGTATGTTATGTCAAACGATGTTATATTTAATGTATGTTATGTCAAACGATGTTATATTTAATGTATGTTATGTCAAACGATGTTATATTTAATGTATGTTATGTCAAACAAACGATGTTATATTTAATGTATGTTATGTCAAACGATGTTATATTTAATGTATGTTATGTCAAACGATGTTATATTTAATGTATGTTATGTCAAACGATGTTATATTTAATGTATGTTATGTCAAACGATGTTATATTTAATGTATGTTATGTCAAACAAACGATGTTATATTTAATGTATGTTATGTCAAACGATGTTATATTTAATGTATGTTATGTCAAACGATGTTATATTTAATGTATGTTATGTCAAACGATGTTATATTTAATGTATGTTATGTCAAACGATGTTATATTTAATGTATGTTATGTCAAACAAACGATGTTATATTTAATGTATGTTATGTCAAACGATGTTATATTTAATGTATGTTATGTCAAACGATGTTATATTTAATGTATGTTATGTCAAACGATGTTATATTTAATGTATGTTATGTCAAACGATGTTATATTTAATGTATGTTATGTCAAACGATGTTATATTTAATGTATGTTATGTCAAACGATGTTATATTTAATGTATGTTATGTCAAACGATGTTATATTTAATGTATGTTATGTCAAACGATGTTATATTTAATGTATGTTATGTCAAACGATGTTATATTTAATGTATGTTATGTCAAACGATGTTATATTTAATGTATGTTATGTCAAACAAACGATGTTATATTTAATGTATGTTATGTCAAACGATGTTATATTTAATGTATGTTATGTCAAACGATGTTATATTTAATGTATGTTATGTCAAACGATGTTATATTTAATGTATGTTATGTCAAACGATGTTATATTTAATGTATGTTATGTCAAACGATGTTATATTTAATGTATGTTATGTCAAACAAACGATGTTATATTTAATGTATGTTATGTCAAACATTGATGTTATATTTAATGTATGTTATGTCAAACGATGTTATATTTAATGTATGTTATGTCAAACGATGTTATATTTAATGTATGTTATGTCAAACAAACGATGTTATATTTAATGTATGTTATGTCAAACAAACGATGTTATATTTAATGTATGTTATGTCAAACGATGTTATATTTAATGTATGTTATGTCAAACAAACGATGTTATATTTAATGTATGTTATGTCAAACGATGTTATATTTAATGTATGTTATGTCAAACGATGTTATATTTAATGTATGTTATGTCAAACGATGTTATATTTAATGTATGTTATGTCAAACGATGTTATATTTAATGTATGTTATGTCAAACGATGTTATATTTAATGTATGTTATGTCAAACGATGTTATATTTAATGTATGTTATGTCAAACGATGTTATATTTAATGTATGTTATGTCAAACGATGTTATATTTAATGTATGTTATGTCAAACGATGTTATATTTAATGTATGTTATGTCAAACGATGTTATATTTAATGTATGTTATGTCAAACGATGTTATATTTAATGTATGTTATGTCAAACGATGTTATATTTAATGTATGTTATGTCAAACAAACGATGTTATATTTAATGTATGTTATGTCAAACGATGTTATATTTAATGTATGTTATGTCAAACAAACGATGTTATATTTAATGTATGTTATGTCAAACGATGTTATATTTAATGTATGTTATGTCAAACAAACGATGTTATATTTAATGTATGTTATGTCAAACGATGTTATATTTAATGTATGTTATGTCAAACGATGTTATATTTAATGTATGTTATGTCAAACGATGTTATATTTAATGTATGTTATGTCAAACGATGTTATATTTAATGTATGTTATGTCAAACAAACGATGTTATATTTAATGTATGTTATGTCAAACGATGTTATATTTAATGTATGTTATGTCAAACGATGTTATATTTAATGTATGTTATGTCAAACGATGTTATATTTAATGTATGTTATGTCAAACGATGTTATATTTAATGTATGTTATGCTTATAAAAATTTGTTATTATAAAATTATATCAATCGTTCATTATATTAACTAATCGCTATATTAAATAAAATTATATCAATCGTTCATTATATTAACTAATCGCTATATTAAATAAAATTATAGGTTCCGTTGTTATATGTTGTTAATATTAAAGATTTTGTTGTTATATCATCTATTACTTACCCAGCAATAACAACGAAAATGTACTCACACATTGAACACCACAACATAATGGCAGAGGAGCAGAAGAGATGCAGACGGGTCATGGGATGCAAAGAGCAGTTAATTATTGATTCTACTATCCTTATACATGCTACCACAAAGAATAGAAAATTTCATTGTACAGACGCCAGCACATCAAGCTACTACAATCTGTCAAATTTCATTCAATGATTTTCAGCTTTATCAATACAGTTCAAGGTTGATTGGGAAAATTTGACAGTTTCGGGTAGCTTGGTCTGCTGACGTCTGTACCTATATCGATTAAAAAAAAAGCTTTCGACAGTGTTCCTCATTCCTGGTTTGATACAAAAACTAGAAATTTATAGAATTAACTCAAAAATAATAGATTTCCTTCGAAATATAATGCCACTGTGGAAAACCACACTTCAAATAAATTGCAATCACAATAATGTTACAACGCGACAAATATCTATTAAGAAGGGTATCTACCAAGGTGACTCACTGAGTCCCCTGTGGTTCTGCCTCGCACTAAACCCTCTGTCTCATCTACTGCAGCGCTGTCGAGCCAGGTACTGTCTTAAACACACTATACAACAAACAATAGTCTCACATCTCATTTACATGGACGATATTAAACTATATGCACAAATCGAAAAAGATATGAAGAAGCTGGTAGAAGCTAAAGCACAGTTTAGCCTAGATATAAACATGCAATTTAGTCTGGATAAATATAAAGCACTTCGTGGCAAGGTACAACCCGGCAACTATGTAGTAAATAGCACAAACACCATAATAGCAATGGAACCGACTGACTTTTACAAATATTTAGGGTACACTCAACTAAAGGGACTCGATCATGTTATGATTAAAGAAACACTTACTGCAGAGTATAAAAGAAGACTTAACGCTAACGGAGAGGCCTGATAGATAGATATCCAGCACCTTTGGCGGAATGTCGACTAAAAACATTATTTCGCGCAAAATCTCGCACTAGTAACATTCATAAAGCCATAGTTCAAAATGATTTTAACTACACCCCACTTAACTTAAATGAACAGTCAGATTCTCCACAAATTACTAGCGATGACCCGTAGAAACAAAAAATTGGTTTCGTCCCTACTCTCACCGATCCCGGCTCTACACGATTCAAATTCCCAACTCTATACGAAACGATAAAAACGTACAGTCAGAATGCAAAACATTTAGACGAATTAAAAGTACTTTAATCACCATGCTTAAATGACAAGTGGCTATTTTCAAAGCCATGTTCCACAAAAATCACACAAGTGGCGCTGTCCTTCACCATTGAACAAATACAACTTTTGTTTTTTTAAAGAAAAGAAGCAGTCTTTTTTTAAAGACGAGGGATAGCGCCATCTGTATTTTTTGTGGAACATGGCCATAATTATGATTATGATAATGGCAATATAACATTTTTTTTTATATAAAACATTTAAAACAACAATCACAGGGTTACGAATTTGTCCGAAAGGGATATCGGGGCCCTGGCGCACAGTCAACTGAAGGAACACGGCTGGGTTTTAGTCAGTAAAAGTCTCACACGCCCTCCCGCTCCGCCCAGAGCGGGAGAAGTTATTTGATAATTTTCCACCCAAAAGAAAAAAAATGGGTTTTCCCTTAAAATAAATAATTTAAATCTTACGTTAGAGGGTCATTCAAAATGAATGTCAAGTATTAGATATATTGGCTGAATGTACCCTGATTTTTCGACACGTCATGTTCGTTAGGAAAAGTTTTCAAACGCACTTACAAATATCCGACAGATGATGATGATGATGATGTTGTAACCAATACTTTGTATCAAATATTTTATTTTAAAAGAGTGTCAGTGGAGTTTCCGTTTTTCTCCATAGGAACCTACTATTTGGAATGGGCAACTAGCTTCATATTTGTAGCTGACCGACTTCTTGACAATTCAAAAGTGCCTGTAAATGGTTTAATTGAAATAAATGCTTGATGTTTGAGTTCATTCTGACTGTACTTTTTTGTCGTTTCGTGTAGAGTTGGGACTTTTTGTTAGGTAATTTTAAATCGTGTAGAGCCGGGATCGGTGAGAGTAGGGACGAAGCCAGGACTGGAAGAAAAAGGTACTTCATGTCCGACATCCTCATGACCTAGAACAATCTCATGTGAATAAAATAGCATCAAATAAATTAAAAAAAAAATAGGCAGTTTATTCTCAGAAACTGAAGGATTTATAATTGCGATACAGGACCAGATTATTAACACTAAAACTATAGAAAATTTATTATCAAAGATCCTTCAGTAACAAATGATAAATGTCGCAAGACAGTGTCACATCCAACCAGAAACAATTCGCACATAACAGGAGCTTGCACTACTCTCACGGAGACAGACTACACACACAGGCACAATCAGGTGGCAAATGTAATTCATCAAAAATGAGCACTCAAATACACGCTCATACGGGACACAAACACCCCTTACTACAATAAATTACACATCACAAACTATCCTAGAAAATGACACACACAAAAAACTATGACCGCGCCATTCCCACCGACAGAACAATTCACTACAATAGACCGGATATAACCCTACAGGATAATGTAAATAAAGTTACTTACACAGATATTGCCGTTCCCAATACACATAACATTCACAAGACAATATCTGAAAAAAAAAATAGTAAATACGTGGAACTCAAAGATGAAGTAACTAGAATATTGCGCCAACTTTCAAGTCGGATTTATTAAAAACCGACCAAGTGCGAGTCGGACTCGCGCACGAAGGGTTCCGTACCATTATCTCAAAAAATCACGTTTTTGTATAAATATTAGTTTTATTCTGTTTTTTAGTATTTGTTGTTATAGCGGCAACAGAAATACATCATCTGTGAAATTTTCAACTGTCTAACTATTAGGGTTTATGAGATACACCCTGGTGACAGACGGACAGACAGACAGACAGACGGCGGAGCCTTAGTAATAGGGTTCCCGTTTTACTCTTTGGGTACGGAACCCTAAAAACAAACCAAACACACTGGGTTATTACAGTGGTTTGTGGAATAATACCCACCTCTAAGCGGTTTGATGCGCATCATTCATAAATAAAAAACCGGACAAGTGCGTGTCGGACCACGCATAATGAAGGGTTCCGTAGTTGGGATGAATTTATCCCAATATTGTAGTTGAAAAACATGTTCTCCCATATATCGATGTATCATTCTTCCAAATGCAAATGTAAGTTTGTAATTGAAAAAAAGTTTTATTACGTGATAAAACTACAAATTAACTATTTTCGAACTTTTTCCTTTACTTGTGCTGTGAGACCTTGCTTTTCGCCAAATTTCATGATTCTAGGTCAACGGGAAGTAGTACCCAAATTTTGATTTATTTGCGAGTATCAAAATATGTCGCAAAAAACGCCGTATTTTTTTATTGCATTGACATTTAGAGCTCCAAGGGACTGTTGACCTACCCACCTACACGTCTTTAATATCAATTTCAACTTGATACCTCCACGCGTTCCTAAAACAAGGGTCTTGACAAACAGACAGACTGACGGACGTTTTTTCTTTTTTGAGGTATGGAAATGGAACCCTAAGAATTAACCTTACCTTTGTAGTGACACAGGAGTGAGTGAGTGAGTCCTTTAAGCGTTCTGAAAACCTTTTTTCATTTAGTCATTAGATTATTTTGTCCCTACTAGTTTAATCGGTTATAAGTGCTAAACAAATAGCGTAGGTACCTAAATTTAATCAATAATAAGTGTGGTTAAAATATAATAGTGGCATGTATTTAACACGGCGACAAATTAATCTGAATTTGGGATTAAAAAATAATTAAAGCCGGTAGCAAAAATAATAGGTTGGCAGCAAAAATAATAGGTTGGCGGCAGCTACAGCGAAGTATTATTTTAAGTAGAAAGTAGCAGCTCAATAATCAGTTTTTAGCTTTATTTTAATTTAAACTGGCATCGAATTTTTGTTTTGGTAACTGAATTTACCAACAATAGAGGGGATCTGGCGCTCGGCGGCCGCTACCGCGGCACGCTCGCTCGCCTTCGCTTGTTAATGGTTACTGTTCTAACCTAACCTAACCCAAATGATTCAATAACAGTAGATGACTTTGCAGCGATTAAGAAATAATATTTAATCGCTGCCAAGTTATTATTTTAGTAGCAAATAGTTAGTCGCCCTTTAAGTTATTAGTCGCCAAGTTATTATTTTAGTAGCAAATAGTTAGTCGCCCTTTAAGTTATTAGTCGCCTGGAAAATTATTATCCTATAATAATATTATGAGCAGTGCAGCGTTAAGTGGCCAAAAATCCTTTGTTTTTGTGAATATTAATTCTATTTCTAGAAATTTTCATAGTCTAGCTTCAAGTGGTCACGACCCTTTTTTCTGTGGGTCGGCCACAGAAAAAAGGGTCGTGAGGATGGAGCAAAGACGAGGGGCATTTCCTGTTAGATTGTTTGCTTTGGGTTCGGGATTTACCAGTGGTATTGAATTGCATTGAATTTTTTTATGTGCGACTTACTAGTACACCAAAATAAAACAGAAACCTTGGATGAAGACATTGGCAACTTCAACGTGTAACACAGCATAGCAGGGACATAAATAAAAGCGTCGAGGAAGCAGTTTAGCCCCGCCAAAAGATTCAACACTCAAGACTCTGGAATCAGCAACGTGTAATACAGCATAGCAGTGACACAGTCAAGAACAGAGAGGACCTGAGCCAACCTGGTGGCGAAGCTATTAAAAGATGCCCCCCCCCCCATAGATAAATATCACCCGTCTCTCCACTGTTCCATTTGCTTGCTCAAGGTTGCATAACCGGTATGGCTCTAATAATCCCTCCATATCCCAAGGGCACGTCTTCCCTACCATTATCGCGCCCCCCGGTCTACTCTCTGATATACAATGGTCTCTGTAGCCCATGCAACATGAGGCTTCAGGGACTAGGGTGAATCTCTGGGTTCATTCGAGCAATCGAGTCTGGTTTAACCATGCTGGGATCGGTGCATTTCATTCATTCATACCTTTGTAGTGACACAGATCTTTTTTGCTGAGTGAAAGAACCAACTGTTAGAACCTCTTTAGTATATACCATAGATTTCATCATAATCATCATTTCTGCCGAAATACGTCCACTGCTGGACAAAGGTCTTCCCCAAAGGGGGGGTTTGCCATAATCGCCACGCTTGGCAGGCGGGTTGGCCATAGATTTAGTATAATAATACAAACAACTAATTTTTGACCATAATGTGGGTTGTGTCCTTTCTGCTAAGCTACGTCCAGACACCGCGCCACCACTAAAGTCCCTTGTCGCGGTGCTACTGTCTATGTCGTTGCATCACATTGCATAAAAAAAAAATTGTAAGTCAGTTATTCCACAATTTTCCGCGGGCCTTTTTTCGTGGCGCTCACTCTAATATCTATTAATTTCTATGACATAAATATCTGCGGAACGATGTTAGTCCTTTTAGAGAAAATAAGTAAGACTTTAATTTAAAATGTGAGGTAGAAGTGTTTCCTTAATAAATTTACATGAAGGACCGTCATGGAACTAACAATTATGTTGTACATAGTTAGATAGAGCGCCGTTTGTTAGCGCCTGAAAAATACGTTTGGCAATCTGTTGCATGAAGTGTGTGATGAGAACATAATGGTTTCAGGCGCCAGTATCTAGTAGTAGATACTGCCGTTCGGAACTACGGTTAAAATCACAGGTAAAAAAAAAAAAGTTTTTATTAGCTTGTATTTTTTTATAGTAAACCCGGTACAAACATAACAATGTAATTTACGTAAGTTGATGAATTAAATTTTTATTTTTTTTATTTTCTTTACCTACCTGATGAAGTTAATATATATAAGCGACTGTGACCAAGCGTTTCATCCAAATTTGAAAATTAACTTTTAAGAGATAAGGTTTGCTTACTATACATATTTAGCTTGAGTAAATTCAACAGTTTGCTGCTCTGGCGAAATGTAGGTGTACTCTGCCTATCCTTCCGGGGAATAACTTGTGTTAAATGTTACAACAAAATACCTTGTGATATATTGAAATTACATGAGAGAAAATTTAAAACATACACTTTGTAAACGAGCATATTACAAGTTAGAGGATTATATCCAGGACAGGAATGCTTGGAAACATGCTGGTCCAGCTCCATAGGACAATCTAGAGTCTAGACAAAATTAAACTGGTTGCTATTTTTAACCGACTTCTAAAAAAGGAGGAGGTTCTCAATTCGGATGTTTGTATTTTTTTTTTATGTTTGTTCGCGCATAACTCCGTCGCTTGCCAACCGATTTGAAAAATTCCTTATTTGTTGGAAAGGGTATACTTCCCAAATGGTCCCATTGCCACCAAATCAAATCTGATGAGGGGATCTCATGGAAATCGAAGGGACTCCTCAAATTTTATAGGCATACCTATAGCGATTTGATTAATTGTTATAGTAACTCGTGCATTTACACTCGAAAAGCACCATTTGGTGAAGTGGAACTGATGATGAAGACCACAGATGGCCACTGGAACTACTAAATAATAAATATTTCACCGTTGCGATTCGATTAGGCACTTTAAAATGGTTGCTAAGCAATTTATGCTCGTCAAAATGCATATGGTGAAGTCACCGTCAGTTCTCCTGGTTCTTACCAGGACAACTCCTCAACAATTAACGCCCCTGCATCGGGAAAAGCAATATTTTGTAAAAGGTGATGAGCATTTGACATTAAGTTATTGTAAATTAGATAAATTTCAAACTGACCCACTAAAAAGTGAAAAATAATTTTAATTTCGGAAGTCGGTGGCAAAAAACTAATACACACATATATACAGATCCAGACACCGACTTCCGATACCTATTAAAATTATTTTTCACTTTGTAGTGTTTTTTTTGGAAGTTGGTTGTTTTTTTTTTGTAAAAAGTTTTATTATGGTAAAATCTGTTATTTTTATGATATTGATTTTACATTCTATGATAACTAGAGATCGGATATTCGGATGCATATTCACCTAAAGTTTGAGAGTTGACTAGTATGGAGTGCGCTTCGGTACGGGAAAAAGTGTCGGTTTCCAGGACTGACAAGTTTTTAAGAACTACTCTTTTGTACTATGTATCCCCGAATAAACATATTTCATTTTAGAATAAAAGGTTTTGAAGAAATATTAATCGTGTTTTTTAAACGTGTTAAGTGTGTATTTTCCACAAAATTCTTACCTAGTTCTAAATAAATGATAAATGATTTATTTCTGTAAGTAGGTTTGTACAAACACTTTTACACGTCAATCATATTAAAATATAAAATATATAAAAATAGATAAGAAACATTTGTTATACTTAGGAATACAAAATTCCTACACACTGTTATTAATGAAACCCCGCGATCCCGGAATAAAAATATATTTTAAAAAACCGTTTCCATACTTTGTACCCTTTGCCGGGAAAAAAACGTACTTTAGGTAAATATGCATCCGAATATCCGATCTCTAGTGAAAACCTATACTCACACACAGACTTTTTTTTGTAAATATGTGAGCATCATGTATCTATCTAATAATTAAGTTATTTTTCATTGCTTAGTTTTTAATTCGTTTTACCTTATTATGGTATAGTAATTTTATTCTAGGTGCATCGTCTTCACATATACTCATATAATTAATGTACTCAAACAAAATATTGTAAAACATTTTTAAAAGAGTACCGGTGGAGTTTCTTGCCCATTCTTCTCCATACGAAACTACCTTTTGGAAGGGGCAACTAGAATCAATTCTATCTTTTTGTAAATTTTGACATTCAAAAGTGCCTCTTGTGTCTGCCTATTTGAAATAAATGGTTTGACTTTGACCTTGAATACAGGCGTTATATGTCGTAAAATAAAACAAAAAGTACATTACATACATTATATTTACGAACCAAAACCTTTATACAATATACATACTATCGCAATTTAACTTAATTTAAATCAGGAAAATATACAAATGTAACTTTTGAAGTGGCAACATCTAACCATTTTTTTTTAATGGCAACTTTATGTAGTTTTTTAATGGTTCGAAGAGATGTCAAAATAAAACTTTGTAGTGAACCGGAGCCGCTACTATAATCATTATTGTGCAGGAGATGTGCAGGGCAGCTCAAGGTGACAGTTAACAGTTGCACGGCACATGGTACAACATCGTGTGACACTACACTTTCCATCTAAAATTGACCTGCTATAAGTGTATGGTAAGCCCTCAAGATCATGAAATCTACTATAAAATGTATAAATTAACATAAGATTTCATGATACTCCTAGGTTTATTACATCTTTGAATATACACGGTGTAAGGAATATGTAAAAGCATTTTTTTTTTTAATGACAGACCCAACGAAATTTCATACCTGAATTCATGGTAACAGTTAGCGCGTTGATGTGCCTTACACCGTGTATTGTAAAAAGTAAATTGCGAGTTTACATATTCTTATATTTTATGTGGCTACAATAATTTGATGTGAAAACAAATAATTGTTATTTATTCCATAGTAAATAATACGAAATATACAATGTTCCATAGCTTGTTGAAAATGACCAGATTTTTTTTTTCAACACGATTTTTACAAACATAATTAAGTATAACAAAGTAATTATTTATAATTATAACATAAATGTTATTTATTCCCCATTTATTTTTACATGCATTTAAATCAGGCATTTTTATATGAATGATGTATGATCGATAAAGACGGTGCACAATAGGCAACAATCTCCACATTTATAAGCCTTTGGAAACTAAAGGCCATATTTTTGTAATGTCTCGCATTCAAAGTAGACTGTTGCTGTTTGTTGTTGCAGTTTATAAGTTGTTGGAAACAACTTGTATAACAGTGGTAACAATTTGACATTGACAGCACCTTTATGTCGTAACAATAGCCCACGTTAGCACGGGCGCATTTCATGGCGACGTTATTGTTTTCACCGCACTCTGAATTTTCAACGCTCAGCTTACCGCCGAGAGTTCAAATTCCAACTGTGCAGTTTCACAACGCGCTAAGATGTGCTCTGTTGGATTCACAACGCTCGGCTCGAAGCAGGGACTTGAAAAACCAGAATATGGTAAAAAAAAAAACGTCGTGTTAAAAAGGCGCCCATGCGAACGTGGGCTGGATGATATTTGTCGGGGTTGGAAAAAAATCACGTTATTTTCAATGAATCCATAAACATCAGGATTTTTTAATAAATCCTAGACAACCAAGATTTTTTTTTGTGGCTTTAGTAATTTTCTTTTAGAAAAAGTATACATAATAATTATGTGTATTCATTGAGGTGTTACATTTTTGTCCTGGCCAGTATTTAGAGAGTACAGGCCTTTTGCCTGTATTATACATTGAGTATTAAACTTTGTTGGCCATTAATGGCTGGCCAGGCCAATAAGTTATATAAATTGATTTGGACTAAGCCATGGCCTTATCAATGAATTCACGACAAAAAAAAACAAGTTTTCTATCAATTTAGTTACATAATATATTTCTCACAAAATTTATGTATAAATGCTTTAATTAAGTTCTAAATAAATACGTTGGAATCAATTTAAATGGTGTCTTTCTTGTATTTTATTTGATGTTGGGTCAGGCCAATCCCTGTCTAAACATAAAGGCAAGTTTATATAAATACAAATCGTTAAAGCGACTCTTTATACATATTTATACAATGTTTATATAATATATTATCATCTTATGTACAATTTAGAAAGTAATATTAACAAAATGTGGACTACCATTGCAAAAATATAAGTGAATATTTTATATTTTTATTGAATTTTCCAACATTGAACTGCCTGAATAAAAGCCTGGGCGATTCCTTGATTGATTAAATAAGTATTAACAATAATTTTCTTTACATCATCTGCCTACCCTTTTCTCCAGCATAAACGGATGCAGCTGGATACCAGTTACTGGGTAACACAATACCCGTTGTCAAAATTTCGGGCTTCTAGCGACCAGTAAACGACTGTCAAAGATCTACGAATGATAGCCGACAGGTCGGTATGTAAAGAGGGTCATCCATCCACGGACCGACCTAGGCAAGCTTAGCTTTACCTGATCGATCGACCCGTTCGGCTGTTAGCTTGGCTAGTTGCTTAGCTACGAGCTGTTGAAAAATTCAATTGAAAAAATATGAATCTAAGTGAATAAGTGCAAAGGAACAGTACATAATGAATAATGTCTTTGTAAATCTAATGTTAGGACAAGATTTATAAATTGAACTTTGACTTTACTGAGTAAAATAATCGTTCCATACGAATATGAACCTCATTCACTTGCAAATGTTCATATTCGCGAAAGTAATTGTTTCATTCGAATATGAACATTTAAACGAATAATATTCATTCAGTAAGAATATGAACCTTATTTTTATGCTTATAATATTCATATTCGTATAAACTAATATGAGCAAGCGCTTCATTCGAATATGAACATTAACGCTATACGAATAATGTTCAAATTCGTGTGCGACACTTAGTAAAACCAAAGTACGATCTGTAAATCTTGCCCTCAGTACCATTTAGTTATAATTCGGCACTTCCGTTACAGATAGTATCAGTCTCTTGTTTGTGATTATATTTAGGCACTTGACAGTATTTAGTTAAGATATTGGGTAAGCAGTAACACAACACAATTCGGAACCTGTCGATGGCAATAGGTTCCCCTCTTATTACATGGAACTTGAACATAACTGGTAAAATGAGCGTGCATTACACACCTCAGCCCACTTTTCGGGGGATTACAGGCGTGAATCTTGTCTAAGGCCTGGCCTTATCTCGTTGGGATAAAACATAATTTAAGCAGTAATAGCCTGCCATAGCCAGACACGCTTCAAATTACTTAAACTATAGAATTATTACTAATATTTTATGTCAGGCCAAGATTTAGAATTAATCTAAAAATAGTCTAAAATCGCCAACCCGTCTTCCAGCAGGCGTGGTGATCAGTGCTCGTGCCTTCTCTGGGGTCAATAATAGGGTGCATTTATTTTTTAAGACTTAAGAAAGGCTTTGTCTACCTTCAAAATATATGGTAAGGCCACAAAATGGAACTGCCTTGTGATTTTGGTGTGAAATAGGCCTCAAATGTGGCCTAGGTTTAAAAAGCGTGTCCTGTTTTTTGAAAACTGTATTTAATAGGCTTGCATTTACGATAGCTTTTTTCAAGATACAACGTGTTTTTAAATACTTATAATTTTAAAAGGGTTTCATTTAATTTTGAAACCATCTTATTTAATTAATCCGTTATTTTTTACTTTTAAAATATTTGATTTATGCTCTGATAAGGTACCCAATATCATACTATTACCGACAAAAGATATTCTGCCCTGTCAAGTATCTAGAATGGCCTGCTTCACTAAATCTGATTTCAAATCAAAAACTTTATCATTCAAAGGAATAATTTCAGTTTTCTTAACATCATACTTAGTTGAATTGTTCTTTGATTTTGTGACGTCAGCCGCGTTGCTTAATTCTTTGAAATTGTCTTTGACATCATTCTTAAATACTTGTACATTTGCTAAAACCTTATTTGATTCACTCGTTTTCAAATCATTTTTTTCTGTGACATCAGAAACATCAGAGACATCAGTCGCTTTAATGAATTCTTCTTTGACACCATTCTTAAATACTTCTCCATTTACCTTATTTGTTTTACTTAAATTCATATCACCCTCTCCTGAAGGCACTACATCAGTATTTTCACCTTCTTCTGTGATTGCCTTTTGTTTCTCATCTTCTGCTCCTAATAGTACCTCTTCCTCTCTTCTCAGCTTCTCCTGTGCCTCTCGTTCCTTTTTCTCAGCTAGTTCTTTTCTCTTCTGTGCATTCCACCAAGGCATGAATCGTTGGAACATGACTCTTGAGCGGTGTTGGGGTTTCAGGACCCAAGAAATTGCTACTTCTACATCTGCGATTCTGGAAATTATGAAATATTTTTGAGAATGGTGGTTTGGGCAGTTTCTGTTAAGCCAAACACGGCTGAGAAAGGTTATAATTCTTTCTGGCTATGTCTGTCTATATCTGAAGTTTAGGGTGTACGAAGGGACAAACTTACTCACGGTAAGTTTGTTCTTTCGTACAGCATAAACTTCTGACCTATTTCAACAAATCCTTATACTGAGTTTGGCAGCGGTGTGTAGTATGCCCTAGCTAGTTCATTTGCCAGTTATACTTAGGTCCCACGTAATAGGAGGCGAGACTATTGCCATGAACCGAGCATAAATCCAGACTCACGACGGCTCCTCCTGAAACAATCCTCAGTAACATTACTATGCTACTAAGGATTTTTTAATGGAAAACCCCAATAACACTGCCCAACATAAGAATCGAACCCTGGATCAGATGTTAGTCAGTCGCGTTTTTTATGTTTTCTGCTCAAAGCCTATCCTCACTGGAAAAGAGAGAGAAAGGGTATTGCCTTCAATAGGACAAAACAGGTTAGATAAAATGGAATACTTTTTTTTTTAAATAAACTGTATTGGTAAAGTAACCTACCTTCGCTTAAACCTGTCCCTATCGAGAGCATATCTCTCCCAATGCCCTGCTCGCGCCTGCCTCGCGGCGAACGACCACACCCGCATCACGTGCACCTTCGGAGGCTGGTCGGAGAACTGGACCTGGAAACAAGAGCATACAGACGTTAGAACGTAGTTTCTGACTTCAACATGAACATTTGAACGATTAGAATCGACACAATGCAAGCTGCTCTTAACAAAACAGGATAAACCCTGTCTACATTATTTTCCATCATCATTATTATTATTCAGCCGAAAGACGTTCACTGCTGGCTTATCGAGCCGTGGCCGACGAATCGTAAACGACATTTTTAAGATGAGATTTTTATCGTAAACGATGTTATATAGGTACATAGTTTTAAATGCATAATGTAGCGGATTTCTGCGACCTTCACAGGAGAATACATACGTTTACATGAATATTTGAACTATTCTAAATATAATTAGAGGATCTTTGGTCCAAAATAATGATACATTATGTATTTCATTAAAGAAAGGTTTGACGTATTTGTTCACAGAAAATGATCATTGTCAGTCATACAGATGTTGATGTTGACTCATTCATAGTTATTCATAACCGCTAGTTTTTGTTTACTAGACCCATTCTTTCATTACACTAAATGCTAAAAATAATGCAAAAAAAATACTATTCTTTTGAGTGAAAACGAATTTTCGCTCGGTGTATTTAGCCCATTCAACTATCGTGAATGACAAATTACCGACTTTCAATAATTTGTCTACAAGACAAATAATGCTAGAGCAATACAATATGAGTTGAGCTGCACGATTACTGACAAATGCGTGTACTGATTGGACAGGTCCACTCAATCTGTGTGGTTCTTTCATCAAAAGACCATTTCAGACACCAGTCTACATGGTCTTCCTGACTAAAATTATGTCTGAACTTGGACCTTTCTTCTTAGACTAGTCAGATAGGAAACGCCGACCTCATCTGGTTTTTTAAATAATATTGACGTGTAAAAATGTTTGTATAAACCTACTAACAGAAATAAAGTTATTTATCAATAGATATTGTCACAGGGCTGTGCTGTGCTAATCAAATTCGTGGCGGGAAAGTTGAGAGAAAAACTTTAGTCACGGACCGTCGTTCAAAGCCCCAAGTACAAGTAAACGGTGACACGCTTCATTTGTATGGAAAAGTTTAATTCCATTATGGATGATGTAACGAATATTTTGCCCGTTCGTCTCCATATGAACCTACCTACTATTCTATAGAATGGAAAACTAGCTTCATCTTTCTGAATGACCGACTCCTTGACAATTCAAAAGAGCCTGTAAATGGCTTAATTGATATAAATGCTTTGAGTTTGATGTTGAAGTGTTGACAATGCCGTATAGCAGTGGCTGCTGATGCGTCTCCATGCTCTTTGGTTATTGTCTCGGCCGCCGAGTCGACAGAACATGATGTCTATCATTCGGCTGTTAATGCCAAAGACCTCAGTACCAACATTATAATATGTCGGTCACTATGTCAAGATACAAATCTTAACGACACAGTTCGCGCTCTTAATCCTAACGGAGCGTGAAACGTTTTCACGACTCCTAAACGAATCGATTTGAGGCCAATTGTTTGACTAGAGCTGGATATAATAGTCATAGGCCAGTTTTTACTAAGGCGTTGCATCTTCAATTTTCGACGCTGAACCGACGTTAAAAATCCAGCTACGCATTAATTTAGATGCCGCTTAGTGTTACTGAAGATGGGCATTAATTGTATAGCGAAAGAGATATGTCATGAATTGGTGGATGCCGTTTCATCATGACTAAATAATCAGGGGGTTACCATACACTCTTGTGGCAGATCAATATTAGACGAAAACGTCACGCGATGTTGTATCATGTGCGGTGCAACTGTTAACTGTCACCTTGAGCTGCCCTGCAAATCACCTGCCCAAGAATGATTATGAAGGAACCTGGACGGTTTAATATGAGCCCAAAATGTTCTTACTAAATATAAACAGCCACTTGTCATACAAGAAATAACGTGCTTTTTCCACCACGCTTTTGCACTACGTATAGCAATTTAAGCAAGTTTTTTTTTTGTGTTGTGAATGTTGTGATGTTTTCAAACGCATGTGACTAAGAGTGATGAATGAATATAAATGTTGATGGATAGAGGGAGAGGAAGGCCAAGGAAAAGATGGATGGATTGTGTGAGAAATGATATGAAAGAAAAAGGAGACAATGGAAGATGAAAACGTGCAGACTTCAAGTAACATGGGGCAAGGGCAGGGGAACATGATGATGTTTTCATTCGCCTTTTGCCCTCAGCGGAATAATAAACAGGTTGACTACACTATGAAATTATAACTGTATCTATTATTATTTTAAGTACACCAAGAAAATAGTAATTACTAAAATGTATCACTACTATTTAATCATCACGGTAAGTTTTGACGAGTGTTTAACAATAATATAACTGATGACGTAACATCACGTCTGAGTCAGTGAATACCGTGATATCCCGGCTAAATATAAGTTGCCATGATCATACCGTGGGCGCCATAAATACGGGTGGGCGAGTTCATCGGATTTCCCTATTTAGTTGGGTATGTTTGATTACAGTGTCATGTATCGTTCATTTAGGGGGATGGTTTATGGTAGTCCGGAAAACTGCCCTGATTTTTCTTGTTTTTTGCGAATTGTAGCTTTTATTACTTTAGACACATTCATAAACTCACGCGCGCTTCCCATCGGGGTAGGCAGAAACTACAGACCGCCACATGCTTCGATCCTTACACACTCCTTATGCTTAGTTTACATTCATACATCGGGTTATACACACACGCCGCGCCGGTTGCGAGTACTATACGCACCTGATTTTCATCAAAATGAGAAAAAAGATGATCATCGAAATCTCTAACATACGTTTTTTCTATGCTTACGTTCAATTTCTGTTTATGTAATGGGAAAGGAAATATAATACGATTCTTCCTGCCTAATGTAGAGTGGTTTCTGCCTATTACATCAGTAAGTCATAGATTAGGCCCAGTTTTAAAATCGGTGTAAAACAGGCACAAGAGACATTAAAATATTCATCTAGTGTCTATTGCATGTGTCTATAGACGGTTTATGGTTAAATTCCATGACCACTGATCCTAAGTACATAAAAATTTGTGAATTAGACCTTGCAGCAATTCCACCAACATTACTTTCCGCCACGCTATGTAAATCGAGGTCTTTGGGCCCTCATTCAAAAAATCTCACTGACAGCAAAATGTTATATTACACAGCTACTCATTCATTCAAGTCTGTTGACAATAATAAACAAATGACGAAATGCCGCGTCATTCAGAGCGTCATCATTGTGAGTCATGATTCATGATCATGATGTGCTATGGATGATGTTTCGGAAATATTTGCAACTTTGATCTAAAATGAACATAAATGCAGGGTGGCAATTTAATCAATTTCTTCTAGCTTAACAGACAGCAGCTGTGGAGCGATTGCTGCGTCACTTCTTCCCAGCTGAAGCGAAAGAAATGGTGAAGGACGGGCGTTTTGGGGACTGTCTTAAGTACTTTTGACGTTTAAAAAGTGCTGATTCAGTCTAATTTGGATAAATGACCTGTATATTGTATAATATTCTCGGTTTGTGAAGGCCTGACCCTACTATGATCATTAGAAAACAAAAAGTTAAAATTAGGATTAGCAGGGCAGGTGACTCATTTCGTGTTAGTGCTCTCCAGGTGAAGACGTTTCGTGATTCTTTGAGGTACGATGAGGAATCTATCTATGAGAATCTATTTCTATTTCTTCGTTGTAGAACTAAATCTACTATTACTAGAACAACAGAGTCAAACACGTCTTCCTCGTCGGAACTCCATTTTGAAGAGATTTTCTAGCAAAAACATTATTTATATACCCAAAAGTCGCAGCGGACTGGCTTTTTGTTAACATATTTTGTCAGAAATTTGGCGCAGCTGACCCGGCTTTACACTGACCTATAACTATAACACACATTCGTAAATCTACTGACGAATTCACATAATTTTAGCTGTTGACATTGGATCGTCAAAATAACATGGCTGTTATTTTCGTCACGCAACGAATACATTCACTAGTTACGACGTCTCATGTTCCCATGGTTTTCATCATCTGCCTAGCCTATTCCCAACTATTTTGGGGTCGGCTTCCATTCTAGCCGGATGCAGCTGAATACGGATTTAATTTAAAGATTCTTTATTTATTCTAAAACTTTTTACACAAAAAAAAAAACCGAGTTCTTCTCAGTTCTCCTGGTAAGAACCAGGAGAACTGATGCTGACTTCACCATATGTATTTTGACTAGCATAAATTGCTTAGCAACAATATTAAAGTGCCTAATCGAATCGCAACGGTGAAATACTTATTATTACGTAGTTCCGGTGGCCATCTGCGGTCTTCATCATCAGTTCCACTTCACCAAATGGTGCTTTTCGAATGCAAATGCACGAGTTTCTATAAAAAAAATACTCAAATCGCTATCGCTATAGGTATGTATGCCTATAAAATTTGAGGGTTTCTCTCGATTTCCATGGGATCCCCTCATCAGATTCTGATTTGGTGGCAATGGGACCACCTCGTCAGCAAACCCTTCCATACAAAAAAAAACAGCCGAATATATAACCTCCTCCTTTTTGGAAGTCGGTTAAAAAGAACGCATTGTTCACTAAGCGAATAAATACATGACTAAGGTAAGTGTAGTCCAGTAGCAATTTTTTTTAATGTAGGTCGGTACGATGTCGGATTTAATAGAATACCAATATATTACGTGGAGCGACTACCTACCTGACTTCTAAAACACAGTTACTGGGTAACACGATACCTCTTGGTGGGACTTCATCATCTTCCCAGTTTTGTGATCTAAAAACTCGAAGTATCGCGGCGAAATAGAAGAGAATAGGTGACTAATAATATTGTGATGTAAATATCAAAATACTCTTGAGAGAAATACCAATAACTCAAGTTAGTAATCGTAAGTACGAGTATGTAGACACTTATTAGTTCTTTCAATCACTAATTCCGTTGTCACGTTGTTAGCTTACCCAACCGCAATGACGTATTGCTAGTTATTGGGTTTATCCTTTCAAGAAATTCTAGCGCGGAGTTAGGATGTGGGGGTCTGATACCCCCGTGCCTCAGAAAGCACGTAAAGACAAAAGCGCCAGGGTCGTCAGCCAGATCTCTCTCAAATTCCAAAATTTCGAAGGCATGATTGCGCACATTCATTTCGCACTGGGCCGCTTGAATTACATACCGCCGTGCATTATACTCCCTCTCACAGCCTGGGGCCTGTGTCCCAGCACTGGGAACATTTATGCTGGAACAGATCGAACGTGAGGGAAGAGGAAGTGCACCTCTGTTTTATAATATGCGTATAGTTGGCTAGTCTCCGTTGAGATTTGCCGGTGTGACTGTTTGGCCAGATCTTGTAATCTTTGCTTTTAAAACCAGTCGTTGTTGGCCAGAATCTCATAACTAGTTTTAAATCGATAATAACTTGTTTTAATGCCTAACCTTGGCACTAGTATCTGATGCAAAGAATTTTAAATCGTACGATATAGGCACGTTTTCGAGCAGTTGGCATGATGGGAGACCTATTTTGGTACCTCAACCGAAGTAGTATTTTATTTACTCAAAAACCTTTACGATTCAGGGAGATGTAATGATACCTTGACTGCTGCTACTGAGAAATTCTTGATGTAAAAATCTATCTTAACACTTGGTGGACCTGGGGGTCGCATTCAAGGGGAGGAAGAGGTGTACCTATGCTTGTACAGTACGTAAGTAGTTAAGTACACCTACAGTTGGCCGGTTATGTTTAAATCATTGATTTTATAGGGGGCGAGCCTACCTCTATCAAGTCTCTTGACTGCTGCTACTGAGAAATTCTTGATGTAAAAACCTATATTAACACTTGATGGACCTGGGAGTCGCATTCAAGGGGGTTTCAGGTGTTTATAAATACGACGATAGACAAGCCGGACATAAAGTTATACGCAAAATAGTATAAAGGAGCTTTTATTTTTATGAACCAAACCGCCAAGACTTAATTTAAGCGATGATCGTAATGTGGCAGAAATAGCTTCAGCTGTTCATTATACCATTCTGCATGATTTGTTACAGTGTTTCATGGACGAGTTAAAACGAGACCCAGTCATTTATTATGGAATCTATACACATAAAATGCAAGTGTCTGTTTGTAATGTTAAAATAAAGGCTGTATATTAAATCAATATGAAAGTACATACGGTTACTTATTTAAAAAAAAAAAAAAAATGTTTGTCTGTCTGTCTGTTTGGTTGGTTCGGCTAATCTCCGTTATATGTAGTAAATTAGGCTACATTACTTTTAGAAAAAGCCACGCGGGCAGCAGCTAGTGTTAAACTATGTGTCTTAATTAAATGGGCTATCGATACCGCACGTCCGTGGTAACACTGACCTGGACCTGGCTCAGCGTAGTACGGAGTATCAATACAATAAGAGGCCAGCTTGTACGGGGGCCTATTCTACGAGTAAGTACACGCACTTATAGCTGAAACAGACGTCAAACCCGAGTCTATGTTGCCAATTTTGTATGGAGAACTTTACTGGGCCTGTATAAAATTAATATTACAATGACAACTTGCTCTTGAAGGAAGTACTCCTTGTATTTCCCTGAAGAGCCACTCTTGTTATCGTCAACGAGAGACAAACCAGCAATCAACGCGTTTATGTCGCAGCAGTAAGGGCGGGTTTCGCTGTTCAATTGTTCCTGCTGACGTGTGGTTGACCGTTCATGATATCATACACTAGCTTCTGATAGCGACTTCGTTCGCGTGAATTTTTTACACTAACATAAAATATATCCTTTAGAATCTCATCGCCCGCCCGCGCTATTACTTCGTATTTGCTTCGCGTTCTTTCTGACTTTTTTATTTTTACTCGGCTCTTATGGGTCGTAGCGTGATGTTAAATAGCCTATAACCATCCTCAAGAATTGGGCTATCAAATCGTATCAGTAGATCCAGATATTAGCGCGTTCAAACAAACCAACAAACTCTTATAGATGTAGCTAGTACGAGGGCGGCACTGAAAATTTCGGGAATCAAGGAAGTGACACAACATTACTATTTAAAAATGTATTTATTGCTTTACGAAGTATTCTCCGCGAAATTTGACACATTTTTCCATACGATGGAACCAATCATTGAAGCAACCATTCCATTCGGAAGTTGGGGTCTCCAAAATGGCCGTTTTGTAGGCGTCCACAGCTTCTTCAGGTGATGAAAATCTCTGTCCACGCAATTTATTCTTTATTTTAGGGAAAGTATAGAAATCATTAGGGCTTAGGTCGGGGCTGTACGGCGGATGGTCTAATAATTCTATGTTTTCTTGCTCTAAAAACTCTTTTGTTCTGTGCGCGGTGTGAGAACTCGCATTGTCGTGATGGAGGATGATGCGGCGGTTGCAGTTCCCTTTACGGAGTTCAGAAACGACCTGTGGCAAACAAATGCTAGCATACCATTCTGCATTAACCGTTCTTTGTCCCTCAAGAGGAATAGTCGTTACATGGCCGGTTTTGGAGACAAACGTGGCCACCATTTTTTTTGCAACACTCCGTGAACGAACAATTTTTGTTGGCTTTAACTCATTTTCGAACACCCAAACTCGTGACTGGTTTTTTGTTTCGGGTTCGTACGCGTATATCCAGGATTCGTCACCTGATACAATGTTGTATACAGCATTTGAGGATCCTGCGTGGAATCTTTCGAGAGTTCTGACGCACCAAGTAACGCGAGCCGCTTTTTGCTCTTCACAGAGCGAATGCGGTATCCATCGGGAAAACAACTTTTTTACACCTAATTGTTCATGCAAGATTATTTGTATTTGACTCATGCCAATGTCTAAAGTTGCCTGAATTTCGCGGTATGTCACATGTCGATCTTCCTCAATCAGCTTACGCACAGCTTCAACGTTTTCTTGGGTGACTGCAGTTTTTGGACGACCTTGACGGGGATCATCACTGAGCTTGACACGTCCACGTTGAAATTCAGCAAACCAGCGATAAATTGTGGTTTTGGATGGGGCTTCATCACCAAATGCAGAAATCATCCGGTCAACACACTGTTTTTGTGTTAAACCACTTCGAAAGTCATAATAAATCATCGCTCTTGAATTTTCTCGAGTCAATTCCATTTTCTCAACGACTAAACAAGTTTGACAAAACCTTGTGACAAGACCGAGAATCTTTTTTTAAATAAATAAATGGTATTCGATTTTTAAAACCAAGGAGTTTTCAATTAAAAAGATTTTAATATGACAGGAACAGTGGAAATATTCCATTCCCGATACTTTTAGTGCAGCCCTCGTAACTGGCTATTATAGGCACTACACACTCCACAAAATCGTCTACGATTTACCGCAATTTTATCAGCTCTACAGCTCGGGTATTCCCGTGTCCCTTCGGCTATCTCCGCCCAAGATGGCGGACTGTGAAGAATATATTGCTATGTACACAATGTGTTGGAGAGATTCCAAGCTTTGGCCAAGGTGATGATCATTGTCTTCTAGTTATGTATAGTTTGATAAGAAAGTTTATTGTTTAGCGGCCTGGGGGTCTACTTCAAAGGTAAATCCGAAGTATCGGCCGAATGTTCAGCCGTTCCCTGACTACGGCTGACTATGGCTGCGTGACTTGAAATCGGGTAAGGATTCAAAGTCAATTAAGGAAACTTTGAAAGTCAAGAAACGGCCGAACATTCGGCCGATACTTCGGATTATCGCTTCAGAGTACTCTGAAGCGATAATCGCTTCAGAGTACTCTGAAGCGATAATCGCGATAAATAAGTGTTGTTGTTAGAAAAATGTCAGTCATTTTCAATTGTGTCAAAGACAAAAGTCAAAGTAAAATTATTTATTTCAAATAGGCACATACAAGGCACTTTTCAAAGTCAAAATTTACAAAAAAATCTAGTCGCCCCTTCCAAAAGGTCTAGATGACTATTGTCTTTTAACCCCCGATGTATAAAGTTTTGATTCATACTAGCGCGAGCGCAGAGTCGAGACGCAGCGAAGCGATAGTATAAATGATAGCATAGCAAATTCACCCTTATCTCTAACTGTGACCGACCTGGGCACCAATCAGCGCTGGTCGCTCGCAGACGCGTGTATTCCCAATGACGTATTATACATCATTGTGTATTCCGCAGAATGCGCGCGAATTCTCGCCTCCTCTTTCTCTCGAGTTATGTGCATTACGTTGTAGAGATAAGGGTGAATTTGCTGTTAAATTTTAGATTAACGCTAAAGAACGCTGTTGTAAGTTTGACGACTATATCGTTTTGTGTATCTGTGTGTGTCAGTGGCGGCCGGGTGGTCCGATTTCAATGCGGCTTATTTTATTAGAAGGCTGGTTCAATCGAGGTGATTGTTAGCTAGGTTTTATGAAAAATCAGCAGTTCTCAAGATAATCAGATATTTTATGATTGGTGTAGGGATCTCAGCCACTCAATGGTGATTAAGTTCACTTTAACTCATTACCTTATTACTTATTAAGGCTCTTACACACTCACGCGATATCGCGTGTGTTTGTAAGAGCCTTTATGCTATACGCCAGAGCCGAATTCTTAAGAATTCTTACCAGCTTACCTTTCTTCGTGCGTAATAAATAAATGAATTCATGCAGTATTTCTTAAAGTGGCTCCTGTTATAAAAACTTTGACCATTTGAGCTTTCAAAGGTCGAACATTTTCATTATGCAATTTGAAGGAACCAGCCATTGGTCTGAGCTTTTCTGTATTTAGCTAGCTAGCTCAAAATTGTGACATCATACCGGTTGGTAAGAGTACAGTCGCGGAATGAAAAGATAAAGTACCTTAAAAATATTACTTGTAGTTGCACCAGTCAAGAGACTTGTTATCTTCCGACTTTCAATAAAGTGAATGTTCTGTCAACATTGATATCTTTAAACCGACTATACAAACAAGGTAGTTCCCTATTACACTGTGACTTTTTCGCATTAAACAGACATTAAGGAAATCAGTTGGAACTTTAATGACTGGTCTCATTAGATCCAATAAGGTGTCGTTAAAGGCATGCCACAGTGCACGTAGACGTTCCAAGTTATGTAGACCATATTAAAAGTTTTGATAACGAGTCGGATGGGCCAAAGATTATAGTTTCTGGTATTGTCCTTTGTTCTTGTCGTCATCATTCCCTTTCCCGTTGTCCCCCACTTTATATGGAATCTCTTTTTCTTCCATATTTCTCTATTAGTTGTCATCTCATTAGTCACCCCCTTTCTTATTTCATAATATATCATCATATCATCCACATATAATCTTTCACACAGTCCATCCATCGTTTCTTTTGTCCATTTTCCTTAGATTCCAAAGAACATTAAACAAAAATGTCCGACCCGCATCGAAATTTCATCGGCATTGAAACCAGGACAGTTAGTAGCTCCTAAAAGAATCATCTATTTACGCAGTTCTGATATCTACCAACTCATGAAAGAAATGAGCAAGCAATGAACAACATTTGTGTTAAACCTTATCTTTCTCTTGTCCTCATCCCAATTTATCAGTGGTCAGCGCAACATGTCCTCTTCTTCCATACTGCTGTATTAAGGCTCGTACAGACTAGGGCAATATCGCGAGCGAGACGCGATAGCTAGTAGCACAATTTCTTTGTCGGTGCCTGTCGCGCCCGCGATATCGCGCGATTCTGTACGAGCCTTTAGTCGTCATCTCAATAGGCACATTTCTAGCCATATCATCTTTCACACAGTCGTCGTTCTGTAAAAGTGCAGCTAATACATAATCTGAAGAACTTCTAAAGGACTGCTCAATGATGAAAATCGGCAACATTGTTGCATGCTGGGAAAGCCACAAAGAAATAGTGCAAGGGCACTGAGTTGTATCATGTTAGTCATCTAAATACTGATGAAGTTGCGCCAGATATTACATGTTGAAGCAGTCACTTTGCATCATTTTATTCATAATTCCTGACGAAGCTCAAAAAGCCGCAAAACTGAAATGGGTGCAGGTCTAGGAGTCTATCCTGTGGAGTGTGGACCCTTAGATAAACCAGGGCTTAGGGTTGACAAAAATCATGACGTTTTATTAAAAGAGAGAAGGTGATGTGCAGGGCAAACCAAGGTTAAGAGTTTAACAAAAATCGCTTGTCATTTCACTTTTCGTCAATTACACCTCACCGTCACAAGCAATAAGAGTGGTTTGATAACCCCACAGGATTGGTACCCTGATGCAGTAAAGTGGAGAAGGTGTTACGATGTACGTGTTCGTTCTTAGAAGAAGCCAACATATTATTCAGAAGTGGAAGGAATGGGATAGTCTAAAAACTTCATACTGCATTGTTCTAATTGTAAATGATATTTATTTCTGTAAATTGGTTCAAAAAACCACTAAGCGGTATCTTGGGGACAAATAAGGGGTTGTCTTTACCCGGATTTTGTACCTGTATACACATGTATTACTATTTAAATACACTTAATCTACTTGCAGGTGGCCAAACACAGTGCCGACCGAGCGGCATACTTTTGCAGTTTTATTTAGAAGATCTTATCCTCGTGATCGAGACAAAGAGAACTTTATAGGACCGCCCATTGTGTCATCCTATGTAAAATTTCAACATTTATATCTGTAATTTTTACGGTGTACAAATAAAGAGTATTCTACTCTATTCTCTATAGGCTCCGCCCGCAGATAGAATACTCAAATTCTGATAAAACAATTTCCATTATGCTTTCATAATTATTATGATTATGATTATCATAGATATTGTTCTACTAGAGTCGCGCCTGTATGTGGGAGCCTTAATACGGAGAGAAAGCATCAACAATCATTGTTTAAAATATCTGATTCGCTACAGTAGCGATAACAATGCACTATTAGAACAAAGACTTAGATGTTTACATTCTACAACGTTACGCGGGTAAAAATATATCATCTGCTTGCTATTTTCTAATTGTGTTGGGGCCAGCTTCCAGTCTAACCAGATGCTGCTGAATACCGGTGTTTTACTTGGAGCGTCTGCCTATCTGATCTTCACAACCCAGTTACTGGATAACACGATACTCCTTGGTAAGACTGGAGACTTTCGGAAGGCTTCTGACTACCCGTAACGACTGCAACGGATCCAGGAATGAAAGCCCCGGACCAACGGCTTAACGTGCTTTCCGAGGCTCGGATGGGTCTCGGTATAAAATGGATGGTCACACATTAAAATATTGTCAAAAGATACACAAACAGAGATATTATCACACGTGATCTGACGTCGTTATCAAGATTATCATTGGGGCTTAATAGGACTACCTAAATAAATAAGTCAATACTCAATTATTTATTGCATTCGACAATACTAACTATTTAATTAAAAAGTTTGAACGCAATTCGCTTCGATAAAGTCCGCCGGTAATAAAAAAACCGGTCAAGAGCGAGTCGGACTCGCGCACCGAGGGTTCCGTACGTATATATGATGTTGATGATTTCTGAAAAACTGTGCTATTTAGAGATCGTTTTATTTTTCCTGTTATCTTTACATAAACTTCTATCACATACAATAATTTCAGATTTTTCTCTATGCAAACTTCGGAGATAAGGGGGGGAACGGTATTTTTAGGGTTCCGTACCCAAAGGGTAAAACTTACTGAGGCTTCGCCGTCTGTTGATGATGTATTTCTGTTGCCGCTATAACGAAAAATACTAAAAAACAGAATAAAATAAATATTTAAGGGGGCTCCCATACAACAAACGTATTTTTTTTGCTCGATATTGATAACGGCAACAGGTAGACGCTTGAAATATTCACAGAATATTTATTATTTAGTAATATATTCACTTTAAAAATAAATAATTAAATTAAAATAAAACAAATATTTAAGGGGGGCTCCCATACAACAAACGTGATTTTTTTGCCGTTTTTATAGATAATGCTACGGAACTCTTCGTGCGCGAGTCCGACTCGCACTTGGCCGGTTTTTTTTACATTTTTCATCAAAAGTCGAAAATTATGATGCCTAAAAAAAATATTTCAAAATGTGCAAACAGCGCTCTTTCATATGATACTCCACATAGTAGACTCCATTCGAAGTTTTAAGACCCCCTTTCAGGCCCGGTTGCAAAAAACATATATTTAAAAAAAAAATCTTGTTTGCAAAATTGTTGGGTAAACGTCATCTAAAACTATTCCAAATTTCAAGTTGATAGCATTAGTAGTTCTTGAGATATCCAGCTGTGACAGACAGACTTAGTCTCACCGTATGGGTTCCTTTTTACCATTTTGGTACGGAACCCTAAAAAAAGCGCACCTGCCGACGCGGCATTGGTTAACCAAATTAAAAAAGAAAATACGCGGGTGTCACCCGTTACAATAACTTCCAAAATTGCGAAAACGTGTATATAATATTAATATAAATTTGTAATTTGGTTATGTAAATAAGTATAAATATTCGTCACTACTAAAGCCATCTCTTATTTATTTTTCTCATAGAAGGGGAATGAAAAGCAGTATTTTGGTCCCTTATGACACAATCTACTATTGGTTGGCAGCAAAAGTTCACAACGGCATACAACTTCAATGTCATCATCATCATCATTTCAGCCGAAAGACGTCCACTGCTGGACATAGGCCTCCCCAAAGGGTTTTCCATAATCGCCACGCATGGCAGACGGGTTGGCGATCGCAGTATGGTGCAAGAATGCATAGAGAACGCTGCTGCCTAGTCTCTAGTAAGCATTACTGCCCTATTTCCTACGATTACCCATTATCAAACCAGATTGCAAGTAACTTAGACCAACAAGACATGCAGTCTTACACAGACTTACGCAAAAGTTTCTAGACGTTGCTCAAGCCGTTTCCGAGTAATTGAGTAACACAGAGACAGATAGTAAACATTGAGTAGAATTACGTGGCGAATCACCATTGATTGTAAAGTAAAGAAACAATTAATTTACATTGTGTAATTAAGTAATGAGTAAAATATATTTCCTTTGTATAATTGAAAAAGGTTTTGTGTTGCAAGAAGCATCGATATCACTACCATAATCATTCTTGGGCAGGTGACGTGCGTGCCAGGTCAAGGTTAACAGTTGCACCGCCCATACAACATGGAATAATACTACACTTTTCGCCTCTGATGCTATAATAACGGTCAGAAGCTCGAAAGTGACAACAAATATTACCAAGGGGTGTCGTGTTACCCAGTTACTTGGTTGTGGTGTGTTTTCACCATTAGTAATTCATGAGGTTTAGGTGTATAATTCATTAAGGTTTTGTGTAAATTGGCTGAAATATCACGATTGTTTTTGAAGATTTGTCGGAAATATAATCATGCCGACTGCATGGAAGTTTCACTGGCGTGCGCCGCGTAAACCGTAAGATATACTTGAACCAATCTATGTTCTACTGGATTGTATCATCATAAAATGTTCAATAATAAAACAAATTATTAAAAAAACAAAAACCCGACTGCAAAAAAATGAACTGAAAGGATGGAAACAAGATGAAGAGTAAACCAGTATCCTGTAGGTACCAAAAATAAATAAATGCAGTCGGAGGCAACTAGGATGTTACGAACGCCTTAAAATTTGCCTCCGACTGCATTTTTTCGGGTTTTTTGTTTTTTTAATAATTTGTTTTTATAAAAATTCCCTGTATGCTACGTTTATAGTTTTGATCTCAGCAGCCAAAATATACAGAGACTCAGAACTGGTGACGCGGGAGCAAGTGACGTATAGTTGTCCGTATTAGAAGCAGTCTTAGTCTTGAGGTCGACTCCGTAGTCTTCAGTAGCGATTCCCCATTGCTTGCGAAGTTTTTAGTTTTTTAGTGAATTAATGAATGCCTGCGTTCCTGCTTAAACTACCTAATGTCAGAACACTGATACGTTATTTGATGCATTCTTACAGATTTTTCCTGAAGAACGGCTATTACTAAAATAACAATCACCAGTTCTCATTAACAGTCGCCTGACATTAATTTATATAGATAGTATGTTGCTTGTGATATCTGACATACTAGGAAAAAAAATAGGACCTCAAATAATTTAGAAGGTTTAGACTTTTATGGGTATATTTTTATGACTTGTATTGACTTGAATAATTTGTTCCTTTCTTTCATAAAATTCTTAACGTTAAGACACCGATTTAATACCTACTTTTTTTAAAGGCTCGTACATACTGGTGTGATATCGCGGGCGCGACGCGACACTAGTGGCACAATTTCTTTGTCGGTGCCTGTCACGCCCGCGATATCGCGTGAGTCTGTAAGAGCCTTTAACTGACTAACGTCCATTAAATATTTGCATGCCATCAGTATACGGTGGAATATGTCTTTTCAATGAATTTTATACAACTTTTGAACCCATTTGTACACATTTATGCAAATAAACGATTTTGATGGGAAACGCTTTTTGCTATCTCTGAGTTTTATAGCGGCCAGTCTATTCATTATAAAAAACCGGCCAAGTGCGTGTCGGACCACGCACAATGAAGGGTTCCGTAGGTTGGATGAATTTATCCTATCAAGTTATGTCACTTGAATGGCCGTTTTTTTTTAATGCGTTGACTTAAAGGATGATTTTGTTTTAGAGCTTTTTGGAACCGTAGACCTTTATATTTGATATTGATTTAAATTAGATATCTCCCCACGTTCCTGAGAAAAAGGGTATTGACAGACAGACAGACGGACGGACAGACAGACAACGAAGTGATCCTATTTTCGCGCAAGTGTCTTTAGCGGAAATGTCATTCACGCAAGTGTACCAGATCCGATGTATCAAACCACAGTTGGCTAACTCTCTCATAAGAACCAGGATCTATTGGCCTTTTTTTTGTGAAAATATCTCATATGCAGATTAAAATATCTCAAAATTTTAAGGACAGTCTCCTAAGACCGATGTCGCATTATTATGTAGCTACAACGGTTAAGATTTACCTCCCCATCTTAAAAATCCACCGTGTATATGTCATGATGATTGACTACTTAGCTCCATAAAGGTATAGCGTGATGATAATCATTTAAAAGATTAAATCTGCAATGTCCTAACCGTTTGGCTCTTTTTACAATTTACTGTAAACCATAGAGGTATACAAACATAATACAATATTGCTTATTTCCCATAATAAATAGCGTGATAATATAAATATAGCCTACCGGGTGACCAGACTGTTGGAATACGAGAACGCAACCAATATTATTATGTAGTTGGCAACGCTGCTGTTGTAGTATAGTAGTGCCTTATGTTGGCAACTTTACCTTTTGCTATGTCAATGTGTGAACAAATTAAATACGTAACTTTGTATCTTTCCGAGTTCTGCATTTATTCTCCTTATTATAACCACCCAAATTATCAACACAGACTTATAGGTAATATTATGCAAAATTTGAACAATCTATCCAGTAGAATTTTTGTGATGCTGGAACATACATTCAGACAAACAGACAAAAATTCTAAAAACTATGTTTTCGGCATTAGAATCGATTCCAAACCTCATAGCAATTGCTTTTTTCAAAAATATTCAACGTACAATTTTGATTTCGCTACCATTTTGTTATTGTATAGGAAATGTACTTTTTGTAGTTTGAGTCAAAATAATAGCTAAAAAGTGTTATTATATATATATATTTGGAATTGGCGTTTTACTAGCTTTTATTTGATACCCATATTATTAAAATCACAATTTTTTTATTTTTTATTTCTTCTGTCTTTTTTGATTCGCAGATGCCATATGAAAAATTTATACCCTATGACACTTCTGCAACTAAAACAAATCTAACGATACCTCATATGTTAAAATCCATCAAGCCGTTTAGGCTACAGAGCGTGCCAAAGAAATACACACACATACACACACACACACACACACACACACACACACACACACACACACACACACACACACACACACACACACACACATACACACACTCGAAAAACATAACCCTCCTTCTGGAGCAGTCGGGTAAAAAAGTCGGCGATACATAATATGTCTATCTTCAAAAGTTGATCCACAGTAACAATTTTTATCTTTCAAAACTTAATAAAAATTACACTGTTAATCCCGTATTAATCCTTATCCAATAAAATTATTATGTTAATTAAATTGGGCAATTAATTCAGATTCAAATATGCCTTTACATTATACCATTTAAATTAATACTTTAAAAGATATCACAAATTCAAAATTACGCGTAACAAAATATTTATGGTTGACGGCGGCGAGCGCAGCGCTAGAAGTCAATAACAATCGCTTTTTTTCTTTTGAATCCCGGTAGTACGTTCCCGTGGGATATTTTCCGACATCCACGCGGGCGAAGCCACGGGCAAAAGCAAGTAGTAAACAATTTAAACAAAATACGCCATGGCAGCTAAGAGATGACCTGTCCCAAAGTCCCAACTGACAACGCCCGTTCACGAACATGACGCATGGCATGGATCAGCAACATTTAGCTCAACCATTTTGAAGGCAACCGAATGATCTAATACATGCGCCACCATCAGCAAAATATTTGAGTGAGCATGTGTGTATAAATAATAATAAACCCCAATATTTTACTTTCCCAGACCATTTCTTTGAGCTACGTCATCACACAAAAAACAAAACAGTTAATGATAATTAATAGACATCACCTAGGTACTTCAGCTGTGAGGACAAAGACCTTACAAAGTCCAGTCAGCAGTGATTCATTCAAGTTTAATTATTTTTTTTGTTGTGTAATGTAAAAATTATAAACAATGGTGGAAATTCGATGATACAGCTTTGTGTGAATAATAACATTTACAGCATTGTAATGAATAATAACAACACAACGTCACTGTTGTTGTCCTATTGAGAAATTCCTCTGAATCGAAAAATGGTCTTCATAGACCCGCAATATTTTTGAACGACCTATCCAACGATACTCTACCTACGTCATGGAATAAACGAGAAAAAAAAATATCATCCCCACTTTACGTGTAAGGTAAAAAAAGAAAAAAGATTTTATTTTACCACTTTGTCGGCGTGATTAATAAGTATACCCATGCTAATTACAGCTTTCTAGTACTAAGAGTCTCTGAGCTAAGCTGGGGACAGACAGACAGACAGACGGACTTTAAGGGTTCCTTGTTGACTACGGAACCCTAATAAAGATAGCTATACAAGTTTCATTCAGAATCAGCAAAAATTTTCGGCATTGGAATGATTAACTGAAATCACAACAAGCAATAATAAGTGCCTAGCCTGTTCCCAACAATGTTGGGGTCGTCTTCCAGTCTATCCAGCTGAATACCACTATTTTACATGGAGCGACTGCCTATCTGACCTCCACAACCCAGTTACTGAGTAACATGATATAGGTGCCCCTTGGTAAATTTACAGCAGGTCAATACTAGACGAAAATTGAAGTGTCGAGCGATGTTGTATCATGTGCCGTCATGCCATGCAACTAACTGTCACCTTGCCCTGCCCTGCACATCATCTGCCCAGGAATGGTTATGGTAAGGCTCATTATGCCTTCTTGATTGAATTAAATAGGTGTTTAATAAAAGGAGAAAGAAGTTCCTATTGTAAGTCATAAAAAATGTTGAAGTTATCACACAACTTTAAGTATAAGCAGGCATTAATGTAATTGTAACTTTTCCGAAGCTAATGTGGGTGTCATATAGAGAATACAATCCCGAGCATGTTTTTCAATCCCGGGCTTACGGGATTTTTGAAGCCTTTTCCCGGGATCCCGGGCTCATCCCGGGATCCCGGGCTCATCCCGGGATTAGACTATGCGGTTTCTAATTGGGCTAAAATAAAAAAAAACACGAGTAATTAAAAAAAAATGTCTTTAATGTCTGCACAACACAAATCAGAATAATAATAAGAAAAGAAAAAACACAAACCAAAAAATACTATACTTTTGCAAGAAATTAAAAAACAGCACAAAATAACTATTTAGAATTTCGAAAATATAATCGCAGAAATATCAAAGCATCCAATGTTTGACTTCCGAGCCTGCTTCGTAGTTTATTGCCAACATAAGCAGCAGCTGAAAACGCTCGTTCAGCTTCTACGCTGGTTGGAGGAATAGACAATAGATACTTATATGCTGTTTCTAAGTGATATCCACGAACACCTCCATTTTCGAACAGGCTCATTTCACGTCTAATACTATTTGCCAACCCCAATTCATTTTGTACTTGTACTTCAGGATCTGGGGATTTCATACTCTTGTTAATTTCCAGCTGTAACTTTTCCTTTAATGTCAATTGGGGTTGGGAGGTTTCTGACCTTAGCTCATCATCTGTTTGTGATCCTGACCTTGCTTCTTCTTCCGTGTAATCTCGACTATTAAGTCTTTTAACAATACTCTTTATTTGCTTCCTCACTAAAGCCTGTGTCGGAACTGGAAATAAGTCGTGCCATTCCAAATCCGATAATAACTGATTTTCAACATCCATTCGTGGATTTTGTAAATAATTTAACACGCCAGTTAAATCATCACTTCGTCGTTGCTTTATACGTTCCACTAAGGATGTTTTAATTTTTTTGGCAAGTGCTGAGTTTTTGCTAGACAGTTGTTTTATAAGAAATTTCAAACATCACCTGTGCATAAATTAGCATCTCGCCGACAGATTGCTTCTACTGTCAATTTAATTGGGGTCAGCACATCAACAATTTTATTTACCAATTCAAAATCAACATCTTCTAAACGAATTGGATGATTGAGATCTATAAGAGCTTTTTGAATGCATGCTTTTAAAAGATAAAATCGCTCCAGCATTGTTAAAAGACTATTCCACCTGGTTTTACAGTTACAGTCCAAAAGAAGTGACAACTCTTTTCCATGTTCAATTTTCACATATTTTTGAAGTACTGTTTCATTTTTCAATGGAGATCTTTTGAAATACACTACAACTTTGCGGATTTTCTTTATCAGCTCATTAATATTTTCATATTGTGTTAACTCTGGTACGTGTTCTGGCGCAAGATCATTTTGTGACATTACGATTAAACCTGATTCTGGACAGTCTAAGTCTTCTAAATGGTGTTCATCATCGCTGTCGTTCATATAATCAACAGTCACAGCTGGTTCATTTATAGTATCATCTGAGGTAGGTATCTTGCAAATTATTATGTTTTTCATAAAGCACATCACAGACCGAAATTGATACCATGTGCGAGACACAGTTGTTGTTCAGTGCAAATAAGCCGCCCCACCTTTATCATAACATTCGGTCCATCGGTTACAATAGCCACGATGTCAGTTTCTAGGGAAATGTCAAATTTACTTAGACGCTCTTGCAATATACGAAGACAATTTTCAGCTGTCATACTATCGTAAATAGGAACAAGTCCTAAGTTCCAAAATTTTTTATATGAATGAACGTTGACCGCCATGTATCGTTTATTGGAAGTTGAAGTCCACTCGTCGAAAGAAAGACTAAATCTTTCACCTGCACTTTTCAAATGTTTTAATTCTGCAGTTACTTGCTTTCTGATTTTTTCACTGTAATTCACACACACGTTTTCGAACAGTGACGGCTGACTTTGGAAAATCCGTGTATTTTGCTAAGAGCAATTTTCTCAAATCATCTGAGGTTATGAATACACTGAATGGAAATCCATCTAATGCAATCATTCTTGCCAAAATATCATCCAGGCTATCGGCGGCACTTTTAGTAAAATAATTATCTAACTTTCACTTGGCTGGCGGCGGTGCTGTGTTCAGATTTTCAGAATCTTGACTTCTTGAAGCTGATATAACCTTGATATTATGTTTTGATAACAAATGTGTATGTAATCCCTTAGTTGATCCACCCAAAGTCTTGAGGATGGCTGGGCATCGCTTACATTTAGCACTATTCCCGTCCTTCTCAACTAAATAATAACTCCACACTGACGTCGTATCACTGTCTTTTTTATGTCTAACAAAGTCTCCCGCCATTTGAAATACTTAATTTCAGATAATTGACTTTTAAATTTTAATGACGTAGCCTACGTAACCCGTCGTCACTGACGTAGCCTACGTACGTCACTGACAGAACAATAAATGAAAAAAATAAAACCTGATTTGCATATTTATACTTTCGTACAGGGAATCCCCGACCGACGGGAAATACCCGCAACAATATTATGATATGAGATGATCGGGTGATCCCCTGTTGGTTCGTTGGGACCTTAAAGAGTATTGTATTAAAGTATTCCGAGTGGGGAAGTCCCTTCTAAGTTCTACGACAAACATATTATTAGGACTGTACCTGTGTAGTAAATAGTGGGTACCTACGTATTGTACGAGTTGCTATTTGTCGTAATGTATTAAAATAATCTAGGCAAGGTTATTTTCAAGGCGCAACGGACTACGGAATACAAACTAGACTTGTTTGTGGCAATCCCGAAAATCCCGAGATTAGCCAAGTACAGTCCCGGGATTTTCGGGGCCAGAAAACGGTCGGGATCCCGGGGTCCCGAGATTCGGGATCCCGGGATTGTATTCTCTAGTGTCATACCATGACCATCCATCGAAAACAGGCCTCTTAACAGAGTCTAAGAGTTCAAGTATCTCGGATCCATTGAAGCACCAAAAGCCTGGGTAGGTGTTGACTGAGACGTACAATAGAATCCATGCAGCCTGGCTGGAATGGAGATCGTTGTCTGGCATCCAATGCGACTACCGTATGCCGATTGAAGTCAAGGCATCGTATACAAAAGGGCAGTAAGACCAGCCCTACTATATGGATCTGAGTGCTGGCCGATGAGGAAGATGAACATAAAATTCACACCAGAGAGATGAAGATGCTACGCTGGTGTGGTGGAGTTTCGAAAATGGATAAAATAAGAAACGAACTGTGGGACTTTTAATGCAAATTGCAAAATTAAAACTTAAAGAAAACCGCTTGCGCTGGTACGGATTTGTGATGAGGCGAGATGATGACCATATGATTAAAAGTCATGAACATAGAAGATGTTAAATGAGGCCGTGGACGACCACCAATCACTTGGCTACGAAAAATAAAAAATGATATGATATGATAGCGAGGAATGCAAACAAGAGACAACCCACAACCATGCAGTGCGCGCAGAAGTACTAGGAGGCCTGACCCCAAATAGGAGATCAGAAGTACCAGGAGGCCTAACCAGGAGAAAGAAGAAGAGGTGTTTAAGTAATTGTTTCAAAAACTCGTACCTATTTGTTTACATGTTTAGAAACTTTCTGAACGCAGTATATCCCAACTTGACTCGTGCACTGTTAGTGTCAATCAGATGATTTTATCATTTACTTGCACATCTAATACAAACAGTGCTTTGTTTAATAATATGTGGAACGTTTCCTCATAACACGGCGATCAAGGTCGTCACGTGACTGTTACCGATGTGAAACCTTGTGTAAACGCAATAGGGTCTAGAATGGCGTGCTTATACGGAGTAATCTTTGGCGCAATACGTGTGATAAATGATAATTTAATATACCTACGTTGTATTTCTTTCAATGAATACGCAATTGGTGCTTTAGGGATTTTTAAAGTAACATTTTATGAGAACTATGGCGTAGTCTTCCTCATCAGTTCTACTTCACCAAATGGTGCTTTCCGAGAGCAAACGCACGAGTTACTATGAAAAATACCCAAATCGCTATAGGTATGCCTATAAAATTTGAGGGTTTCCCTCGATTTCCATGGGATCCCCTCATCAGATTCTGACTTGGTGACAATGAGACCACCTCGGGAGCATACCCTTTCAAACAAAAATATAATTTTCAAAATCAGTCCACAATCGGTGCATTTTTGGAAGTCGGTTAAAAAGACTTGACAGATGATGACGTTTTTGAAAAAAACTTGCTAGCTTATCGCACTTTGTTGTGGTCGGTAATAGTCGGTATTATTTATATCTGGAACGACTGCTATCTGACCATAGCAACCATAGGTCCAATGCTTTTATCTTTATTAATATTCCTGTATGAAACTAAATCCGTGGTCGCATGTCGCTATGATGCCGTATGGGTGCTACCGTGTATAAAGGTGCATACAGATTTGCTCAAATTTTGACAAACGACACATGCCCTTCTACCCCCCCATGACGAAGAAGTACTAAAGAACAACAACAACAAATTACTTCAATTAACGGCTCGTTCAGACTGGTGTGATATCGCGGGCGCGACGCGACACTAGTAGCACAATTTATTTGTCGGTGCCTGTCGCGCCTGCGATATCGCGTGTGTCTGTAAGAGCCTTAGAGCTATTTTCCTCTTTGCTACATTGCTGTGTCCGACAGGGTCCAAAACGACCATGTCTTAACACAAAAGGTTGCATTGTGGAATGCGATGAATAAACCTACGGGCGTTTGTTGCGCCTTCTCCCCAGCTAAAGCACTAGGAAGTGGTGAAGGGCGGGCCTTTTGGGGGATTGTCTTTTGTAATTTTGAAGTACAAAAACTACTGATTCTCAGCCTAGTTTTAATAAATGACTTATTTATTTTGAATGAGTATTGAGAAAACACGTGTCGGTCGTCAAAAATCGAGCAAATCTGTAGGCACCTTATGATTTCAAACACGACTATTTTCTTGTTTAACGTTTACGTTATATTTTTTTCGTCGTCACCTTTCTAATAAACCAAGACAGGATCTTCAAGGCACGAGCGTCTAAGGCTCGCCGGAACCGACAGTAACCTTGCAGACCTATCTTAGTCTGACCGGTTATTAACTGTTATCTAACTAAACAATTGATTCCCTATCATCGAATATTTTCAAGCTTTATCAAGTTGCAATTTAAAATTATCACTTTACATTCTAGAAATCTAATCTAGGAGATATTTTTTATCAGAGAAAATGTCGCACCATTTAATTTTTTTCTTGTTTCTAAGTGGACCTGCGCTTGCTCGATCTAATCTGATGAAAAGCGATGGATGAGGTTTACGTTGAAACGAGCGTGCCTAAAAGATGCCTGTTCACTGCTGCTTTGAAGGCTGACGTGTGGAATATGATAACTTCCGACGTTAATGAGGGTAGAAATCATCATCTGCCTAGCCTTTTCATATCAGCTGGGACGGCTTCCAGCCTAACTGGATGCAGCTGAACACCAGTATGTTACATGGAGCGATTGCCTATCTGACATCCACAACCCAGTTACCCCTTGGCAAGACTGGTTGTCAGACTTTCGGCCTTCGGACTACCCGTAACAAGTTCTGTCAATAATCTACGAATGACAGCTGGGACCAACTGCTTAACGTGCTTTCCAAGACACGGAGGGATCGTTATGTAATTAATGGTCACCCATCCACATACCAAACCCGGCAAGCGTTGCTTAACCTGCAAGATCGACCGTGCGGCTATTATTTGGCCACGAGGCCCTCAAATCAAATTAATGTCTAAGGTTCTCAAATGTGAGTGATCTTTTTTGGGTACCAAACGGAACCCTATTACTAAGCCTCCGCTGTCCTTCCATCCGTCTGTCTGTCTGTCAGAGGGCAGTATCTCATGAACAGTGATCGGAGTAGGTAGATTGATTTTTGGTACAAATAAAGGTATAAATGCACACAGAAAGAATAACATGGATAAGCCATTTTTCCGGAAAGTAATTCCGGTATTTCCGGATTCAATTAAATATTGTTAATGTTGGTAGTGGTATTATTACTACTCAATTCAAAATTTAAAGGAAGGTATCAAAACTAAATTAATTCATTATTTATCTGTTGAATAATAAAAACAATCGAATCCCGATCGAAGCTTTAATATTTATTTTTTATTTTTGTCCGTATATTCGAGCCAAATCGTGGTTTAGAGCAGATTCCAGAAGTCAGTATGTACACAAGCCAGGGTCAAGCAACGTTTTCACAACACAGTAACAAACAAAGATGCGCACTCTACGAACCGGAGTAAACGAGTGAGCTACCTGGCATGTCGTCGGCGGGCGTACGCATTGTTCTGATAACCGGTTATTGTACCACCCATGATCCTTTGTTCTGATTGGTCGTTGGGTTTTGTCAAATCGTGACTGTGTGCCGTTAAAAAAAATATGAAGAATATAATATTGCTCATTTTATTACAATTCCTACCTTTTTTTTTTTTTGAGGATGGCAAATCATCAAATGACTCCTTCCACTCTGGCAGAATACAATTCCTACATAAGTTCCGGTTTTTTTTTAATAATCCACCAATTCCGGAGGAATGTCCATATTAATATATACGTTTCGGATCAATGGCCCCAGTTCAATCTACCTACTCAAATCACTGCTCATGAGCCATTAAAAAAAAAGACAACTCTACCTATAGGTAGACAGTTGAAATTTTCACAGATTGTGTATTTCTATTGCCGCTATAACAACAAATAATAAAATATAAATCATTTGATGATTTAAAGGGGGGGGGGGGGGGGCTATTCCCGATACAAGAAACGTGTTTTTTTTGGCGATATACGAGGGCGGCACTGAAAATTTCGGGAATCAAGGAAGTGACACAACATTACTATTTAAAAATGTATTTATTGCTTTTCGAAGTATTCTCCGCGAAATTTGACACATTTTTCCATACGATGGAACCAATCATTGAAGCAACCATTCCATTCAGAAGTTGGGGTCTCCAAAATGGCCGTTTTGTAGGCGTCCACAGCTTCTTCAGGTGATGAAAATCTCTGTCCACGCAATTTATTCTTTATTTTAGGGCAAGTATAGAAATCATTAGGGCTTAGGTCGGGGCTGTACGGCGGATGGTCTAATAATTCTATGTTTTCTTGCTCTAAAAACTCTTTTGTTCTGTGCGCGGTGTGAGAACTCGCATTGTCGTGATGGAGGATGATGCGGCGGTTGCAGTTCTCTTTACGGAGTTCAGAAACGACCTGTGGCAAACAAATGCTAGCATACCATTCTGCATTAACCGTTCTTTGTCCCTCAAGAGGAATAGTCGTAACATGGCCGGTTTTGGAGACAAACGTGGCCACCATTTTTTTTGCAACACTCCGTGAACGAACAATTTTTGTTGGCTTTAACTCATTTTCGAACACCCAAACTCGTGACTGGTTTTTTGTTTCGGGTTCGTACGCGTATATCCAGGATTCGTCACCTGATACAATGTTGTATACAGCATTTGAGGATCCTGTGTGGAATCTTTCGAGAGTTCTGACGCACCAAGTAACGCGAGCCGCTTTTTGCTCTTCACAGACCGAATGCGGTATCCATCGGGAAAACAACTTTTTTACACCTAATTGTTCATGCAAAATTATTTGTATTTGACTCATGCCAATGTCTAAAGTTGCCTGAATTTCGCGGTATGTCACATGTCGATCTTCCTCAATCAGCTTACGCACAGCATCAACGTTTTCTTGGGTGACTGCAGTTTTTGGACGACCTTGACGGGGATCATCACTGAGCTTGACACGTCCACGTTGAAATTCAGCAAACCAGCGATAAATTGTAGTTTTGGATGGGGCTTCATCACCAAATGCAGAAATCATCCGGTCAACACACTGTTTTTGTGTTAAACCAGTTCGAAAGTCATAATAAATCATCGCTCTTGAATTTTCTCGAGTCAATTCCATTTTCTCAACGACTAAACAAGTTTGACAAAATTTTGTGACAAGACCGAGAATCTTTTTTTAAATAAATAAATGGTATTCGATTTTTAAAACCAAGGAGTAAGATTTTAATATGACAGGAACCGTGGAAATATTCCATTCCCGATACTTTTAGTGCAGCCCTCGTAATAATATGTTCGATCTTAATACAGTACGGAACCCTTCATCTTGGGACGGTTCTAGTTCACGCTATACCTATTTACAAGCAGAAAAAACATTCTCATATCAGCAAGTATATTGGTTCAGTTAATGAAATAAATGACGTCCAACCGCATATCAGTTGTGACGCTTGAATTAAAAAAACTGCCCTTATGACTACGGAATAAAGGCGCGTTACGGTTTTGCCTGTGGTTGGCCGTGCCTACGTTTTGAGGAAACCTGTCCCAAATTCTGTTATTAGGATGCTAAATAATTATGCAATATAAAAATACCAAAGTTGTTATTTAAGTAATTACATGGGATTTCTCACGTAGACAATATTCCCAGGAACTGAAACGGAAGGTGCAGGAGACAGTCTAGTTCGGCCGCTTGGGCCGTTTTAGCGAAATTTCCACCAAAGATGAACGAAGATTAAACACAACTGGCGAAATGTGGGAGTACTAATAGGTATACCTTGCTTATAGTATAGCTTAGTACGTATTTGGTTAAGGAAATAAGGTAGGTACCCTATTTTGTTTACCGAATTCTTTTAATAACAAGGTTTTCCTTCTAATCTATTTTTTTTTTTTTACCTCAACTAATAAGGTCAACAAGGTAGTAACGATTTGTTCAAACATGTGTAACATGATACATGAATATGCACATATCTAATGGAAACATAGTTTTACCGGACCAACATGTTTTGCCTCAAAAACAAAATGTTTACATTTTAATAATTAAGTTGGTAATTATAAATTCATTATTAATGACATTAATAAAAAAACACAAAATTTAGTACAAAATTAATATGCTAAGCTTTCGCTAAATTAATGTGCTAAGCTACAGAGTATCTACAGATAGGTCAACTTCCATCTGGAGAATAATATTATTGTTTACAATTACAATATTTTACCTATAACCCAGTAACTGGGTGTGAAGGTCAGATAGGCAATCTCTCCGTGCGAAATACTGGTATTCAGTTGCATCTGGTTAGACTGAAAGCCGACCCCAACATAGTTGAGATAAGGCTAGGTAGAAGACGATGACTTTCATTTTACCTATAAAACCATACAGGGTGTTAACGTAATTGCGTGCCATAGCTTAGGGGTAGGTTCAGTTTCGATAAAGGAACCCAGAAAAATCAAAAAAATAAATAAAAATAAAAACATAAAAAAAATATTGCAAGATCAACCTGATTTAGTACTGCGTATTTACCAACGCGTTCGATAGTAGGTAAGTAATCAAAGCATTTAAACGTATAAAATAATTTCAATTCTAAATGATTGCTATTTTAAGTTAGTAGGTACTCTAAATTAGGTTGATCTTGCAATAATTGTTTATGTTTTTATTTTGAAAAAAAAATTTTTCCTGGGTTCCTCTCCTAATTTTTTACTCGTGAAATGAACGCACCTTAAACTGCGTGGAAAGAAACGGTCACAAGGTGATGTGAAAAAAAAAATCGTTTATTCTGTAAATAGGTTATTGGAATCACTTTTACACGTCTACAACCAATATTTATTCATACTGTCTGTCATTACCAAGGAACTTATTTACTTTAAGGAGAAGAATAACAAGTACGTACAAAAAAAAGACCGTACGGTTTTGATGCCTCCTGGTGGACGCCCCTGAAAACTCGCAAAAGCGGGTAATTCAAAATCGATTTCATTGAGATATTTATTTAAAGGTCTGTCCACGAAAGCAGAACCGGGAAACTGTAGTATATATCTATTATATGTATACACATACATAAACTCACGCCTTCTTCCCATGGGGGTAGGCAGAAACTATAGAACGCCACCTGCTACGCTCCTTACATACTCCTTTTGCTTCGCCTACGTTCATACATCTGGTCATACACGCACGCCGATTGCGAGCACTACGCACCTGACCTTTCTGAAGAACATTCTATATGTCCTCCTAGGGCGTCCCCTCCCGGCTCTATTATATATACTGAATGAATTATATTTATATAATACTGACACTGAATAAATTAGCCGAAATATTTTAACGGCTTTGTTGATTCATAATTTAAACAAAAATGCCACTAAAACTATCAGAAGTTTTTATTATGTTTATATTGTTTCCATGTCATTCACTCATTCAACATTTTTCTTACTTAATGATTTTTGAAACATTTTTTTTTAATAATTATGTTTTCATTTCGCAAGGGCATACATTAGTAAGTATTATGGTTGTGACGTCACATACCTAGTACAATTCGAAAATTTCGGAGAATTGGAAGTATTTGAATAGTAACATTTATATAATTCAAAATATTTGAATAGTTAAAATCAACTAATGTTGGAATCCCTACTTTGCAACTTCTACTCTTGAATTTATTCAAGTAATGCTACAGTCATCATAGATAGGAGAATTCTGTTAGTCAATAGATTACTTATTTATTGTTTAATGATGAAATTTTATTTACTTTTACTAAACAGCTGTTGAAATGTTTTGTTATGTATTTAGAAGATTTTTCTGTGAGAAGTTTTTATTGTGTATTTTTATGGCAGGTAAAAAAAGTGTATGACAATGGAATATTTTTTTTAAATGACTTGATTCTAAGAGTAACCATGGAGTTTCTTGTCTATAAAGGAAAATACTTAGAACTGAACTAACTTTAATATGCCTGTTGTAATGCCTTAAATTAAATAAGACAAGGGTTGGGACTAGTGTCCTTAACACAAGTTATCTTGATAACTTAGCAAGGTTGCTGGTTACAACACATTTTTGTTTATTTAAGTTGTGAGTATGATTTATTAATTCTGCTGTTCTTTTAATGCAAATAAAACATTATTGTTTGTATATTATATAAACTTTTTAACTGGCTAACCTACATGTTTAGAAATGATAGTTAAATAGCTTGAAATCATGGTTGTTGCAGTGGACTTCTTTTACTAAAATATTGATGGTTAATAAGGTTTTATCTTTACTAAGGATTCTTCATGTCTGATCTCTGTAAGTACAGTAAGTTAGCACTTGTTTTAGAGCTTGTCTTACTGCTAACTTTAGCAGTAGTTTTAGACCTATAATATTGAAAAAACTCACCCTTTTAGCTGGTAGATTTTGTCTCAGCAGTTTCTTCCTGTCATTAACCAGCAGACCAGTCTTCACTCCACCAGGTTCAGCACAAGCAAGGTCCAAAGAATCACAGACCGTTGTATCCCTCACATTTGCACAGTCCACCTCATCCTCACTGCGATCCGCATACAAGCTATCATCCGCTAAATTACAGACACTTTTAGACAGAGAAGCGGATAAATTGAACGAATAATTGCCACATCCTGAATCACTCATGTCTGAGTCACTATCGTAGTCCTCAGAATCGCTGGTCTCTCCGAATACATCGTTTGATGTGTAACAACTGTCCGGAGAGTCCTCAAAGACAATGAATGAGTCCTCAGATTCACAGTCTGATGCTTTGCGCAGTTTTGGACAGTCGTTGAAGACAATCTGGAACGAATCTTCACTTTCTGTGACTGAACCCGGGAGGAATCGACCGGATACTTCATCAAAGTATTCTTTTTCAGGTTTAATTGCGGTAATGAATTTCTCTAAGCAACTCAATGATGGTGAGTTTTCTACGCTGGATGCGTCTTCAACAGTGAACTCGTTTGCAAATTGTAAGTCATCTTGAATTGACTTCCTCATTTTGGACTTCATTCGTTTGCCACACGTGCGGTTTGGGTTCTTAAATCTCTTATCCTTTACTTTTGTTTTGGGTTTTGGGAGTTCTGGTACAACAGCAGTTGTTTTAGGTTTCGGCAGTTCTGGTACAACATCAGGTTCAGGCTCAAGAATTGGTTTAGATTTGTTTCTTCTATCTTGCAGTAGTGCCTTTAATTTATTAAGCTTATCTTCGCATGTAGCAACCACTTCTGGTTTTGTATCACATTCTAATTTATTTTCATTGGCAGTAGCAATCTCAGGTACATTTTTTACAATTTCTGTTGTCTCACAGACCGGGGTAGGCTCTGTGAAATTTTGAGGCGTTTTCGCAGTCTCGGTTTTGACTTTAGGTCCATCAATCTCATGGAAAATATGGTCATGGTAGCATACAGGGGTTGAGTACTCAATAAAGGACACATTAGCAATGGTTTCAAAGTCTTCTGGAGAAAAGGCATCTTCAAAACTGTCTTCAACAGAACTTGCCTCTACAAAAACCCTCTTTGGACGTCTCCGAGCCCTGAAGTTACATGGAACCGACTTGCTACCCAATAGCAAACGGACCTGCTCGAGTTTATTTTGACAATGAGCTGCCGCTTTCTTACAGTCGGTCATTTCTGACGCCAAAAGCTCACTAGACTTTTCATTTGAACGATTTTCATCCTGTAAAATTTTATTTTCATCCAAAGTTTTGGCGCCATGCCACATCGACGTTACCTCCATCTGGCCGCCTGGCTCCGCAACAAATTCACTCTGTTTCCGCTTACTAAACATTGCGCTGGTAATCACATTCATTACACCAGAAAAAAAACTTGTAATACCTGATAATGGGGAATAATCAGGACTAATATGCATGTCTTCGTCTGTTTTCACATCAATATTATTATTTAATTTAGATTTAGGCGCCATTTTTTCGTCAGTAATGATTGTGTCCGCCAAATTTTTCATCAAAGGATCAGGAATGAAATGAAGGTTATTCAAAAAAAGGTCTTCACCAAACGTAGTTCTCATCTCCCTTTTGGTTTCTGTACTGTAGTTGGCGATGGAATAATGTGTAGGACTAAAAATGGGGCGCCTGTCGGGCCGATTCATAGCAAAATTCATTTTTATTTATTTCTTTTTACACTATTTTTATACACTTGTAAACTAGATCACAGAGGGCATTTTCACTTACGCACACATTGTAGGGACTCGAAAATCTTTAACAATGTCTGGAGAAGGCCTAGGAACGAATCTGCAGCACCTTATAAAGTTCTGAAAAGACTGCAAAGGAAAATCTCTTGGGGAAATCCACACACGGTCTCGGAAGGAAATCGCGTCAGTTTTACACACTGATGAAGATTTATCTCCGCAAATCAACACGTCTGCGTTCGAAAAAATAGTTGTGCACTTGTTTTTGTTGGAATAATCAACGTTTTTAAGCTCCATTATGACGAATATAACTTGTGAATTGTGATACACGTCTCTATAGTTCAGCCATTTTGTGGAAAATATGAGAATGACAGATAAAAATATTACTTTTGTTGTCTTTGTGCTTCTAGTGATGGTAACATGACCATTCATTCATTAAATCGATTTTCCATGATCGATATAGCTTTGTTCATTATATAGTAGTCGTCAGCCTCATGTTGTTTCTGTATAGTTATAGATTTTACTATTTTATACGAATTGTCAATTGTTTTCCATACCGTTGTTTTCGGTAGTGATTTAATTTTTTCCTAACCCTTCCTTTTCTTTGTTTTGGCAATTTTTAGCCATTACACACCAAAACAATGTTGGAAACTGTATGATGGTATGCAAAAGTTATTATAATTTATGGGTTGTTCTTATTTATTAAATGTTTTTGACAACCTATACTTGATGGCCAATGAACACAATGTTTATAACAATCGAGTCATATTACAATCGATATTTGATTTAACTAAAACAAAGACAATTTGGATGCCCTTGAACATTTTCTGATGCAATAGTTGGTTCTCTATGACTCATGTTTTGTTCTCAATACTTCTTTTTATTTAATTTTGATTGGCTAAGCTTAACGATAACAAAAGCTGTCACTGGACGAAATTTGTTTTTGATTTGTGATTGGTTATTATCGCACACGTTTCTGACAAGTAGTGAGGTGGTGACTAAACAGAACGTCCGTCCACAAGAATCTCGAAGTTACCAGAAGAAAATACTAATAAAAATATCTGTTGGAAAGGTCTACGTCCTGGGTAACTGGGCACACTCTATAGGAAAAAGTAATTAGGTTCTTTAGGAGGTTAGTTCAGGGGGCCCAATTCTGTAAAATAACCAACTTGTCATTAGTGTGTCGGTAGTGTCTCAATAGAATAGTCATTGACATTTGGTATTCTACAAACTATCTATGGTCATTCACTTGCCACTGTACTCTGTAGTGCCTTGGTAGTCTGCTCCACTATAACATAATATGATAATATGTCACTGTTACAATGGCATCGTGATGGCCAAGCTTCCGGTACCTAGTCTGTAAATAAGTGTATTTGACAGTTGTTTCTATTGTGTTAGAATAGTGTTTTGGCCACCGAACCGCTATTGTGAAGCCATCGAACAACGACACCTATTTTCCCTATTGATTGGGTTCAAATTGTCCGTGTGTACAGTGTGTGCGTCTTACGTAGCGAAATTGATAAAGTAGATCTAGTTTTTCGCCACAATGAGGCCTTCTGTACCTACTTAGTGTTGTCGTATTATGGCATTGGCTTATAGTGCCGACCACCGAGGTTTGCTTTTGCGCCAGCTCCGCAAATCTCGCACACTAATGAAGCTGCAAGTGAATGCCTTTCGTGAACTTCCCAAGACGGGGTTTTCAAAACGTTTCGGCTTGATATGGAGCAAGCACGGCAGCTAATTGACGAGCTCATTCCCTTTTCTCCAGAGACAGCGACGGCAGAATGGAATGAAAACCATGGGATGATGTAAAAAATCCACGAAAAATTGTTTTTTTTTTCTACAAATATCTTTTTTTTTTATTAATAAACAAATTCAAATATTTAAAACGGTGATAATATTTAAAACGGTGCGTCCTAGGCAAAAAATAACCAAAATTGACCCCCCCCCCGTGTGTTGCCCCCGTGTAAGCACAAATCCCAACATGAATTTAAGTTTTTTTATTATAAAAAAAAATAATCGTAGGCCCATATCTCGGAAACGGTGCGTCGTGGGGTCAAGCGTTTCCGAGCATAAATGGTTTCTACAGACAAGGTTAACCTGATACTGCAAAAAAATTGGTAGGATTTCGAAAAAAAAAAGTACCCGAGCCATAGCGCCCATAATTAAGGCTACACTCATTAAATGCATGTTTTTAGTGAAATTTGATGCTTTTAATAATAAAACGTTTATATATTATTAAATAAACCCATAATATAAAGATTTCATTGATAAAAACAGGATTTAAAAAAGTGGTAGGTTTGGTGTACACACCAAGCTATACATTTCCAATATACGCTGACCTCTCGTTGTACGGAAATCCATTGCGAGATCAGCTTATACTGGAAATGTATAGCGTGATGTGTAGCCGTGTGTACCTCATGGTAGATTATAGCAACACTAAAAACTATTGTACTGCCACTGAGACACCACTGAAATGCCATTGAAGTTTTTGCAGAATGCCTTTGCAACAGTGGTAAAATAATGTCTGTAGTGTGTCGATAGTGTGAATGGCGTGTTGCTTAACTCAAAATTACAGAATTGGGCCCCGGGCCGGTAATAAATTAAGAGGTCACAAGAGTTTAGGATTAGAGTTTACAAAACAAGGTTTATCTTCAGACCGAGCTTTAAACCATGGAGCCATTATTGAATTTCGACCTATATTTCGTCTACGGTAAAGTTCCTAATACAAATCTGATAACTTAGTACCGAACTAAGTTTTCAGTTTTGTATTTATTTATTTATTTATGTACACACAGTAAAATACAGAGAGATACGACATAATTATAATACTAGTACAAAGGTACTGCTTATTTCTTAAGAAATTTCTTCCAGCAGACCTGCGAAAGGAGAAATGAAAAAGAAATGTAGACAATAGTGTGTAAGAACAAGAAGAGAAAAATATGAATATGCGAAGTCTTAAACTAAAATGATAAATATACCTATACTATACCATATACATATAAAATTTACACACGAATACGTACACGTACACACGTGCAAAAAAACTTACATATACCTAAAGAAATACATAAAGCATATATATACAAACATATATATAAAAATATTCACAGTTGAGAGGAAAGGTAGTGCTCTTTTAATTGATATTTGAATGAGGAAATTGTTTTTAAATCACGAATGCTAGGCGGAAGTGAGTTCCACAATCTTACAGCATGCACCGAGAAGGAATAAGAATAGTAGCTAGTTTTATGAGGATGAGATTTAAGGAGGGATCTAAGGTGCGATCTACATGGAGCGTCGCTAGGACGAGCGTAAGAAAAACGCTCCCGCAGGTAGGAAGGATAAGACGGGTTGTGTAAGATGTTGAAGAGGAGACATAAAATCCGAGTGTTCCTGCGAAGGCGGATTGGGAGCCACTTGAGTTCCTTGCGAAGGTGAGAAACATAGACGACCAAAAACAAAGCGAATGCACAAGTTTTGCATGCGCTCAAGCTTGTTCAGTAGCTCCTCAGTAGCATCCAGATAGCAGGCGTCGGCATAATCTATAATCGGCTGAATAAGCGTTTGTGCCAAATGAATTTTAGTCTTCAAGGGCAGGAGACCTTGAAGGTTTTTCAGCGAATGAAAGGAGAAATGTACCTTTCGACTGACCTCGTTGACCTGATTACGCCATGAAAGATTGGAGTCAATAATGACACCCAGATCTTTGGCGGTTTCGGTATAGTCAATGCGAACACCATCGAGATATAAAGGCATCAGAGATGTAACAGCAGCCACATTGCGAACGAATCTGCTACCTATGATCATGGCCTGGGATTTAGTTGACTTAATTTGCAAACCAAAAGACTTAGCCCAAACGCTGATGCAAGCCAGATCATGATTGATAGCAGCAATTGCAGAACCCGCGTCAGCTACATTAAAATGTCGGTAAAGCTGCAAGTCATCTGCATAGAGATGAAAACTAGAGGAGATTACTCTGGTAACAAAGTTTATGAAAATAGAAAAAAGAAGAGGAGAGAGGACGCTACCCTGGGGAACACCCTCCGTGAGGCTACACCAATCGGAGAAGGATTCCTCCAGGCGAACACACTGAGAGCGCTCCCGTAGGTAAGCACCGAACCAAGCTAAAGCGGAAGAAGAGAAATTTATAGATTTGAGGATACCAAGTAAAATATCGAAATCCACTGAGTTGAAGGCGCTACTAAAGTCAAGCAATACTAGAACAGTGAGGGACTTTTTCTCCATTGCCCAGCGGATGTCGTCAGTTACTTTTAAAAGCGCGGTCACAGTACTGTGACCCAAGCGAAAACCGGATTGAAAGGGGGAAATTATCGAGTTTGACGCCAAGAATAATGATAATTGTCTATGAACTATGTGCTCAAAAACTTTAGAGAGAAATGGGAGAATAGAAATAGGTCTAAAGTGTGTTAATAAAGTAGGATTGTTAGTTTTAGGTAAAGGTATTATGTGAGCCTGTTTCCAAACAGACGGAAATGAGCAAGAGGAAAATGAGTGGTTGAAGATGTGAGTGAGAACAGGAAGTAACGTGGAAAGGATAAGAGTTATCATTCTTGAACACAACTTATCATTACCGACTGCTGAAGAAGTAATCGCAAGTATAGATTTCTTAACGTCATCCTCAGTAACATCGCTAAGTTTAAAGTGAGCACATTGTGGTAACGGTAAACTAGAAAGACTCTCCAGTGTCGCTGCTTTGACAGACGGATCAAGAGAAAAGGGAAGGAGAGAGAAATGTTTATTTAGATCATTGAGGTTCACATCCTTACACTGGTTGGTAGGTGACTTGCCTATACCTACAGATTTGAGAAATCTCCATACATCGGAGGAACTGCGGTTAATGAGTTGATCGTGGAAATAGCGTCTCTTAGCATCTTGACACAAATGACTGCAACGATTACGCAAGGATTTGTAATAAGAGAGATTCAGCTCTGAAGGTCTGCGCTTATATCTGCTCTTAGCTTTATCCCTGCGAGCCATAAGCTCTTTAATTTGTAGCGTAATCCATGGTGCAGGGTTATGTCGAACTTTGACACGTCGGATAGGGGCATGCTGATCATATAAGCCGAGAACGGTTGCGTTAAAACAATTCACCTTATCGTCGATGTCATCGATCTCGACCAGAGGGGTCCAGTCGAAATCGCCGGCATCACGCTGCAAAGCCTCCCAAATCTATGCCCTTGTAGTTACGAAGATATAAAAGCTGAGACTTACGCTTGGGAACACGGATACGATAGGAAAGATAAATGAGATCGTGGTAAGAAAAAGTAGCCGTAAGTTGACCATGGTAAGAAACATTATTAGGAGAGGATACAATCATAAGATCTAGAAAAGAGGGTGTACAATTAGGAAAATAGTGAGTTGCAGAGAGAGGCAAAACTTGAAGATTGAAAGAAGACAAGAGTGAAAGAAGTTTAATAGAGCGAGAGTCATTTTTAATCAAGCAAGTATTAAAATCACCCATTAAAATTACGTGCTCATACATGGGGCAAAGGTCACTGAGAGTGGAGTCGAGGGAATTAAAGTAGTCAATGTGAAGATTAGGACTGTAGAGCACAGCAAGCAAAACTTTTGTGTGATGAACAGCAATTTCAAGAAACAAATATTCAGCGGACTCAGAATACCGTGAAGGAGATGAACTGACCACCTTATATGGTAAATCAGCACGTAGGTACATAGCAACACCTCCTCCACCTTTGCCAGTCCTATCGTTGCGGATCAAGACGAAGCCGGGGAGTGAGTATTGAGTAGAGAGGAGAGATGGCTTCAAAAAGGATTCCGATATCAAGAGAGCATCCAGGTGAGCACTGCTAAAGGATGCCAGAAGGTCAGAATAGTGACCAGGAACACTCTGAGCATTTATGTGAGCTATATGCAGATTCTTAGCGTCATTGGAAAAAAGAGAAGAGATTTTATCATGTAAAGTAAGTGGTATGGAAGAGTCACTGTCCGCACTAACAAAACTAGTAGAAGAAGAACACGAGAAGAAGCTGTCGTTAAGATCAGCTACATCATTCATGAATAATAATAATAATATATAATATAAATATAAAAATAATATGAATACTCGTATCTAAAATACAAGTGTAAAACAATTAAAAAAATACCGTAAGTACTAAAAATACTTACTACAAATTTTCCTTTAACCCCCCCACTCGCTAGAACATGGGCAGAATTTTTGAAAGAATACAAATGTCTATAGAACTGATGGAGTTTGCTAATGGTTCACAATTATAAAAAAAAAAAAAAAAGTTATGTAAATGGAAACAGAATAAAAATAAAATTAGACGAGAACAATTTTAACAGCCGATTCACACATCGAACTTAACATAAAATGGAACGTGACCCAATGACGGCTGGGTACATAAGTGATGGTTATGCGCAGTGATACTGACATCTGTCACATCGTGCACTGTCAGAACATCAAAATCTGTCGATAATTAAAAATAAAAAGTAAAATGATTAGCGGTGAGACAAATAAAAATGTATTTGTATGTATTAGGTTTATGTAGTTACGTTCTTAATACAAAAACTGGCGCCATGTTCAAATATAAATATTGTTTTGTAATACGACGGATAGAATTTACTGAGAATATACAAATGTACTCTGGGTGCATTCCGAATTAAAACCATAATCGCTGTAATCGATTTTAGCGCGCTTAAACGAGTTCCCTATTAGCGTGAGCGCGCAAACGTTGTCACGTGAAACGTCATAGATGACGTCAAGGCATGCGCGTTATCTTGCGATAACGTTGACCATGCCCTAAATTAATATCACCGTGAGCGCTGTCAAAAATGACAGTTGCGTTGTTTTGTTTTAAATTAAATTAAATTAAAATTCATTTAATTCAGATAACTTAATCCATACATTTACAATTTACAACAAAACACACACACCACTCAAATTACCCGCTCAATAAAGGATCTCCACAGCGGAGAAGAGATCCTGTCGGCAACAGTCTTCAGAATTCCGTTGCAGCTGCCACGCATTCTGCAGATCAGGGATACGGTTTTCTTGCGGATGACGGCATGAAAGCCGTCAGTGCGATACAGCGCAAACATCCCCGATGCACTACAGAAGCGAGGCAGCCCCAACATCATTCTGAAGATGTTGCAACATCATTCTGAAGATGTTTTGAGTCTTATCATAAATATAATAGCGTGGCATTATCGAAATTGTGCTTCTGGCTACAGTCGCCATCTAACCAAAGAAGAAGTGTACAAATGTGTGTGTGTGGTGTTTAAACAAAGAAATACTGTAATCCAACCGTGAGCGCGGTCACGAGCGTACCGAATTGGTGACAGTTGTCGGCTGTCATAATTGTAATAACTAATTCGGTACGGAAATTATTGATGTGAGCGCTATCAGCGATTAAAGTCTAATACGGAATGCAGCCTCTGTGTTTACTGAGGTCATATTTGTTGCTAGCAAAGGGCTTCGCGCTCCCACGTGTCACATGTGACGGCAATGATTTACGATAGAGCGAAATGAAATAAAGAAAACACATTTTATTAAAATCACTTATATTTTTATTTCACATTACAAATCACTTGCAAATCACAGTTATACACACCCTTAAACTTAACAGTAAATTAAAAAAGGTACCTACCTACTTAGACAATAATATAACCCAAAAGTATTTAGTATTACATTCAACTACGCTTTTTAATATTCTTTGCTCTTCAACTTCTATCAGGCGCTTAGCTTTGATGTTAATATTCTTTGCTCTTCAACTTCAATGAGGCGCTTCGCTATGTTGTAGAACATTTTGACATTTTGTTTTTATTTAGCCCGGATTAACACGATATTACTTATACTACCTACTATATTGACTATACAATTACATCAATGTGCTTAACAAGTTAGTTTTCGGAGACAACTACTAGAAGCAGGTTCAACATTCAAATTGGAGAACGGTGACCTTGAGAGCAATGTTTATTTTACTGTTTTTGCACAGGAGCAATTACTTACATATCTTATCTGCTTAAAGATCGAAAATATAATATTGTTGGGTATCTAAATTACCTACCTATATAGGCTACGTATATTTTAATATACATGCATATTTTATTGCATTTAAGTATTATTTTAATTTTACCTACGTAGGAAAATGTCCGCATAGCTAGGTAGGTGTAGATACCGTGTCCGTTATATGCTTTGGTCGTCAATTAGTGATGCTCAGTGTCCCTAGTCGTGACTCGCTCCTGCTTCGCACGGTTTAACGACTTGACAAAACAATAAGATTTCTTAATTAAAATGATCAAATATTACTATTAATGTTTTACACACGAAGACTTTTCGGAATAAATTCTATATTTGGATGGTGAAAACCGTATCATAATCCGTTCCGCAGTTTACAAGAACACGCGGACAAACACGAAAGGCGATCCTAACTTGTAATATTGTTTATAGTACATTATCAATCAATAAAATGTTTTTATTACCTATGTGGCAGGGACAATCGTACAAAATAAGGCCGACGAAATACGACACTGCACAAGCAAATGCGTAAAAAAAGACTAAATATCCTTTAGTTCTAAATCCCTATATCGCCAATTTCCTCTGCCCTAGCCTGGTTGATGGGAGGTAGACTCTTCAGGGTGCTGTCTAGGAGCTCCACCGACGAGGTGAAGATGTGGGTGTTGCTGTACAGGGTCCAGAGTAGAAGCGCGAAGAATATCAGCTTGATGAAGCGGTCGGCGAAGTAACGGCTGGAAGAAATTAATAAGGGAAATTAAGTAAGTTTTATTTTACCAGTCTTCAGAGAGACCACTTTTTTGAGCGTCATCCAAGGTCATACACGTCAAACAGGGCAACCCTCTGAACTGTTAATAATCGTAAAAAGCTCCTCCAGGTACAGTCAGCGACAAAACTCGAATAACACTTGAGTTTTGTTAATCTGAATCGTTGAGCTAAATATTCAATTAAAACCGGAACAGAAGCAAAAAAGTCTCGCAGCTATTATAGTTATGAAATGCTGAAATACAATATATCGAATAATTTTGTGATGATCTGTAAAAGTTACATTTTTAATGGGGAAGGCAAGTGTCAAAATGGCGCTGTTGTAGCTGTTTCCCAACACAAGGTAGGTAATAATAAAAGGCGTGAGGTGAGGTTATTTTATTTATGCAAAAATGACGCGCTATTCGTAGAGATTTATTTAAATTAAACTGACTTCGAGGTTATGTCGGAAGCATTTTAAAGAAAGTGATTACAAGGAAATATTTAAGGTTCGAAATTCTGACACTTTCCATGTCCACTTTCCATAAGCATGGCATCCGTAGGTACTTTGGCTTAGCATAATTCCTGCCACTGTTGCACAACTGTCAAATTTCAAATGCTAGATCGAGACGGAAATCTAAGCCAAAGCACGTGCTAGGCAACGTTTATTATACCTACTCGTTTTGATTAACACCTAAATGAACGCGTAAATAAAAACGCGCTGTTCAATTTTCAACGCTTGGCCTAGCACCGAAAGTTGAAAATCCAACAACGCGCTCTAATTAGGCAACATATTATTATTTAGGTGTCGGAACACGGTCCTTAAACTTACATCTTATGCAGCTTCTTTGCTCTAGGCAGGTTGGCGGGATCCTCCTTACAGCAAAACTGCCGTGTCCCCAACACATAGTTCTTCAGATACTCGTCAGGGTCTAGCTGGGATGGGTCAGTATAGAACGTGTCATTGTCTGCAGCAGTGATCCTGGTCCGAAGACTCTTGTAGTTCGTGTTCCTGAAGTGCCACTCCTTGGTGGTGTAGTACTGGAGGACGTTGAGGCCGTGGCTTATGCGTTTTTGGAGGTTTATCATGCTGGAATTGAAGATTGGGTATTAGGGGATTGGAAGAAATAGGTAAGCAATGCCTTTGTAATAATCAAAAGTTATAATGAAATCGTTTCTCTATAATTATGGTGTTTCAAAATGAACCCGACAAACTTTATGGAGTGCTACACCTAAACCTTCCTCATTAAGGTTTTGAAAGGGATAATACAGTATTTTTATCTCACGAAGCGACAGCGACGCTCGCTTTACTTTTGGTTACCAAACACGGTGTGAATGTTACCAAAAGTAAGCGAGAGTCGCATCGTGAAAAAAAAAATTATAACTTTAAAGATTTGTCTGTTTTTAACATGCTATGATGCCACATGCCACCAACCGTGGCGAATGTAATTGACGATCAAAGTGTTATTCTACTTTGAATCAGAGCTAAATACTCTGGAACATGACTCGATTTAGTTACTCTTGTTATTTCCTGGACATGAGTTTTAACACTATACTCCGAGAGCCCAGAACACAGAAAGACCTGAACTGATAATTATCTAAGGATATTATACGCTCATAACATAACAGTACAGTCTTCGTTCCTAGTAGAAACAGCAGAGCATCTAGATTACCAAGTAAGCTGGCACAATATGACTGACGAACCTAACGAGCTGATGAGTTGCGAATATACATATATTTCTACATTTATCTTCGACTTAAGATGAACGAAAAATGCCGTGAGGAATGGTAATCAGTGATCAACACTCGTCTGGTCGGAGAATCCTGCGAATCCTGCCTTGGATGGAGCACGGAGTAACTTATCACCCTGTTTTTCCATACCCAAAAGGGCCTGCAGATTATCATAGGCTGGTATACTTATTATTACATACCATATACATAGCCTAATCAGTCCATAATGTTCCCACTGCTGGGACACAGGCCTCCTCTCTGTGAGAGGGAGTGGGCCGTAAACCACCACGCGGGCCCAGTGCGGGTTGGTAGATGTCACATGTCTTCGAATTGTTGGTTGGTTGGTTGTTGTTGATGTTTTCCTTCACCGTTTTGAGAGCAGTGGTGATGAAATAATTTATACAAAGTAAAGCACCTATCAGGGTTCGAACCTACGACCTAACTACGTATCTTTTTTTTTTTATTGCCGGGCTGGAAAATCCTCATGGATGTCCTCCGCCCTGGGGTGGGCGGAGGGGTCTGTCAGACTCTTACTGACTAAAAACCACCCCGTTGTTCCCTTCCCACACTTGCACCGAGGATCTTGGGAGCTAGTATTACTACCGTGATCCCCGGCTAGTGCCGGCCCGCCTCTGCGGGCCACCTCAAGTCTGCGGGGGGGTGAGGTGGTAGACCCCCCCCGCGACGTCTTAAAGGGGCGCGCGTGGAACACTACGCGCCGCCACCTCGGGTCCAACCTAACTACCTACCTATCTTAACTCGTAAGTCGCGGTTGTTGCCATGGGGCCACCACTGCTCTCCATTAGGAAACCAGTGGTATTATTACATAGTACATACTTAACATAAAATCACGCCTGTAATCCCCGAAGGATTAGGCAGAAATGTATCTATAATACACCCTGCACATTTCGCCAGGTAAGTCACCGCCATCAACTGGGCACAACTGCAGACACCGGGCTGCTGCTGGGAAATTCCTAATGGAAAACCCAAATAACACTGCCCGACCTGGGAATCGCACCCAGGGTCCTACTTAATTATTATACGTATTTTTGTTTCTGACCGTGACTTTGACCGCGTGAAATTTCGGCCCGCAACCCTCTGCGTCGCATCGCATCGCCCGCCCGCGCTATTAGGTACTTCGTTTTCGCTTAGCTATCTTTCTGCCTTTTTCTCTTTTTGCACGGGTCGTAGCGTGATGTCAAATTAACCTATCTATAACCTTCCTCAAGAAATGGTCTATCCAATGCAAAAATAGCTTATCAAATCCGACTCGTAGTTTTAGAGATTGACTTTTTGAAGTGAAAACTTCTTTAGGCTCGTTGAGCACTGTTTGGTGAACAAAAATCATGGAACTCGCGTTATCGTCACCGAATGCTTTCCATGAGCTATATATTTGTATACTGCGTATATATGTGTACTTTTTTGGTGACCGTCACCGTTCATATTATTTAATGTAGGTAAAGAAGATTAGTATAGATGAAAAAGTGATTAGACTTACAAAGTCTTCTTCCCCAGTAGGAACAGCAGAGCATCGACCAAGTAAGCTGGTACAATATGACTGACGAACATGTCGAGCTGGTGAGTGATCTTGTAAGACTTGATGGAGCCTCCGGGGTACCACAGCGCCACGGTGTAAGGGAACTCGTTCACCCATTTCTCTCCTGAAATAATAAGTGAAAACGTCGAGATAGCAATATCGACACAGAGTATCAAACAAACTCTACTTTCCGAGTATGAGAAATTAAATAGGTACCTACTTACTTACTTAGTAGATTGTTATACAAGGGTCGAAAGGAATTGGTGACTTTCACCCGTGTTAAATTCATTATGATTATAAGGAACAAAAAATGTTTTTCTAAAATATGAAGTGTATGAATACAATAGGGTACCTATTTTATTTTCTTGTTTGCTCTCCACCTTTCTTAAAATCATTGTAAGTATGTATTTAAATATCTTTCCTTTGAAATTTCTGGTAAAAGATTTTTGATTACTGTATTTGCCTCGTCTTTAACCGAATCTACACCCTAATTGCGTAACATAGTTTGAATCACAATCCGAGAGTTGGTCTCGGATTGTCTGCTCCATTTATTTGAAAAATTCGTCCGTAAATTGATACACCGCGTCACCGCCGCCGCCGCACACTGGTCCCGAATGATAAAAAAGTGGACATTAAGAAATTTTTGACAGAAGGTCAACGGATTCGGCTGATTTTTTTTTTGTAGACAGCTGATGCAATTACAAATCACTTTTATAGATTGAGTTTTTGCCAAATAAGCCGTATTGTCAGAGAAAAAAAATATTGAAATATTTTTTGTATGAAAGAAATCCTAATTTTGTCTTTATCTTCCAAGATTCAAACGTATTCAAAATAAAACTTAGCGCAGCTTGTAGAGGTGCTAATTGCTAAACCACTTTGTCATAGACACTCTTCTGCGATTTTGTGCTCCTTTTGAGTTACAGGCACTTTAAATATTTTTAGTATAAAAAAATTCTAATTTTGTCTTTATGTTCCAAGATTCAAACGTATTCAAAATAAAACTTAGCGCAGCTTGTAGAAGGGCTAATTGCTCACCACTTTGTCATAGACACTCTTCTGCGATTTTGTGCTCCTTTTGAGTTACAGGCACTTTAAATATTTTTTGTATAAAAAAAATCTAATTTTGTCTTTATCTTCCAAGATTCAAACGTATTCAAAATAAAACTTAGCGCAGCTTGTAGAAGGGCTAATTGCTCACCACTTTGTCATAGACACTCTTCTGCGATTTTGTGCTCCTTTTGAGTTACATGCACTTTAAATATTTTTTGTATGAAAAAATCCTAATTTTGTCTTTATCTTCCAAGATTCAAACGTATTCAACCTATATTATTATATAGGTTTGTATTTTGACGGTCCTAAGCCCGTTAAAGTACGAAGGAAAAGTTTTAATTGCAATTTATACCTTTTTATCATTCAGCGTTTCCGACGCATTCACTAGCGTTAGATGACCAAATATAGCCCAAATTGTAAGTAATCGGCTAATTAAGCAATGACTCATTACCAAAAAATGCTTATAATCTGAATATGAGTCACACAATAAATTACCTGTACCTGAACATGTCTGTACACGTTTTGAGATATCCAAGTTGTTTATTTGATATATTTAAAATAAGACTTTTTTTAATAGAAAGACATTTATAAGAGTTACTTATTAATGAAGAAAATGTTATTACATCTTAGTCTATCTTTAACAAGATTATTTCTAATCCGCCTGAATTAATTTTTTAACTCTGAAAATACGGCTTATTTAACAAAAAATACATCTTTAAAAGTTATGACAAAGTGGTGAGCAATTAGCACCTCTACAAGCTGCGCTAAGTTTTATTTTGAATACGTTTGAATCTTGGAAGATAAAGACAAAATTAGGATTTCTTTCATACAAAAAATATTTCAATATTTTTTTTCTCTGAAAATACGGCTTATTTGGCAAAAACTCAATGTATAAAAGTGATTTGTAATTGCATCAGCTGTCTACAAAAAAAAAATCAGCCGAATCCGTTGACCTTCTGTCAAAAATTTCTTAATGTCCACTTTTTTATCATTCGGGACCAGTGTGCGCCGCCGCCGCGGGCCGTCCCGCTTAAGGCTCCGTGCACGAAATAAACTCTTTTTCGTCAATTTCTTATCTAATTGTGAGAAAGCTTGAAATAATTGAAACATTAGGTCTGTGTACCTGTAGAAGTACAGTTTTCGTGGTTATAAACCATTCATGTCAGTCACAGCACCTGTTAAAAGTTTCATCACTTTTGAGCTCTCGAAAATATAGTATATTGCGCCTTTCATTTAATTAATGAAAATATTGTATAATCGAATAAATAAATTTTGATTTTATCTCAAGGATAGCTGAAGCCCAGTGTGTGATTTTTAAATTTCTTGATATGGTTTGCTAAATAATAGGAAAAAATGCATTAATGACTGGGTTTAAAAAAAAAATAGGTTTTTTCAACATTATTTTTCTGCTATATTTTGTATCAAAGTTGAAAAAAGTGCTTTTCCCCATATGAAAGTAGACCATATAATAATGTTGATAATATTTTCTTATTTTCAAAATCAAAAGTGGTGTCTTGTAAAAAGATGATCAAACGTCAGTCTCGCGTCATTTTTCGGAAAACTTGTTGCGAACATTAGTGATTTTCCATGAATACTTAATCTATTTGAAAAATCCCTCTCCGCCACATGCAAAACAAAGAACTCGAAATTTGAAATCACAAATAATTTTGTTTAGATTCTTTTTCCCTTTCTCACAACCAATGAACAAAATTGATCAAAATCAGCCGATTTCGTGCACGGTCCCTTAGAAGGTTTTTTTTTTTAATCACACTGGCTGTTTATTAGGCCCAGTGCACACCGCTGGCAGCGCGGTAGACCGCATTTCCTTGAAACGCGTTGGCGGATTCCGCGGGCCCCGAGCGGCGCACACTGGTCCCGAATGATAAAAAAGTGGACATTAAGAAATTTTTGACAGAAGGTCAACGGATTCGGCTGATTTTTTTTTTGTAGACAGCTGATGCAATTACAAATCACTTTTATAGATTGAGTTTTTGCCAAATAAGCCGTATTTTCAGAGAAAAAAAATATTTAAATATTTTTTGTATGAAAGAAATCCTAATTTTGTCTTTATCTTCCAAGATTCAAACGTATTCAAAATAAAACTTAGCGCAGCTTGTAGAGTAACTCTTACAAATATATGAAATTATCAGTATCAAATAAACAAACAAGGAAATCTCAAAACGTGTTCAGACATGTTTATGTACAGGTAAGTTATTGTGTGACTCGTATGTAAATTTTTTTTTGTATAGAGTCATTGCTTAATTACCCTATAAGTGACGATTTCGGCTCTATTTGGTCATCTAGTCGAACGCGTCGAAAACGCTGAATGATGAATAGGTATATAAATTGCAATTAAAAATTCCCTTTGTAGTTTTGCGGTATTTATGTAGGAGCACATCTTAGTATGTTTTATTTTCTCGTGACTCATCCAAATTGCAAGAATATTTGGCTCATTATCTAACTACCCCATTAAGTAATGAGGTAGTTAGGTAATGAGCCATTATCTAACTACCCCATTAAGTAACGGGATAGTTGGGTAATGAGTCATATATCAATAGTATAAGGGCAAGCGGAACCCGTTTTTGTTCATTACGCGTCTTGTGCTCGTAAAAACAACACAATTTTTTATCAACTATCACTATCATTGTAACTTTTATTTATTTGCCTGTAACATTTTTGTATCAAAATGACTACATTTGTGACTAATTTAGACATTTTTTCTTTATTGAGTAATAGTGGGTGCCTTAAAAATAGTGATTTACTGTGTCAAACCATTATAAATCGTATTTCAAGTGAAATTCCAAACGAAGAGCTCAGTATTATCAAAAAGTTTTGCCAAAATTATACGTCAAACCTAGCTAGAAGATGGGACAATTCAGGTAGAAACGAAAGATTTGGTGTTAAAAACAAGGAGTGGTTGGAGTCTAAAATTTTGTGGCCAACTATAACTTCTGTGAATTTTCCTATGTTGTTTGATCCAGAATATACCATAGAGGACATTTCAGTAGACGTAGAAGAGCATAATTTATCGTACGAAGAGGAAGCGGGTGCATCTACATCAGAAGCTACCACAAATACTCCCAGAACTAGAAATAAACGACCATTTGAAGATTTAACAAATAAGCAGAAGAAAAGACGTTCTTTGTCTCTTTTGGAGCATTCCGAAGAAGAGCTGTTCTATGCTCTTATTGCTAAACTTAATGAAAACGGGCGCACTGTTTGTTCTAAAGTTATTAAGTGCCTCTCAAATAAGCCAGAAAAGGTGCAAGAAGTAAGTGACTTTTTATATAAAGCTTCTGATAAATCGATTTCCGAGGAAGACACCTTAGCTCTTGCCACAGCATTGAGTTTATCAAAATGGCAATATCTAACTTTGAGGTCCATTTTAAGTACAAATGGCACAGCGGCTTTTCCATCTTACCAGAAGTTACTGTTGAAGAAGAAAGAATGCTATCCAGCAAAAGAAGATATTGTGATATCGGAGTCAGGAGCTAAAATTAAGTTACAGGCAGTTCTAGATTTAACTGCCGAGAAGATTTTGAAAGTGACTGGTTCAAATATTAATGGTGGTGTTTTGAAGCTAGTTAGTAAATGGGGCTGTGACGGAGCTTCTTCACAAAGTTGTTACAAACAAAAACCAACTGGTGACATATTTTCAGAATCTTCTGTATTTATGGTTAGTTTTGTGCCACTTCGCCTTATGAGTGACAACGATGTGATAGTATGGGAAAATCCGCGCCCTTCTTCAACAAACTATTGCAGACCAATTATGTTCGAATTCAAACAAGAAACAAAAGAATATATTCAGCAAGTAGAAGCAACATTACAAGAAGAAATTCAGAACCTTCTACCAACAAAGTTATTTGATGGCGAATTTGAAGTATTTCATGAATTGCATATGACGATGATCGACGGCAAAGTATGCACGGCACTTTCACAGACACAGTCTGCAGCCAATTGCAACATTTGCTTAACAAATCCGAAAGATATGAACAACTTGAACCTCGTTTTTAACAAACCAGAAAACCATGATATGTACAAATATGGTTTATCTTCACTTCACATGTGGTTGCGATGCATGGAATGTATTTTGCACATATCTTACAACTTAGATTTCAAAAAATGGGCGGCTCGGGGTGAGGACAAACTGCTCCGAAAATCAAGAAAAGAGTTAACGCAGCATGAGTTTTTTGTTGTAACTGGCTTAATGATTGATATCGTCAAACAAGGCTTTGGGACAACAAACGATGGCAATACAGCTCGACGGTTTTTCAATGATTACGCTCTCCGCTCAAGGGCTCTTGGCGCCGCGGCGCCAAGAGCCCTTGAGCGGAGAGTCGCGCGGCGGCCCGTAGCTACTCCGAGCTTGCCCATGTCATTTAGTGCTGATCGATATAATGACGTGAAGATACATCGTATAAACATACATAATTATGTTTGCACTAAGTTAATTTACTTTTCCTCGCTCAACACACGACCACACTAGTTAAAAATCCAGGCATCTGACCGCCAGCCAGCCGGGCGCGGGGTAGTGCGGCGGAGCGCAGAGCAGCGCGGCGGCGACTGGAGCAGTCGCGCGCATGCTCTTGTAGTAAGCTTGAGGGCGCTCCGAGCACCACGTGCGAATTTATTATTATATTGACCGTATTTCAAAGTAGTTAAGGTTTATATTAAATTTTTGTCTTCAATTACTCTCCGCCGCGCCTCCAGCGGTGTGCGCTGAGCCTTATACACGCACAAGACCGCAGCATTTATTTTTTATTTTTATCGATATTTTTTTTATTATGTAAAATTTTTGGTGGCCTCCTAACCAAAATAATATTAACACATTATGGATCACTGTTGTCCGAAATAAATACATTTTAATTTAATTTGTGTATGGAACTTTTTGTACAATAAATAAATAGGGTAATGTAGCATACCTAATTGAATAATTTCAGCCCATGTCAAGTTGATTACACCGGATAATGTCAGGTTGTATAGCTGCGTGTCTTTAGGCCTGCAAAAAAAAAAACAGTAGATCAGGTATGGGCAACCTTTGACATGTTGAGCGCCAAACTTTAGCGTGCAAATACGTTCGCGGGCCGCGTTTAACAGTACTTAGTGCATTTTAAAGTAGTGATAATATTTTTTGCGATAGATATTAGACATGAAATAATACGACAATGTTATTATAGTACAATTTACTAAAATAACAAAATGAAATTAGAAAAATGGTATATTATAATTAAATCGTTAAATTTGCAATTGTTACAAACTGCGAAAGTTAAATACACCGAAATCAATGAGACACTTGAGCTTGAATTTGGGAAACTAATCCATCGATGTTTGGATTAATTCCACTGATACAAAGACGTAAAGAATTTTCCAAATTATCGTCAGTCAGTCTTGTACCATGTGTTGATTTATTAACTTTCATCTATGAAAAGAACTGTTCGCATTTATAAGTACTGCCAAACGCACAAATCAATCTTCTTACGAATTTTCTAAACTGCGGAAAATTGTCTTTTTCTAGGTATTTTTTGTAGAAATCGCACAACTCTACGTCTTCAAATTTGGATTTTAGGAGTGAGTTTTGTTGAATCTCGATTAACTCCATTTGTAAGTGTATTGGAGCATTTTGGACATTACATTTTGTAGGAGTAGCAAATAAACTGAAACAGTATTCCATGTTTTTGAAGTCGCTAAATCTGTTCGAAAATTGTTCCGACAGTAACTTGAGTTCTTCAGCATATTGAGCATAAGCAATATTTTCATACGCAGAGAGCGTGTTGAAATGGTAACTCTTACCAGACAGCATCTGTGACTCCCACAAGCGTAGTTTGATCTGAAACGCTTTCAAATGGCTGTACAAATCATTTACTAACTGTCCTTGTTTTTGAAGTTTCAAATTTAAATCATTCAAATAGCCTGTAAGATCGACCAGAAATGCTAAGTCACATATCCATTTTGGGTCACTTAATTCAGATAGTGGTTTATCTTTTATTTGCATAAAGTCTGCTATCTCATTTCTAAGCTCGTAAAATCGTTTCAACATTTTTCCTTTGCTCAGCCATCTGACTTCACAATAATATGTTACGTCCTTATATTCAGCTGATATTTCATCCAAAAACGCCTTGAACTGACGATGGTTAAGTCCTCAGGATCGAATAAAGTTGATGGTTTTTACTACCACATTCATAACATTCTGGAGTCGAATGGACATAGAACACAAGTTCTGTTGGTGGATAATGCAATTTTTTTTTGACTATCAAATCATCTTTTTGCACATTTAATTCAAAATTCCGATGAAACCTTTACGTAAGCCGACCATAGAAGGTGCACCATTAGTGCATACTCCAATTAATTTTGACCATGGCAAGCCAAAACTTGTGAATACCTTTTGAACTTTACAATAAAAATATCCTCTCCTGTAGTGGTTCCTTTAAGCGGCTGTAAAGCAAGCAATTCCTCAGTAACAGTGAACTCCTTATCAACACCTCGAATAAATATAGCCAGTTGAGCTGTGTCAGACAAATCGGTGCTCTCGTCTAATGCTATGAAAAATGATTCAAAACCAGCCATGCGGTCAGTCAATGTTGTTTTTATAATTATATTCATATTCATTTATTCACATTTAAACAGAGTAAGTATAATCGGTGGTTTTACATGTTACATTATTTGGTCTTATATTCTATTGAGCCTTATTATGCTTATTACGCATGTGAAGGTTAATCATGCAAGATAATAATTATAATGTAGCTTATTAAATTTATATAAAGAAAAAAAGAAAAGAATGGTAATTAGTCATATTCAATATCTATAAGTCTCTGACATTCAATCGTGCTGTACGTTAAATCCAGTCGTTTATTGAGTAAATCATTTTTTCCAGTAGTAGCTCTTTAAGCTTTTTCTTAAATTTTGGCAGAGGCAGATCTTTAATGTCTGATTGTAACCTATTATTAATTTTTACACACATAGCTGAACAGTTTTTTTTAAATACAGCAGTCTTTGGTGCACATTCTAGCACTAGTCGCTGACCATGCCTTGATTTACGAGGATGGGTATTATCACGTGTATAAATATCACTAGCCCTTAAAAATAGGTCAGAATTTGATTTCACGAACACACAAATTTCAAAAATGTACATAATCGGTAAGGGTAATATTTTAAGTTTATAAAATTGAGGTTTACAAGACTCATATGGAGGAATGCCAACAATTGCTCTTACACAACGTTTTTGGGATAGAAACGCCCTCTGGTATACTGTTGAGTTTCCCCACAGTATTAGTCCGTAACGTAACACCGAAGCTATACATCCATGATATGCCAACAATATTGTGTTGTTGTATTTCTTAGTCTGTTTAAAACATACACGAAACTGTTTACTTTCTTGCAGACTCCATCAACATGTGCTTTCCAATCTAGGTACTTGTCCATGCATATGGTGAATCCAAGAAATCGCACATTGGTAGATTCATTAATTTTTGTACCATCATATGAAATATGCCTTGGGATGATCTTAGATCCACGAGTTTGAAACTGCATAAAAGTCGTCTTGCTGATATTTACCTGCAAATTGTTCCTTACTAACCATCCTATAATATTAACTTTGTTAGCTTAGTTGTTTAACTTTGTGCATGTTGTGGTCTCCTGTAAGTGAAGGAGTACACTTACTTATTTCCTGATGTAACTCTTTATTTATGTGTCATGTATTGTGTACATCTTTTGTTGGAGATCCTAAATAAATAAATAAAATATAACTAAATCAATAGTGTTATTTATATCAATGTCAAGGTTATTATTAATTATACTGTCGTATGTTAATATTATAGAGATGTTATCCGCAAATAGTATACATTTATTAGTAGTAATGTCAGGTAAATCATTAATATATATAATAAAAAGGAGGGATCCGAGGATACTTCCTTGCGGGACACCGTAACTGTTTATTCGATACTCAGACCTCTCCTGTTTTACTACGGCGTTTTGCTCCCAAGATATTTCAACACATTGTTCACGATTGTCTAAGTATTCTTCTAACCATTGTAGAGCTGGGCCTCTGATACCATAGTTATCTAACTTTTTTATGAGCAGTTCATGAGAAACAAAGTCAAACGCTTTTGACATGTCATAAAAAATTGCGATTGCCTGCTTTTTCCTATCAACATTTATTAGAATATTGTGTACTAAATCATATGCGGCAAGTGTCGTTGATTTACCCTTTTGAAAGCCATACTGTTCCTTTTTAATTAGTTTATACTTATCTAAATACAAAGATAACCTTCTATGTATTGCCTTTTCAAATACTTTCGAGATAATAGGGATTAAGGCTATGGGTCTATAGTTACTCATTTCTGTTTTATCTCCTTTATTATGCAATGGCTTGACTACTGACTTCTTTAACCGACTGGGAAAAATTCCTTGCTCGAAAGATAAATTTATTAGATAACTTAGCACGGGGACAATACCTACGACGCATTTTTTTAGAATGTTAGTTGTAATACCATCATAACCAACAGATGTAGCATTATTTAATGACCTAATAACATTTATTGTATCATTAGCCATCATTTCTATACGTCGAACAACAGTTCGTCTTGACAAACAAATTTTTTCAAATTCATTTTTCTTTTCAGGACACAAAATACTGCAAACTTCTAACATACACTCCTTGATAAATTCTCCTTCGGCAAATGGTTTTAATGCCTTTGCCAATTTTGAGCTAACTATAAAACTAGCTTTTACAACATTATCAAGTTGTGTTCTTTGTTTATGAAACATTTGTTGCTGTTTTTCCAAATTTGCGATAAGCTTCTGGATTTTTTCTGTTCTTAATTGTCCTGTCAGTGAGTGCAGCGTAGCATGCTTAGCTGAGTAATGCCTCTTTATATTGAATTCTTTCATTACTGAAATGGATTCATTAAACAGCAAACAAATAGGCTTACCATTGTGCAAGATAAAAAATAATTCTTCAGTCCATTTTTCTTGAAACTGGCGACCCTCTGTATCTACTTTTCGTTTCTTTCCACCAGACATCATTTTTGTTTACTTTTCGTTCAATAAACTTAATAACAAACTATAGTTAGTAACCACTCAAGATGCACCCAAAGTCACAAAGCAAGTTGACGGCTCGAGCAGTTCGCTAGGATATCGCTTGTCCAAGTTATCACCTCGGTAGCTCAAATAGAACTGAACAAACGTTCGGGCCATCTTATATATAAATCCACTTATATAGGCAAAATGAAGGAATAATCTGGAATAAACTAGTTTAGAATAATTGAGAACCAATAAAGGCTCTTACAAACACACGCGATATCGCGGGCGCGACTTGCACCGACAAAGGAATTGTCTTTGTCGGTGCCTGTCGCGCCCACGATATCGCGTGAGTGTGTAAGAGCCTTAAATCTTTTGATGTGTCGCCCGTGAGGCGGCAAGCCTCAAAGAATTTGATCGCGCAAGCCGAGTGGCGGCGATTATCAAAGAGTGAGGCGGCAAACATCAAAGGATTTGATGTTTGCCACCTCACTGTCACTCCCGTGAGTATAAGTACCTAATGAAATATTTTTTAAATTAGGTTTTTTCTAAATATCTCGCGGGCCGGATAATATCTTACAGCGGGCCGGTTGTTGCCCATACATGCAGTAGATACACGACGATGTTTCAAGGAATGCTGTAATAAGTTTGTTGTGTCTTCACGACTAAGTATAGCCCGATTCAAACTTTATGGCGGCTCGGAACATGAGGCGAGTTGCTGCGCAGTAACAAATTCATGTGTCAGCGGAGGTGAGCGGTGGGGTACTGCGCAACGAGTAGCGCACTGCAGAGCCGCCATTCTTAAAGTTTGACGCGTACTATACTTCTGACTTCAGGTAGGTACTAAAGCTACCTGGATTGTCACATGTGACAAGAAAAATATTAAGCCATCGTTACCACGGATGTTTTTTTAAGGCGACATTTTTTTACCGTAGGTACTCTGGATTTTGAACGCTCAGCATAGCGCCGAAAGTTGAAAATCCTACTGCTTTTACATCGCGCTAGGATGCCGACTACCGAGAGTTGATAATCCAGAGTACGGTAAAAAAAATGGCGCGTTAAAACCAGTCGTGTGTATGTGGGCATAAGTATGAATTTGGATGGCCAGGTCACCGCAAGATTGTGAGAACTAGCGGTATTACTTCCATTAGATTATAAGCTGTCGAAAAATTGTGTACTGGGTGAAATGGGTTAGGTTAGGTTAGAACTGTGACCAACCGCGAGCGAGCCGAGCGAGCGCACATACACAATCGCGCGACATATTTAATTATAGAAGAAAGAAAGAAAGATTGAAAATACGTTTACTTGCGGTAAACATAACGCAAAGGAGGAACACAAACACAAAAGAACAAGTTGGCGAAAAATATGCGTCACATCTACGCAAAACGGCCATCGCTGGCCAAGGTGCTCGAAGCTAGGCAGGCTATTTAGTATTAGCGCAAGCTGCGTCACGTCGCAAGCAAGTTTGATACCAGTTCACAATTTGTCGGTTTCCCATGGATAGATTGTAACTATCGAAAATAATGCGTTAAATTGTAAATGGTTTGTTGCAGTTCACAATTATTCGACAGTATGTATTCTAATGAAAATAATACCGACAGGTTATAAACTAACGAAGTTCATATTTGTACGGTGACAGCCATGCAAGCAAACTAAAGAAAATACGAATGGATTGTGTGAGAGATGCTAGGAAGGAAGTAAACATTGAAATCACGGCTACTAGAGTGGAGATGTCGTTATGGAATCAGACCGGAGAGTTTTTAAGATAACCATTAATGTACTTACTTGTCTTGAGCAGTGACGTAAGCTATCAGGATGCAAGCATTGGCGACCACGTCGACAGAAATGGCGTCCGCTTTGTAGGAAGGCTCGCAGTGCATGGTACGAATAACGCCTGGAAATGTTATCATTGTTACTTGTTAAATTGACAGCGCCTTTATATCCTATACATATAGAGGTAGGTTAACCAATAATGATTCCTTCTTCAATGTTAATCTTAGTCCGTAAATATTCAAAGCAATAGTAACTTACCTTTTCCACTACCGATGACCAATCCTGTCGGACCGTTCAGGTTGTCCACCCAACCAGGAATGGGTTCCTTCCACGCCGCAGTCACTGCAAATATAAGGATTTTGAGGAGGGCCAGGCACACGGGCGTAGCTACCGCCGTATCAGCGGTATCAATGATAGACACGGGGACCCCCAGCTACAGGGACCCCCACGTGTGTGTATATTATCCAAAACCTCAAATTCTTATTGATAAAAGACCGGTAATTAATGAAAATATAATATATAATATAACCCAGCATGCTATTTTATTTATTTTGTAAGAAAAAATACCTTCCTTTTGAGCTCTTCAGTAGTCGGTTAAAGTGGATCTACAGCTGTAGCCCGTGAAATTAAAATTTTCTTACGTTTTTTGCTATTTGCAGGTCAGTGTCAGGTTGTACCTTGATACAAGACTTTATCAGATAAGTATTTGCAGAATTATAATCATTAGAAGCATTAATACACCTCTCTAAGTTAGATTTGTTCCATTGAATGACTTATCATGAATTCATGACATTGCGGGAACAAATCTAACTTAGAGAGATGTACCTATTAATTTATAATTCTGTAAATACGTATGTTCCTCATTTCTTCCCGTGGGTAAAAGCCGATTATGGGTCTTACTAGAGAATGGGCAGCAGCGTTCTCTATGCGTTTTAACACCATACTGCGATCGCCAACCCGCCTGCCAAGCGTGGCGATTATGGCAAACACCCCCCCTTAGAGGGAGGCCTATGTCCAGAGCAGTGGACGTCTTTTGGCTGAAATGATGTTGAATGATGAATACATTTATGTTAAAGTCGCGAATTATATTTTGATCAAGACACTGACACTGACTTGCGAAAAACGTAAGAAAATTTGAATTTCGCGGGCTATAGCTACGGATTCATCATAAAAAGGACCCCCCAACATGTTTTGATACCGGTCCCCTTTAAGACTAGTTACGCCACTGGCGAGTGGACTGCAAACATCATTATCATTTTCAACTTAAAAGCGATGCTATAAGAGTCTCTCTTCGAGCTACTTGCTCAAGTTCGCACTTAAGTTCGCAATGCGGTGTATTTCACGCGCTTGCTTTTTATTTAGCATTCCCGAACTAGTACGGGAATGAGTGTTATCAGCTGTAATAATTATATACTCGTCAAAGATGTGTGTAACTGTGTAAATAAATAAAATGTGATATATAAACTTTATATTTCTTCAAGTTATTTATTTTTGTCTACTAATTAACTTTAATTAGTATTCTACAATTAAAAATATTCAGTTTTTTTTAGTATTGGGATATTTTTGTCGACATATTTAATTATAGAAGAAAGAAAGAAAGATTGAAAATACGTTTACTTGCGGTAAACATAACGCAAAGGAGGAACACAAACACAAAAGAACAAGTTGGCGAAAAATATGCGTCACATCTACGCAAAACGGCCATCGCTGTCGCCGTTATTTTGACGTTTATAGCCCTTGGTTTGTTCAAAAGGTCTATAGTAGTACTAACCTATAGACGGCCTGGCAATGGCCAAAGGGAACTTGCCGGCGTACTCTGCCACCAAGTCCTCGGTTATAGCCTTAGTGTACGAATATGTGTTGGGCTCTGACGATATTAACCTGGAATTTAGAAGAACAAGGTTTAAAGAAGTAGTAGTGACAAATATCTCGCTGGCATTCCCGTAAGGGTTAATAGGCTACAGATGTGTTTCGCACACTGCTAGTTATATTTAAGTCCTATAATGTACATAAAAGGTGCGAGCATATTGCCATAAACCAGGCATAAATTTAGACACCAAACTGTCGCTGAGAAACTCCTAAAATCTAATAATAAAAAACCGGCCAAGTGCGAGTCGGAATCGCGCACGAAGGGTTCCGTACCATTATCTATAAAAATGGCAAAAAATGACGTTTGTTATATGGGAGCCCCCTTAAATATTTGTTTTATTTTAATTTAATAATTTATTTTTAAAGTGAATATATAACTAAATATTCTGTCAAAATTTCAAGCGTCTACCTGTTGCCGTTATCAATATCGAGCAAAAACGAGCAAAAAAATCACGTTTGTTGTATGGGAGCCCCCTTAAATATTGATTTTATTCTGTTTTTTAGTATTTGTTGATATAGCGGCAACAGAAGTACATCATCTGTGAAAATTTCAACTGTCTAACTATCACGGTTCATGAGATACAGCCTGGTGACAGACGGACAGACTGACAGACAGACAGACGGCGGAGCCTTAGTAATAGGGTTCCCGTTTTACCCTTTGGGTACGGAACCCTAAAAAGCAACAGAAATAGCAACAGATGCTTATAGTCATCTGCCAAAGTTCAATAAGAGGCATCACAGATGCGTTGCCATTCCTGAGACAAAGCTGAACCGTCCAAAGTGCCAGTGATTACTACGGCATTGGCACCCATACTCTTCCAACCAGAATACAACAACGCTGCGTGGCGGCAGAAAACGGGTGAGGTTAAGATAACGAGCTCCTTCACAGAGAGCTCTACTGTAGTCTGTGCCAAAACTATCTAATAAAACTGTAAACAAATCCAGTTTAGGTTCGTACGCACGTCACTTACTAAAGGGAATTAGGATATGAAGTATATCTCACCACATTTCCAACATCATCATCATCATCATCTGCCTAGCCTTTTCCCAACTATGTTGGGGTTGGCTGCCAGTCTAAGCGGATGCAGCTGAATACCAGTATTTTACATGGAGCGACTGCCTATCTGTACTTTGAATAACGTCACACAATATGTAACACTACTTTTCCAACAATTGTTTGAATAACTTCGAATGAAAACATCTTTAAAATAATCAAGTTGGAGCCATTATTTATTTACTTCATCACTTTGTAATTGGCACTACAAATTGGCATCCACAGGTACATTTTCTGAGCCATTTCTTTCAGATACTCAGATCAGATACTTTTGGTACCACAGACCATACTTACATGGGTTCCAAGTAAGCCAGGGTCTCATCATCCATCCACTGGACGATGTCCATGATCTTTCTCGGCTTGTGCACCGCGGGGTACACCTTCTCATCCAGCACATCCAGGTCACAGCGGCAGTACGCTGTTGATAGATGTACGAACACCTGGAAGGCAAAGAAGATGGAAACAGTTAAGATAAAGATGTGAAGATACAGCCACTAAAACTAGGAGAATACCAAGGAAACTATGGTTTATGGTTTGTGTGAAAGATGATGGCTAGAAAGGGGGTGATTACTGAGATAATGGCTGATAGAGAAGAGAAGAAAAAAGTATGGTAGAGTATTCTATTCTATTCTATGGTAGGAGCTAGTTTGCAAATAAATATATGATTTATGATGATTTATGAGAGGTGACATGCAGCACCGACCACTAAGAAATTGGTATAAGGCAGGAGGATGACGATGGTTCCATTCAAACACTGACCTTGATTCATGGTTTGAACGCTGTGTGTGCGTCAAGTTACCAAAGCTGTGTGTAACTGTTGGTAGTCGGCTTATGAGCGGTGGCAATAATACACCTAAGGATACTGACCTTGGAATTGTGATAATAAGTATAACATAGGTACCTCTAAATTGTGGATAGTTTCGGCAAGACTCAACATTCTCCATGTGCCGGTTGTATTCATATTGACAGCATCCTTCAGTTTCTGGTCAAATCTGCAAACAAACCACGGTTCAGAAGTCGCTCATTATAATCTGGCTAGCCTTTCCCAACTATGTTGTGGTCGGCTTTCAGTCTAACATGGAGCGACTGCCCGTCTTACCTCCACAACTCAGTTACTGGGTAACACGATACCCCTTGGTAAGACTAGTTGTCAGAATTTCGGGCGTCTGACTACCCGTAACGACTGCCGAAGATCTACAAAGGACAGCCTGGACCAACAGCTTAACGTGCTTCTAATGTAATAGATGACCACCAATCCACGAATCGACCTTGACAAGCGTAGCTTAACCTTCAAAACGACCCGTGCGGCTGTTATTGCATAACCAAGAGCTCCTCGTTAGCATGAGTCTTATCATTTAACTAATAATTATTTTAACTTACCTTACACAAGCGGCACTATGAAAGATGATGTTACATTCCTTCTGCAGTATCTTCTTGTCATCTTCTGAGATACCCAGCCCATCTTCTGTGATGTCTCCGTTGATTATCTTAATCTTCTTGAAGCTGTCTGGGTTCTTCTCTCGAAGGAGATCGAACACCTGCCGGGAAGGAAGAATTAGTATAATAGCAAAGATCCCTTTCTTGAACAAAGTAGAATACAGTAATAATGGGTGCGTCTCATAACGTATAAACTCATTTGGTCTAATTTCATTTCATTATCGTTCATAAGATATAATCAACGTGAGATATACCAACTGTTGATATAATTTCTTTACATATAACATTTATTTATTCTAAAACTTAATTAGTATAACGTTGTTTGATATAACGTTTATGTAATCGAAAATCATTTGGTCTAACGTTTAATATGTATATTGTTTATTTAATCAAAAATCATTAGGTCTAACGTTTAATATATATAAAAAACGTCATTATGGTGAACACCCTGACTCAGAGTACCCCGACTCGGATTTTTTTCTAAACCACCCAGAAATAGGAGCCCCGCCCAGCGGGGCTCCGTCGACCTATCTTAGCGCAGGTGGTAATCAGTTACTAGTTATGTTTAATATCTACTTAGGTTACTATTAGTTTTGAAAGGCCTCGCTTTTAATATTTTCAATTATTGTCGACATTGCCAATTTCGAAGGCTGAGGGTCATGATTATGATCACCTAATTTTAAAACAGAATGAATATTTGACTCACTATTAAGTGTTGTGATGGCACGAGAATTACATTCCTCTCGTTTGTTTAATTCATAAATCCAGTAGAACTTATTATTAATTTGTCTGTTTTTGGTATAGCCATATCCATTTATAGACAATTTTATTGCACCCTTTGAGCTTTTGTATGTCTCACACTTGCAAGAATTCATTTTTAAAGGAATACTTTAATGGTTATTATTTAACTGAGCAAGATTACGCACATTAAGTGACAGCTAACAATAACTTTTGTTGAGCTACCCACAGGCTACAACATAAAAATAATACTAAATAAACTAACCCGTGTCTATGCTATTTTGCTTTGTGTTTTTAAGTAGGCGTTTTCATCATATTAGACCAAATAAGTTTATATCTTTTGAGTGGTATGTCAAACGATGTTATATTTAATGTATGTTATGTCAAACAAACGATGTTATATTTAATGTATGTTATGTCAAACGATGTTATATTTAATGTATGTTATGTCAAACAAACGATGTTATATTTAATGTATGTTATGTCAAACGATGTTATATTTAATGTATGTTATGTCAAACGATGTTATATTTAATGTATGTTATGTCAAACGATGTTATATTTAATGTATGTTATGTCAAACGATGTTATATTTAATGTATGTTATGTCAAACGATGTTATATTTAATGTATGTTATGTCAAACGATGTTATATTTAATGTATGTTATGTCAAACAAACGATGTTATATTTAATGTATGTTATGTCAAACGATGTTATATTTAATGTATGTTATGTCAAACGATGTTATATTTAATGTATGTTATGTCAAACGATGTTATATTTAATGTATGTTATGTCAAACAAACGATGTTATATTTAATGTATGTTATGTCAAACGATGTTATATTTAATGTATGTTATGTCAAACGATGTTATATTTAATGTATGTTATGTCAAACGATGTTATATTTAATGTATGTTATGTCAAACGATGTTATATTTAATGTATGTTATGTCAAACGATGTTATATTTAATGTATGTTATGTCAAACGATGTTATATTTAATGTATGTTATGTCAAACGATGTTATATTTAATGTATGTTATGTCAAACAAACGATGTTATATTTAATGTATGTTATGTCAAACGATGTTATATTTAATGTATGTTATGTCAAACGATGTTATATTTAATGTATGTTATGTCAAACGATGTTATATTTAATGTATGTTATGTCAAACAAACGATGTTATATTTAATGTATGTTATGTCAAACGACGTTATATTTAATGTATGTTATGTCAAACGACGTTATATTTAATGTATGTTATGTCAAACGATGTTATATTTAATGTATGTTATGTCAAACGATGTTATATTTAATGTATGTTATGTCAAACGATGTTATATTTAATGTATGTTATGTCAAACGATGTTATATTTAATGTATGTTATGTCAAACGATGTTATATTTAATGTATGTTATGTCAAACGATGTTATATTTAATGTATGTTATGTCAAACGATGTTATATTTAATGTATGTTATGTCAAACAAACGATGTTATATTTAATGTATGTTATGTCAAACGATGTTATATTTAATGTATGTTATGTCAAACGATGTTATATTTAATGTATGTTATGTCAAACGATGTTATATTTAATGTATGTTATGTCAAACAAACGATGTTATATTTAATGTATGTTATGTCAAACGATGTTATATTTAATGTATGTTATGTCAAACGATGTTATATTTAATGTATGTTATGTCAAACGATGTTATATTTAATGTATGTTATGTCAAACGATGTTATATTTAATGTATGTTATGTCAAACGATGTTATATTTAATGTATGTTATGTCAAACAAACGATGTTATATTTAATGTATGTTATGTCAAACGATGTTATATTTAATGTATGTTATGTCAAACAAACGATGTTATATTTAATGTATGTTATGTCAAACGATGTTATATTTAATGTATGTTATGTCAAACGATGTTATATTTAATGTATGTTATGTCAAACGATGTTATATTTAATGTATGTTATGTCAAACAAACGATGTTATATTTAATGTATGTTATGTCAAACGATGTTATATTTAATGTATGTTATGTCAAACGATGTTATATTTAATGTATGTTATGTCAAACAAACGATGTTATATTTAATGTATGTTATGTCAAACAAACGATGTTATATTTAATGTATGTTATGTCAAACAAACGATGTTATATTTAATGTATGTTATGTCAAACAAACGATGTTATATTTAATGTATGTTATGTCAAACAAACGATGTTATATTTAATGTATGTTATGTCAAACGATGTTATATTTAATGTATGTTATGTCAAACGATGTTATATTTAATGTATGTTATGTCAAACGATGTTATATTTAATGTATGTTATGTCAAACGATGTTATATTTAATGTATGTTATGTCAAACGATGTTATATTTAATGTATGTTATGTCAAACGATGTTATATTTAATGTATGTTATGTCAAACGATGTTATATTTAATGTATGTTATGTCAAACGATGTTATATTTAATGTATGTTATGTCAAACGATGTTATATTTAATGTATGTTATGTCAAACGATGTTATATTTAATGTATGTTATGTCAAACGATGTTATATTTAATGTATGTTATGTCAAACGATGTTATATTTAATGTATGTTATGTCAAACGATGTTATATTTAATGTATGTTATGTCAAACGATGTTATATTTAATGTATGTTATGTCAAACGATGTTATATTTAATGTATGTTATGTCAAACAAACGATGTTATATTTAATGTATGTTATGTCAAACGATGTTATATTTAATGTATGTTATGTCAAACAAACGATGTTATATTTAATGTATGTTATGTCAAACGATGTTATATTTAATGTATGTTATGTCAAACGATGTTATATTTAATGTATGTTATGTCAAACGATGTTATATTTAATGTATGTTATGTCAAACGATGTTATATTTAATGTATGTTATGTCAAACAAACGATGTTATATTTAATGTATGTTATGTCAAACGATGTTATATTTAATGTATGTTATGTCAAACAAACGATGTTATATTTAATGTATGTTATGTCAAACGATGTTATATTTAATGTATGTTATGTCAAACGATGTTATATTTAATGTATGTTATGTCAAACGATGTTATATTTAATGTATGTTATGTCAAACAAACGATGTTATATTTAATGTATGTTATGTCAAACGATGTTATATTTAATGTATGTTATGTCAAACGATGTTATATTTAATGTATGTTATGTCAAACAAACGATGTTATATTTAATGTATGTTATGTCAAACGATGTTATATTTAATGTATGTTATGTCAAACGATGTTATATTTAATGTATGTTATGTCAAACGATGTTATATTTAATGTATGTTATGTCAAACGATGTTATATTTAATGTATGTTATGTCAAACGATGTTATATTTAATGTATGTTATGTCAAACGATGTTATATTTAATGTATGTTATGTCAAACGATGTTATATTTAATGTATGTTATGTCAAACGATTTTATATTTAATGTATGTTATGTCAAACGATTTTATATTTAATGTATGTTATGTCAAACGATTTTATATTTAATGTATGTTATGCTTATAAAAAATAGTTATTTTCAAATTATATCAATCGTGCATTATATTAACTAATCGCTATATTAAATAAAATTATAGGTTCCGTTGTTATATGTTGTTAATATTGAAGATTTTATTGTTATATCATCTATTACTTACACAGTAATAATATAACTCTTTGTGAAGTGAATACCTATGCAGTATGCGTTGCTGTTTGAATGTTATGGGTTTAGGTGTAATACAGGCACATGCAATATTTAACCTTAGTCTCTGCGATGGCAACGCAGCTGCCATACTTCTGGTCTTTTTGCCTGAATAACTATTAAACACTACATGAAGAGTCGGGTAAGACCAAGGAAGCGATGGATGGATTGTGAGAAGGATGATTCCGAAGAAGACGATGTGTGGCGTTGACTACAAATTTCATACATTGGGATAAGGGATACTTCAGAAGTTTGTTGACACGGAGTATCGCACATGGAAAGTAGCTGGGCGTTAATATGACACATCGAGCTTTAGAAAGAGACTGTCACACAGGTATGAGTGACAGAGACCGCGCTCTATAAAGCCGAACTCTTCTGAATCTCGTCGTGCCATATTAACGGCCGCATATAGTCAAGAGACAAACTCACCTGCTTACTGCAAAGGTCTTTAAGTCTTTCCTCACAGTTCATTCCTTTCTTCTGTCTCATCAGAAGGTAGATAGCACTAATTTCTGGACAGCTCCGCAGAAGCTTCTCGATGAGAGCCTGGAAATTCAAGATGAACAGTAGACCAAGGATGAGATAAAATAAGATAGAGATTATAAAAAACGTGTGCGATTGAGGGACCCCCGTCACGAACGAAGTTCCTTACACGATACTCGCACGCACATAAACACTCGTATATAATAGAAAGAGAGAAAGAGTCGCATGGAGGGCGCATTACGCTTTTCTTTACGTGACGATTTCTACCAGTCAACTCCTACCGCAAGCCGCGTTAGGGCTACAACCAAACGTATTTCTGCCGCCAAGCAGCGTTGCGGTTTTGGTTTGAATAGTATGGGTGCCGGAGTAGTTACAAGAACAGGAATATGAGATGTTTCGACATGTAACTATTTTATGACGCGCAAATTGCCAGGTCAAGTAGCTGTTGCCGACATGTGAACATCGAGGCAATTCAGCAGTTACGCCAAACAAATATAATAGAGCGAAGACTAAAACGGACAAAACCTTTTGAGTTAGTGTAGTGTGTAAAAAGTGTAGACATAATAGTGACAATGACACACATATAACACATGAACGAAGTGTTTATATTATTATATTAGACTCTAAGAAAGTGGAACGGACTTGTGTACAAAGGACAATCAACACTATTCTTAAAAAAAAAAAATAAGTTAGATTAAAATTACTTATTAGTCTTATAGTTCTTATTGTTTTCTTATTTTGTATCTTAATTTATGCTGCACCGGTTGACGTCATCACGTCAACTATCGGTAAAAAAACAGCGCTGTGACTCTGTCCCACATATTGGGTTACAGCATTATGCTTAGCGATGACCGTTTTGCGTGAATATGACGCATAATTTTCCCCAACTTGTTCTTTTATAATTGTGTTTTTTCTTTGCGTCATGTTTTACCGCAAGTAAACATCTTTTCTTTTTTCATTCGATTAGACTGGAAGCCGACCGCTACATTAGTTGAAAAACATTTTATTAAAAAAAAACGACCGACTTCCAAAAAAACCACAACATAACAAAAAAACCGGCCAAGTGCGTGTCGGACCACGCACAATGAAGGGTTCCGTAGTTAGGATGAATTTATCCCTAAAACAAAATTAGCATTGTAGTTGAAAAACATGTTCTCCCATACATCGATAAAGGCCACGGTCAATTTTCCAACTGAAAATTTAAGTTTGTAATCGCAAAAAATGTTTTTTTTTTATGTGATAAAACTACAAATTTAAAATTTTAGGACTTTTTCCTATACTTGTGCTGTAAGACTTTGCTTCTTGCCAAATTTCATGATTCTAGGTCAACGGGAAGTACCCTATAGGTTTTGATTTATTTGCGAGTATCGAAATATGTCGCAATAATGGCGCTTATATCGCCGTATATTTTTATTGCGTTGACTTGGAAGCTTGATTTTTTAGAGCTTCAAGGGACCATAGACTTACGTATTTGATATTAATTTCAACTTGATACCTTTACGCGTTCCTGAGAAAAATGGTCTTGACAGACTGACAGACAGACAGACGGAAAACGAAGTGATCCTATAAGGGTTCCGTTTTTTCCTTTTGAGGTACGGAACCCTAAAAACATAACACAAAGTGAAAACGAGTTTAAGTAGTGTTTGTTTGATCTGAGTAGCGGGTGGAAAACGCTGCTTCCCATCCTTGAGCGGGAAAGACTCATAATAATGGCTTCCCACCCTAGAGCGGGAATGAATTTTAAAAATAGAACTAAATTGGGTTATGTAGTCGGCTACGAACATTTTTACATAAATACGAAAAATATCGATTAAAAAAAATATTCTACGGTCTTGTGAGTATAATATAAACAGCCAGTGTGAATTAAAAAAAAAATACCTATAAAGCGTGACCGCCCGCGGCGATGAAGCGGTGTGTTCCAAATTAAAAAAAAAACCGGCCAAGTGCGAGTCAGACTCGCGCACGAAGGGTTCCGTACCATTATTAAAAAAACGGCAAAAAAATCACGTTTGTTGTATGGGAGCCCCCCTTAAATATTTGTTTTATTTTAATTTAATTATTTATTTTTAAATTAAATATATAACTATACATTCTGTAAATATTTCAAGCGTATACCTGTTGCCGTTAATATCAAGCAAAAACGAGCAAAAAAAAACACGTTTGTTGTATGGGAGCCCCCTTAAATATTTGTTTTATTCTGTTTTTTAGTATTTGTTGTTATAGCGGCAACAGAAATACATCAACTGTGAAAATTTCAACTCTCTAACTATCACGGTTCATGAGATACAGCCTGGTGACAGACGGACGGACAGACAGACAGACAGACAGACGGACAGACAGACAGACAGACGGCGGAGCCTTAGTAACAGGGTTCCCGTTTTAACCTTTGGGTACGGAACCCTAAAAAATACCCAAATCGCTATAGGTGTGCCTATAAAATATTAGGATTTCTCTCGATTTACGTGGAATCCCATCATCAGATTCTGACTTGGCGACAATGGATCCACCTCAGGAGCATACAGATGATGCAGCATCAGCAGCAGGCAGATGATGATTGTACGAAGCTAGGTCTCTGTTGGTAACCTACTCTGTGGTCTAGATGCACACAGATTAAAGAATATGGTCACTCAACCGAGACAAAACAATCAAACGAACGTAAACAGTAATTTTAAGCGATAACTGCGTATTTAAGCTTTCTCCGTGACGTCATTAATTGGTTTAGTTGTTGACTAGCGAACTGCGTAATGCTAAAATAACTGAACATCATGCCTGTACTCCCCGAGGAGGTAAGCAAAGGTGTACCTCTGCCTACTGAAATATGGGTTTATTATACATAATACACCTACATTTCGCCAGCTAGGTATGTTTAATTCCGGGCGTGCTGACGTCAACCGGACATTGATGGAGAAACGCAATAACACTTTACCCGACTTTGGGATCGAAGTCAGGACCTCATGCTCAACGGTTGTGACAATAGACCAATAAGAAGTGAATACTAACGCTAAGATATACTCCAAGACACGTAGGTACGTTTGAAATACCTCATCTTGTTAGACTCCGGTACGCAAAATACGCACCTCGTGGAGTTGCGGACCGGATAGCGGTACGTTATAATATAATATAACGCATCGTCTTCACATATAATTATTAATATAATGAATATTTATACAAAATATTATAAAAAAATTAAAAAAAGTAACGCTGGAGTTCGTGGCCCATTCTTCTCCATACGAAACTACCTTTTGGAAGGAGCAACTAGAATCAGTTCAGGTCAAAAGTGCTATATGAAATAAATGTTCTGACTTTGACTTTACCGATAGACTAGGTATAAGCAGCTGGCGGTAATCTATTTTGGCAAAAGCTAGGTTGAAGACGATGACCATGTCTCATCGAGTTACCTTGCCAACGAAGCCAGTTCCTCCAGTAATGAAGATCGTCTTCCCTCGATAGAACTCAGAAACTGTCGGCGCCATTTTGTTTTTCTGGAACAGAGAGATAATGCAGCTTCATTAATAAGGAGTATGAATAACGAGCACTGAGTAAATGTGGTGACTTGTTACCACAATCCACAAAAGCGAGCGAAGCGTGCCACTCGAGTAAACTGAATATCCTTTGGTTAGTACTCAGGAGACTAGGGAGCGGGGTGAGCCCAGGGACCACTGCGAGCACACTCACGAGATAAGTGAGCGAAGCGAGCATACATCATTATTGTGCTAGTTCCGGTTAAAGCCCTAACCGTTTTGGATTACAAAATGCTAAGTTTCATTTCAAAATTAGAATGGTACTGATGATTATTTATAATTATTTGTATCAGTGATTCAATGTATCAAAAACGCTAGTTATTAACACAGTTGTTGAGTGTATAATTGGTTAACTGTTACCGAGTTATAACGTAACTGTAACAAGTTAACCGGCGTATAAGTATTACGTATACCTGCTACTAGTGCTACTTACTTCAGATATTATATGAAATGGATCGATGCTTTGATTGGGCAGTGGCCAAACTACATACAATATAACATCACGCCTTTATTTCCCGAAGGGTTAGGCAGAGATGTACCTATAATAGTATCCCACATTTCGCCAATTATGTCTAAGTCCTATGTAATAGGTGGCGAGCCTATTTTCATCAAGTGGGCAGAAATCCAGACTCCGGGCTGCTACTGAGAAGTTCCAGATGGAGCAACCCAATATCACTTTGCCCGTCCCGGGAATCGAACCCAGGACCTCCAGCTCAGCAGCAGGGCTTGCGATCACTAGACCAACGGGGCGGTCCCTGGCCAAATTAGTATCAAGAAGTTAGGTACCTAACTGCTGAACAAATATAGACTAATTATTTATAAATGCATTGCCAATGAACTAGAAAAACATACACATTCAATTACCTTTCATTGCAAATTCACGGCTGAAACGTTTCTGTGTCCATAATTAATTATGTGTCCAATAAAGTTGTACCTACAAGATGTTCAAAAGACAACTGTCAAAGTAACTAACATTTCTGGCAAAGTCTGGCGCCCGCAAAAAAAAAATCTGTAACGTTTCAGCATGGAATTAGTATGTACTACATACTTTTTCTCTATGATCTATGGAACTTCAACCTCATTTGAGGTCTCATATATCGTATCGTGTAACACGTGGTAACACGAGTCTGTCACACAAATGATTGGCAGGGACAAAACCCTACAAAGCCAAACTAACCTGCAGGGGTTCTACTCCGAACATACATCCGAAGTATCGGCCGAATGTTCGGTCGTTTCTTTACTACGGTTAACTATCGCTGACTATGGCGAAAAAAAAAGACATTCGAAGAGATAAGCCAAAGTCAAAACTGTGACTTGAAGACGGGTAAGGACTCAAAAGTCAAAAAAGGTAACTTTGGAAGTTATAAAACTGCTGAACATTCGGCCGATACTTCGGTTTAGCGCTTCGGAGTAGATCTCCAGTCTTTCCAAGGGGTATCGTGTTACCCAGTTACTGGATTGTAGATGTCAGATAGGCAGTCGCTTCATGTAAAATACTGGTATTCAGCTGCATCTGGTTAGATTGGAAGCCGACCCCAACATTGTTGGGAAAAGGCTAGGCAGGTTTACCAGCTACCGTATAGCATTTGCTGTGAGAGTCATAAATAACCCTTTAACAGCATGTCAACAATAACAATCAAAATCAAAAGTCATTTATTCAAACTAGGCTGAGAATCAGCACTTTTCGAACGTCAAAAATTACATATTATAGCCCCCCAGAAACGCCCACCCTTCACCACTTCTTAGTGCTTTAGCTGGAAAGAAAAAGTGGCACAACAAACTCCCCAGCAGCATAGCTGTCTGTTCAGTTAGAAAACTTGATTCTATACAATAATAAATATAAATAAATGTAAAATAATTTGCATTACGCAACACAAAACATTAAATTATTTGCCCTAAGTTAGCTAGCACGTCACTATAACAAAAAAATAACAACTATTTTGTACTACTAAGTTGAAAACTATACTCAAAGCAGAAATAAAAAATCTCCTGGACGAAGTCGCTGGCAAAAACCAGCCAAGAACATTGTCAACAAAAAAAACTGATTATGAAACGAGTTGTCACCTTCTAAAGTGAAACTGATTACGATTCAAGTTACGACTTTTTGACTATTTACTTTAAACATTTGCAACTGTTGACATTGTTTGCAGGTACAGTTTTACAATTCTGTTGGGGGGTCATAGGTGTGATTTATAGTTGTTGAAGTCAATAGTAATAGCCAAAAACTTTTACAATAAAAAAAACAACCGACTTTGTATCTATTTTAGTTTTTTGCCACCGACTTCCGAAATGAAGGTTATTTTTCACTTCGTAGTGTTTTTTTTGGAAGTCGGTTGTTTATTTTTAACTTTTTAGTGGGTCAGTTTGTAGTTTATCTAAGTTACAATAGCCTAATGTCAACTTCTCGTTACCTTTTACAAAATATTGCTTTTCCCGACGCAGGGGCGTTAATAGTTTAGGAGTTCTCCTGGTAAGAACCAGGAGAACTGGAACTGATGGTGACTTCACCATATGCATTGTGACGAGCATAAATTGCTTAGCAACCATATTAAAGTGTCTAATCGAATCGCAACAGTGAAATACTTATTATTAAGTAGCTCCGGTGGCCATATGTGGTCTTCATCATCAGTTCCACTTCACCAAATGGTGCTTTCCGAGTGCAAATGCATGAGTTACTATATAAAATACTGAAATCGATATAGGTGTGCCTATAAAGAATGAGGATTGCCCTCGATTTCCATGGGATACCCTCATCAGATTCTGACTTAGTGACAATAGGACCACCTCGGGAGCATACCCTTTCAAATAAAAATATAATTTTCTAAATCGGTCCACAATTGCCTCCTTTTTAAAGTTTGTTAAAAATGGGTTGTGTGTGGAGGTCATACTCGTACAGGCAGCCGCTGCATGTAATGAATTAATACTCAATTCAATTAATTTATTTGCATACCATAATCTGGATAAAAGATGTTACGTAAGGCTTAAAGCTAAAGTACAGTACGATTCACGAAAGATGACCACAAATGGCGGCCGTATTTTAGGTCCCTTTGGAGGTGCGAGGTGAGGCGCGGGCGGAATGCGTCAAGACCGGAGCGACGCCATTGGTGCGCGCGCGTCTCATGATAGGCTGCTCTTATAAGTATACGTATTCATGAGTGTACGTGCGCAGACGGCCGCCATTTGTGGTCATCTTTCGTGAATCGTACTGTACAGTTATGGACCCTGTTAGGGCACAGCAACATTTATCTAGTAATAACACATAAAATTAAAATTCAAAGATAACATTTAGAAAATAACAATACTTATAAATGTAGGTATGTGAACTTATGAAGTACGTATTAGTTTTCATAGTTATTTAGATAAAGTTAATGTTACTGGTAATAATATTATTAAAAATAAATTAAATAAAAATAAATTTAAAAAAACAAAATCAGTCGAGCACAGTTATTATTATAAGTAAGGATATTATTATTGTGTAATCATAGTTAATCATTTATTTATTCACTAGCTGCGCCCCGCGGTTTCACCCGCGTAAGTCTCGATCCCGTGGGAATATCGGGATAAAAGTAGCCTATGTCTTAATCCAGGGTGTCAGCTACTTCCAAAATTTTATCAAATTTGGTCCAGCCGTTTCAGCGTGAAGAAGTAACAAACATACACACACACACTCACAAACTTTCGCTTTCATAATATTAGTGTCAAACTCAAACTCAAACTCAAAGCATTTATTTCAAATAAACCATTTACAGGCACTTTTGAATTGTCAAAGAGTCGGTCAGTTAGTCAGAAAGTGGAAGCTATTTGCCCATTCCAAAACGTAGATCTCTATGGAGAAGAACAGGCAAGAAACTCCAAGGACACTCTTTTAAATCAAGATATTACAAAATCCTGGGTAGGTACATTGTACCTACTGGGTAGGTACATTGTGATTATTATAGTAGTTTTTGCTTATTTGGCGTTGCTAGTTTTTGTTTTTGCTTTACTGGTACTACGCAGCATCAATTTTTCAAGTGAAAACTTCTGTAAGCGCGGTGAGCGATTTTTGGTAGGGGAAACTTATGATCTCGCGTCACCGACATGTCCCCGCTGAAGTGCTGTCGTAGCAATAGTGAAGTTAATGTGTAGGCGCGTTGAGAAATAAGTTTTCACTTCTGTCGGCAGTTCATAATATGACTGGCCCTTAGTTCAGAATACTGATAAGCTAAGTTTTTCAAAGTTTCCTCTCTCCAACTACTTAGCTGAGCCCGACAGGCTCCAATGTGGAATGCATATAAAGTATTGAGTATTGGGTATTGAACTGCGTGTAAATGAGTTTAAATTAATTTTCACGATTCATTAATGTATCAACTTTTTGCATTATTAACGTTATTTACATATATAAATAATGAATTTTAGTGAAACAATGACTAGGTTGAATTACTGGTATGAAGCAGTTCACGCGATTTAATAAGCAGCCTGTGTAGGTATGGGTCGGCAGGGGTCAATAAAAATTAAAATAATTCAAAATGACAATTTTTTTTCTCTCGTATAAACTCTCTAAAGGTCTCGTATAATTGCAAGGCGTTTCTTTTGCTATCTAGGTGGCTACTTATACAATAAAACTCAGAAGGTGTAACATATCTGTAGTCTCACAATGAATAAATGCAAAAAGAGGATAACTGACTGGCTACTAAAATTAAACTATAATGATACTAAAAACATTTTTATAATGACCTAAACATCTGTGAAGACTTTTTTTGATTCAGGGATCTGTTATTAGTCTTTAAAGTGCAAATTGTTGAAGTGGTTGTTTTTAGATAATATTTAAAAAAAAACATGGCATGTACATATACATAATCTGCCTATAATGTTCACACTGCTGGGACACAAGCCTCCTCTATAATGTTCCCACTGCTGGGACACAAGCCTCCTCTATAATGTTCCCACTGCTGGGACACAATCCTCCTCTATAATGTTCCCACTGCTGGGACACAAGCTTCCTCTATAATGTTCCCACTGCTGGGACACAAGCCTCCTCTTTCTTTGAAATAAAAGGAAAACTATCACAGGTACGTGGGTAGGCTTTACAAGATAAGCGAGTAATAGTCTACCAACTTACATTCGCAGTTCGAGAATTGTCCGTGACGTACATATCGCTCTCTTGGACGCTGAGCCTCACTGTGATGTGTTCGCGGATGAATGGAAGAAGATCTTGTCAACATGTCTGAATTATTGTGAGATGAGCGTATGACTATCGAGTAGCTGTACCTAAGTATTATTTTGTTTTTGTACTTATATAATTTGTGTTGTGTCTTTAACTAATGTAATTGGCCTTTTACCGCACCCTCCTTTGTATATAGCGCCGTGCGTATTCTTTACGGTTTTTTTTTAATTTCCATAAAAAATATATAAGAATTCCACCAAGGAGCTTCAAATTACGAGAATAAATAAGCTGAATGATCGAACCTCCTTGGAAGCGCATTGGCTCAATACGTTTATCTCACTATATTATTAAAGAGAAAATGAGAAAAAAGATGTAGTCCTAATAAATTTTCACCAAGCACACGGGGCGCCATTTGCAAATTCTCGCCATTTTCATAATAGAAACGTCAAAGGTTGTTGCGACTTTCCGACTGATATTTAAATACAAAATAATAATATGAGTTCAAGCGAGGAATCCGATATTAATATGGAATCTACTCCACCTGATATCTTGAATGAGCCGCGAAAATCGCGTGAGTGCTGTTTAACCCATTGAATGCCGAAATTGGCTACACGGCCAAAGTTGGCTGTCACCATATATTTGTCTATTTACAGATATATATAATACGTATATGGCATCAGCGAAAAAAAAGCACCCTGTGTGCCAATCTATATAAGGTGCTAACAAATTAGGTACCAATACTTTTAGAGCTGATAGTACTCGTTTCTAGGAGTAGACTTAAGTATGAAACATTGAAAAGTTTATGTTACTTTTTGGAGATAATTAGGGAAACAACGTTACTGCGTAAAAACACCCTGTTAATAGATAGTCAACAATCATTGACGTTAGTCACAAACGACGATGTTCACTTGACAGAAGTGTCTTGTCAGTTAAAAGCACAGGATGATTATGTTTGGGCGAAATTTTAATTTATTTATTTTGTTCCGTAAATTAAAACAAAAATATCATATAAAAAGTTTTCTTAATTTCTATTTAAAGTTAATTGTTTTGATGTAATGTAACACCTCTTAAAATATTGGTACTTCATTTGTTAGCACCTTATATAATCTATCTTATATATAAATAAAAAGACAAGTCCTGACTGACTGACTGACTGACTCATCAACGCCCAGCCCAAACCCTTGGACCTAGAAAGCTGAAATTTTGTACAAAGGTTTTCTTTATAATGTAGACAAGGAATAAGAAAGGACTTTTGGGAATTCCACCCCTGAGCGGTAAAATAGGGGAAGGAAGTTTATATGAAAGTCCGTCAATTTTGAAGTTAGAATCTTCAAATTTTGTGTTTAGGCTGACGATTGAAAATTAATTTATACGTGTTTCAGTTTTTGTGATAATTCCACCCCCTAAGGGTTAAAAAGAAGGATGAAGTTGTGTATGGAAAGTCCTTCATTTTAGAATGTAAAAATCACTAAATTTATTATCTAGGCTTATGGTCGGAAGCTAACGCAACGGTGTTGTTAGAATTTCAACATTTAAGGGGTGAAAAGGGGGATGAAATTTTGTTTTTAATGAACGTTCTTTATTTTTTAAGTCAAAATCACTAATAGTTCGGCTTATGGTTGGCTTATACAACGTAAATGGTTGTTTTGGGGTGAAAAGGGGGATAAAGTATTGTATTGAAGTTGTTCATTTGCAAAATTTTGTATTCAAGTAAAAATAATAAAATTGATGAACTTGAAACTTGGCACGAATATTTACCTAAGTAAAAAGTTAGTAAGTAGGTAAGTATAAAGTTAGTAATTTTTCGTTTTTTTAATGGGGCATTGGGGGATGTCAAAGTTTGTATGGAAGAATTTTAACGTGCGGTCCGATTTACTCAAAACCCGGTATTTTAACACTTAATGCTCACAGAATATAAAGCCTTACATGTTTTTGGGTTTATTCAAATGTAACCCTTACGGGGCAAAAGGGTGTTTTTAAGTTTTAGGCAAGGATTTTACTGTGCGTCTTGATAAACTCCAAAGTAATTGAATAACACATGATTGAATATTTTTCAAAAATAAACTCCTTTTGGGGTGAAAAGAGGGACACAGTTTATATCAAAATTATGTTTCCTTTGATCAATAAACTTGAAAATTGACCCGTATATTTTCTTAATAAATAAAACGACCACATAACAACATACAACATACATACAACATACATTTTCTAAAACAACCTTTTACAGGGGGTGTTGAATTTTGTGGGGGAAAATAATTGTATGGAAAGATATATCGCGCGGTTCGATTAACTTGAAACTCGGTATTTACTCGTATATTTAAGATCGGAAATAAACAAAAGGTGTATCAGGGTTGTCAAAAAATCTACCCCTAACGGGGTGGAAAGGGGTAGTCAATTTTAAAGGGCATGATTTTATGTTTTGGATTGGCGTAAAAATGGCTGAACGGATTTAGATGAAATTTCGTAACATAGTTTATAATGTGCATTAACACATAGCGTACTTTTAATTCCGGTAGTACGTTCTCGTGACATTTTTTCCGACATCCACGCGGGCGAAGCCGCGGGCAAAAGCTAGTATACGTATAAAAACGTGTTATATATAATTACGTAGATTCGGCAGCCTTGGTACTTAACTGTAAGTTTTGGTTATTTCGAAGAAACAAGCTGGAAGTAATAAAAGTAAGAAAGTAAAAATGTTCCAAAGAACTTTAAAAATGTTGTGTTTTTAGAGTTTCGTACCCAAAGGGTAAAACAGGAACCCTATTACTAAGGCTCCGCCGTCTGTCTGTCTGTCTGTCTGTCCGTTTGTTACCAGGCTGTATCTCATGAACCGTGATAGTTAGAGAGTTAAAATTTTCACAGTACACACATGTATTTCTGTTGCCACTATAACAACAAATACTAGAAAACAGAATAAAATAAATATTTAAGGGGGCTCCCATACAACAAACGTGATTTTTTTGCTCGTTTTTGCTCGATATTGATAACGGCAACAGGTAGACGCTTGAAATATTCACAGAATATTTAGTTATATATTCACTTTAAAAATAAATAATTAAATTCAAATAAAACAAATATTTAAGGGGGGCTCCCATACAACAATCGTGATTTTTTTGTCGTTTTTATAGATAATGGTACGGAACCCTTCGTGCGCGACTCCGACTCGCACTTGGCCGGTGTTTTTTTACTTATATTCAATAAAGTTACTCTTTTATTAAATCATTTTTTATTTAATATGCCATCCTATATAAAAATACTCTATTGGTGACGCTAGTTACTGTATATTCTATTGAAACTCGCATAGAAATCCAACGTATCTACCCGTAGTCGGCGTCCTGCATAGAAACCATATACGGATATATCCGTAGTCGGGATTCAATGTGTTAAGGCGCAGATATATGATTTTAGTGACTTTTAAATCTGTTATTACGCCTTCATATAATGCAAGCATGTTATGCAAATGTATGTTAAACTAGAACGCATAAACATCAATGCTATATGTGAATATTTAAGTATTGTAGTAAAATACTTTATGAAATAAATTCAGGAAGTAGTCTACCCAAAGCATTAAAAAAAAACCGGCCAAGTGCGAGTCGGACTCGCGCACGAAGGGTTCCGTACCATTATCTACAAAAACGGCAAAAAAAATACGTTTGATGTATGGGAGCCCCCTTAAATGTTTGTTTTATTCCGTTTTTTAGTATTTGTTGTTATAGCGGCAACAGAAATACATCATCTGTGAAAATTTAAACTGTCTAACTATCACGGTTCATGAGATACAGCCTGGTGACAGACGGAGAGACAGACAGACAGACGGCGGAGCCTTAGTAATAGGGTTCCCGTTTTACCCTTTGGGTACGAAACCCTAATAAAAATGGTTCAAATATATAAAAAAAATACTCGATTTGCTCGTAAAGGTTTGTATAATGAGTGATCAGTTTATTTAATTCGCCATTTTCGTTGATTAGTCAGTTTCACTGATTGGTCAGTTTTACCGATTAGACAGTTGCTTAAACTCGCCATTTTCCAGTATTTGCCAGTTTTCGTCGATTCTTCAGTTTGGTACACTTAAGGGAACAAGTTTTTACGTGTTGAATAAACACAATGTTGATAATTTAATCTGCTGTAAGGAATACCTAACCTAAAATCACACTTCAGTTTATATTTTTAACATAACATATTATAAATAATATACAAATATTGAAAAATGTGTCCTTAACTTCTAACATTACTTAACTGAAATCTGAATACAATACGTAACGATATTTCGGAAATTCAAATAAAATAAAATTTATTAGAGAGTCAATTAAAATGGAAATGAATTCGATCGAAGAACCGAGAACTTAAAAACATTTCTTTGAATCTCGGATTTCAATAAATTTATTTGTTTTAACATCTTTCTATTTATGTTAATAAGTCTTAACCGACCTAAACACGTCCAAACGTAATTTTTTTCGGATCCGTCATTATAAGATCAGCAATAATGCTTTTAATTTGTTTCCAAATTTGTTTTCTACCGACTGTATTTTGGCTGACGAATTGAATAAATCTGACGAATCGACGAAAACTGGCAAATACTGTAAAATGGCGAGTTAACTCAACTGTCTAATCGGTTAAACTGACCAATCAGTGAAACTGACTAATCAACGAAAATGGCGAATTAAATAAACTGACCACTGAGGGAAACTGACGCGGATACGCGGACTCTGTATAATATTGTTGTTGTTTCGATATTCCAATCAAAATTCTTGCATTTTGACGCCATTGTTGAGGTTAGACGGATATTATCATATTTGTACGCTTGCTGTCAAATAGAGTAGCGTAGAGGGTACGCCTCTACGCTACGCGTGGTACGTGTGGTGCCGGACGTAAAGAATAGCACCACCCTATTTCCTCCCGTGGGTGTCGTAAAAGGCGACTAATGCCCGTTTTCACCGACATCCCCTATACTACCACCTACGTATGGGACCCTTAGCTTAAAAGCTCCCCCAAACTAGCCCCTAAATTAAATTTAGTTTCACCATCATTTTTATCACATAACTATGGGACACATAGTTAAGTGACGTTTTGTTTTCGATAATAGTGACTGATTCGTCTTTGAACTTATCGATACTTGGAAACAAGATAGTTTTTTGTGGAATTCTATAAAGTATACACATATATGGATACAGGTATTAATAAGTTATGTTTTGATAGCAATAATGAATATTATTTCATTCATATTATTAATTAATTTCATATTTTCTTGCTTATTTACATTGCGAAACGTCGAGATGTATCTGTGGTCTTATTTGTATTTGACAGTTCTTTCCTTTGTGAATTACTGACATGAGATTTGATTTATTGTTTCATTGTTTGCTGTGACTTGTGCGTTGCGTGTTATTTCACCAACTTTTTGTGATATTTTAACTGATTTATCAAAAAAATCTGAATCAGATTTTTTTATTTTATGTATGAAATAAAATAAAAAAATGCTATTCAGCAGTTCCTACCTGACAAGTATACTTAAGGTTTACATTGTTAGTTAGGTATCGACGTAAGTATCGTCGATTAAGAAAAAATACCACGTTCGTGGGCTTAATTTTGTTTTTGTTAATGTTATTTTATGTGCTTCTTAGAAAAACTATAATATATGTTAAGTACTCACTTATTATCATGAAATTCTAAGGTGTGTTCAATCTTATCCAATAAAATATGACACTGATGATTTGCATAACCTATATCTCCGAAAAAAAATAGTTTCATGAAAACTTTCGAAGTAGTTTGGTCGTTTCCGATATATTTTTGGTCTAAGGCTATTATTTACGTCGAATATAGTAGGAACAGTTTCTAAATCTTCAAGAAATTCAAATAAATATCCATCTTCGTTGCTTAAAAGATCACTTACGTATGTGCCGGTTTATGAGCCCAAATTTCGACCACCTAAATTTAGGGGACCTTTTAACGTTTAACTGACCCTTTACTGTTGGTGAAACGGAAACCACCTTCTAACAGCCCCCTAACCCTTCTTAGGGGATCTCTTAAACTTAGGGGATGTCGGTGAAAACGGGCATAAGTGACTTACTATAGAGAATGGGCAGCAGCGTACTCTATGCATTTTAACACCATACTGCGATCGCCAACCCGCCTGCCAAGCGTGGCGTACCCCCTCCCTTTGGGGGAGGCCTATGTCCAGCAGTGGACGTCTTTCGGCTGAAATGATGATGATGATGATGATGTCAAATAGGATCCCTCAACTATGATCATAGACAATATGAATCATAATTATTATTATGTAGATATTATAACGTCATACGGTTTTCATATAAAAATGAGTCATACATCTCTGTTCATATTTCTATGATAGTCTAGTATTGCTCTAAGTAGAAAGCGAGAATTCTAAGCTCGGGGTCCTGAGTTCGATCATGTGGGGCAAAGTGTCTTTGAGTGTTCCGTCAGGAGTTTCTCAGTAGCAGCTTGGAGTCTGGATGTGAGCCCGGTTGATGGCAATAGGCTCTCGCTTAGTACATGGGACTTAAACATAACTGGCGAAATGTGGGTGTACTATTTATATCTCTGGCTATCCCTTTGGGGGATACAGATTTAAACATAAGTTATTATTAGGTTTCCGTACCTCAAAAGGTAAATCGGGACCCATATAGGATCACTCTTGTGTCTGTCTGTCTGTCTGTCCGTCTATCACAGCCGATTTGCTCCGAATATACTGGACCGATTAATTTAATAATTTGGTATACGTATTATAAATTTCTGTGACCCAAACACGGACGTGTGATATAAATAGGTCAATGAATTTTGAATATGGGGGACAAATAAAGAAAAAATTAAAAAAAGTTTTGCAAACTGTACCGTGTGACATTAAATGAAAGGGCTTACTGTGAGGGTCTTCAATTTTATTTTTTTATATTTTTAAAGTTATTAAAATTTATGAAAATAGAACCTAGAATAAAAATAGAATAGAATAGAAGAATAGAATAAAATTTTTAAATTGAATATATAACTAAATATTTTGTGAATATTTCAAGCATCTACCTGTTGCCGTTATCAATATCGAGCAAAAACGAGCAAAATAAAAACCGCCCAACTGCGAATCGGACTCGCGCACGAAGGGTTCCGTACCATTATCTATAAAAACGGCAAAAAAAATCACGTTTGTTGTATGGGCCCCCCTTAAATATTTGTTTTATTTTAATTTAATTATTTATTTTTAAAGTGAATATAAAACTAAATATTCTGTGAATATTTCAAGCGTCTACCTGTTGCCGTTATCAATATAGAGCAAAAAGGAGCAAAAAAATCACGTTTGTTGTATGGGAGCCCCCTTAAATATTTATTTTATTCTGTTTTTTTTTGTATTTGTTGTTATAGCGGCAACAGAAATACATCATCTGTGAAAAATTCAACTGTCTAACTATGACGGTTCATGAGATACACAGCCTGGTGACAGACGGACAGACAGACAGACGGCCAGACAGACAGACGGCGGAGCCTTAGTAATAGGGTTCCCGTTTTACCCTTTGGGTACGGAACCCTAAAAATCACGTTTGTTTTGTGGGAGCCCCCTTAAATATTTATTTTATTCTGTTTTTTAGTATTTGTCGTTATAGCGGCAATAGAAATACATCATCTGTGAAAAATTCAACTGTCTAGCTATAACGGTTTATGAGATACAGCCTGGTGACAGACGGACAGACAGACAGAGGGCGGAGCCTTAGTAATAGGGTTCCCGTTTTACCCTTTGCGTACGGAACCCTAAAAAACGATATTACTTTCAAACTACTTAAGATATTTTCATGCTTTTTTTATGAATAGACTGTTTTATCACACTTCACATCACACTAATATTATAAAGGCGAAAGTTTGTGTGTGTGTGTGTGTATGTTTGTTACTTCTTCAAGCTCAAACGGCTGGACCAATTTTGATAAAAAAATTTATGGAGGTAAATGTGATTTACAATAATTTTATATCATGGAAGACTCGAAGAAATACTCAATCATTCTCTTAATTAAAATGTTTTGATGGCTTGTTTCATTAACTATTTTACTGTTTTCTCGTAAATGTGTTGAAAAACGTTGCATGACACACGAGCGAAAAACTTACCGCTCTAGTATCATAAATAACTATTGTTTAAATTTCCGCGCATTATTTAAGAAAAGCACTATACAAACCTTGGCCGCGCCCAGGTATTGATGGACTCACGTATGAGTGCCTCGGCCCACATTTTCACGTTCGTCCATCAATGCCCCTTTTGCAGGCCGCTGCAGTAATGTTCTATAATTGAACAAATGCTTTGTGTTGTTTGAGTTTAGATGTCGACACCGCATCACGACTACGGAGTAAGTATCTCTAGCTAATTTAATTTGGCCTTGTATATAATTAGGGCTTTGCCCTCTAAAGACAATCACAGGTTAATAATATTATCGTTAATTGACTTAAAATATGTTTCCATTAATTAAATTAACAAAATAAATATTATTATCATAATATTTACATACAAAATACTGACATTAAGTTGTTTCTGATTAAGTTGGAAACCCACCATACCATAATTATTATTATCAACAATGAACATTGCATTTCTATAAAAAAAAACCGGCCAAGTGCGTACAACAGTGTTATATTTTCGGAGATAACGGGGGATGGTCAATTTTCTATTTTTATTCTAGGTTCTATTTTCTTAAATAACTTTAAAAAAATAAAAAAATAAAATTGGAGACCCTAACAGTAAGCCCTGTCATTTAATGTCACATGGTACAGTTTGCAAAACTTTTTTTATTTTTTCTTTATTTGTTCAAAATTCATTGACCTATTTATATCACACGTCCGTGTTTGGGTCACAGAAATTTTTAATATGTATAACAAATTATTAAATTAATCGGTCCAGTATATTCGGAGCAAATCGGCTGTGATAGACGGACGGACAGACAGACACAAGAGTGATCCTATATGGGTCCCGATTTACCTTTTGAGGTACGGAAACCTAAAAATAACTTATGTTTATATCTGTATCCCCCAAAGGGATAGCCAGAGATATAAATAGTACACCCACATTTCGCCAGTTATGTTTAAGTCCCATGTACTAAGCGAGAGCCTATTGCCATCAACCGGGCTCACATCCAGACTCCAAGCTGCTACTGAGAAACTCCTGACGGAACACTCAAAGACACTTTGCCCCACATGATCGAACTCAGGACCCCGAGCTTAGAATTCTCGCTTTCTACTTAGAGCAATACTAGACTATCATAGAAATATGAACAGAGATGTATGACTCATTTTTATATGAAAACCGTATGACGTTATAATATCTACATAATAATAATTATGATTCATATTGTCTATGATCATAGTTGAGGGATCCTATTTGACATCATCATCATCATCATCATTTCAGCCGAAAGACGTCCACTGCTGGACATAGGCCTCCCCCAAAGGGAGGGGGTACGCCACGCTTGGCAGGCGGGTTGGCGATCGCAATATGGTGTTAAAATGCATAGAGTACGCTGCTGCCCATTCTCTATAGTAAGTCACTTAGTCGCCTTTTACGACACCCGCGGGAAGAAATAGGTTGGTGCTATTCTTTACGTCCGGCACCACACGGTACGCCTCTACGCTACGCTATTTGACAGCAAGCGTACAAATATGATAATATCCGTCTAACCTCAACAATGGCGTCAAAATGCAAGAATTTTGATTGGAATATCGAAAAACCGGCCAAGTGCGAGTCGGACTCGCGCACGAATGGTTCCGTACCATTATCTATATAAATGGTAAAAAAATCACGTTTGTTGTATGGGTTAAATATTTGTTTTATTTTAATTTAATTATTTATTTTTAAAATAAATACATAACTAAATATTCTGTGAATATTTCAAGCGTCTACCTGTTGCCGTTATCAATATCGAGCAAAAACGTGCAAAAAAATCACGTTTGTTGTATGGAAGCGCCCTTCAATATTTATTTTATTCTATTTTTTAGTATTTGTTGTTATAGCGGCAACAGAAATACATCATCTGTGAAAATTTCAACCGTCTAACTATCACGGTTCATGAGATACAGCCTGGTGACAGACGGACAGACAGACAGACGGCGGAGCCTTAGTAATAGGGTTCCCGTTTTACCCTTTGGGTACGGAACTCTAAAAAACAAAAATTTTAAATAAACCTTTACGAGAAATTCGAGTATTTTTTTACAAATTTGAACCATTTTTTATCTTCTTTGTTAATGCAATTAAAAAAAATTGCGCTCATAGCAAAATCATCATGGCTAAATTGTTATCCATTATGGGGTACTGTTAAATGTTACAACAAAATACCTTGTGATATATTGAAATTAAATGAGAGAAAATTAAAAACACTTATTAAAAGTACACTTTGTAAACAAGCATATTACAAGTTAGAGGATTATATCCAGGACAGGAATGCTTGGGAACATGCTGGTCCAGCTCCATAGGACAATCTAGAGTCTAGACAAAATCAAACGGATTTTTTTTTTATGGTGAAATCTGTTATCTTTATGATATTGATTTTACATTCTGTGATAACCTATAGGTACTCACACACTTACTTATTATTATTTTTATTTTTTTTAGAAAAACATACTTTTACGATGTTTGTAAATATGTGAACACCATGTATCTATCTAATAATTAGGTTATTTTTCATTGCTTAGTTTTTAATTCGTTTTACCTATTATGGTATGAGCGAATTTCTCAGGCGACAAATTTACGCGTCTAGGCTGAAAGCGCAGTGCTCCTTCACAGATAATGCAACACATTTTTTTTCTCGGAGTTAAAGAGACGTGAATCTAATTTAAATTATATTTATAAGACTATTACTTTTTAAGAAACACATCAGTAAATGACGAATTTTCAATTTCTGTGTCTTGTCCACAATCACTTTCATACACAGCATTTACCTCTCAGGCAGATAATCTCCACTATATATAGGAAAAATTATTTTGGTTGCGCTAAGTAATAATTGACCTACAAGAAGTTAATTATTTTTGAATGTTTAGACTCATAGTTACTGAGTACATGTCACCGGTAGTTTTGTCCGAGCGAAATTACTAATTTCTATGGTCATTTAGTTTCGCCGTCCTGAGCTTCCATCAATGAGTTTAAACGAACAATAAATCCCTGCCCGGCAAGATACAGTCGTGCGCTTACGCGCAGTGACAACGATAGTGCACCATATCGCCACGTCTTCCCGCCAAAAATGTAAGTACGTGATTTCAGTTTACTCGGAACGAAATTTTGCAATTTCGGTGATCAGGTTTTAAAAGAATTTTTTCAAGAAATAAAGGTATCACTTTTATGCATGATAAGTAGTAGCCTTTGGTATACATTTGAGATTATAGAAAACAATAGTCATAGCCTTGATAGATTCTTGTAATTTAACAAAAATAGCCACGTTTTCAATTTCTGTGGGCCAATTTCTGAGGTTTCCGTGGCATCTGGGTGTCCACGGAAATTACACGACTCCACAGAAATTGTACCAATCAATTAATGTTAATGCAGGTTTTTGAAAAGAAACAATTTTTTAAAAGGTTTTTGAAAGATTACACAGAGATAGCATTATCCAATCTATTACAGTCTGATAAATCCCATCCATTCCATCATTATTTTGCTAATGCTTTCATAATCAAATGTGAGAGTTTAAATTGACTCAACAGTATTATAAAAAACTTTTTTATTTTAGGAATCCTTATTAAAATGATTCGTATTATATCAGTTTTTTTCATTATACCATCTTTCTTTACATATGACAAAAAAAACATTTTTTAGTAATAGGTACACAATTTCAGTGCACACGCACAATTTCTGTGTAACCAATACAATTTCGGTGGCAATAATAAAATTTCTGGGGCTCGCCAATTTCGGTGGCCCAAATAACTCTCGAAGTAATATTATTATATAATCCCCTTTTAGAAAATGTATATAAAATGTGGATATATTGCGCTTTATCATTTAAGTTTTTTACAAAACCTGTAAATGAAAATGTCCATGGAAATTAGGTAAAAAAACGAGTTGTTGAAATTGACTCGTATAGTCATTTTATTCTAGGTGCATCGTCTTCACATAAAATCATATAATTAATGTAATCAAACGAAATATTGTAAAACATTTTTAAAAGAGTACCGGTGGAGTTTCTTGCCCATTCTTCTCCATACGAAACTACCTTTTGGAAGGGGCAACTAGAATCAATTCTATTTTTTTTGTAAATTTTGACGTTCAAAAGTGCCTCTTATGTGCCTATTTGAAATAAATGGTTTGACTTTGACTTTGACTTCCATCTTAATTAAGTATGATATAAGCATAAGTTGGAAACTGACGATATTACGTTTATATGATCATAAGTTTAATATGTAAATAATGAAGAACAGCATCATATAACTATAATCATAGAATTTGACAGATATGAAATCATATTTGTGTGATAAATTTATCATAGTGTAATGGGGGCTTTACCAGCGAGGCAGTAGTTCTTGACAGGACATGACACAACTTCCTTGCTCCCACAATTTAGGCCTCGATAAAAAAGGTTCATACATAATTTAACATTACTTACTTTTCATTTGTTAACAAAAACACTTTCTTAACGTCCGCTGCAATAAATAATTAGCCATACATTGCTATATTTCCTGTGAATTTCATCAATCAACCGGCAGACGATTAGGATTTACGATTGACGGCCATGATATGCCACCGACACGACTGCAGCTGTCGAAAAGAGTAAAGCCCAAAAGTCTGACAACCAGTCTTACCAAGGGGTATTGTGTTACCCAGTAACTGGGCTGTGGGGGTCAGGTAGGCAGTCGCTCCATGTGAAATACTGGTATTCAACTGCATCCGAGTAGACTGAAGGCCGACCCCAACATAGTTGGGAAAAGAAGCGCCAGATTGATTCCAGGTTTTCCAAACATTTTTTTTAGATTATCCGGACAGTGTTTCCAGGGTTTTCCCAAGATGCATTCAGTACTTTCAAATGATATTTTCAGGATTAGTACACTGTTTTCAAATCCAGTCAAGATCGGTGCAGCCATTTCGGAGATTAGCCGAAACACACAGAAACTGAAAATGTAAAAAAAAAAATGTTTTCTTATATATGCATTCAGTAAAAATCTGTTATTTTGACATTACAAACAGTCACTTCATTTTTTTTTTTGTCTAAGTACCGACAGTTTATTTTTTATTTTTGTCTGCCTGAAAACCACAGAACTGCCAGAAAAACACAATACTGATTAATGGTGTCGGAAACATTTTTTCAGGGTTGTCACAAAATGTTTCCGACACCATTAATCAGTATTGTGTTTTTCTGGATGACTTGGTGGTAATCATAGAATATTGTCAGTTTGGTCTGGCAGACAAAAATAAAAAATAAACTGTCGGTACTTACACAAAAAAAAAAAATGAAGTGACTGTTTGTAATGTCAAAATAACAGATTTTTACTGAATGCATATATAAGAAAACATTTTTTTTTTTAATTTTCAGTTTCTGTGTGTTTCGGCTAATCTCCGAAATGGCTGCACCGATCTTGACTGGATTTTCACTAGATAGCTGATGTTATAAGGAGTAAATCAGGCTGCTTTTATTTTTGAAAAAGACGCTCGGGCTATGCCGCAGGTCGCAGCTAGTGAGTCATAATTATGACTCGTGAAATGTGGGTAAATCACGAGCATATTTATCTTAGGTACAGTTACAAGAAATTTCAAAGAGTTTTTCTTGTGATATAAAAATTGCAACTTTAATGAAAATACCAATTTCATTATACGATAAATAAACGATTTCGATATTACTGTGTTCGTAACACCCTATAATATCTACAAATACTTGAGGAGAAAATCGCTTTTGAAACTTCCGTAAGTGTAAGGTAACTTTGCTCGTAACTGCACATAATACAGGTAGGTGTACATCCCTGCTTACGCCTTCATTAACATTAAATACAAGCGTGATGCAAGTCTGTGTAAAATATCAATATATACGTGAAGCGAAAACTTTGTACCCATTTTTACGAAAATTACGCGGACAAAGTAGTATGAAATTTGGCACAGTTAAAGTTTATACAGAGGAGGAGTGCAGAAGGCTAATATTTTTATATAATATGCATTATAAATGGATTAAATTAATAAAAAAAAAACATTACACACACTACCATGTGTTTGTCACACACACACAGTAGCAGGGCCTCATGACTTGAAGATAGATAGGTGACAGAAGTGACAGCTTGAGCATGGAATTAGTAAGTACTTTATAGTAGCATGGAATTAGTGTACTTATGGATTTAGTAAGTACTATAAATATTGTAAGTAGAGGAGGTGGAATTTCGACCAGTGCAGTGGGCGACCAGTAGTAACTATGATAAGCTCTTTTTAGGGTTCCGTACCCAAAGGGTAAAACGGGAACCCTATTACTAAGGCTCCGCCGTCTGTCTTTCTGTCTGTCTTTCTGTCCGTCTGTCAACAGGCTGTATCTCATGAACCGTGATAGTTAGACAGTTGAAATTTTCACAGATGATGTATTTCTGTTGCCGCTATAACAACAAATACTAAAAAACAGAATAACATAAATATTTAAGGGGGCTCTAATACAACAAACGTGATTTTTTTGCCGTTTTTATAGATAATGGTACAGAACCCTTCGTGCGCGAGTCCGACTCGCACTTGGCCGGTTTTTATTCTGAGCATCTTCGCGTTGTGGTATTTTCAGTAGTTTATGGAATGTCTGTTAGTTCAGAATACCTTTTGGCAAAGTCGTTAGAGGAGCCTCTAACGACTTCCACGGAGTCCTATCTCTCGCAACTCTTCTCCAATTTGGACCCGCTGTGAGCTTCAATTCGTCTTCCCATCTTTTATACTGTCTTCCCCTGCTCCTTTTGCCATCTCTGGGGTACCATTCTGTCACGAACTGACGACATTATTCCACTTGTATTTAATGCCTCTTAACATGTGGTCTGTCCATCTCCACTTTTATTGGTCTATTTTGGTAAGAATATCAATAACTTTTGGCTTTTCTCTAATCAGGGTATTTCGTATCCTGTCTTGTTTTTTAATCCAGTCATAATCCTTATTCTATCTTTGGCAATGTACCAGTATTACTCTGTGGTGTTTTGTAAGAGACCAAGTTTCACTACCATATATTATGTAAGGCAAGACCTTCTGTTTTAATTCAATACTTAGATCGGTTGCTTCCATGATCTCCTTCAATGGCCGGTATTTTTGCCAACCATTTGTTACAAACAAACAAAATATAACTAAACTACTAAAATATAACTCTTAAAGGTAATTGGAATCCGAAATCGGTGCCGAAATAAAATTAATTAATACTCGTTACGAGAAACTAGTCTTTAGCTAATTTAGCTAAGTTAATAACATATGGAGGCTACTTATTTTGAAACGAACAAACACAAACAACAAACAAACAAGCCGTCATACAAACTTTAATCTCCTATTTAATAATAATCCCCTAGAGGGGCTCAATTTTCGGAAATCCTTCGTTAGTGCTCACTTTCGCTATACGTTGAATGAAACTCTTGAGCAAAATTTCAATCTTCTAGACCCAGTGGTTGTGTGTTGTCTATGTGAATGAATGAATTTAAGATTTTTAATAAGTAGATTACTGAATTTACACTGGATGGATAAAATGGCGGCTTGGTCACGAGAACAAGCTGCAACTCCCGCATTCCCTTTAAACTTAAGGGGAAGATTTATAAAACAATGGTTAGATCTGCTATCTTGTATGGATCAGAGTCAATACTCTGATCCATACATGCAATTTCTTGCAGCTGAAATGAGAATGCTAAGAGGGATGTGTGACACGAATGGATAGAATAAGAAATGAGTACTTATTTATGACGAGGTATGAAACACCGGTGACTGAAAAGTTGTGTGGAAATAGGTTTTCATAATATGTGCTGCAAAGGAATGAGGGAAATGTCGTCAGGAAAGTTTTGAGTATGAATGTGGATACATGAGCAGGGGCAGACCAAAGAAACGATAGATGGACTGTGTGAAAGATGGTACGGGTAGAAAGAGAGTGACTACTGAGATGATACCTAATAGAGAAGGATGGAATGAAATAATAGAAAAGCAAACTAAAAAATTAGAAAATCAATAATGGTTTATAAAACTAAAAAAACACGCTTTAATAGAAAACTAAACTAAAAAGTAGAAAATAATTTTAAATAAGTTTGAAATAATAATAGTGATTAACAAGAAATTTATTTTATCGTGAAAAAGCGTGGGGTGCTTTTTGATAATTTCGTAATGATTCTACTTTTACCAATATCTGTCAATAAAATATTTGCAAGAATTTACATCAAGCACCCCACGCTTTTTTACGATAAAATAAATTTCTTTTTAATCACTATTATTATTTTCAAACTTATTAAATAATTTTAAATAAGTTTGAAATAATACTTCTATTTCTATTTCTAATTTCTACTTTTTAGTTTAGTTTTCTATTAAAGCGTGTTTTTAGTTTTTAGGGTTCCGTACCCAAGGGTCAAACGGGAACCCTATTACTAAGGCTCCGCCGCCGCCGTCTGTCTGTCTGTCCGTCCATCTGTCACCAGGCTGTATCTCATGACCCGTGATAGTTAGACAGTTGAAGTTTTCACAGATGATTTATTTCTGTTGCCGCTATAACAACAAATACTAAAAAATAGAATAAAATAAATATTTAAGGGGGCTCCCATACAACAAACGTGATTTTTAGGGTTCCGTACCCAAAGGGTAAACCGGGAACCCTATTACTAAGACTCCGCCGTCTGTCTGTCTGTCTGTCCGTCTGTCCGTCTGTCACCAGGCTGTATCTCATGAACCGTGATAGCTAGACAGTTGAAATTTTCACAGATGATGTATTTCTGTTGCCGCTATAACAACAAATACTAAAAAACAGAATATAATAAATGTTTCAGGGGTTTAAAAGCCTAAAGCAGACAACAGTATTTATTGGCTCATATTAGTCAACCTTATTAAATTCTGTTTTCGTAACCCCATATTGGGTAAGTGTTGAACAGCTAATTAAGTTTTATATTTTTCTATGTACCTACCTATATAGGTTAACTTAGGGCGTGTACCTACTTTTGCGTACTGGCCGGATCCCCGCCCTGGGACCTCGAGGCGAAAGTACTCGCGTCACTGTATCGGTGGCGCGAGGAAGCGAGGGCGCGGGGCGAGTGGCTGATGCAGCGACATGTGGAGTTGCGTCGGTCACAGCTTCGCGCAGCCCTGGTGGCGGAATGGCGGGACAAGCTTTCACGCCCTACCACCGGCCTCCCCACCATCGAGGTGGTCCAGCCGGTGCTCGAGCCCTGGCTCGGGAGGAGGCACGGCTCCCTGTCATTTCGGGTGACGCAGGTGCTCTCGGGGCATGGTTGCTTCGGGAAGTACCTGTGTCGCATAAACAGGGAGCCGGACGCCCGGTGTCACCACTGCTTCGACTGCCGGGAGGACACGGCGCGGCATACGTTGGCAGAGTGTGCCGCATGGGAGGAGCCTCGCCGTGCCCTCATCTCAGGAGTAGGCAGTGACCTGTCGCTGCCTACTGGCAGTGGCAGTGGTCGAGTCGATGGCCGGCAGCGAGGAGTCCTGGGACGCAGTGGTGTCCTTCTGCGAAACAGTCGTGTCACAGAAGAAGGCTGCGGAAAGGGAGCGGGAGATCTCGTCCGCACACCCGGCCCGCAGCAGGCGCACCGGGCGTCGGCAGAGGGCAGATAATGCCCTCTTCCGGCCCCCCTAAATGGGTCTAAGGACGGCGGTCTCAGGGACGTCCCCCTATCACACTGGATCCGAGGTGGCGGCGCGTAGTGTTCCACGCGCGCCCCTTTCAGACGTCGCGTGGGGGGAGGGGGGGTCCAACACCTCACCCCCCCGCAGACTAGAGGTGGCCCGCAGAGGCGGGCCGGCACTAGCCGGGGATCATGGAGGTAATACTAGCTCCCAAGATCCCCGGTGCGAGTGTGGGAAGGGAACACCGGGGTGGTTTTTAGTCAGTAAGAGTCATATTTACCATGCAACCTATTTGCCTACAGCTCTCTGCATTTTGAGATCTTGTATCGTATATTCACTCAAAATGTGCGAGTCATGCCGTGCTTCCCACACAACAAAAGTGATTTTTTTGCTCGTTTTTGCTCGATATTGATAACGGCAAAAGGTAGACGCTTGAAATATTCACAGAATATTTAGTTGTATATTCACTTTAAAAATAAATAATTAAATTAAAATAAAACAAATATTTAAGGGGGGCTCCCATACAACAAGCGTGATTTTTTTGTAATTTTTATAGGTAATGGTACGGAACCCTTCGTGCGCGAGTCCGACTCGCACTTGGCCCGTTTTTAGTATTTAAATTTTTTTTTGTCGAGTGTACAAAACACTCCAATTCAATTGATCCTGCCAATATTCACATGCTTGTCTCAAAGTTTAAGTCATGTATGCCTTAGTACTTGACACAAATCATTACCGTGTCTCTGAATATGGAAAAAATGGATAATCCTGAAGATCCTGGTAAGGATAGGAAAAAAAAAACTTATTAAATTATTGTATTGTCATCGGTCCTTGATAAGTGTGCAAAATTTTAAATTAATCCGACGTTTTGTAGTGGTCGAAAATCAAGTTCAAAGTTTCCGTTACATAGTATAGTATCTCCATACTACAGTCATCATATACTTACACTTTGCATCCATTAACATTATGAATCATTCTCTTTTTATTGGTTTAGCACACATTAGAATGTGGTATTTTGCTATTCAAATCCACATCTTTATACCCTTATTTACCTTTTAAAGGGGCTCTGTGACCAACAATTCTTGTTAAATCTATTCTTTGTTTTCAAACATGAATTGTTACACATATATTATTATCCCCTTTACAAATTATTCCTGAAATACTATTAACGCTCATAAACACATCCTTTTACTCACTTTGAATTTTTTTACATTTAAAATAATGTATTTTCTATTATTAATTCTCATATTGTAGACAACAATATTTTTGATAGTAATATAAATAATTTAATAGCAATATATTACAATTTGACACCTGTCTGTTTTATTTTCTAAAACTTTATAGCTTTATAACTAGCATTTTAATGCAGGTTTCACATGTAAGCCACTTTTATTGATTTTGGCTGACTATCAATTATGAAGTCATTTTTAAATTGTTGGTTGTTTGGTACCTTCTAGAACAACGGCCAGAATCTATAAAAGCGGTCATCACATCTGACATAGGAGAAGTCCATGATTCCAGTTCAGTCTTTGAAGAGCAATCTATGCCAGTCAGGCTGTCAGTTTAGTCTACCTCGATTCTAATCCATCTTCAGTATGAATAAGTGCTCTTTAACTTCAATTTTTTATACCTAAATATAGTGCTCGATGTTATTATGAAGATAAATAAATACCTAATAACACCACAATTGAGTGTGATTGAAGACTACCTCCTCCAACACCTGCCTCTTCTGGCCTACGCTTCAGGGAGGCCTCTGATACCAGCGGCAGGCTAGCTGTGTAAGGTTCCTGAGGCAGCTGCTGGACTATACCGGCTGCTGACCACTCCCTCACTCGTAGGGAGGCCTGGGTTCTCTTCTTATTGAGCGTGAGGCGGTGCCTCCGCTCTCCTGCAGCGATCTGCCTCCTCCTGCCTATCCAACTGGGGGACATTGACGCTGTGGTTCGTCCTGTTCCTGTCCTAGCGTCAGCTGAGGATCCTGTTCCCGTATCTGCTATACCATCCAACTGAGGGACGCTGACGCTGTAGCCCCTTCCGTTCCTGTCCTGAAGCCGGCTGAAGATCCTGTACCCGTACCTGCTATCCTGACTAAGCCTCCGAAGACCGAATTACTTTTATACCTTTTTTATATTTTATTTTAACTTGTGACCTACGGCTGGTCCTCCGGCCAACCGTATCGTTACAATAGGTACGCATACGTATGAAGCTAATAGAAGCGTGTTAAAAAGGTCGTATTATTCCATAATTTTAGTGAAACTCATAAATTTTGTTTTTCTGTTTCGGCCTCGGTTACCCGCTACGTACATTCATTATTTAATTTCAGTTCGAAGTAATTACCATATAATTTACTTAGTAAATCAATGTATTTATTTTGTCATTACGTAAAGACACATTCTGAAACAATGTTTATAAATATGTATCAGGAGTAAATAAAAAACAAATTAGTTAAATCATCCTCAATTCTTGGCGCACGTTGATGTCTCTCGTTCCGGGCTTTGATTCGGGGATGGAGTTGGACACAATACAAAAAAAAAGACTTTTTACAAAAAAATAAGAACCGACTACCAAAAATAAGACTACAAAGTGAAAAATAACTAGTCGGTTCTTATTTTTTTGTAAAAAGTTTTTTATTTTTCGTGGGTCTTTTTAGTGGGTCAGTTTTGAATTTATCTAAGTTTAAGTTAACTCCCCATCAACTTTTACAAAATATTGCTTTTCCCGATGCTGGGACGTTGATTATTGAGGAGTTCTCCTGGTAAGAACCAGGAGAACTGCCACTCACCATATGCATAGTGACGAGCATAAATTGCTTTTGCAACCCGTTAAATAGAGGTACTCATTATTATATTGTTCCGGTGGCCATATGTGGTCTCCATCATCAGTTCCACTTCACCAAATGGTGCTTTCCGAGAGCAAATGCACGAGTTTCTATAAAAAATATCCAAATCGCTATAGGTTTGCCTATAAAATTTGAGGGTTTCCCCTCGATTTCCATGAAATCTCCTCATCAGATTCTGATTTGGTGCCAATGAGACCACCTCGGGAGTATACCCTTTCAAAAAAAAAAAGAATTTTCAAAATCGGCCCATAATTAACGGAGTAATCGCGTAACAAACATACAAAAAAAAAAAAAAAGTTGCCGCCGAATTGAGAACCCCCTCCTTTTTGGAAGTCGGTTAAAAATGATAATCCTGAAGATCCTGGTAAGGATAATGGGACAGAATTATTAAATTATTGTATTGTCATTGGTCCTTGATAAGTGTGCATAATTTTAAAGTAATCCGACGTTTTGAAGTGGTCGGAAATCAAGTTCAAAGTTTCCGTTACATACACACATACTAACATACGTATGAAGATAATATAAAAGAGTGATAAAAACATGTTGCCCTGACCCCAAATAAATTAGGATAAGGGCAGGAGAGTAATAATTTTAAGTACTAACAATAGACGGGACATAGCGAACAAAATCGTAATCCCATAAAGTCCTAGTGAGCAAAAGTCGCTCAGTCTAGCGCCTGCATTTCAAGTCGCAATTCGTATTCGTATCCACCAAAAGAAAATTATTTTCGAAGTATAATGTCTAGTAATCTGTCAAACTTGCTTTATTGATTTTTGCTATATTACGCTAGATGGCGTCACTGAGACATGGGATCACAATTTTCTATGACATTACTTCTGATGGCCTTCTATAGTATCTATCTTAAATCTCTTTGATCCCAGCTGTCATTCATAGATCTTTGACAGTCATTACGGGTCGTCAGAAGCCCGAAAGTCTGACAACCAGTCTTACCAAGGGGTATCGTATTACCCAGTAACCTCTAGTAGCAGTAGTTCGGTTGTTAGTCCGGTTGACCGAACTACTGAAACTTTCAGTTGCAATAGTTCGGTTCTAACAAAGCACCGAACTACTGAAACTTTCAGTTGCAATAGTTCGGTTCTAACAAAGCACCGAACTACTGAAACTTTCAGTTGCAATAGTTCGGTTCTAAAAAAGCACCGAACTACTGAAACTTAAATATGTACCCCTTTAACTGGGTTGTGGAGGTCAGATAGGCAGTCGCTCCATTTAAAATATTCAGCTGTATCTGGGTATGCTGTATCTATGTTGAAGTCGGCGGAAGCCGACCCCAACATAGTTGGGAAAAGATGAGATGAGGTGTTTCGGCTGTCGCTGAAAACCAGCGCTGGGGCTCTGTTTCGCATAGGGTCGCAGCATTATGCTGAGCGATGGCCGTTTTGCGTGAATGTGACGCAAATTTTCCCTCAACTTGTTCTTTCATGTTTGAGTTTTTATTTCTTTGCGTTATGTTTACCGCAAATAAACGTATTTTCTTTCTTTCTTAAGATGATGATGAAGTTGGGATGATGAGATTAATATGTTACGTATTAAGCGCAGGCCACACCGCCAGCTAGCGGGCGGGCGGGCTAGGCGGGCGAACATCGTTTCACCTCTTTACATGGTTAGTCGGTAGCTCGCGGTGTGAACCGAAGTATGTAAAGAGGTGAAACGATGTTCGCCCGCCTAGCCCGCCCGCCCGCTAGCTGGCGCGATGGCGGTGTGGCCTGCGCTCAATCCTGTAATATTGTGAAACTAGTTTCCTAGTACTGCCAGCAATTTCGTACGCGGGTTTTAAATTTTAGCGGATTTATAAAACATATCGCATTCGTAAAATATGAGTTTGAATTACGGCTGTACCGCTGGCCTACTCTATGGAAGTGGGAGTGGGCTGTAATCCACCACGCGGGCACAGTGCGGGGTGGTGGATATCTTCGAATTTTTCGTTCTAGGATATTACGTTTGACACAATGATTCCTTCACGGTTTTGAGAGCAGTAGTCAAGATTTTTTTTACACAAATTTCAGATTTTTTTTGCCTGCCACGGTTCGTACGCAAGACTTATGTATATCAGAATTAAATGAGTTACTCTTTGAATATTAAAATGTATAACAATAAAATATTGTTTTCTGAAGTAATTAGGTACTTTATAAGCTCTGTAACTTTAAGCGACTACGGCTCAGCAGTCAAGGTAACCTTGAAGTCTTGGGTTCAAACTCCATTCGTTACACTATTTGCTCCTTCCTGACTAAAACCACACGGTATTCTTCAACTAACTCTGGAGGCTAGAGCGCTTGAGCATAAATCTCGTTTTGACAGGCTCTCAAAATGGTGAATGAAAACATTGTGAGGAAACCTGCATGTCCTAAAACCAAAGATTCGAAGAAAGACATCCACCAACCGGCAATGAGTCCGCGTGCTGGATTACGGCCCACTCCCTCTCACAGAGAAGAAGCCAGTGTCCCAGCAGCGGGAACAGTTTAGGCTGCGATTATACGAAAACATCAATAACACTTTGCCCTACCCGGGAATCGAATCCACGAGCTCACACTCAACCGTTGTGCTTGTTACCCCTAGACCAACGGGGCCGTCAATTAATAATGATGATGATTATTAATAATGATTAATACAGCCATGTTAAAATGATTACTGCACCTTAAAGTAACATATTACCAATCACAAACTGAATGATTTTAAAGTATATTGCTAATACATTTCTTCATATTATATGTTCGAAAAATTGTCTGGTCATCGACTGTCAAAACCCAATGCTACTGTACTCAAACTCAAAGCATTTATTTCAATTAAACCATTTACAGGCATTTTTCAAAGAGTCGGTCAGTTAGTCAGAAATAATTTGCCCAATCCTAAACGTAGATCTCTATGGAGATGAACAGGTAAGAAACTCCAAGGACACTCTTTTAAATCAAGATATTACAAAATCCTGGGTACATTATTCTTGTCGCTTCTATAGTGAGAACAATGTAAAAAACAAAAAAATATATTTAAAAAAAACCGCCCAAGTGCGAGTAGGACTCGCGCACGAAGGGTTCCGTGCCATTATCTATAAAAATGGGCAAAAAAACATGTTTGTTGTATGGGAGCCCCCCTTAAATATTTGTTTTATTTTAATTTAATTATTTAATTTTAAAGTGAATATATAACTAAATATTCTGTGAATATTTCAAGCGTCTACCTGTTGCCGTTATCAATATCGAGCAAAAACGAGCAAAAAAATCACGTTTGTTATATGGGAGCCCCCTTAAATATTTATGTTATTCTGTTTTTTAGTATTTGTTGTTATAGCGGCAACAGAAATACATCATCTGTGAAAATTTCAACTGTCTAACTATCACGGATCATGAGATACAGCCTGGTGACAGACAGACAGACAGACAGACGGCGGAGCCTTAGTAATAGGGTTCCCGTTTTACCCTTTGGGTACGGAGCCCTAAAAACAATTCAAAATATAGAATTAAAAGATTACAAAATAAGCCCTGGCAGTTAAGGGATGACCAGCCTCAACTGACGGCGCCCGTTCATGATCATGACGTGTGGATCAGCAGCATCCAGCTCAACCACTTTGTAGGGAACCGAATGATCCAACACACGCGCCACACATTTAAGTAACGTGTAAGAGTGAAACGCAATTATTTACCCCTCTGGGTACATTTTCTGTGCACAGTCATCATCTGTTTTCTTTATCCCAACTATGTTGGGGTTGGCTTCCAGTCTAACCGGACGCGGTTGAATACCAGTGTTTTACTTAAAGCTTTGAGTTTGAGTTTGCAGTTCGATCTGCAGTCCGATCTTAAAAACTCAGCATGTAGATTCTATTAGACATTACACAATTACGGAGCATTCTGTATATCAACAGAATCAATTATGTATGTAAAGTCAAGGGCACAAATGTGCGCACTTTGTGAAATTCAACAACTATAATTATAATTAAGTAATAAAGTTATTATTTAACATAATCAGCGTGTTTAAAATGATTTAAGAAGAATAAATTTAATCGAAATTGGAAAAAAAAACCCTCACCGAATGCATACACCTGCTTTTTTAAAGTTGGTTCAAAATTAAATAAATGCAACTTTTAATTTAAAAGTGACTGATTCTAGAATCAAATCCATTTTTTTAAATTGAGGTTTATAACTAAATCAATAACCCTCCAAACTTTTCAGGCTATTTCCAAAGTCGGGTAGAAAATTCGATTTGTTATTCTGCCTATCCTAGCTAACTATATAGCTTCTGCCCGCGACTTAGGCCTCGTGAAATTTCTTGTGTTAACATAGAATATATATACTATGACACTCGGTAATACAGTAGCTTCCCATCAATGAAAGAATTTTCGGAATCGGATCAGTATTACGAAGATTATTACCGCCTACATAGATACAAACTCACAAATTTTACCCCTTCAAAATATTAGTGTAAATAAAAAAATAATGACAGCTTCTAATCAAGACACAAATCTAATTACATGACTGCCAAAAAAAAGAGTGTAATGTTTTCAGGGTTCTTAAAGGCATATAGGTGGGTTTCTTTATGCCATCATAACATGTGTTATTTTATTTGTCTGTTTTCTTATAAATTCATTTTATAATTTTTATTATTATTAAGTGTCGGAAATTAAATCAAATTATTAGGTAGTTATTATTGACATTTGTGCTATTGATTTTCCCGTTGTATTTGTTTATTATTTTGAATTTTTGTGAATGTAAATAATATGAATGTAGGTAGGTATTGAGATTGTGTGGAATTCTGTGTTTAACTTGTTGTTTTAATTATTTACTATGCGTTATTGTAATGTGTAATTATTTTTATTATTTGTAAACATTCAGACACAATGTAAATTGTTATTGAATAAATGAAAATAAATGAAATGAAACAATATTTTTTTTTTATTGAGATTTTTATCAAACTCTTTTACCCTCCTTTTTGGCTCGCCACAGTTGTGTTGAAAAACATCGTACTGCTTTTATGCCTACCCGCCTATCCGTTTATAGCTAATAAAAAGGTAAACACTCACCAATATAATATCACTGTGTCACTCAATCAGTTCGCCGCGATGAACACTTTGGACCGACTGACCGACTGCGCGTGAGTCGTAATTCAGACTCAAGTCTCAAGCGCGTTGTTGCGCGAATGCTATACGTAAGTGTGTTCGTCTGTCTGTATGTGCGTACCTAAAGTTTTATTAAATTGGGTGGATAAAAAAAAAAAAATGTGATGATAAGTAAATGTATGGAATGTTATTGATAAATATGTTTTTTATGATTTTATTTCTGTAAGTAGGTTTGTATAAACACTTTTACACGTCAAACATATTTTAACAAGACCGGCCAAGTGCGTGTCGGACCACAGACAATGAAGGGTTCCGTAGTTGGGATGACTTCAGCACAAGAACAAACTTAACTTATTAGTTGAAAAACATGTTCACATACATTCCAACTGCAAATGTTAGTTTGTACGCACAATATTGAGAGATTTACCATGTTATTTTAAGACCATAGACTTTTTATGAGTTTTGCTGTAGTCTATAAGAAAAGAACTATTTGCTATATTTTTTTTCAAATTTAAGGCTTAGTAGTTTCAGAGAGAATGGGGAGGAACGGTAAATTTTCGTCTATTTTCTTAAATAATTTTAAAAGCATATTCAAAAATAAATAAAAAATATCTCTGAAATCCTAATAATCCTTTCATTTGATATGTCACACGGTACAGTTCGAAATTCTTTTTTTTTAATTTTCTAGTTTCCCCCCCAAAAGTGGCTCCCTTAGTCAAAATTCTTTTCTGCCTACCCAGCATTCATATCTGCCTATTTACGTTACATTTCCGTGTTTGGGTCACAGAACTACATAATTACAGAAATACATCATTTCAACTTAACCGGTCCAGTAGATTCGGAGCAAATCAGCTGTGACAGACGGACAGACAAACAGACACACGAGTGATCCTATAAGGGTTCCGTTTTTTCCTTTTGAGGTACGGAACCCTAAAAGTGTAAGTTGGTCGACTATTACTCGTTAACTTGTAAAGCCGTGAAGCTGTGATAGTTTTCATTTTAATTTCGTTATTTTACTATTCAATTTTGATTTTTTTTGACATATTCTTAAACAACCATTTAGCTAGCGGGGGGCACACTTGACTCGAATAAAAAAATGCAATTTAAAGCTTAATATTACGCAAACGGATCACTAAATTGAAAAATGATTTTCACAGATCCGCAATATTTTTGAACGGCCGATCCAACGATACTCCACACCATGTGATAGACGAGAAAACAAAATCTTCCCCACTTTATGTGCAAGGCCACTAAAAAAAAATATTTTTCAAGATTTTACTTTACCACGTTGTCAGCGTGATTAGCGTGATTAATATACCCATGCCAAATTACAGCTTTCTAGTACTAAGCGTCTCTGAGCTAAGCCGGGGACAGACAGACAGGCAGACGGATGTCCGTCTGCCTGTCTGTCTGTCCCCGGCTTAGCTACGAGACTTAGCTACGACGAAACTATAAGGGTTCCTGGTTGACTACGGAACCCTAATAAAAATTAAATGAGGTCGGCGTTTCTTATCTCACTACTCCATGAAGAAAGGCAGAAACAGACTCAGGGGTCTCTTTTAAAGTCCAGACATAAGCTTGGTCAGATCATGAGAGGACCTGACCCTGATCACTTGATCTGACCAAGATTATGTCTGGTGTCATTTAGGTTGGTGTCTGAAATGGTCAGTTGAGAAAAGAGCCCCACAGATTGAGTGGACCAGTCCAGTCAGTGCATGCATTTGTCAGTAATCGTGCAGCTCAACTCAGAACTTCAGGAGCTCAACGACTCGTTGAACAATACCAAAGAATTTGGGTAGGCTGCATAAAGTACCTACTCAAACTGCCAGATTATTATCATTAAAACTAACTAAGAAAAAAAAAAACTAAGTCCCACATATTCCTCATTTATTTACATTAATTAAAATAATACATACAACATAGTCAGCCTATAATGTTCCCACTGCTGGGACACAGGCCTCCTCTTTCTGTGAGAGGGAGTGGGCCGTAATCCACCACGCGGGCCCAGTGCGGGTTGGTGGATGTCACATGTCTTCGAATTTTTAGTTCTAGAACATGCCGGTTTCCTCACGATGATTTCCTTCACCGTTTTGAGAGCAGTGGTGATGAAATAATTTACACAAAAGTAAAGCGCCTGCCTGGGTTCAAACCTACGACCTACAACTCGTAAGCCGCGGCCGTTACCACTCGGCCACCACTGCTGCAATTAAAATAATAGTAAGTATTATACTCCACAAAGTAAATATTCATGTCATTGTGTTAATAAAATTATTCCATGTCAAAGTGTATATAAAAAATATTATATTAATTTTATATATTACTAGCTGCGCCCCGCGGTTTCACCCGCGCAAGTCTCGATCCCGTGGGAATATCGGGATAAAAAGTAGCCTATGTCTTATTCCAGGGTGTCAGCTACCTCCATACAAAATTTTATCAAAATTGGTCCAGCCGTTTGAGCGTGAAGAAGTAACAAACATACACACACACACACACTCACAAACTTTCGCCTTTATAATATTAGTGTGATGTGATATGAAAACTGTTGGCCGCAGCCTGTCGTTGCGTCTGGTCGACCTGTCGTTGCGTCTGGTCGACCTGTCGTTGCGTCTGGTCGACCTGTCGCGACCACATGTCGCATAGTGTGCGAGGCAGCTTACTGATGTATTACCAAAAACTATAACAAAAGGTGACTCCAAAGATACTTTAGTTGAATTAGAATCTAATGCATCACCTTGAGCTCTGCCATAAATAGGTCCGCTAGACAATTTGGACAGCTATTAGTCGTGACCAGAATATAAGAGGCATGGACGCATGTGACTAAAAGAGTTATGAATATAAATGTTGATGGATGGAGAGGGAGAGAAGGTCAAAGTTAAGATGGATGGATTGTGTGAGGGATGATATGAAAACAGAAGGAGAGAGAATGATAGTGTGACGGTTGACGGGGGGCCAAGTCTGCTATTTTCAATGATTGGTCATTATGACGACCATACCAAGGCAACGCCCTGACCATTGTGCCAATAGTTTGTAACCTCTTAAATTCATAATGGCGTGACAGTGGTCCATAGGGAAGTCAAAATAATATGAGCTTGTCAGTACGAGATTACCAAATACAGACAATTTTTCCAATAGAGTATCAGTGGCACGTCATCGGAAAATCATAAAGGCGCCTTTCAATTAGGAGATTAGCAAAACTGTCAAACTCTACAATTACGGTGCCAATGATCGGCCATTCTGACACAACTGCGTTAGCAGACTTGACGCCCAGGGCAGGCAGATGATGGTGATGGACAAGAGGCATTCCTACTATAGGTTTATGGTAGGCCAGCTTGTTGTAGTACACAGTGCGCGGCCGTCAATATGGCGAGTTTAGAAAAAACCGGCCAAGTGCGAGTCGGACTCGCGCACGAAGGGTTCCGTACCAATATTTATTTATTTATTTATTTATTGAGCAAGGCACACCAACGACATATTTACAGCTATATTAACAGTAGGTAATTACGGGTCTTCAGTTCTGTGCAAATACGTCACTTACAGGCATGCACAACATTCTTATTACGTAATTAAAAGATGAACAACTATTCAATACATTTTAAATATTACAATATTGGCAACAAAATTTGATACTTAATAAAATAACCAAAAAAAATAATTTTAAAATAATTAAATTAAATAATAATTAATATCTATAAAAACGGCAAAAAATCATGTTTGTTGTATGGGCAGCATTTGTTTTATTTTAATTTAATTATTTATTTTTAAAGTGGATGTATAACTAAATATTCTGTGAATATTTCAAGCGTCTACCTGTTGCCGTTATCAATATCGAGCAAAAACGAGCAAAAAAATCACGTTTGTTGTATGGGAGCCCCTTTAAATATTTGCCGTTTTTTTTATAGATAATGGTACGGAACCCTTTGTGCGCGAATCCGACTCGAACTTGCCGGTTGTTTAAGTATTTGTTCTTATAGCGGCAACATAAATACATCATCTGTTAAAATTTCAACTGTCTAACTATCACGGTTCATGAGATACAGCCCGGTGACTGACAGACAGACGGCGCGGCGGCGCGCGGCGGAGCCTTAGTAATAGGGTTCCCGTTTTACCCTTTGGGTACGGAACCCTAAAAACCGGCCACAGTGAAGTATTACTCAGTTGGAATGAATTTATTTATATAATTTCCAACTGCAGCTGTAAGTTGGTCGACTATTACTCGTTAACTTGTACAGCCTACTTAGCTGTGATAGTTTTCCTTTTAATTTCGTTATATAAATACTACTGTCATGAATTCTTTCACATATCTAGAAACAACCATACCAACCAGCTGGCGAAGGGGGGGGGGACGACGACACTTGACTCTAACAAAAATAGGACTTAAAAGCTTGTAAAATAATTTTCACAAATCTGTAATATTTTTAAATATCATCCCCACTTTACGTACAAGAGCGAGGAACCATACATAAAAAGAAAACAAGTTTTTTATTTTATCACTTTGTCGGCGTGATTAATATGTGTACCCATGCCAAATTTCATCGTTCTAGTACAAAGAGTCTCTGAGCTAAGCCGGGGACAGACAAACAGACGGACATGGCGAAACTTTATAACTTTACATGGAACCCATAGGGGTTTTTTGTTGACTATGGAACCCTAGAAATCGGCCGAGTGCGTGTTGGACCACGCACAGTGAAGGTTTTTTTTGGTTAGGATGAATATTTACGCATGCACAGTAAGTACCGATATCCCATAACTCACAAATGATTTAATTAAATAAATAAAGTCACTTAGAAACATCATCATTATTATTTTATTCAGTAGTTTAGTTGCATTTTATACATATAAGTTGGCGCAAACATAAACTCAGTAGAGTTTTACCTTTTTTATAATGAATATTTATTCAGTTTTGTTACAGTTGTAATGACATCATTTGGTTTAAATATGTAGGTTTTATTTTTATTATTTTAGTAATATTTTATATAGATTCTTTTTTAATTTGTGAATGTGAGAACGTTGTAGGCCTAATAGACTGTAGCATTGTAAATTAATATCTTCTATTTTGTTAAGTACTTGGTACTTGTTGACGGGCCTACACTGTCCTCCCATACCTATTAACACTGTAACTTGGAAACATTGTTAAAGCCCACTTTTATTTTAAAAGAGTAACCGTGGAGTTTCTTGCCGGCTCTTCTCCATAGGAAACGACCAATTGGAACCGTGCACCTAGCTTCTGACGTTTCATAAGTGCCCATGTAGGTTTATGTGAAATAAAATTTTTTGATTTTGATTTTGACCTTGCACCAAAATCATCGACCACATAATTTAGAGAAAAAACATCAAACGCTTATTTGTTTTTCACTCCTCGGTTACATGTATATGGGTGTAGTAAAATCAGTACATCATCAAACATCAGTACACCATTGTTGACCGGTGCACAGAATCCACATTATTTCCAATTTTCATTGACATAGTGCAAATAGTTTTGGGGGTGTGAGGAACAGGGTGTAAAGTTCACTCATCCACCATAGAAAAGGGAAGATCCTCCGACCAGACGGGTGTTGTGTCTGGTGGGCAACTAACTGCCCGACGGTTGATGTCGGGACGTTGTATATATGCTAGTTGCGCGGTAAACTCTGCTTGCGCGATGCAGGATTTGCGTGACGTCAGTGTGACACGTAGTTCGCATGTGGCGATGTTGATGCCGCTACATCACTCCCCCCCGGAGACCGAAGGACGATAGTGGGCTGAGTCATGTATCTTGCGGTGCTTGCCAGTGCCAGTAGAGGGTTCCAGTGAGTCGGAACCGGGTGCCGCATAGTTCTCGATGGATGGTCGGAACTGTCTGCGGTGATTCCCCAGTGAGTCGGGCCGGCGCTGTATTATGGTCCAGTGAGTCGGATGTGGTACACCGTGTTGAGGCTGACTGCTGGCGTCGACCAGGAGAGGTGTCATGTTCCATGCTTGTGGACCGGCCGAAAGTGCAGTGTGCTGTGCCAAGGTTGCTGTGGGTGATAACCAGGAATGTGCGTCCGCTGCATGCTGGTGGTCAGGATACCCGTTGAAGCCGTGGTGCTGGCTGGCTGTGTGACATCCGGGCGGACATGATGATATTTAAAGGGTTTCGTTTCTGCCTATCTGGCTACGAAACCCTAAAAGGTTCGGCTTTGTAAACCCAGTTGTTTGTTCCACAACCATTTGATGATCTCTACGCAGCTCTGCTTACCCCTTCGTGGAATACAGGCGTGATATTATGTTAGGTGTTATCTAGATCTATTGGCATAATTATTCTAATTACGACCCTTTTAAAGCTGTATTTAATATTAATTCTTTCATAATTTGATTTGAATAGCTTTGATCACTACCTTCCCCGTTTGTGCGGCAACCTTTATGATAGCAATATTTATAATAAATTCACAGAAACATAACAATAATTAGTTCAATATAACTAGAATTTTATCCCGGTTTTGTCCGCCATAAAAAACGTAAGGTGCGTAACTGGGTCATATTTTCAAGCAATTATTCCCGCTGGAGGTAATGGAGCGGAGCATTAAGTGGAGCGATATTCCTTATAATTGCTTCAATGGTTTCGGCAGTATTACCTCTAATTGCTCATTAATTTCTATATTGTCTATAAGTTAATTAATTAGCTCCGTATCGCTCAATATGGTGTGCTGGCGCTATCTCTAGCAACGGTTGGCATCGCAGTAAATTGCTTGATGTTGTCGAGAATACGTCATATTATTTACCAGAATGGAGCAATTGGTCTCCAGTATTGAGCAATTTAAGTTGCTTGCTGACGATTGATGCCAATCACAAACTACAATCATAAAAATAAAACAAATACTTCATCTTAATTTAATTTGTTATAATTCGAATTAACATTATTTGTTACCATTATACATGAGGTATACAATTAGAAATACTAAGAATATTTGTGTACAAGGCAACTATTTTGTTGCATAATAGTCGCGACTTTTAGAAGTATATATATATATGCCGATTAAATAAAATATTTGTTAGGATAGGAAATAAATTTAGTGTTAATGAAGTAAGAAAGAAATGTTTTTTTTTAGTAAAGACGGTTAAGCTGTCAATTGCAGTTCCAGAACTTAATTTAAACGTTTATTGACATTAGTAATTGACAATTATTATTTTACAGTATGTAGGCGTAAATGTGGCACATGGAGCTTTCGAAAACACAAGTATCAGTGACAGAGATGACGATATACAAAGTCGGACTTTTTTCTAAAATTGGATTTTCCATAATATTAACTTTGACTTGGGACAGATGGCTACACATCAAGCTATACATTTCCAGTATAATCTGATCTCGCATTGTATACGATTTACGTACAATGAGAGGTCAGCTGATATAAAACACGCTGATTTGAGTATTAGGCAGGTTGCAAAGTCCACTACACACGCTTGATGGTCGCATGTCTTTGGTTTCTGTGCAGTCAAGGAATGAAAATATTAAGCACCTTACGATTGATTTTTACTTGCACTTTTTATTTTTTCGATTACGCAAAAACATATAAATAAAAATGAAATGCTATTCGATACTAAGCACATTACTTGAGAACGGCTGCACTGATTTAGCAAAATCCGAAATTTGAAAAGTTTCCCGGACAATTGAAAAAGTCGGGAAAAACTGAAAGTGCTTTTTCTATGGGGTATGAACTTAAAACCTTAATCAAACTTTTACAGGACAACATCTGTCGCGTCAGCTAGCTTTTTATGTAAATGACAATTCGAAAAGATGTCAATACCACAGCTACTTACATGGGAAAAGAATTTAATTGAAACATGCTTAAGGCGAAAGCGTCAGGGTAGCCCGGGAAATTCAAATTTTCTTACGTTTTTTACAATTTACAAACCAGTAACAGGTTGCATGTTGATCTAAATATGATTCGCGGCCGTAACAAATATGGCTTAACAGAATTACGTATAATCACTAGAATCAGCAATACAACTAAATCTCTTCGTAGATTCTATGAACTTAGAGAGTTGTATTACTATTGCAAAAAACTTAAGAAAATTTGAATGTCGCGGGCTAACTTAGGAAAAATGTTAAGGAGGATGCCCCTTAACATTTTTCCACCTTGACTGTACGATATTCAAATTATATACAATTATTTAAATTACAATACAATAAGATAAGGACGCTTACACACTTTGAGACACTTCTTACACAAATAGTTGCCGTCATCATCGACAAATTGTTGTCTTAAATTGCTAAGTCTTGTATTTAATTTAGATCTCTTTAGATCTAAATTAAATACAAGACTTAGCAATTTAAGAAAGAAGATAAGAATTACATTCATAACTTGAATTGGATTACAATTAATTTAGTGCTAGATTTTGTAGCTTCATTTTCCACGACAATTATATGAATGATTATTATAAATACTAATTACGAGCTTATCAATGAGTATAACATATTAAAGTAGTAGTAGACGAAGTATGATACTAACAGGCCGACCATGATCTGTACTGCTTTGTCCAGGTAGTATAATCTGTGGACGAAATAAGAGAAAAACTTGTAAGAGGTTCTTTGCGGGAAAGTGAAGCGTCATGATTAGCAGTTATGTTTTATTTTCTAAAACTTGTGTTTAGTCGAATATTAATGTGTAATAGTGGTGGATTATTAACCATTAAGTGTTCGTGAACGTGCATCAGTGTAGGCAAATGAAACAAAACAGTGCAGCATATCACTTCAAGTTCTGTCAAGAAGTCCGCGTGAGGTCTCAGTAAATTGCCACGTCTTTACTGAAACTCAAAGGGAGCGGACGGGCGGGGATATCATGTATGTGTGTGTGTATCTTGTATAATTCATTTAATTAAATAATGACTTGGCTAAAAGGTCCCAGCAACCAGGCCATTTAAATATATATATAAAAAAAGTTGTAATTATTAATTATTTTATTGAAGTAGGTACGAATTAAGTAGATAGATTAGAGACAGCCGTTAAAATGCGGTTTGCTGCGATGGCATCATTTGCTAGACATTGAGTCAGTTTCTTCCATCGCGGGCGCGACAGGCAGCGACATAGAAATTGTGCTACTAGTGTCGCGTCGTGCCTGCGTTATAGCACCAGCCTGTACGAGCCTTTAATGTAATTAACAACAAACTTTCTAGCGAGCGTAAACTGCTGCGATTGGCTGAATGATGTATCAACAGCCAATTACAGCAGCACTGTTGCCGCGCTTGTTGAAGAAATTGCCCAAGAATGCGTCATTTCAAACGGTCTGAAATCGTTGAAACTCAATCAGCATGTAATCAACGTTACTACGAGTAATTCAGTATGAAAGAAGGATTTTTCAGAGGGACAAAAAATAACTAAAAATAAGTCGTATATACCTAATAAAATCCAATTATTTCACTTACTGTGTCTGTAACTTCCTGGCCGCTGGCAGAGTAGAGGGGTCCTCTTTACAGCAGTACTCCCGAGCTCCCTTGATATAGTTCCTGATGTACGTACTCCAGTCCATGTCCTGGAAATATAGATAACATTAGAATGAACATGAACAACCAACGAGGATCGTTCCATAATTATTCTTATGCAGGTGATGTGCAGGGCAGGTCAAGGTGACAGTTAACACTTTCACCGCACATGATACAACCCGGGACCATTTTGGTTACCCATTGAAAGGGTTCGATAGGGTTTTTCTAAGCGGTTAAACAAAAACCCATACGATATGGGTAACCCTTTTGAACGGCTTAAATTAAATTTTGGTTACCCGTTGAAAGGGTTTTTGATAAAAACCCATACGATATGGGTTACCCTTTTGAACGGCTTACTTTAAGCCATTCAAAATTACCCACACCGTATGGGTTTTTGATTAACTGCTTAGAAAAACCCTATCGAAAACCCGTTCCATTGAAAGGGTTTTCCATAGGGTTTTTCTAAAATGGCAACCAAAATGGTCCCTGGGTAGAATAGAGATAGAATTGGTCATGCTACGCGTGCTGGGCGGATATCGAAATAACATAATATTATATTATGATTTTTTCACGTCACTGGGTTTCAAGTAGGTGTAAAACCCATTGAATGGGTTATCATGTAACCCTTTCATTGGGTTTCTAGTATAAAACCTATTCAATGGGTTACATCATGATAAAGGTAACCCATTCAATGGCTTACCGCTTCGAAAGGCTTAATCCTTAACCGGGGTTGTACGGTCCGTGGATACAACATCGCGTGACACTTTACCCCATTGTAATTTACCGTTAATAGTTATTCCAAGAAAAACTGTTGACTTAATGGAATAGAGTTGGACCCTGTTAGGGTCCAACTCTATTCCATTAAGTAACAATGTTTTTTTTTTTTACTTTTTTCGTATTTGCTCGGCGCCTAAGGGTCGTAGCGTGGTGTTAAATAACCTTCCTCAAGTATTGGGCTATGAAATGCAAGCAAGAATTTTTCAAATTCGACTGGTTGTTCCGGAGATTAGCGCGTTCAAACAAAAAAAAACCAAGCGGTCCACACAGCAGAAGACCGAATAACTTGGAGCTGCGGCGTATGTGGTCGCGATCCTCAGCATTGAGGGAACGACTAAGAAGAAGAAGAGATAGATCGAATATAAGATTTTGTTTAAGATAGTCCTTTACATTCTCAAGTGGTGCAAAACGATACTACCTACTTGATTATGTGTCATTTTTTAACAAGTATGTCATTTTTTAGTCGTGGCCATCGAGTTTAGGAAAAAAATTAAGTATAATATAGCGTCGTCTCTGTCACTCATAAGTTCATAACTATGTGACTGTCTCTTTGTGAAACTCGATGTGCCTTATTAACGTTCAGTAATTAGTTAATTACTGTAAATATTATTTAAAAAAAATGATTTGCGTACCTTCATATCAGTATAAAACGTTTCGTTATCGCTCTTAGAGATCCGGTGCTGCAGCGCCACAAAGTTGTCGTTAGTGAAGTTCCACTCCTTGGTCGTGTAGTACTGCAGGACTTCCAGGCCGTAGTTGATACGCTTCTGGATTTTGATCATGCTGAAATACATGTTTGATTAAAACAGTTAAGTAAAGCTCCATTTACACAGTTCACTTTTTCAGTAATTATTTAGAACAACAGGTAGACTGTTAGTGGAGCAACTATTGAAGCAATCATTGTTAAGTTTAATTTAATTTAATTTATTCATGGACAGTAAACAGCTACAATAAAATGACTTAAAAGGATTGTTAATAATATTACTCATTTATTGCTCAATGTGGTTTGGCGTTCTCTAGCAACAACTACTACATAATCGTGGCAGCGTAATAAATGACTCTTTGTTGCGTGACGTCATAAAGAAACCGTGCATAATTACCAGCGCAATTTTGTTGCCCGTATCCGTTAACTTAAGGCAACTTTTGTGGCGATAAAGTTGCGCGGATGTCTTAAAATTAATAGTGGATTAATTGACTGAACGTAACTAAATAGCAGATTTCTGCTTAGTTCCGTTTGCACCATATAATTATTCGTTTTATTATGATCACTTCTAGAAGCATTTTATTAAACCAAAACGGTTTCGTGGGGTATCGTTTTAAGTACCTATAAGACTACTGTTAACTCTTTAAATAATGCTAATAATTTAAACAAGACTTACAAAGTCTTCTTTCCCATGAGGAACATGAGCATATCCACGAAGTACGCGGGCAGCATGTGAGTGAAGAACAGCGCGAGCTGGTGCGCTATCCACGAGCTCTTCGGGGAGCCGCCGGGGTACCACAGGCAGACGGTGAAGGGGAACTCCTGAACGTGAACTCGGCCTGCAAGAAAAAACAGTTTAAGTATTTTGACCCGGGCAACCTTCTACCGAGATCATCTACATTATTAATTATTAAATTTAGTCCCGGAATGCCGTGTGTTGCCGGATGTAAAGAATAGCACCATCCTATTTCTTCCCGTGGGTGTCGTAAAAGGCGACTAAAGGACTTACAGGTTAATTGGCAGCAGCGTTCTGTATGTATTTTAACACCATACTGCGATCGCCAACCCGCTTGACAAGCGTGGCGGTTATGGCAACCCCCTTGACTTATTGAAGGAGGCCTATGTCCAGCAGTGGACGTCTATCGGTTAATTGATGATGATGAGTCCCGGAATTGCGCAATTTTAGTTGCCCATGCACCTTGCTCGGGCAACTAATATTGCGCATTCTAGCTAATAACGATGTCTCGGTTATACCGAGTACTATGTTGCAAGATTGTAGCAATTGCTAAAGTGGCGCGATTTTAGTTGACCCGTGTATAAGCATCCCCTTATCTATAAACACACATCAAATCGAAGTATCTGTTTATAATGTTAAAAATAACAGCTTTTTAATAAATGCTTATGAAAGTATAATTATAATATAAACGATACGTATAACAATTTTTGTCGGGAATTTCACTGACAGATACTCGTAGCTTAGGCTACTTAAATTTTATTAAAAGCCACGCAGGCGAAGCCGCGGGCAGTTTTTGAATAAACATGACGATTTCGTAAAACATTGTTCTGTCAAATATAACTTAGAAAGCTTACGCCTCCTTCAACCATCTACATTAAATAAACCATTTAATTTAATTCAGCATTAACTTACCCATATCCAAAGCTTGGCCCCACGTGATCGGATTGATTCCTGACTGAGTGATGTTGCAGATGTTTATCTGTTTGGGCCTGGACATAACAGAAAAATATAGTATAAACTTCAATAAAATCATCTTTTTCAGCACGGAATCTCAAACTGCACTAACAAGGGCAATTATGTTTAGCAGTTATTTCCCGGAGCAAGTGGAGCAATCTCGTTTAATAGTTTTTTCAAATAATTTACTTGCAAATGCTCCACATTTACTAGGCATTACTTGTGAACCTTGCTATAATTTTTTTTTGTCGTCTTTTCCTTCCATAGTATTTATGAAATAGCTCCATGTCACTCAATACTCTATATTGGGTAGCGGTATCGCAGTACATTGTGTGATGTATTGTCACGTTAGACCAATAATGCCCAAAGTCAAGCAATTTAATTTGCTCGCATATTATCTATTGCTAAAATTAGTGAACTTACTGCTCAACACCAGTAAGGTATCCCAAAATGATGCAGGCGTTGACTGTCACGTCGACCGGCACCACATCTGCTGCATAACTGTCGTTACAGTGCATCGTACGAATCACACCTGGAAACGTAATGAAACGTCATGCCTGTATTCCCCGATGAGGTAGGCAGAGGTGTAGAGGACACCCAAATTTCGCCAGTTATGTTTAACCACCAACCGGGTACACCAAACATACCACCAAACTTTTTTTTTCTCTGATTTTGTTACATCATCTCATGGATGGTTTTCGACTAGAACAACAATTTCTTCCCGCCACCTGTCCCCAATTTTTTTATATGTTCATAGTGCCCTTATGTATATACAACTCCTACAACTCCGCCCCGAAGACAACCCACTGACCAGATTGATCAGTGAGAAGAAATTTGGAAAGTGAAAATATTGAATTGAGTTTCCAAAATCCATATAGATTCTTGTCTAAGTCCAATGTAATGTAGACTATTTAAAACTTGTTGAGAAGAAATGTTTCTATACCCAAGTGTCAAAAGTTGAGAAAATTTGGTCGTCATTTGGTCACATTAAAGACTTTTGTCGGCTGAAGAACAGAAAAATTTCTTCTCTTCGCCATGCTTAGGACGATAGAAATCTTTCTACAATCTGTCATTTTGTCTATTCGTCCGTTTCTAAGGTGATCATGCTACGCGTGGGATTGATGCCAGATGTCATATTCGACAGTCGCTATTATGCATACAAGGAGGCACTAATTATTATGCCTCAATTGTTTTAAAAATAATACTTTTATGAATTAATTAAAAATGTTTCATTAACATGTATTATTCTTTTGTTTTTTTTTTTTTTAATTGATCCGTAACAATGTTTATGATAATAAAGTCAATAAATAATAATCAACTTTATTTAATCAGGCTACATAAATGATAATGTTGACCTACCTTTGCCAGCTCCTACCAGTAGCCCAGTAGGTCCGTTCATATTGTCCACCCATCCGGGCATAGGCTCCTTGTATGCCGCTGCCACTGTAAATATAATATAATTTTAATAAACATAGGCAATATAATTATCAAGGCGGTTTTATAAAAATATGCCAAATTAAATTAAACTACAAAATTCAAAACTTCCGTAGGTACAAGTTAGACGACACAAAACGAAAGAAATTTCCGCCGGCACCTCGCCGAAAGTAAACAATGTGGCATTAAACTACCTATTTATGACACAGAGTTTTAGAAAGAGACTGCCATGTCTCGCAGATAAGATTAACAGAGACGAAGTGAGACGACATGGCCGATCTGTTTCTACAACTCGCGGTGTGCCGTATTTACAACTAGGTACGCCAGTGCTCGTTTATATTACCATGACGCGACATCTAAATGTAATGCCTAAATATTATTACACTGCTGCCGCTAAGCCAACCGTTAAAAATCCAACAGTGCACTGTCAATAAAAGGGCACTCTTGGATTAAAAAAAACAAATAAAAATAAACTTAAAAAAAAACACATTTACAATTCACAAAAACAATTGGCATTACATTTAGGCGTCGCTGAGTCTTAGTAAAAACAGTTGTAAATTAGTTTTTCAATACAGTTGTTAAACATGGTGTACTTTCAGAGGCTATAATTATGATTCGAAAATTAAATCTTTTGCATAGGCATCTTTCTGTTACACGGTCGTGACTTTTGTTTACGAGCTCTACCATTTGTTTTGCAGTTGAGTTTTAAATCAATTAAGTACCTAAATTTAAAAAGTTTGGTAGCAAGGAGTTTTCATACATAGAATAAAATGGGATAGATTTTATACGAGGAAAAATAAATAAGTCCGTACGTCTTAGCATTGAATTCTCAAGTCTTTTAAATGGTTCTTCAATATATTTAATTACCAGTTTTAATTTAATTATTTTCACATTAACATATTTTGAAAAAAATATGTCCAGTTGCAAAAACGCGCCATTTTCTGTAAATTTTAATTTTTTGTGTGATAAATTGATTATTTATTTATTAATATGAGTTCAAGTACAAGTGATGAAATGGAATTGACTCCACCCGATATTTTATCTGAGGCGAAAACTGCGCAAGATGAAATTTTGCCACCAAAATCTCGAGAAAAATATATGGCGACTTACGATAATTTTATTTTAAGGAAAAACAAAAGAAAACTAAGTCATTTTCAGAACTTGTTTTGTTAGCTTATTTTCATGAATTGAGTGGCAAATATAAACCATCTACAATGTGGCGATTTATTCCATGTTAAAAACTACTCTCAAAATAAATAATGACACACATCTCCGAAGTTACCTAAAATTATCAGGTTTCATGAAACGGCAGTTTGATGGTTTTAGAAGCAAAAAATCAAAAGTATTGACAGCCGATGACGTGGAGAAATACCTAAATGAAGCGCCAGACGATAAATATTTGTTAACAAAGGTTTGTTTTACTAATTTGTATACAGTATAATTTGCTCTATAAATCAAACAACTTTATGGACGGCATTTACTTATGTACAATATTTACCTAACCTACGTATTTGTTTGTTTTCAGGTTATATTGATTTTTGGCATAACTGGCGCCATGAGACGACAGGAGTTAGTAAATATGGACATGAGTGACATAGAATTCCATGGCGAAATGCTTCTGGTTAAGTACCAAACACAAAAAATAAAATACCAATATATGGCAAATTTTGTGAAATTGTGACGAAATACATAGGTCTGCGTGTTACAATGCAAAACAGCAGCCGCTTTTTTCAAAATTACCAACACGGAAAATGTATCCGTCAGAATGTTGGCGTAAATAAAATAGGGTCCATACCTAAAGATATTGCTACATTCCTTAAACTGCCAAATCCTGAGACATATACTGGCCATAGCTTCCGCAGAACTTCTGCGACTTTGCTGGCAAATGCAGGAGCAGATATAACAACTTTAAAGCGTCACGGAGGATGGCGCTCTACCACGGTAGCAGAGGGGTACATAGAAGATTCGGTGGAAAATAAAAATAAAATTGCCCATCAAATCGCAGATTCTATAAAAATAAATCAAACAGAGGCACGTCCGTCGACGTCTCGAGAAGGGCAGTCATTCCAGACAAGTCCATCAAAATCTTGGGAAGAGCTGCCGCCGCCCGCGCCGCCCTCACAGTAGTGTTGCCCAAATTCAGTCTTGGTCTTGCAGTCTTGGTCTTGTTCTTGCGTTTTTGCAAGACCAAGACCAAGAACAAGACCGCGTATTTTTAGCAAGACCAAGACCAAGACTGACCGTGCAAGACTTGAGCAAGAACAAGACATAGCCTGCAAGACTCTTGCGTCTTGCAGCTAGGACTTAGCGCTATTTCACTGAGTAGTTAGGTGTAACAGTTCGGTGTATAGGTAGGTACGCTTAGGAATTCTATGAGACGCAAAAAACTGTATCAAAGAATATGAATAACTGGACCTATGCGCATTACGACTAATACCATAAACATAGCGAATAAAAAAATATCTATTAAAATCAAACTGAGTGCATGCATAGTTATGTTTTAACCATCGGCACTTTGATAATGCGGCATCAAAGGTTTTGTACTTACTTCTCAAAGAAATTTGCCGCTTTTCGGAAGTACATGGTTATGATACACGCGCCGGCGGCTTCTTTTGAAATCTAAAACAATCGTTGCCGCCACGCCGAAATCATAACATTTGTGACACTATTTGATTGCCGCCATAGGGCGTAGGTATACTCATGCAAAATAATTTCGAATTTTTTTAAGAGTACCTACAGGTGTTCCAAAGAATAAATAAGTTTCAGAGTGCTTAGAATGAAAATGAATACATTATACTGATCACGCAAGTAGTATTATGATTAGGTTATAAATCAAAGCTTATAAATCATAAATGTTTATTAAGAAACAGTTACTTCCATGGAAAACTACATATAGGTCAGTTGATTTTTCGAATTTCTTATCAAATCTTCAGTTATTTATTAATCTGCTTGATCTTTACTATGGCTATGTTAATTCAAGCTCACAATGTTCCAATTCTAATACGTTTTTCTAAGATTTAAAGTAAACTTTAATAAATAGTAATAGACTAATAGGTAATTGCAAGACTTGCAAGACTCTTGCTGCAAGACCAAGACCAAGACCAAGACTGGGAGCGCAAGACCAAGACCAAGACCAAGACCAGGTGTATTGGCGCAAGACCAAGACCAAGACTGGCTAAGTCTCGTCTTGTTCTTGCATTTGGGCAACACTACCTCACAGCAACTAAAATTCAGTGGCACTACATGTTTCGAGAAAAAGACTCGCGATTGCTCGAATTATACTCTTAATTTTCAGAATTAATTATTTGGTATTTTTTTATTTGAAATAAACATATTTAATTCTTTGATTTGTTTTTTACTATTTCCCACAAGTGTATTGAAAAACGTCGTGTGATACACGGGTGTGTAGGTTATTGCAAACTCGTGTCATTAAAAACCCTCGCCTTCGGCTCGGGCTTGTTGATGACAGCTCGTTTGCAATAACCTACTTTCCACCCTTGTATCACAATGTACTATTACAGTTCTTACCAGTTGCTATTTCTTTCCAGCTCTCCATGTTACTAAAATACAGCACTACTTTTGTTTTTGGCACGCTAAAGAACAACAACCGCCATGTTTGTTCATAAACGTTAATTAGTACCGCTACTCACCAATAGATGGCCGCGCGATCACAATCGGGAACTTTCCTTCGTACTGCGACACTAGATCCTCAGTCAGGGACTTGGTGTAGGCGTATGTGTTGGGTTGTGGCTCGATCATTCTGGAAAATAAGTCAAACTTAGCTTAACATCACGTTTTTATTCCCCGAAGTAAACAGCAGTGGTGCAGTGGTGCTTAGTACACTCAATGCTAGTAATATAGTTACATGTAATGAGGACGGGGGTTCAGTGTGGGGACGTAAACAATAGCACCATCCTATTTCTTCCCGTCGTAAAGGCGACTAAGGGACTTACTAGAGAATGGGCTGCAGCGTTCTCTATGCATTTTAACACCATAATGCGATCGCCAACCCGCCTGCCAAGCGTGGCGATTATGGCAACCCCCCTGTTGGGGGAGGCCTATGTCCAGTAGTGGACGTCTTTCGGCTGAAATTATGATGATGAATGAGGGGCGAAGCTATTACCATAAACCGAGCAAAACCCAGTAATAATTTGCTGCCCGACTTAGGGATCAAATCTAGAAACTCATGCTGAGCACACACACATTCTCAATTCACACCCCGTCTCAATCTGCCTACCATTTTCCTAATTATGTCGAGTTCGGTTTCCAGTCTAACCGGATGCAACTGAATATCAGTATTTTACATGCAGCGATTGCCTATCCGATCTTTACAACTCAGTTAGCGCAGTGGTTAAGCGATTGACTGCTGCGCTGCGTGTCGCGGGTTCGATTCCCGCACAGAAAAAATATTTGTATGATCTACAAGTAGTTGTTCCGGGTCTGGCTGTTTGTGTATGTGAGTTTGAATGTTTGAAAACGCACCCACGATACAGGAGAAATTCCTAGTGTGGGGCAACGTTTTAAAAAAAAAAAAAAAAGTTACTGGGTAACACGATATTCTTGGTATGACTGGTGATGATGAACTTATAAATGACAATTATTTTAATGATTAGCCTTTTATGAACCTTACAGACCATAATAAAACCTACTAGATTACTTTTCTATCAAATTTCACTATATTTTGTTCGCCATTTTATCTTACTTGGGCTGCAGATGCGTCAGTAGCTCGTCATCCATCCACGCGACGCAGTGCATCACGTGCTCCGGCCGGTGCTTTGACGGGTACATCTTCTCCTCAAACAGTTCCAGCTCGCAGCGGCTATATGAGGTCGATACGTGGACAAAGACCTGGAAAAATGAGAAGAAGCAAATTAATAGCTTTTAAACTTTCCAAAGGGGTAGTAACAAAGTCAAAGCATTTATTTCAATCCAACCATTTACAGGCAATTTTGAACTGTCAAGGAGTCGGTCGGTCAGAAAAATGAACCTAGTTGCCCATTCCAAAGTGTAGTAAGTTCCAATGGAGAAGAACGTCATTCATAGTCCTATAGACTGTCACCTTACCCTGCTAGAGATCTCTAGCAGGGTAAGGTCAGTTAAGAGTTGCACCGCACATTCAACAAAATCGCAGGACATTTGTTTTTAGTCTAATATTGACCTGCTATGACTATGGGAAGGTGTATAAAAACTGGAGGAACTTCTTAAGGATTTTCGGGAATTAAAACTCAGGATGTAGCACGCAGAGAACCACTTATATATTTTGTGTTTTTTCTTCAACAACCTCACATTCAAAAAGGATTGTAAGTACATGAAGATAAACGCCTGATAAAATACTTATAGTTAATGTCTTACTGTCTAATAATTGCACCGAGTTAACTTGAGCCAACGGTGGTGGAACTGACGCTTAAACATGCCCCCGGCCGTTGGAAGCTCGCCTTTCAACAGTCGTCTTCCAGTAACGGGCAAATCTTGGAGAATGCTCGTCTGATAGTCCCAGTTGGAGTCCTGATGTCGGCAACTCTGCTTATGCCGTCTGTGCCTGGATGAAGACCAACAACGCGGCCCAACTTCCACTTCATCGGTGGCTGGTTGACCTCCTTTATGACAACGAGGGAGTCCAGGTTCAGGCTGTCATTGCCGGTACGCCACTTTACTCGTTGCTGAAGTTCGGAGACATACTCCTTGCTCCATCTCGACCAGAAATGCTGCCGCAGCTGCTCGATACGTTGATGGCGCGTCAAGTGATGAGTGGAGTAGTCCCGGATATCCTTTACAGGAAGAGACGTGAGAGGTCGTCCAATTAGGAAATGACCTGGAGTGAGAGGCAACAGGTCTTCTGGATTTGACGATAATGGTGTGAGCGGCCGAGAATTTAAAATGCCTTCTATTTGGACCAAAACGGAGTTAAGCTCCTCGTATGTCAGGTTACAATTGCCCAACACTCGGGATAAATGAAATTTGGTCGATTTGACACCCGCCTCCCAAAGACCACCAAAATGTGGAGCGTAAGCAGGAATAAAATGGAAACTAATGCCATCTTGAGCCGCACTATCAGTTATGGAGTCACAATTGCGTTTCAAGAAATCAGCTATCTCATTGTAGGCTCCTACAAACGAAGTTCCGTTATCGGAATAGATGTTGAGAGGTTTTCCTCTTCGAGACATAAATCGACGTAAAGCCTGTAAATAATTACTGCTCGTCAAGTCACCCACCAACTCTAAATGAATGGCCTTTGTAGTGAAGCACACGAAAATTACGATGTATACCTTAACTAATCTACATCCACGACCTTGACGACTAGACGAGGTCATAGGGCCTGCGTAGTCAACCCCTACGCTTTGGAAAGGAAAGTCGGCTGGTGAGAGCCTGCTCAATGGGAGATTACCCATCTGAGGGGCAATAGCCTGTGGTTTTAGACGACGACATCGAACGCACTGACGATAACAGGCTCTGGCTAAATTGCGACCACCAAGTGGCCAGTAAGTCTCTCTAATTGTACTTAGTAATAACTGAGGACCTGCGTGCATTAGTCTGATATGCTCAAATCTAAATAAAAGTTTAACAAAGTGATGAGTGGACTGTATTAATATTGGGTGTTTCTTTTCAAATAAATATTCGGAATTGTGTAATCTACCACCTATACGAATGATTTTATTTTCATCTAGAAACACATTTAAGCTTAATAATTTGTTTTTATGTGGTAATTTTTTATTATTTAATATTAAGTTGTATTCAGGAAAAGACTCCTTTTGAGACTGAATAATGATAAAGTTTAACGAATTTTGTAATTCTTGAGCATTCAAATAGGACGTATTTGCTGAACGCCTTTTACATGCATTAATAAAACGAAAAACGTAACAAATAGAACGTTGTAATCTAATAAAATTGGAAAAACGATTAAACTCGATGAATGCCTTAAATAAATCTTCTATATAATGATCTTGGGCTAAATTAATTAAAATACTAGATTTAATGTCTGGTAAAATTCCTGGATTCATAGCAAGAGGGGGCCATGCAGTACCGTCATGCTTTAAGAAGCATGGACCGAACCACCACAAATCCAGTGATTGCATAGCGGTAGGCTCCGCTCCGCGGGTTAATAAATCAGCTGGATTGTCGTGTGTCGACACATGTTTCCAGGTGCTTCCATCGGATAATTCTAATACTTCGGCAACACGGTTGCGAACAAAAGTATTTAATTTAATAGGTAACATTTTTAACCAACCCAGCACTATCATGGAGTCAGTCCAAAATACCACACTAAATGGTTTAATCCGAAGGGATTTAGCAACCTTTTGATATAAACGTGCACCAACCACAGCAGCACAGAGCTCCAGTCGCGGTATGGTTAAAGGTTTAATAGGAGTTACGCGACTTTTAGCTATTAATAATCGCACGTCGACGTCACCCTGTTCATTGGTACTGCGAATATACAAACAAGCGCCGTAAGCTCGCTCCGAAGCGTCAGTAAAAATATGAAATTCAACTTGTTTGTATGCGTCACAGACAACACGACGTGAAACACGTAAGTTATGAAGGCAAGGCAAGGCTTTAATTATGTTCGCCCATATTGTTTCAACCTCAGGTGATAACTGATCATCCCACTTTAACCCGTCTAGCCAAAGTTTCTGAAGTAACATCTTCATGGTCACGACACACGGTGCTAACAACCCTAGAGGATCAAATATTCGCGCGATTACTGCTAACATGCCACGCTTAGTATTTTCTATGCGTTCAGGAATATTTATAGGAAAACAGAGATCATCTGTGTCAGTTTGCCAACTTAGACCAAGCGTTTTATTGATGACATCACTTTCCTTGTGGAAATCAAAATAAGGATCACCAGCTGGTTCTGAAATTAAACTGGGTTCGTTAGATTTCCACTTCCTTAAAGGCATGCAAGCAGAAGCAAGAGCATCAGTCACCTCATGACGCAACATTTGAGCCTCTTCAAACACGTCTGCACCGGTCAAAAGGTCATCCACGTAAAAATCATGAAGGATAACTTCAGCGACCTTTTGATCCTGACATTCAAGGCCGACCTGTTTGAGGCACCTAGTAGCGAGAAACGGTGCACTAGCCGTGCCGTAAGTTACTGTATGCAATTGGTAGGCTTTAAGAGGATTAGAAGCATCATCACGCCAAACAATTTGCTGCAGGTGCCTGTCTGATGGATGTACAGACACCTGCCTGTACATTTTCTCTACGTCAGCAGAGAGGACGTACTTATGCATTCTAAATCTAAGAAGGATTGCAGTCAGATCGTCCTGAACGGTTGGCCCCACCATCTGTATTGTATTTAAAGAAAGCCCAGAGGTTGTGGTTGCACTAGCATTAAAAACTACACGTAATTTGGTTGTACTACTACTCTCGCGCAGTACTCCGTGATGAGGAATAAAATATGACCGCTGATCTTCATGAATATTACACTCTAACATATGGCCTAAAGAAATGTACTCAGTCATAAAATCCTTGTACATTTTATCGAGTGAAGGTTGGCTGAGATTTCTGCGCTCCAATGACAGAAAACATCGTTTTGCACGATGATATGAATCGCCTAAACTATTCGAAGATTCCTTCAACGGTATTTTAACGCTAAACGCGGCCATCAGCCAAGCGCGTTGTGTTTTCTATAAAATGTTCTTCGCACATCTTCTCCTCATCTGAATAAATCGATGACTCATGACAAACTTCCTCGAGCTACCAGAAACGCGACAATTGGTTTCGGATGTCATCTAACTCAATCGAAATGGAAGAACCTTCATAATAATCATTAACATTAGTAAAATTACATTTAATTGATGAAAATTGAGATGAATTATTACTACAGTCGCCGTTTATTGGGCCGCAAACTAGCCAACCAAGTCTAGTTTGATAAAGTGTAGGTTTCCCATCACCTAGTAAAATCTTATTAGATCCTAATAAACTCCAGAAAACATCTGCTCCTATAATAATATCAATAGAAGCGGGTGTGTGGAAATACGGATCAGCTAAGTGAATATTTGACGGTATATTCACATGTACCTGTCTAGCGGGAACGTTATCAGTGATCGTGGGCAAGACAAAACACATTAAGTCATTAGCGTACGATTCATGCAACGATTTAATGTGCACACGACACATTTTCTCCACACGCGAAAGAGACTTATTTATGCCTTGTATAGATTTGTCTGTGTTTAAATGGGGCAGGTTTAACTTATTAAATAAATTCTCTGTCATTAAACACGACGAACTTCCAGAATCGAGAAGAGCTCGAGCGATGTGTTCTTTATTATTGACATCGTAGCACCTAACTAACGCAGTTGACAACAGGATATCGCCTGTACTGCTCGTATGCGAATGCGCAGATATATTAGCTGAGAGTGCAACGTGACTATTGTTTGCGTCGGCAGTTGAGGATGACTCAACCTTAGCCTTATCGTTCGTGCCGTCAGCTGATTTGCTTGAAACAGGTTGTGATTTGAAATCTGTGTTATGAATAAGCGTGTGGTGCTTGCGTTTACATATTTTACACCCTGGTTTCTTGCAGTTATTGGGATAGTGACCGTGACGTAAACAATTATAACATACCTTAAAGTTAGGTAATAAAGACATTCTATCGTTGACGCTTAATGATAGAAACTGTGGACATGAATTGAGGTTATGATCGCTTTTACATTTTGGACAACTATGTGATGAAGAACTACTAGTGGTTTTTGTTGTAACAAAGGCTTTTATTTTAGTGTTATGTTTTATGTTAGTAGTAGAATGACGTGACTTTTCCAGTGTTTCTATTAAATCAGCGCGATTACGCATAAACTCAATGAACTGATCAAAAGTGATTCGTTTAGATTTATCGATACGCCCTTTGTATTCCTCCCATTCTCGGAATGTTGTAGTATCAAGTTTTTGTCGAATTATATGGATGAGTAATGTGTCCCAGCTATGAACAGGTTCGCCTAATGTTTTTAATGCTCTGATATTTTTGTTTACATTGTCTACAATACTTTTTAATGCAGCTGAGGACTCCTTAGTGATTGGCTCGACATTGAACAACGCTGTAACGTGATTCTCAATTAATAATCTTTCATTATCGAATCGCTCACAAAGAAGCTCCCATGCCACATTGTAGTTTTGAGCAGAAAACTCAATTGACTGAATCACGACAGCAGCAGATTCTGCTAATGATGACCTCAGGTAATGGAATTTATTAATCTCGTCTATGTCGTCACTGCCATGAATGAGACTTGCGAAGGTATCGCGAAATTCAAGCCAGTTATCATATGATCCTGTAAATTTGGGTAATTGTATTGTAGGCAACTTGACGAACTGACGCTTACCACTACTGCAATTCGATTTTACTTCATCTTGATTTTGAAAAGTTACCTAACATAGTTTTAGCTTGGGCTACTAACCCATAATATTGAGATTCAATTGTAGTTCTTTCGAGTGTCTCAGTATCAATATTGTCACACATGCATTCTAATTTCAATTGAACCTCGTTAAATTCATTAAAAACATCATCTAATTTGGTGACTCGCAATTGCAACTCCATTACCTGAAAGGGGGTTACCTCGGCATCTTTTAGATTACTTAAATATGTTCCAAATACTGTTAATCTTCCTTTATAACTGCTTCGCTTCTTTTTAAGTTCTTTAATGTCAGTCATTTCGAAAGGAGAGTGTCGTAGACCTGTAATTATACAATTATAATGTTATATTATATAACAAAAATGTTTCTAAAAACAATACCTATCGTAGTGAGTTAGTGACTAATGAGACTGTAAGCAAAATTAGCCTAAGTTAATAACTGTACAAGTTTGACTTTTAAGTTTTATCACTGCAAGTAATAATAACAACCGTAGGAAATATGTAAGGTTTACTATTCCAAAGAAATAACGTAACAAACAATTTAATTATCTACCTATTACAAGGTTTATAAAGCAACAATTCATTTAAAAGGTTAAAATTAGAAAATGATATTTGTATAATAAAAATAAATAGCTAACTAATGCAGGTTAACAATAACACTACTGTACTGTATTTTAAGTACACGTTACCTATATTTTACAAAATGTGATTTAACCTAATGCTCTGTAAATAATTCCTGGTAAATATGTATATACAAAATAATAAAAATAAGTAAATAACTTTGTAAATATCTGATATAAAAATATGTTACTAACCTTATTTAAGTTCTTATTATCAATACTTACTCCTATATTTTATTTTACCTGATGTAGAATTAATGAGTGTTGGGTGAATTTAATTAATATTATAATGCTTAAACGCTTCCTGTTTTATTTCACTTATTGTCCGATCCACTTTTCTTCCAAAAACGTGTTCGTCACCTCTTCACTCCGGTACTCATTAATCCAATTTCCAGAATATCCAATTCCAGCTCATTCCACTTTGCTAGTAGATATGTAGATAATAGATAATCAATTATCCGGCTCGAAGGACCATGTATAAAAACTGGAGGAACTTCTTAAGGATTTTCGGGAATTAAAACTCAGGATGTAGCACGCAGAGAACCACTTATATATTTTGTGTTTTTTCTTCAACAACCTCACATTCAAAAAGGATTGTAAGTACATGAAGATAAACGCCTGATAAAATACTTATAGTTAATGTCTTACTGTCTAATAATTGCACCGAGTTAACTTGAGCCAACGGTGGTGGAACTGACGCTTAAACAGAAGGGGAACCCCTGAAAACCAATTAGCGATTTGTAATTTTTTCAGGTAAGCACAGAACACTAGTCCTCGTTTATTTTATCATTTTTGTACTATTTAAATGAAATAGATCTGTTAAATCATTATATCTGTTATTTTTCAACTCGAAAGGCAAACAAAAACTGAAACGAATCAACGACGAATTTACAAAGTGGATTTTGGTGGCAAGACAGTTCTCTTAAATATAACATTATATTCTATAGTTTATTACCTCCAAATTTGTCACTCCTTCAGCCAATTCTAAGACTTTCTTAGTTCCAGCTGTGTTCATTTTTACAGCATCGCGGAGGAACATGTCGAATCTGAAATATAATAATTATAAACTTTAAGATTAAAGCAATAAGTTCGTATATCCTACTAAACTTTAAATTAAAGTGAAAAGATGAGACAAGATGTTAAGCACAGAGGCGATTTGGTTAAGGCAAGACTTTGTTCACGGCAATGCTTAACAACCAAATTTCTCAACCCTCACTGGGCCCATGTGGGGAATTATGCCCACTCCCTTTCACAGAGAGGAGGTCTGTGTCCCAGCAGTAGGTACTTATAGGCTGCTTATATTTACAGCCTATGGTAATATTTATTTTCAATTGAAGTCATTTTCACTACGAATATCAACTTTATTGCAGTGTAAATATAGTTGATTTCAGAATGACTGGCAAGGCAAGGCAAACAGTCATTGAAAAATTGAAGTTGTTTATTTTTCCAAAAACAAACTCATACTCATATTTTGTTTACATGTTTGGAAACTAAATAGTGAACGCCGATTAGGTAATACGATTTTGTGTCTGCCAGTCTCCGACTTCCTACTTGTTCGCGACGATGCGTCACATATGTAGTATTATATTGTTTTTTGAATACTAACTTAAATTCCAGTTAAAATAGTTATAGTTGACGTATAGAAATAATAGTGTAAAATGTTTAGTACGTAAAACCGTAAACTCAATTGAGTGGGCTATATAGTTCTATTTTTTATAGTTTTTTAATCCGTCCAGGTAACCTAGATCAAGACCTACCCCTGAACATTACTTTGAAGTATCTAGTCAGATAAATGGACCCATTTAATTGAGTTTGAATGTCGTGTTTCGTTATTCTCATAAATTGTTTAATTTTGAGTTTGACAATTATCTTTTCAGGGCGCGTCACGCCCTGAAAATATACTTATAATGTTTTAAATATTAGATTGTTGTAGGTCTATATACTGGCCTGAGGTATCTATAATCAGAATGATTATTATTAAGAAGTCGGTCTAATAGTTTCCGAGAAAAGCGATTAGAAAACCAATTTTAACTAAAAATAATAATATTTTTCCTGTTTCCACTGAAAAGTTATTTCAGTGAAAACCCTGGATAGGCATACACCCTCCCTACTGTGTATGTAGGGTGTATGCATGTCTATTTAACCAACCTGACGCAAGCAGCACAATGAAAGATGATCTGAGCCTCATTCTGTATGAGCTGACGGTCCTCGTCGGATATTCCCAGGTCTTCGGACAGAATGTCTCCGGCGACCACCTGCAGTTTGTCAAAGAGTTTCGGTGACTCGGCTTTTAGACGATCGAATACCTGGAATATTTCAATTTTAGTTAAAGTTGAGGAAATAAACGTCTTTCTATCATAATTAGGTAAGTATTAAAGTCGAGATGTGTTTGTGGACGAACGGAAGTTGTGAATGAAAGTAAAATAAATAAATAGGTAAATAAGTAGGTTGCGTAAATGAGCTGGGCTTGCAAGTGCAGGACTGCGTATTTCGGTGTACTTAATAACAATAACTTCACCAAAACCGCATCTAAACCTTCTCGTTCAAATGTATACTAACATAATACCTACATGATAATGATAATCAATAAATTAATCAATCAACTCAGCCTATCGCAGTCCACTGCTGGACATAGGCCTCTCCCAGGCTGCGCCACAACACCCTGTCCTCCGCCTTCCGCATCCAGTCTGACCCAGCCACCTTCTTAAGGTCGTCGGTCCATCTAGCTGAGGGGCGTCCCACACTACGCTTGCCGATACGCGGTCTCCACTCCAGGACTCGTCTGTTCCATCGGACATCGGTCCTTCGACAAACATGGCCAGCCCACTGCCACTTCAGTTTCCTTACTCTGCAAGCTATGTTGGTAACTCCGGATCTTTTCCAGATAATTTCATTCCTGATCTTATCCTTCAAAGAGACTCCAAGCATAGCCCGCTCCATAGCACGCTGCGCGACCTTGAATTTGTGGACTAGGCCGACTGTCAGTGTCCACGTTTCGGTACCGTATGCCATGACGGCAACCTACTTGCTGTACTCCAAACACAAAAAACTCTAACAAACAGCATTTTACTAAGATTTTTCAATTTATGTTAAGGTGCGTATCACATCAATAACATTAAAATTCTGAAAAGTATGAATATTGACATTACTTTATATTATTTCTGCTATTCCATACTAGATGGCGCCACTTACCCGAAAATTCATTAAGTCATCCAGTCGTTCTTTACTGCTGTGTCCTTTCTTAGGTCTCATGAGTAGGTACATCTTCTTGACATCCGGACAGCATCTGAGGAGTTTCTCCACCATCACTTTACCCATGAAACCAGTCGCTCCGGTGATGAACAGCGTTTTACCGGCATAGTACTCTGCTATGTTCACAGGGGGCGCCATTTTCTGTGGACAAGAAATGGACACTGGTTATTAACAATACTTCGATTTAAAAAATTCCGTGGACACTCCTCATTTCTTGCCCATTCTTGTCCATAGGAACTACTAGATACGCTCTGGAATGGGCAACTAGCTTCATCTTCCTAACTGACCGACTCTTTGACAATTCAAAAGTGCCTGTAATTGGTTTAATTGAAATAAATGCTAGACTTTAAGTTTAGCAGCACAACACAACGTAACACCACGCCTGCGCCCCGAAGGGATAGGTAGAGGAGGTAGTACACCCTCAATTCGCCAGTAATGTAAGTCCTATTGCCATTAAATGGGCACAAACCAAGACTGGGCTGCTACTGCGAAATCTGAAGAAAAAACCCTATGCCACTGTGCCCGACCAGGGAAATTATGCAAGTCACACTTGTGGCCACTACACCAACGAGGCAGTTAACTATCCACTCGCCATCAAAACAATTATCCAATAATAACGACGGATAACCTATTAAAACAAAGTCACTATATTATAAACTTAAATTTTAGCCTGGTTCTTTCCTCAAAAGACCATTTCAGACATCAGTCTACATGGTCCTCTCATGATCTGATCAAGATTATGTCTGGGCTTTAAAAGAGACTGACCTCTGTGTTTGTTTCGGCCTTTCTTCTCAGAGTAGTCAGATAGGAAACGCTGACCTCATCTATTGTATGCCTCACAACCATTCGGCGTGTGAGAGTGCCCTTCTCTCGATATATTTATATCAACATAGATAGTAGTATTGTATTTGTTTTATTTCTCATTCTGTTTATTTTTATCTCATTTAATGCTGCACCGGTTGACGTCATCACGTCAACGCCGGCTGTCACTGAAAACCAGCGCTGGGGCTCTGTCTCGCATAGGGTCGCAGCATTATGCTGAGCGATGGCCGTTTTGCGTGAATGTGACGCATATTTTCCCTCAACTTGTTCTTTCGTGTTTGTGTTTTTATTTCTTTGCATTACCGCAAATAAACGTATTTTCTTTCTTTCTTTTCTTCTCTTCATATATGTCACCTTGTCAAAATTGTCCAACATAAAATCGTTTCTATTCTCTCAATCAATTATTATTAAGCAGGAAAGTAGAATTTAGCAGGAAAGTAGAAAACAAAAATGAATGAATTTTCTTAGATTTTTTTCCGTAAAATTAATCATCAACATGTTTCTGTCTGTGGCGTGCACATTTGGATTTTCCAAAAATAAAAACATGATTGACGTGTTTGTACAAACCTAAATCGTTTAAATCAATAATAATAATAAATAATATAATAAAAATAAAAAAAAATATAATAATAAATAAATGATTTTACTTCTATCTATGATCTGACACTTGACTAACAACACTGGTTGAGTTCGTCAACCATAGATCACTAAGACAATATGTATTTTACTTAAGTCAGTAAATACTTACTTACTGAATGTTAGTTAGGTAGATACCATGATTTAGTTAGAAAAAAACAGGTTCTACTTGACATATTAATTTGTCAATAATGAGTGATTATCTATGAGAACTAGTGGGCGTACAACTTCCAAGCAAAAAGAGTTCAGTGGTCGGCATTTAGTTTGTGAGATACACGCAGTTTTGTAAAGTTGGGGGCAAAAATGGCATTTGGCGATTTCACATAACATAACATAACATCACGCCTGTAATCCCGGAAGGGTTAGGCAGACGGGTACCTATAAATAGTACACCCACATTTCGCTAGTTATGTTTAAGTCCCATGTAATAGGGGGCGAGCCTATTGCCATCAACCGGGCACAAATCCAGACTCCGGGCTGCTACTGAGAAATTCCTAATGGAAAAACCCAATAACACTTTGCCCGAACTGGGAATTGATCTCGGGACCACACGGTCAGCAGTCGCTCTTGTGACCGAGAGACCGACGGGGCAGTCGACTGCCCCGGCAGTAGTATAACAAAGTCGGTGTGATGTTATAGGTACCATCGAGTTTTACGAAAGCCATTGCCTGGATACATGGTAACTAGTCAGCTGCATGACAATAATTAGAGAATTAATATTCAATAAGTATTATAGGACATACATTACAGTGGAGGCTATGTATGAACATGAACATAAATTTCGTAAGCAAGCCATTTGTGTATTTAAGTACCGGTAATTAATCCAAACCGCCTTATGGTAGACATATTATGTTGCATAAGAAATTAGATGATAAGCATCCGAAATCGATTAGCTAGCGTCGCTCCACAGCGGCCCTCGGCGCCCGTGCAAGGACGCCGAGTTTTAGAAAAACTCGTGGGTGCTCATAATCACGCCCATAGGGTTAGGGGGTTTCTTTTTTATAGTTTATTTCCTTGGCTTACTTAGCCCTCTTCATACACCTGAAAACCGCATCTGAATCCGTCTCGTATAATACCCATGGTAAGCGAACCGTCAGGCAAGGGTAGCGTAAGTGCATTACCGACCGACATACATCATATTAGTGTCTGAGTAGTTTGTGCTGACGAATCTAAAAACTGACCTGCGAGCGAAGCGAGCTCGAAAATTTTAGCATCTTGGATAGGTCAAGTGTCCTTTTGACTATTCGTACAGAAATAGGAGTGACTATTATGACTTATGCAGAAAAACTTTAGAATTAAGAAAATCCACGATGCAAGAGCGAGCGAAAGCGAACTCGAAATTTTTTGCATTTTAAAACGTTATAAATCGCAACCAACGTAAGTAGTTCGGCGTTTTTTTTTTCTTCCTGGGTTCCTCTATCCATACTGAACCTACCCCTAACCTATGGCACGCAATTTCTTTAACATCCTGTATACCTCTCGTAGCCTCCGGGCACCACCACTACCACCGGCGATTAACGAGAAGCCAGTAGAGCTATCAACTAAAAACGAATTGGCGACGTGTCGATAGAAATATAAATCATCATTCTCCTGCCCCATTTATTTATTAGGGGTCAGCGCAAAATTTCTCATGGCTGAAATTTAAATATCTTTCTTATACTTAAGGGTACACCTCTGCCGAATCCTTTGGAGGAAACAGGCGTGATATTATGTTATGTGTTGTAAGGCTAGACTAGCCGGCGTCCGTGTAATAAGTATGTACCTGCGTTCAATAGAATTGCATAGCGTGTTACCTACTTCTTTTTATAAATTACTGTTTTTATGTAATCAACAACATTAATCAACTGTATCTTCATTATTAATTTGCCTATCTGAGAAAATATCGTTACATTATCACGTAAGAAGTAGTTAAGTAGAACTTCCTTGTGAAAAATATGGTGGTTACAAGTTTCCTTGACAGCGGTTAGTTAGGGCGGAGGAAAATGTGAGGAACTTTTTGAGTGGGTATGAATGTGGATGATAGAGGAAGACCTAAGAAACGATGGATGGACTGTGTGAAATATGGCTAGAAAGGGAGTGACTACCGAGATGACGACTAATAGAGAAGTATGGAAGAAAGGGACATGTTGCGCTGATCCCAAAAAATTGGGATAAGATGATGAAGGAATCCTCACTATGACATTTACATTAAACGCCTGGAAGTTTGCAAAGACGTGTTTTATACCATCTCTGCTATAAAGGCCGTCTGGCAAACAAAATCAAGAGCTACGACCTAAGACTACAACACTATACATTGCCGTCGTTGGTGGATAGAAGAAGAGTTCTAGATCTCACATTTCTTCACAAGCTGTTCAATGGAGTGGTTGACTGTAGCGAGCTTCTTGGAAAGCTGCAGATTAATGCACCATCTCGCATGCCGTGGAAATGTAACTATAACCTTTTCTATAAGCTGGGATCCAAAACAAACCTCGGACAGTTCGCCGTTTTGCCAGGCTCTGTAGGCAGTATAACGAAGTATCGAAGCATAATGAATTGGATATTACACGCAAATTATCAAAGTTCAAAAAAGACATAATAAAAATAAAAAAAACTTTTTACACAAAAAAAACCAACTTCCAAAAAAAAACACTACAAAGTGTGTAAAAAGTTTTTTATTTTTCACTTTTTATTGGGTCAGTTTGTAATTTATCTAATTTACAATAGCCTAATGTCAAATGCTCATCACCTTTTACAAAATATTGCTTTTCCTGATGCAGGGGCGTTAATTGTTGAGGAGTTCCTGATAAGAACCAGGAGAACTGATGGTGACTTCACCATATGCATTTTGACGAGCATAAATTGCTTAGCAACCATATTAAAGTGCCTAAACGAATCGCAACGGTGAAATACTAACCGACTTCCTTTTTGGAAGTCGGTTAAAAAATCATAGTTTCCAATTCGTAATATTTTGTTATTTTTGTCTGTTGTCTTTTATGGTTATTCTTTTTTTTCTTATTCGTTTGTATTTATGTTTATTATTCATTGGTTGTGTAATTCACTTTTTTTCCTTGGTGTGTTATGTGTATTTTGATTTATTTTAATGTTTTTACCTGGTCAAACTTAATGTACCTAGATTATAAGTAAATGATGTGGTCTCCTTTAATTGGAAGCACACCCTTTTATTCGTCTCTGTTCTATGTATACTTGCATATAATTGTGTAGCCTCTGTTGGAGATGCAATAAATAAATAAGGGTAGTTTTCGTATATCTTTGACAGTCGTTACGGATAGTCACAGCCCGCAAAGTTTGACAGTATTCAAGGGGTATCTTATTACCCAGTAATTAGTAGTACCTAGTAGTCAGATAGGCAGTCGTTCCATATAAAACACTGGCTTTCAGTTGCATCCGTTTAGAGTAGACTGGAAGCCGACCTCAACGTAGTTGCGAAAATACAGATGGCGGCTCGATTCGCCCAGCCGTTATAATTATCTATGAGCCCCTCAGAAACGTGTCGGACATGACATAATCCATATAATGTCATTTATAGGTATGATAACGTTATTACATACTATTTGTATGTGAGCCACGTGTTCACCTTGGCAGCACACCAGACTACGACAAACTCTGAATACTAACTCTTTGAAGTCGGGAAGTTTATTGTTTTGATTAAACACGGAATTAAATTAGGCTTCCTAAAGGTCAGTGCGTACGACCAGCCGGCCTATGTGCTGTGTTATGTTGTGTTGTTGTTGTTGTATAATGTTTTTGTTGTTGTTGTTGTGTTGTTTGTATTCGGTGAAGTGAGCTATCTATCCACTTGAAGTGTTATTCTGTACATATCTCACCGCCAACCCGTCATACTTTTCATACAAACGCTTGTACGAGATTATGGCGTTGTAGCTCATCTTTCTTTGAAAATGTTGAACTTAGGTATCTTGTACACTATATCTAGGTTTCTATGGAAGCAAAAAATAAACATTTGGAGAAACAAAATTCAGTTTAAGCCAATTTTGGCTGTTCACAATGTATACTCAAAAATTGTAATCATAAAAAAAAAATCATAAAAGCCTTGCACATGTAATGGAAATTCTAAATAACAAACATTTCTTTCACAAACTTGTAAGGCTTCCTCAAAAACACGTATTTCCTGGAACAAGCTTTTATGAAATTTTCCCACACTATTTTTCGTTCAACGTTGTCGCGTTCTCACTTGCTTGTTTGTTAGTAATTTTCGCTGAATGAAACAACAAGCTTTTCGACCATGCTAGCGTTGACGATAGACGGATCGGGAAGGGCCCTCTTAAGTGAGGTGAACTGCCAATAGTGTCAATGCCTAGAATATGGTGGTGTCTGGTAAATCGAATTAATCTGCCTAGCTCTTTCCCAACTATGTTGGGGTCGGCTCCCACTCTAACCAGATGCAGCTAAATACCAGTATTTTACATGGAGCGACTGCCTATCTGACCTCCACAACCCAGTAACTGGATATTACGACACCCCTTGGTAAAACTGGTTGTCAGACTTTCGGACTTCTGATGACCAGTAACGACTGTCAAAGATCTACGAATGACAGCCGGGACCAACAGCTTAACGTGGTTTCTGAGGAGGAGTCTCGGTATGTAAAGATGGTCACCCATCCACGCACCAACCCGGGCAAGCGTAGCTTAATCTGATGGATCGACCCGTGTGGCTGTTATTTCTTAGCCACGAGCTCCTCCTCCTTTTTCCAATAGTACCTATTAATTATTATATATTATCACTCATTTATTCATTCTCTGAATATAATTATGTCAGTCAATCTATTTATTTAATTTTTGTGTTAGATTTCATTTTATTACTAGCTGCGCCCCGCGGTTTCACCCGCGTAAGTCTCGATCCCGTGGGAATATCGGGATAAAGAGTAGCCTATGTGTTAATCCAGGGTGTTAGCTAACTCCATACAAAATTTTATCAAAATTGGTCCGGCCGTTTGAGCGTGAAGAAGTAACAAACATACACACACACACACACACAAACTTTCGCCTTTATAATATTAGTGTGATTGCCTATTTAATTATTCGCTTAAATATTTTGTATTGCAATTAGTGAACTTATTTAATTATTCGCTTAAATATTTTGTATTGCAATTAGTGAACTTATTTAATTTAATATAATTTTAACTCATTTATGTTCATTATTTTACTTGTCTAGTAAACAGTTACATCTATTTATTATTGAATTTATCCGTTAAATATTCGTCTATTTTGTAATAACTTTTATTAATTAGAATTGTTTTAATTTATTTCAAAGTATATTGGTTTTGTTTTCAGCTATTGTAGTCACTTGAAACATTAGTTTCATTTTTAGGGTTCCGTATTCAAAGGGGAAAACGGGAACCGTATTACTAAGGCTCCGCCGTCTGTCTGTCTGTCACCAGGCTGTATCTCATAAACCGTAATAGTTAGACAGTTGAAATTTTCATAGATGATGTGTTTCTGTGGCCGCTATAGCAACAAATACTAAAAACCAGAATAACATAAATATTTAAGGGGGTTTCCATACAACAAACGTGATTTTTTTGCCGTTTTTATAGGTAATGGTACGCAACCCTTCGTGCGCGAGTCAGACTCGCACTTGGCCGGTTCTTTTTTTTTAAACTTCACAGACGTGATGTCTTTAGAATTCTAAACACGATAAAACAAAAGAAAACATATTTTCTCACCTCATAATTTAAGTGCCAACACTACCAGTAGTTGTTAACCCCAACAAAAACATCAAACCTTTTTTATTTTGGTTTATCGTGTTTAGGTCTCAATAATTTGACCCTGCATAATAAAACGAATGGATCTTTATTGCGCTGAAGGTTGTTAATATTTTTTTATTAAATATGCTGTGGTTTATGACTCTTTGTCAAATTTGTACCAAACAGGAAAAAAATGGTTGAAACAAAATGCACTTATGAATATTTGAACAAACATAAACCCCTGTAGGTACTTCCTTGTCTTTTCCTTAACTTATTTAGGTTTTTAGGGTTCCGTACCTCTAAAGGAAAAACGAAACCCTTATAGGATCATTCGTGTGTCTGTCTGCCCGTCTGTCACAGCTGATTTGCTCCGAATCTACTGTCTTGTTTAAGTTGAAATTTGGTACACATGATATGAAATTCTGTGACCCAAACACGAACATGTAACGTATTTATCTATGAATACATTTTGAATATGAGGTTCACTTCTGTGGGAAAAACTAGAAAATTAAAAAAACGTTTTTCGAACTGTACCTTGTGACATATCAAATGAAAGCACTTAATATGAGGATTCCAATTATTTTTTAATAATTTCAAAAAAAATAGTTTTAAAGTTATTAGAGAATATACTTAGATGAAAATTTACCATTCCCTTATCTCCGAAACTGCTGATCCTAAAATTTTGAAAAAAAATCGAATAATAGTTCTATGGTTAGATTACGGTAAAATCTAAAAGTCTATAGTGTTAAAATAACATGGTAAACCACTCAATATTGTGCGTAGAAACTTACATTTGCAGTTGGAATGTACGGGGGACAACGTGGAAATGTTTTTCAACTAGGTACAATGTTAAGTTTGTTTTTGGGATAAATTCATCCCGAAGGAAACCTTTCATTGTGCGTCCGACACGCACTTGACCGGTTTTTTATAGCAATTACACGATACAAGTTGCAACCGGCTTCCAAATCGCATCTAAATGATTCAACGAATCAAGAGCCTAACAGCGACCCAGACGAGCGACTCGACAACACAACAGTGCTTCCTCGAGGAACGTTTAAACTAATTGTGAAAAATATGTAGAAGCTCGGTTAGATAAAAAATGCTAAAGATACAAATATGATAAGTAAGACTTATCATGTAAAAAATCAAATAATAAAATTTTAAATGTTCAATCAAAAAGTAATAAGTAGGTACACTATATTAAGTACCGTCTTCTCGGAACAACATTTGGTGTTGCAAAGTCATGTTAAGTTATTTTAACAAAATTATATTTGTCAAACGACTGCCTCGTTGGTCTAGTGGTCGCGAGCGCTACTGCCGAGCACGAGCTCCGGGGTTCGATTCCCAGGTCAGGCAAAGTGTTATTGGGATTTTTTTTTCACCAGGAATTTCTCAGGAGCTGCTTGGAGTCCGGATTTGTGCCCGGTTGATGATAATATGCTCGCCCCCTATTACATGGGACTTAAACATAACTGGTGAAACGTGGGTGTACTACTTATAAGTACACCTCTGCCTAACCCTTCGGGGATTACAGGCGTGATGTTATGTTTATCAAATTACTTTAAAATTACTTTCTCACTCGTCTTGCACAAAAAGTCCGTCATTTTAACGTAGTAGAGCGGAGCTAAAATAGCTTAACTTCCTTTAGGGGCAAAAGTTTTTTTTTTCTGTTACGAGCCTACAAAAACGAAAAATCAATATTGTTAAGGTTGTTCCGCGGCTGTAGCTGTATTCATGATTTTCATGATTATAATTATATATCTACATATCTGTTATAGTCACGAATCATATTGTGATTAAGATAAACCTGACACTGATTTGCAAATTGCAAAAAACGTTAGAAAATTTGAATTTCGCGGGCTACAGCTGCGGATTCGCCTTAAGAGCGGCCAACCGGTATTTTTTTTTTATACAAACACTCGTACGTGATTATGGCGTTCTAACACATCTTTCTTTGAAAATGTGGAATTAATAGGTATCTTGTGCACTATATCTAGGTTTCTATGTAAGCAAAAAATAAACATTTGGGGAAACAGAATTAAGTATAAGCCTGCAAAAAACTGTGTTTTTGTACAAATTTTACACGCATTTTGGCCGTTCATAATGTACTCATAAATTGTAAAAGTAAATAAAACATTTTAATAGAACCCTTGCACATGTAATGGAAATTCTAAATAACAAACATTTATTTCATCAACTTTTAAGGCTTTCTCAAAAACACGTATTAAAATTTCCTGGAACAAGCTTTATGATTTTCGCACACCATTTTTCGTTCAACGTTGTCGCGTTCTCACTTGCTGGTTAGTAATTTTCACTTGCGCTGAATGAAACAACAAGCTTATCGACCATGCTAGCGTTGACGATAGACGGATCGGGAAGGGCCCTCTTAAGTAAATTAATAATGAATAAAGACTCAACTTATTACTGTTTCCTAAAAAAAAAACCTTTTATTTTTGAAAATGGAACTAAAAGCAGCAATCCCTTCGGTAGAATGCGTGCATTGCAAATGTTCCTTGGTTGTGGCTACAGAAGAAATTCAGAAAAAGGCATTGACGCGAAATCTTTATAATTTTTTTCTCTAATTATAAATACAATTGGTGGCCTTATTTTATTTTACAACATTGAAAATGTCATCATCTAGTGAGAATGGAGCCCTGTATTTGCAGATGAAAAAGGAAGGAAAAGAAATAATTTTCAGTCTATTGCCGACAAGGTATATGATTATTTTATTTTCTCGCAATCGTAGTGAAAAGTATAGTGTAACACACGGCGTTAAAAACCCATTATAACTCGGATTCTATTTACTCCCTCGCTGAAGCTCAATCAATCAATCAATATCTTTATTGTGGAATCGTCTTACAACGGCAGCCCACTTCATGTATCCAATGACTACTAATCATTCATGAAAGTAAAAAAAAATATTTATTAACATTTGAATAATTAAAAATAAAAGTATTATTCATTAAGACGCATGACGTAGTTTGAAACATCCTATTACGAGCGCAGTGCGAGCCTTGCATTCCAAGGGCGGCGCGGAATGATGCGCAAGGCTCGCACCACGCTCATAACAGGTTGTATCAAACTACATCATGCGTCATATTGAATAATAATAATTAAAAAAAAAAAACAAATGTTAATAAATATTTTTTATACTTTTATGAATGATTAGTAGTCATTGGATACATGGAGTGGGCTGCCGCTGTAAGACGATTAAAATGCCACGGTGTATAATGGGTAATTTTAGCCCCTTGTATAACAGTCTACTATTTTATGACCTACCAGTTGTTGATCAAACTGTTACATATAATTATAGCATCAGGAGACTTACAAAGAATAGACCAAACGAAAGTAAAAAAACATAGATATAAGAAAGACGTGTTTGTTAACTGTTTTTTTATATTTTTATGAAAAAAAAAAACAAGAATGAGTACTGGTGATGTAAAAACAGAAAAATACCAATTTTGGACTTATGTATATGTCACCGTAAGATCGTAAGCACCGTTAGTTTATAATCTATCTAGCGAGATTATAAACTATCGAAAAATAGTGAACTGTTACAATATAATTATAATTTCATTCAATAAATTAATTCTCGATACTTTATAACTTTATATTATCTATCAATGTCGAATCGTCAAATTGTGAACGAACCTGCACTTATCGATAGGGTTCATAATATGTCCGATTTTATCACCCGTAAAATTGTGAACCGTCTCTGATTGGTAGGTCTTGGCGGTAGTCGAATTGGTCGCAGTAACTAAGCCCCTTTTTTTTTTTCCACGCTGAGAAATGCATTCCGCATGCCCGCTCGTGGGGGTCGAGTCGGGGTATGTGGGACTCCTGTCACTACAGTATACCCACTAAAACTCAGCGGTGTTCCCACATCGCCGTGTTGGGAGGGGCATGGGATAACGGCTCAGCCTTTTCTACCACAACCCTCCCGGCGCATGCCCGCCTAGCTGGCTACGGGAATGGCCGGGAACACCTGGCCATTCCCGTCCGACACTGGTGGAAGTCTGTGCAATACAGGCAAGGGTGCCCCCGCACCCGTTGCCTGCTGGCCTCGGGCTACTAAGCCCCTGGCTTAGTAGGTCTACTCCGAAGTACCGGCCGAAGGTTCGGTCCTTTCTTTACTACGGCTAACTATCGCTGACTACGGCAAATAAAAAAAAAAAGACAGTCTAAGAGATAAGCCAAAGTCAAAACTGTGACTTGAAGTCGAGTAAGACTCAAAGTCAAAAAAGAAAACTGTGGAAGTTATAAAACGGCGGAATATTCAGCCGATACTTCGGTTTAACGCTTCGGAGTAGACCCTCAGGGCACCCCGACCAAATGAGTTACGTTGGGTTAGAATTGTGACCAATCGCACGAGCCGAGCGAACGGCTATTTAGTTTTTTTTTTCCTTAAATTGGAATTATCGAGATTCACAAAAAGAGGCGCCGATCATTATATTCATAGGAGCGCGAAATAGGAGTTAGAGGAGGAGGAGGTTATTAGAGGTTCAATTAAATACATGCATTTTTGGAACAGACGCAGGATAATGACGACGTGTGTTTGCGATGTCCCACTGTACGTCAACATAACTAGGCTCGCGATGTTTTTCCTTCTTCATGAGCGTGACTTCATACTTACAGTATGCATATTGTTTCCGAGACGCGTTTGAACAAATATACTGACATTAATTCTAGCGCTGTTTGTCGAGTGTTTCGTAAATAGGGAAAATTTATAACCAGTAGGTATTATTTTTTAAATTTTAATGAGATAATAATTATAGTAAAGGGATGAAGGCGGTTATGTACGTATGTATAATACAGTATTTTCAACAAAGCCAAAGCGTAGTCGGGTAATAGAACCCCACTACGGCGAAACAAACAGCGGGCTAATTGCGTAACACACTATCAGTAGGACTCGGCTTCAATTTGACAGTTCAACAATAACGTTAAGGACGCTATCACATTTTTCCTCAAATATCAGTGCTTTTCAGGTACCATTTTAATGAATTAGGAGTCATAACTGCAAGGATATCAGTGTTTCAAATTAAAGATAATATATTCATCTCCAGAATGGGCACATAAAAATTGTATAGCCCCATACAAATTTTTCACACAAATACGTTTTAACAATCACAATAAAACCAACATATGAATAAAAATGAGGTCTGAATAAGAACCGATATAGCTAAATCCACTGCATAGTTATACATAAAAATAATAACAAACTGTTGCTTATATAGTCCTCTATACGGTCAACTAAATATTTTGTAAGTAAATAAATAACTTTTTTAATTATGATTAAAATAAGAAGCGCCCTCAAATTTCTCCATACATTTTCTACACGCGGTTCGTCATTCCGCGCTCAGACGCGCTCGTGGAAGCACCGGTGTATCGATTTATCGCAAAAAAATATTTACGTACGAAAGCGTGTGCTGTATTGTATACTGTGGGTGGACAAAGTTGATACTTTTTCGGACCGAAATAAAAGGAAGTACGATTATTGGAATTAGTTTTAAAAATAAATACATAGTTAAAATTTTTTGTATGAATCATGGTTGTATAGATTACGGATAAACATTGTGTAAATAAAATTATATTATCTTTAATCAAATGGCGGAAATATATTTTTTTTGAGATATTCGATACATGGTAAATTTTGGGGTTTTTGGGGGTGGTGATTACGTATGTCATATTTTTTTTTATCCAAGATGGCGGGTGTATTTTTTTAAATAAAAATTCGACATTGTCAGCAATTGTGGAGGTTTGTTATCAATTGTTGAAGGTGGTGTTTACACAAATATACCATCCAACTTTTGATTCATGCTGGCGGATGTACATTTTGGTGATAAATCGACTTAGTTGTCAATTCATAAATCCAGAATAGTAGATGGTTATAACTTTCGACACCAAGTATGGTTTTTGATTGTGGTGTACATTGCTAAAATATTTACATTTGTTATTACAGATGCCACGAATTCAGAAATTTCGATAAAGGACAATAAAACCATACACGTAGCAGTAAACAAAAGTAATGAGACTTTGTATTTTGATTCAGAAATCACAAATCTACTCTGGAGTTTTGTTACAGACGTTGATATACGTGTTGGTAATTTATTTTATTTGATTTACCTTAGGTACTTACTAATGTTGTCTTTTTAGGGTTCCGTATCAAAATGGTAAAAAATAACCCTTATGGTGAGACTAAGTCTGTCTGTCTGTCTGTCACACCAGGATATCTCAAGAACTACTAATGTTATCAACTTGAAATTTAGAATAGTTTTAGATGACGTTTGCCCAACTACTTTGCAAACAAGAAAGAAATAAAAAAAATATACCTTTTTTGCAAAAGGGACTGAAAGGGTGTCTTAAAAATTTGAAATGGAGCTACTAGGGCATGTAAGGTATCATATGAAAGAGCGCTGTTTGCACCGTTCCCCTTATCTCCGAAGTTTGCATAGATAAAAATCTGAAATTATTCTATGTCATAGAAGTTTATGTAAATATTACAGGAAAAATAAAACGATGTCTCTAAATAGCACTGTTTTTCAGAAATCATCAACATCATATATACGTACGGAACCCTCGGTGCGCGAGGGTACCTACCTACTTAATGGCTGATGAATTTAAAAAATACTAAAAACATAATTATCACGCAGATAGACTTAGCCACAGTTACTAAAAGTCGATTGCAAACTTACAACTAACTTTACTCAATCAATACCAGTAAAATTAAAAAAAATATCTTCAAGTACCAAGATTAGTTAAGTTACGTATAAAATCGAGCGGTCAGCGGTTTCAATGTGTGCGTGCGCGTAATGTTGTTGTGTTGCGATTCAGATATCTAAAAACGAGAGAGTTCAAAATGTGATAGCGTCCTTAATAACGTTGTTGAGCAGACAATTTTTTCTAAAATATGAAGCAATGGATTAGCAATATACTTCAAGATCATTCCGATTCCGCTTCAAATTGTGTTACGCAATTAGGGTGCAGGAGGGTTATGATTTGGACTGGTATCACGTATGTATATTTGGACTGGTATCACGTATGTATGTTTGGACTGGTATCACGTATGTATGTTTGCTCATCTGTTACGCAATTAGGGTGCAGGAGGGTTATGATTTGGACTGGTATCACGTATGTATGTTTGGACTGGTATCACGTATGTATGTTTGGACTGGTATCACGTATGTATGTTTGGACTGGTATCACGTATGTATGTTTGCTCATCTGTTACGCAATTAGGGTGCAGGAGGGTTATGATTTGGACTGGTATCACGTATGTATGTTTGGACTGGTATCACGTATGTATGTTTGGACTGGTATCACGTATGTATGTTTGCTCATCTGTTATGCAATTAGGGTGCAGGAGGGTTATGATTTGGACTGGTATCACGTATGTATGTTTGGACTGGTATCACGTATGTATGTTTGGACTGGTATCACGTATGTATGTTTGCTCATCTGTTACGCAATTAGGGTGCAGGAGGGTTATGATTTGGACTGGTATCACGTATGTATGTTTGCTCATCTGTTCCCTCATAATAATAATCATAATATACATAATTTCTAATAATTATCATTGTCATTTATAATTTAGGATTATTATTATATTAGTTTAGACTAGTAAGTAATTACTACGAGACTATTACAATGCTAGAGCAATGATTGAGGCTAGAGCAGATAGATCATTGTCTGTAGATCACAATTTTTCAGACAGGAATGAAAGAAAGATAAATGAAAACCGACCAAGTCTCGCACTTGGCCGGTTTTCATTTATCTTTCTTTCATTCGGACTCGCGCTCGAAGGGTTCCGTACCATTATCTAAAAAACCGGCCAAGTGCGAGTCGGACTCGCGCACGAAGGGTTCCGTACCATTTGAGCTTTTTTAATATGATTGACGTGTAAAAGTGTTTGTACATACCTACTTACAGAAATAAATCATTTATCATCTATAAAAACGGCAAACAAATCACGTTTGTTTTATGGGAGCCCCCTTAAATATTTGTTTTATTTTAATTTTATTATTTATTTTTAAAGTGAATAAATAACTAAATATTCTGTGAATATTTCAAGCGTCTACCCGTTTGCCGTTATCAATACCGAGCAAAAACGAGAAAAACAAACACGTTTGTTGCATGGGAGCCCCCTTAAATATTTATTTTATTCTGTTTTTTAGTATTTGTTGTTATAGCGGCAACAGAAATACATCATCTGTGAAATTTTCTATTGTCTAACTATCATGGTTCTGGAGATACAGCCTGGTGACAGACGGACAGACAGACAGAGAGTCAGTCGGAGCCTTGGTAATAGGGTTCCCGTTTTATCCTTTGGGTACGGAACCCTAAAAAATCTTTTATTAGGACTTGCGCTCGACTTCGCACAGATCACAAATCAAAAAAAAAAAAACAATATCTACTAATATCAACTCTTTTATAAGGGTTCAATTTTTCATACTACACGGAACCCTAAAAAAACACCTTTTCAAACGTTTAAATTTAAATACTCATTTAAGAAAATACCTAACTGCATATCAACAAAAAGAAAAAAAAATGATTTTTGTTATTATGCAGTTATTTTCATATAATTACCTATGAGTTTTTAGAGTTAGCAATTAGGCTACAAGAACGCGTGTTTGAACGCGCACCGATGATACATTCTATTGGAATATTTTCTAGTTTTTATACCCATCTTATGGAAATTAACTCAAGTCTTTAACCCACATTTTCCCCATGACTAACCACAAGGCAGGCAGTGTACTTAGCCATTAAATTAGATGACAAATCATTTAATACAATGATCTCTGTCTGAATGATCTGTTATTAAGTCATTCACGGCCATTCAGCTGTAGGTGGCAATGGTAATACAGCGATATTGATGCGTTCTACGACTGTACAGTCGACGGCAAGTCTGTGGTCACAATTTGACTTCGATAGCTACTAAATTTCATAGTAGTAAGGGTGGTTTTTGTACAGTATTTTTATCTTACGAAGCGACGCGCACTTAACTTGTGGTTACCAAACACGCTGTACACTTTCCTGCCAACATCGTCGTAATTTTTTTTACACATTTTATTATTTTTTCTTTTTTTTTACTGGTAGAATAATAATTATGTTGTGTTGTGTGCCTTTTATTATGTGCTAAAGAAATGTATTTTCTTTCTTTCTTTCTTCTGTAAAAAATGTGTGTGTAAGCGCAGGAGCTCTCGGTACCGTCTGAGACAATGGCGAGGTGGGAAGTGTGTGTGTGATGTGCTGACGCTACTCGTCTTTACGCACATTCGCAGCGTGTTTGTACACTTGGTTACCACAAGTAAAGCACGCGTCGCTTCGTGAGATAACAATAGTTCACGACATGCTGGTTGATCAATCATACACAAAACAGATATAAAAAAAACCTCTATATTATATTATGTACGTATTAATATTAATAAATTTTATATATATATATATTTTTTTTGTTAAGCTCAGTGTTTTGGTGAAAAAACTTTTTCGTAACTGGTAACACCTGTATTTTCTGCAAATAAATGATTCCTGAAAAAAAAACTGAAGTAATAGATGCTCTCCAGTACATGAAACGACTGAAGTGGAAATGGGCAGGTCACGTGGCAAGATCGACAGATGGAAGGTGGACCAAATTGGTCACTAATTGGTGAGGTCCAAGAGGCAAGGGAGCCAGAGGTCGCCCTAGAGAACGATGGGTAGATGAAATTAATAAAATTGCTGGAGAAGACTGGACAAAGAAAGCGAAGACAAGGACAACCTGGAAAATGTTGGAGGAGGCCTACACCCGGCCTTAAGTAAGAAAATGTAATGTAAATTTTCTAATATTCATTTATATGTAGGTATGTTAAGGAAATAAAAGGGCTTTATTATTATTAAATGATTCCGGATTGTTCGCCAGTGCCTTAATTGCATAATAATATTATATGTACTTGGAATGACTTTCCCGTTCATTTTGACAGTAGAAAAAACCAATTCAGCAATATAAACGCGGCAGATATTGCTAACCCATATATCCGCGTTTTCACTAACGAACGAACTTTTTGTTCTGAGCAAATGTTTGCTGTTCTGCCGATGTTCGCTCAAAACAGAAAACATCTGTTTTCACTACCAGAATACAAGAGAGATAGGAGCCTTTTGGCCTCGTACAGGACTTTCTGTTTTTTTTTTTTATGTTTCTATGATTGTGTTTTAGTTTAATTTGTGATCTAGAAACTCTCTTCTCTTTATCAGAGTTCTAAGCAAAAGCTCGTTCGTAGTTTTCACTGAAAGAATGGACGAGCGAGCATTCGTTCGCAGAGTCCAAACGATCGTCACGATACAGACATGTTCGCTCGCTCAAGTGTTATAAACTTATAATTTACCGCGCGAACAAACACTTGCACGCTCAGAATTGATCCGGACACCAAACGTACGCAAGGCAATTAAATTTGCTGATTTGTCTAAACAAAAAACTTTTTTACAAAAAAAAAAGAACCGATTTCCCGGTTTTGTATTTTAGTTTTTTGTACCGTTTTTTTTTTTGAAGACGGTTGTTTTTTTTTGTAAACAGGTTTTTATTTTTCATTTTTTAGTGAGTCAGTTTCTAATTTATCTAAGTTACAATAGCCTAATGTCAACCTCTCATCGAATTTCAAAATATTGCTTTGCCCGATGCTGGGGCGTTAATTGTTGAAGAGTTCTCCTGGTACTTCACCATCAGCTTCACTTCACCATAATTATGTATTATAACGAGCATAAATTGCTTGGCAAAAATATTAAAGTAATCGAATCGCAACCCGTGAAATACAACAAGTAAATTAAGTAGTTCTGGTGGCCATCTGTGGTCTTCATCAGTTCCACTTCACCAAATGGTGCTTTCCGAGAGCAAATGCACGAGTTACTATAAAATACCCAAATCGCTATAGGTGTGCCTATATTATTTAAAGATGTCTCTCGATTTTTCTAGGATCCCATAATCAGATCCTGACCTAATGATCCTATCCTCTTAAACAAAAAAATAATTTTCCATATCTGTCCTGCCGTCTTCGAGTAACCGGGGAACATACACAAAAAACCTGCTTCTTTTACAGTCGGATAAAAAGGGTCGGTCGCGAGGAATGCACCTCTTCGAAGGACATCAACACTAAGGTCAGTACCCACCTTTGTGTCGTCTCAACCGATTTTTTTTCTTTTTAGGGGCCGTAGCCAATGGCAAAAACGGAACCCTTATAATTTCGTCATGTCCGTCTGTCCGTCCGCGTCCGTGCGAATGTGACGCAGTAATTTTTCTCGGAGAGTATTGGAACAAAAGTATAGTTTTTTCGAGAAAACCTACGAATTACAAACTGTATTTTTTGCAGCCGGTAAAGTCAATACTGTGCCATCTGTTTATGCGTAAATTTTTGTATACCCTGACTCTTCACTGTGCGTGGTGCGACATGCACTTACCTCGGTGTATTTAAATGTCACCGTATGATTATGAACTTCGTGTGTTTATAATCTATCGGTATTAATTCAGTTAGACTGTAAACTGTCGAAATGTTGTGAACTGCAACAAACCATTACAATTTAACGCAGTTTTTTCGATAGTTTATATTATCCATGGGAAACCGACAAATTGTAAACTGGTATCAAACTTGCTTGCGACGTAACGCAGCTTGCGCTAATACTAAATAGCCTGCCTAGCTGCGAGCAACATGGAAGTAGCGTTCGCCGGCTGCTGCTTAAATGCTCTTACAGTCTTGTCTTTGTCGATAAAAGAAAAGAAAAAAATGAAAATTTACTCAGAAACTACTGAACCTAAAAATTTAAAAAAAAGAACGAAAATACGAAAATGTTCTTTACTTATAGTTATTTTTTTTAATTACATATTTGAAGTCTATGGTGTTAAAATAACATGGTAAAACTCAATATCGTGCGTACAAACTTACCTACATTTGCAGTTGGAATGTATGGGGAACATATTTTTCAACTACAATGTTAAGTTGGGTTTTGGGATAAATTATGTTGGGATAAAAAAATCATGGTAAATAACAATGATATATTCATCGCACGGAAACCACTCACCACGCGAGTTCAACTGGCACTTGTACGGCAAATAAGTACGGTTATGTTGTTCTAAACCTATTTTTTTTTTGATCCATTATCGAGACCCATAGATATATTTTAGATTTGTATGTCGAGACCCCTCTATATCTCGCCGGTGCACCCGGCTGTCATTTGTATGTCGAGACCCCTCTATATCTCGCCGGTGCACCCGGCTGTCATTTGTATGTCGAGACCCCTCTATATCTCGCCGGTGCACCCGGCTGTCATTTGTATGTCGAGACCCCTCTATATCTCGCCGGTGCACCCGGCTGTCATTTGTATGTCGAGACCCCTCTATATCTCGCCGGTGCACCCGGCTGTCATTTGTATGTCGAGACCCCTCTATATCTCGCCGTTGCACCCGGCTGTCATTTGTATGTCGAGACCCCTCTATATCTCGCCGGTGCACCCGGCTGTCATTTGTATGTCGAGACCCCTCTATATCTCGCCGGTGCACCCGGCTGTCATTTGTATGTCGAGACCCCTCTATATCTCGCCGGTGCACCCGGCTGTCATTTGTATGTCGAGACCCCTCTATATCTCGCCGGTGCACCCGGCTGTCATTTGTATGTCGAGACCCCTCTATATCTCGCCGTTGCACCCGGCTGTCATTTGTATGTCGAGACCCCTCTATATCTCGCCGGTGCACCCGGCTGTCATTTGTATGTCGAGACCCCTCTATATCTCGCCGGTGCACCCGGCTGTCATTTGTATGTCGAGACCCCTCTATATCTCGCCGGTGCACCCGGCTGTCATTTGTATGTCGAGACCCCTCTATATCTCGCCGTTGCACCCGGCTGTCATTTGTATGTCGAGACCCCTCTATATCTCGCCGGTGCACCCGGCTGTCATTTGTATGTCGAGCCCCCTCTATATCTCGCCGGTGCACCCGGCTGTCATTTGTATGTCGAGACCCCTCTATATCTCGCCGTTGCACCCGGCTGTCATTTGTATGTCGAGACCCCTCTATATCTCGCCGTTGCACCCGGCTGTCATTTGTATGTCGAGACCCCTCTATATCTCGCCGTTGCACCCGGCTGTCATTTGTATGTCGAGACCCCTCTATATCTCGCCGTTGCACCCGGCTGTCATTTGTATGTCGAGACCCCTCTATATCTCGCCGGTGCACCCGGCTGTCATTTGTATGTCGAGACCCCTCTATATCTCGCCGGTGCACCCGGCTGTCATTTGTATGTCGAGACCCCTCTATATCTCGCCGGTGCACCCGGCTGTCATTTGTATGTCGAGACCCCTCTATATCTCGCCGTTGCACCCGGCTGTCATTTGTATGTCGAGACCCCTCTATATCTCGCCGTTGCACCCGGCTGTCATTTGTATGTCGAGACCCCTCTATATCTCGCCGTTGCACCCGGCTGTCATTTGTATGTCGAGACCCCTCTATATCTCGCCGTTGCACCCGGCTGTCATTTGTATGTCGAGACCCCTCTATATCTCGCCGTTGCACCCGGCTGTCATTTGTATGTCGAGACCCCTCTATATCTCGCCGTTGCACCCGGCTGTCATTTGTATGTCGAGACCCCTCTATATCTCGCCGGTGCACCCGGCTCTCATTTGTATGTCGAGACCCCTCTATATCTCGCCGTTGCACCCGGCTGTCATTTGTATGTCGAGACCCCTCTATATCTCGCCGGTGAACCCGGCTGTCATTTGTATGTCGAGACCCCTCTATATCTCGCCGTTGCACCCGGCTGTCATTTGTATGTCGAGACCCCTCTATATCTCGCCGTTGCACCCGGCTGTCATTTGTATGTCGAGACCCCTCTATATCTCGCCGGTGCACCCGGCTGTCATTTGTATGTCGAGACCCCTCTATATCTCGCCGTTGCACCCGGCTGTCATTTGTATGTCGAGACCCCTCTATATCTCGCCGTTGCACCCGGCTGTCATTTGTATGTCGAGACCCCTCTATATCTCGCCGTTGCACCCGGCTGTCATTTGTATGTCGAGACCCCTCTATATCTCGCCGTTGCACCCGGCTGTCATTTGTATGTCGAGACCCCTCTATATCTCGCCGTTGCACCCGGCTGTCATTTGTATGTCGAGACCCCTCTATATCTCGCCGTTGCACCCGGCTGTCATTTGTATGTCGAGACCCCTCTATATCTCGCCGTTGCACCCGGCTGTCATTTGTATGTCGAGACCCCTCTATATCTCGCCGTTGCACCCGGCTGTCATTTGTATGTCGAGACCCCTCTATATCTCGCCGTTGCACCCGGCTGTCATTTGTATGTCGAGACCCCTCTATATCTCGCCGTTGCACCCGGCTGTCATTTGTATGTCGAGACCCCTCTATATCTCGCCGTTGCACCCGGCTGTCATTTGTATGTCGAGACCCCTCTATATCTCGCCGTTGCACCCGGCTGTCATTCGTAGATCTCTGACATTCGTTACGAGTAGTCAGTTAGTAGAAGCCCGAACGTCTGTTAATCAGTAGTACCAAAAAGTATCGTGTTACCCAGTAACTGGGTTGTTGAGGTCAGATAGGCTAACACTCCATGTAAAAAAGTATCGAATTACCGAGTAACTGGGTTGTTGAGGTCAGATAGGCTAAACTCCATGTAGAAAAATTAAAAAAAAAAACAACCGACATCAAAAAAAAAACACTACAAAGTGAAAAATAACTTTAATTTCGGAAGTCGGTGTCTTTGGATCTGTATTTTAGTTTTTTGCCACCGACTGCTTCTCTTCTTCTTGGGGTTTATATTCATATTCATATATTTATTGGAATTCCATAATGCTTATTGGGTTCTGGTTCTGGTTCTTCACCAGGTGGTGAAGGCACCATCAGCACTACATCACCATATGCATTGTGACGAGCATAAATTGCTTAGCAACCATATTAAAGTACCTAATCGCATCGCAACCCGTTAAATACTTATTATTAAGTAGTTACGGTGGCCATATGTGGTCTTCATCATCAGTTCCGTTTTATCAAATGGTGCTTTCCGAGAGCAAATGCACGAGTTACTATAAAAAATACCCAAATAGCTATAGGCGTGCCTATAAAATTTGAGGATTTCCCTCCTTTTCCATGGGATCATCAGATTCTGTCTTGGTAACAATGGGACCACCTCGAGAGCATAGTCTTTCTGTTGGTATTTAGTCGATTTGACTGTCCAAACTGGCCAAATGCATGTCGAACCACGCACGATGAAGGGTTCCGTATTTATCCCAAAAACAAACTTAACATTGTAGTTGAAAAACATGATCTCCCATACATCGATAATTATACGTCACGGTCAATTCTCCAACTGCAAATTTAAGTTTGTCGACTATTACTCGTTACTTGTAAAGCCTACTCAGCTGTGATAGTTTTCCTTTTAATTTCGTTATATAATAATATGTTACGGCTAATACCCGAAGTGCGGCTACACCTAGTTTTAGCCGGTTAGAATTATAGGTCCAGACAATCCCTGTTGGATAAAACCAATTTACCAACAATAGAGGGGATCTGGCGCTCGGCGGCCGCTACCGCGGCACGCTCGCTTCGCTCGCTCGCCTTCGCTTGTTAATGGTTACTGTTCTAACCTAACCTAACCCAAATGATTTTACCCGAAAACAATCGGCTCGTACTAGGTTTAACCAAGAGTAAGTGGCTACACCTAGTTCTAACCGGCTAAAACTAGGTGTAGCCGCACTTCGGGTATTAGCCGTAACATATACACTACTGCCATGATTTTTTTCACATATCCAAAATCAACCATTTAGCTGGCAGGGGGAGTGTCCCCCACACTTGACCCTAATAAAAAATAGCACTTTAAAGCTTAATTTTATGCAAACGGATCCCTGAATTGAAAAATGGTTTTTACAGACCCACAATATTTTTAAACGGCATATTCAAAGATACCCCATACTATGGGATAGATGAGAAAAAAAAGATCATCCCCACTTTACGTGCAAGAGACGTACTCAAAAAAAATTTTTTTTTTAAGACTGTCGGCGTGATATCTATACCCATGCCAAATTACAGCTTTCTAGTACTAAGAGTCTCTGAGCTAAGCCGGTGACAGACGGACGGACGGACGGACAGACAGACAGACAGACGGACATGGCGAAACTATAAGGGTGTGTTGACTACGGAACCCTAAAAATGAATTGATTCTTACTTTCTGAACACTGTAAGTTACTGTCACTCATTGTTTAATACAATAAAACCGACAACTGCACACGGCGTAGCATGACAAATCTCTATTCTACCGAGAAACGACAAAGCTCTTTCTTTCCAACTCGTTATCTCTTCTGCCCAAGCACGGCGCGACCAGCAGACTCGCGTTTCTATGAAGACAAAGACATAGATATTCTTTCCATAGCAACGGGGAGGTAGCTAGTGATGTAGTAAACTATGGATTCTACGATAATTATTCGTGTCTGGTTTCCGAAATAAATGTGTCAAACGTCATGTTTTTCATTAATAAAAACTAGCGAAATTCAAATATCTCGAAAACGGTGCGTCCCGTCCTAAGCAAAAAAGTTTTTACATCATCATAAGGGATGGTTTTCGACGAGAACAACTCCGCCCCTAAGACGACCAACTGACCATATTGTTCAGTGGGATGAAATTTGGACGGTGAAAGTATTGAATTGAGATTCAAAATCAATATAGATTCTTGTCTACGTCAAATATGATGTAGACTATTTAACACTTCTTGTCGAGAAGAAATGTTTCTACCCCAAGTGTCAAAAGTAGAGAAAAATTGGTCGTCATGCTCGACATTATAGACTTTTGTCGACTGAAGAATAGAAACATTTCTTCTCTTCAGTTTTAACATCGCCATGCTTAGGACGGTAGAAATCTTTCTATAATCTGTCATTTTGTCGATTCTTCCGTCGACAAAACCCGTTTCTACGGTGGTCATGCTACGCGTGCCTGTCCACTCAAATTTGTGTGGTTCTTTCCTCCAAAGACCATTTCAGACACGGATCTACATGGTCCTCACATGATCTGACCAAGATTATGTTTGGATTTTAACGCTAGTAGCACACCTCCGCCGCGAAACCATCACAGCGAAACCGCAGTAGTTCAATTCAACTGGCTCGCGTCATGTTTCGCTACTCGAATCGGGTGCGACTAGCGGAACATGACTCGAACCAGTTGAATTGAACTACCGCGGTTTCGCTGCTATGGTTGCGGCGGAGATGTTCTACCGGTAAAAGAGACTTTGACCCCTGAGTTTGTTTCGCCATTTTTTCGTCTTTTCTTTTCATTTCAAACAAACAAACTCATTTTCGCATTTATAAATTATTATACATGCGATTATTTGATAATTATATGATTTAGGAGGGTCTAAGGGAACGACCCGAATGTTTTTTTGTTTGTTTATTGTATAGTACCTACAGCTGTCAGGTACCCTTTTCAAGGTTAACAGCGGTTAGGTTTTTTTCCTTTTTAAATTAATTAAATATTTTTATCTTCTCACTTTGAAGATTACGTAAGCCGTAATTCGTTTTAATAGTTTCATCAAGAGGAAAAACAAGAATGCATTTTTCTTTTTTTTTTAAATACAACCAATAAAAATAACGATTACCGGTTATTTATTTAATTATCCCTGAAATTGTTAATCGTTAATTGTTATTCGTTTTTTGTCCGTCTGTCTGTTTGTTTCGCCTGATCTCCGAAACGGCTGGACTGATTTTGACGGAACTTTTACTGGCAGATAGTTGATATTATATGAAGTAACGAAGGCTACTTTTTTCATATTTAGCCAGTGTTATGTAAAATTAGGTAACAATTACAAAGTTGTTTGAATAATTATGAAATGAATTTTATTCAATGCATGATAGATGATATCCCGCCCCACTCCCCTTGAGTTTCAGTAAAGACGTGTGGCACTTTACTGAACACTCGCGCGGACTTCTTGAGAGAACTTGAAGTGATTTTGCACTGTTTTGTTTCATTTGCCTACACTAATGCACATTCACAAACTTAATGGTTAATAATCCACCATTATTACACATTAATATTCGGCTAAACACAAATTTTAGAAAATAAAACAAAGCTACTAACATCACGCTTCACTTTCCCGCCAAGTACATCCTACCGAACTTTGTTTACAAATTTTCAATTTGATTATAGAACGAATGCAGTATCTTGTCTTCAGCAATATCCGTAAGTAAGTTCGGTTGCAACACTTAACGCGAATCCGAAGGCCATCTTCCTAAATTCTTTTAATCATCGTTGCGCGGACGCAGTTTTGCAATAAAAATCGTAAGTTCAATAATAAAATGACACACCTCCGGTTTTGACCAAAGAATACATTTATGTACTTATAAGGTCTTTGAAAGTACAGTAGGCCGCACGTTAGTGGACCTTGAGCTGGCCTAGCGTAGTACATTGTTTCAATAGAATATTATGCTACCGAAGATCGTGAGCACCGTTAGTTTATAATCTATATAGCAAGATTATAAACTATCGAAAAATAGTGAACTGTTACAATATAACGCATTAATTTTCGGTATACAAAAAAATAAAAATGATATTGCGGGCGCGACGCAACACTAGTCGCACAATTTCTTTGTCGGTGCCTGTCGCGCCCGCGATATTGCGCAAGTCTGTACGAGCCTTTAGCACAGACAAAAGGCACACAACACAATATAATATTATACTACAAGTAAAAAAAAAAGTGTGAAATTAGCAGGAAAGTGCCTCGCGGCTGCGCCAGGTAGGCCCAGTGCAGCAAAAATGCCAGACAACTAGTGCTTGACGCTGGTTTTCAACTGGACCTGAAGTGTGAAGGTGGCGGATGTAAATCAGTTTCATACTGCAATGTAAAATGCAATGACGGCACGGTTGGCGCAGTGGTTAAGCGATTGACTGCTGCGCTGCGTGTCGCGGGTTCGATTCCCGCACGGAACAAATATTTGTATGACCTATAAGTAGTTGTTCCGGGTCTGGCTGTTTGTGTATGTGAGTTTAAATGTTTGTAAACGCACCCACGATACAGGAGATATTCCTAGTGTGGGGCAACGTTTAAAAAAAAAAAAAATGTGTGTATCTTAAATAAAATAAATAATAATAACGAATATTTAAATAGTTGATTGTAGCGCCATCAACTTCGCCACATGCGAACTACGCGTCACACTGACTTTTTTCCGACATTTCCTACAATAATCGTCACAATTCAGCCAATTTACACAAAACCTTAATGAATTATACACCTAAACCTTCCTCATGAATCACTTCGTCCATTGGTGAAAACCGTTAGAAAATCCGTTCCGTAGTTTTTGAGTTCATCGCGTTCAGACAGACAGACAGACAGACGCGGTGAGAGGACTTTGTTTTATATTAGGTAAGGATTTTTAAAATAAAATGTATTGGTTATTTCATTGTAACTGACATGTCCTGAAATCAAAAATACGAGAACATCTGACATCTACCAACCCGCACTGGGCCCGCGTGGTGGATTACCGCCCACTCCCTTTCACGGAGAAGAGACATGTGTCCCAGCAGTGGGAACAAAAAAGTTTTTACAAAAAAAAACACACTACAAAGTGAAGTTCGATGTTTTTCTTTGTAAAAAGTTTTTCTTTTTCACTTTTTGGTGGGTCAGTTTTTAATTTATCTAAGTTAGGTTGGTTAGGCAGGGGCGTTTATTGTTTAGCAGTTCTTTTGGTTTTTTAGGGTTCCGTACCTCTAAAGGAAAAACGGAACCCATAAAGGATCACTTCGTTGTCCGTCTGTCTGTCTGTCGGTCAGTCTGTCAAGATCCTTTTTCTCAGGAACGCATTGAGGTATCAAGTTGAAATTAATATCAAATACGTAGGTTTACTGGGTTGTGGTCAGATAGGCAGTCGCTCCATGTAAAATACTGGAATTCAGCTGCATACGGTTAGACTGGAAGCCGACCCCAACATAGTTGGGAAAAGGCTAGGCAGATGATGATGACGTAGGTTTACGGTCCCTTGAAGCTCTAAAGAAATCAAGTTTCTAAGTCGACGGAATAAAAAAATATGGCGATTTATGCAACATAATTTGATACTCGCCAATAAATCAAAACATAGTGGGGTACTTCCCGTTGACTTAGAATCATGAAATTTGGCAAGAAGCGAAAATTAGTAGATTATTAACCAAGGGGACAAAGCAGTGTCTTCTGTCGCGGATGACGATTTAAATCGCGAGCGTAACGAAGGACTCGAGGTTTACTCCCGAGCGTAGCGAGGGTGTTAAAAACTTAAATCACGAGCGAAGTGAGGGATTTAAGACGAGTCCTGAGTGTAGCGAGGGATGTAAGTTCACCCAAGACTAAGACAGCTTTATCACCGAGGAAAATACTCTACTTTTCGAACCATTTGCGAAAAAATTAACACAATAATAATATGAGATAAGCATTTATTAAAAATAATGACAATTAAAAGTAAAAGTTAACATTCGAAACATTGGTCCAATTATTGATAGAGAGAGTTACATTTTTGTTTGGTGCATTTATTGTTGATGAGTTGATTTGAGTATTTCTCTGTTCTTGCGTCTGAGGAACTTGCGTTTCATTGTAGATAGTATACGTCGGAGATAGTGGTGGTGGTGCATCGTGAGATACGGATGAAGATAAGATGACGGAAGTTGATGGTTGTGGCTCTGATGGATTAAGTTTTATATTTTTGTTAATTTGACTGCTTAATATGGTTTTATTCGCCATTGAGCTTTAGATATAACCCTCAGCTACTCTATCAGAGCTCCAACCATCGTGTATTTTATTGACGTAATATCCGCCCCTGAATCTGCCAAGAAAGTCGCCGAAGTTCTTCTAAAGCAGTGACCGGTGTAGAGTTCAACATCTTTAAGTTTTAAATATTTAGCAATTTCCTTTGGCATATTGCTAATTTTATTTTTGCCGATGGCTTGTCGAGTACATTTCCCATTCCGATAGTTTATAAAAAATCTATTGTTTTCCATGTTGGTGGGACGTAATGCTAGGTATTTATGATAGTATATTGTCCTTGTACAATGAATGACCGATTTTTCTTTGTCTTAGTTTCCTTTACATTAATCAGCAGTAACTCATTGGAATGATTTTCAATGTCCTCCACCTTTAAGTTTACAAAAATTTCGTCAGGAGCTTCATTAAGAAATTTTTCCACATTTTGAGTCGTAAAAATTTTAGATTTCTTTGCGCGATGCCCTTCTGATTTTCTTTTAAAAAAAGCCAGTAATTTCGTGAATCTATTTATTTCAATACTGTGTTTGATGCTTATTGTAGCTTTCAGTTTTGAGTATACGAGTATGCACCAAAGTGTATTCGGATTCTTTGTCTGGGATAAATAATCAAAATAGACAAGAAGTACTGATTCTGAAATTGATAGGCCTTTCGCACTTCTCCACGTTGAAAATTCTTCATAAGTTTTTAAATAATTTTCCTTGGATTTTGTTGGAAGCAAATTATTTATAATTGCGGCAGCATTTGCACTGATGGAATCCGACAATTCACTGTCACTGTCGCTTTGATTTAACATCGTAACGTATTTTTAGAACATTAACTTATTTATAAAAATAAATTAAAATAAACTTAACGTTTATGTATTTGAAGAAAACAAAAACGCGGCAAATTCCTAGACTAGAATATTTTTTTGTCGGAAAAGCAAAGGCATCAAAGCTCATACGGCGTCGTCGGTTTTCGTAATTTTATTTAATAATCATAACTGCATAATAAATGCGCATTCCTTTTTCAAACAGATGTATAATGCTTGCATATACAAACTCAATGGTATAAACACAGATGTAGTTCAATATAAATTTCGGTAAGTATTCCAAATTTAAATCACATTCTACCCCTAGAGGATGAATGAAATTCAGTACAATTTTCTTTCCCTGTTTTTAATAGATTAAAAATTACTATTGTTATGTTCGCTTTTTGTGGCATAGAACGTCACGTTTCTGAGCAAGTGGTACAAAAAATATATTTTTATAAAGTCAACCCACTTACTTTTACAGTTGGAAAATTAACAATGGCGTATAAGGAAGTATGTTTTTGAGAATATGTTTTTCAACCACTATTTTGGGATACTCGTTTGCTTTTGGCAGCGACGGAACCCTTCATTGTGCGTGGTACGACATGCACTTGGCCGGTTTTTATTTCTTTTCTTCGACAGGGCCACCGCGGCACCGGTGCAGCAAGTATCATGATTAGGTACTTATGTAGATATCTTATGCGTGGTCATGTTGTGTGGTGAAACACCCATTAAATGGTGGGAATTACAAAATGTATGTAACACGGACAGGCCTCGCGGGCCGTGCCTGGCTCGCCTTTCAAGCTTCATGCGAATTTAGTGGCTCTCCTCAGATCGGCACGAGTTACATACTAAATACGTACATATTTTATTGCATTACTATACACCTCTTTTTTTTCGTTCCGGGGTGTTACATCCAGGGCCTCAAGTCTGCTATTACAATAGTGTCAGAATGGTCGATCATTGATTTCATAATTGTTGATTTTGACAAGTTTGGTAATCTACTATTATAATGGCGTCATTATGACTTTCCAATGGTCGGCACTGACACTACATTGAAAGAAATTGCATATATTGGTAATCTCGTACATAATGACAAATGAATGACATTTCTACTAACGGGTTTTATAATAATGGCAATACGACAATGCCATTATAATAACACAATTATATTACGAGAACATTGACCGACCAATGATCGACCATTATGAATTTACCAGATTACGAAGTTTTAGCAAAATGACAATGCCATGACAATGGGATCGTGTTGGAATGACTGAATTTATAAAAATAGCAGAGTTGGGCCCCTGTTGTTCGGTTGTCTGTTACTGACTAAAACCCACCCCGCTGTTCCCTTCCCACACTTGCACTGGGGATCCTGGGGTCTTGTGCGACTTCTGCGATCGCCAGCTGGTGCCGCCCCTTTTGCGGGCCACCTCAAGTCTGAGCGGTGAGGTGTTTGACCCGCCCGCCCCCGCGACGTCTAAGATGAGCGCGCGTGGAACACTACTCACCGCCACCTCGGGTCCTGCTTTGTGGGGGGTAATAGACGTCTCCAAGTCCAACGCCCCTGGACCCAATTTGTGGAGCTGGAATAGGGCGTTATCTGCCCTCTGCCGACGCCCGATGCGCCTGCTGCGGGCGGGTGAGCCGAAGTGATCTCCCGCTCCCTTTCCGCAGCCTTCTTCTGCAACCTGACTGTTTCGCAGAAGGATACCAGGGCGTCCGAGGACTCCTCGCTGAACCTTCGGGGAGTCCAGGCGTGGTGTTCATTCCACAAAGTGAACTCCTCGCTGAACCTTCGGGGAGTCCAGGCGTGGTGTTCATTCCACAAAGTGAACTCCTCGCTGAACCTTCGGGGAGTTCAGGCGTGGTGTTCATTCCACAAAGTGAACTCCTCGCTGAATCTTCGGGGAGTCCAGGCGTGGTGTTCATTCCACAAAGTGAACTCCTCGCTGAACCTTCGGGGAGTCCAGGCGTGGTGTTCATTCCACAAAGTGAACTCCTCGCTGAATCTTCGGGGAGTCCAGGCGTGGTGTTCATTCCACAAAGTGAACTCCTCGCTGAATCTTCGGGGAGTCCAGGCGTGGTGTTCATTCCACAAAGTGAACTCCTCGCTGAACCTTCGGGGAGTCCAGGCGTGGTGTTCATTCCACAAAGTGAACTCCTCGCTGAACCTTCGGGGAGTCCAGGCGTGGTGTTCATTCCACAAAGTGAACTCCTCGCTGAACCTTCGGGGAGTCCAGGCGTGGTGTTCATTCCACAAAGTGAACTCCTCGCTGAACCTTCGGGGAGTCCAGGCGTGGTGTTCATTCCACAAAGTGAACTCCTCGCTGAACCTTCGGGGAGTCCAGGCGTGGTGTTCATTCCACAAAGTGAACTCCTCGCTGAACCTTCGGGGAGTCCAGGCGTGGTGTTCATTCCACAAAGTGAACTCCTCGCTGAACCTTCGGGGAGTCCAGGCGTGGTGTTCATTCCACAAAGTGAACTCCTCGCTGAACCTTCGGGGAGTCCAGGCGTGGTGTTCATTCCACAAAGTGAACTCCTCGCTGAATCTTCGGGGAGTCCAGGCGTGGTGTTCATTCCACAAAGTGAACTGAGGTATTCAAACTTATACCTATTATTAGACTGCCTCGTTGGTCTAGTGGTCGCTACTACGGATCACGAGGTCTTGGGTTTGATTCCCAGGATGGGCATAGTGTTATTGGGTTTTTCCATTAGGAATTTGAGGGAAGAGGGAATGCAGTTTCAACGTTGAAAACAATCGTCTTAGGGGTGCTACCCATTTGCTCCGACAAGTACGTAGCACCCCTAAGGCGACCGGAGTCGGCACAATCGATTCGGCAGGAGTTGTTGAACAACAAAGCCGACCCGAATTACTACACATATTCGGCTTTCATATCGGCTCGTGCCAATCGGCAAACATTGTTCGGCATCTACACTTTTGCTGAATCAAGTTTCGGTCGGCTCGGCACAATTTGAGCTAATCCAAGCGGCTTTATCCGGACCTAAGTGTAGCAGTAGCAACCCTTAACAGTGCGATTTCAGCCCTACTGATTCACTTGAACGTTTATTCTTTTACATACTTCTCATTGTACTGTCATACAAAGTTTTTCTTAGCACTAATTAATTCAGTAATTACAGACGTAGCCTATGATACAAGAATCACAAGAAATCATCTGTGAGACTGAACTAGTTGTTTTCTTGTAAGCTTGTTCTTATTCACATCGAATAGGAATCAGGGCGTGAGACGGTGTTTAAAATATCACGCCAGTATTCCTCGAAAGGGTATGTCATATCGCCCTTGGAAATCGCTAATTTAGGACCCATACACATTAGTATTCAGGGTCAAATAAAAATTATTCAGGGTCGGTTTTGTTCGGTCATTAAATATCGACAGTGTCGACGACGAGATGTTACTCATCGGGAATATTCGATATAATATGTAATGACCATAGAACAAAACCGAACAAGTGCAATTTGAACTCGCGTGATGAGGGTTCTGTACAATGAACATGTTTTCTACCATGTTTTTTATCCCAAGAATAAACTTAACATTGTAGTTAAAAGACATGTTCCCTCATACATTCCAACTGCAATTGTAAGTTTGTACGCACAATATTGGGTGGTTTACCATGTTATTTTAAGACCATAGACTTCTTATACCTACGTCTTCCTGTAATCTATAAGTAAAGAACTATTTTATGTATTGTTTAAAAAAAATAGGTTCAGTAGTTTCAGAGATTGGGGTCAATTTTCATCGATTTTCTTTAATAACTTTAAAAGTATTTATTTTAAAATTACCTATATGAAATATGTGTGGTGGTAGTATTTCCCCGGACGCTCCTTCACACCCAAGAGTCAGAACACGAGAGTATTTAAATATTGACCTTTTGTATTAAGACTTTTATGTTTTTATTTTAGTCATAAGTTGTTATTGTTGATTATTTTAATTTTTATATAATGTATGGACTAAAAGAATTAATAGATAATAATAAGGATATTGTAGAAAGTCTTTCGGTGAAATAAAGAATTAATGATTAATCTTTATAAACATAATTCTTCTGTGCCTACGTGTGTATGTGTCACTGAAGTAATTAAACAGCTGGACCGATTTAGATGATTTTTGTCGTGTTTGTCTGAGTGTGTCCCTGGATGGTTTAGATTCACAATTAGACCCGGGAGGTGGCTGCGATCGAGTTCTAGGAAACAGGACAACGTCTGTCCGGTTAGCTAGTACATTATATATAATTTTACTACAGCTAAAATGCATACAAATCGTAGCTACTGCAGCTAAATGTATGGCACATAGGTAACAATCTCATCAGAACTTGTTTATCGGTTTCCAAATAAATTGTGATTATAAGGAGGCCAATGTCTTTAGATTTGCGTTTGTATCCGTTAAATCAATGTTGTGTAACTGTTAGTGATCGAGTGGGAACCGCGTTTAAGAGCGGCCAACCCGACATGCTTTTCATACAAACGCTCACGACTGGCGGTGTAACACATCTTTCTTTGAAATTTTGGAACCAATATGTATAGGTGTGCACTATATCTAGGTTTCTATGCAAGCAAAAAAAATTTTTTTTGGAAAACAAAGTGTGTTTTGCACAAATTTTACCTGAATTTTGGCCATTCATAATGTACTCATAAATTGTAAATGTAAAGAAAACATTACGATAGATTCTAAATGACCAACATTTATTTCACAAACTGGTAAAGCTTACTCAAAAACACGTATATTTCCTGGAACAAGTTTTATGAAACTTCCGCACATTATATTTCGTTCAATGTTATCGCGTTCTCACTCGTTTGATAATAGTTTTCACTTGCGCTGGATGAAACAACAAACTTTTCGACCATGCTCGCGTTGACGATAGACGGACCGGGAAGGGCCCCCTTAATTCGGTTGACTTGCACAGTCTTCCGAATTAGGCAGTCAAAATCGCGACGTAATCAATGTCTCCTTTAATTTTAACAAGTTCCAAGAACAACAACGACAACAACATCATGTTTGTATTTCCAGATGGGTGTGGCAGAGGTGTAGATAAGAACACTCATATTTTACCAGCTTTCTTTAAGTCCCATGTAGGTAGGTCTCAAAGAGACGTCAGCACGAATTGACAGGGTCCATTAGGGCCAATGCCTGCCAGGGTTGCGAGTTTGTCCGAAAGGGATATCGTGGCCGTGGTACCACTACTGCCCGATATCACTTTGCCTGACCTAGTAATCGAACCCAGAACATCATGCTCAGCAGACCAGTGAGGTTGACGTTTTATTTATTTATAACTTGCTTGTGCCCTCTGCGTGGACGTTGGAAATTATCCCACCGACACGTGTAGTACGTTACGAGACAAATAGTATCTTATGTCCTAATCCGTGGTCCGCAGTCTGGACATAGCGATCTCAAAGTCCTAATGGGATCTCTAGACGGTCAAAAATGCTTGACAATATTGTGCTTTTTTCGTGATTATCAAGCAATTTTGACCGTTTAGAGATCCCATTAGGACTTTTCTCAGGCCCGGCCCATGGTCTTCCATAGAAATCTGTTCAGCCGTTTAGGCGTGAGAAGGTGACAGAGAGACAGAGTGACTTTCGCATTTATAGTATTAAGTATATATGGATAGTATACCTAGATTAGAGGTACAAACGGTTTTCTTCAAGAAATACTATGTAGTTAAATGTCCTAATTGCAATAATTACTGATGACTTCATTCACTAAAAACCCGGGATAGTTATTCTTTCTCAGATTATACAGAGGTCTTTAATCATTTACAGTTTCAAATGCTAAAATATCAATTTACAATGGCAATAAAGATTTTTTTATTTAAAAACCGCAACAATTATGTATTTTACTGAACTGTAATAATTGGATAACTGTGGTAACTTTTTACCTACTGAATTGTTTTTTATTACATGGATTTTGTTTCTGTTTTTCCATATGTACCGTATAGTCTAGACTCTAGACAATACGGTACAGATCTCCCAGCAAAAGTATTCGTTTCGGCAATCATCTTCGGAAACATGAAGATTACCGTGGTGCATATCGTTTCTGGTCAAACTGTACTACTCCATACGTTTCTTTTAGGAGAATATTGACGCCTCTAAGTAATCTCTGAAAAGACAGAACACACACACAGCCCTGTTTAAATCCCATGTAAAAGGGGACGACCAAGCCAAGCCTTTAACCGGGCACAGATTCAGATTCAGGACTACTGTGATATTTGTAACGGATTCAAAATCAAAAGTCATTTACTCAAATTAGGCTGAGAATCAGCACAAATTTGAACGTCAAAATTACATATAAGATGGTCTTCAGCCCTTCACCAATTCTTTAGCTGGGAAGAAGAAGTGGCGCAACAAACTCTTCAGCAGAAAAAAACTCTATAACTTGCTCGACCTGGAAATTCCACTCAGGACCCCTGCCACCACTAGACCAACGTAAACAAATACAAAAGCTACCAATTTAGTATTTCATATACAAAGAAATCACGATACCTTTCGATTTAGTCATATTATTATTAGGAAACGTAGTTGACCATCAAAATCAGTTACATCATAGTTTGCATAATAAATTAATTCTTTGAACAGCTGTTTGAGTTTGTTGTTTTGATGATAGAAATGAGATGCAAAAGATGGGAAGTTTAGGGGTTACTTCCTACTATTATAAATAAAGGAATCTGTTTTATATAAATAATGTCTTAACTGTACAGTTCGACGATCATCACCATCAACCTAACCTTCTCCCAACTATGTTGGGTTCGGCTTCCAGTCTAACCGGATGCAGCTGAATGCTGAGTACTAGTATTTTTCATGGAGCGACTATCGAATCTCCCCAATCCAGTTACTGGGTAAGTATCGTGTTACCCAGTAACTGGTTTGGTAAAACCGGTTGTCAGACTTTTGGGCTTTTATACACCTCGACGATAAATACTAAAAATGTATGGGTACGGTCTGTTACTTCAAATATATATGAGAGGGAATTACAAAACATAACATCACGCCTTGTTTTCCCGAAGGGTTGGGCAGAGGTGTACCTATATTAACACCCACATTTCGTCAGTTATGTTTAAATCCCATGTAACACCCCCCCCAACAACCGAGCACAAATCCAAACGCCGGGTTGCTGCTGAGAAATTCCTGATGGGAAAACCCAATAACACTCTGCCCGACCTGGGAATTAAACCCAGGACGCCATGCTCAATAGTAGCGCTCGCGACCACTACACCAACAAGGCAGTCAATCAGACAATCTCGTTGAAGTACCTGCATATTGTTAAAAATATAACAAACTAGCTTTTGCTCGCGGCTTCGCCCGCGTAGCGGTCGTAAATTATCCCCCGGGAAAAAAATCCGTTCAGCTGTTAAGGCGTGAAAGGGTAACAGACAGACAGACAAACAGACTTACTTCCGTATTTATTATTATTTTAAAACTATGATATCTTCTAAGATATTTATTAAAATTATATGAAGTCCAGGGCAATTTTGTTCAAAATTAAATATTTGTGATAAATAATGTATTTATTTGGGTAAGGATTAATATCATGTTTATAAAAACACCTTCGCAAATAATGCATTATTGTAGAACAAATTTGATTACCATAAAAAGGTTAGTGAGTCAACCGTAAAAGACAGACGTAATAATTATGCTGTCGCAGATTTTTTTTAATACTTTTAAGGGGATAAATTTTGTCATACAGGATTTTTGCGTAACTTTAATCGTTTTTGCAGCGTACGCAATAGAAGCTCTCAAAAGGATTTTTTTCCGTTTTTGCAACATTTTTCATTGATGCTCCGCTCCTCTTGTGATGTTATATAGCCTAATAGCCTTCCTCGATAAATAGATTATCCAACACAAACATATTTTTTCAATTCGAACCAGTAGTTCCTGAGATTAGCGCGTTCAACCAAAACAAACTCCTCAGCTTTATAATATAATACAAATATATTAGTATAGTTAATAAAATGGAAAACTATAAAACAATGAATTGAAAAATCACATCGGTATAATTATTTGCTCGTTACAATTTACAAATAAATTTCCCTAATCGTCAAATTAATTAGCAACATAAAAGTGACTCAATGGGGACTTCCTAATTAGTAATTTTGTAATTAGCAAATCACTAAACACGTTTGTCGACATTTCGGAAATTCGAATAATGTGCAATCGTAATCATCACCAAAGTACACGCTTATAATGTTGTACATTGCCAACCTGCATTAATTGATCCATTATGTAATGATAATGTAGGTACTTACATTATGTAATGATAATGTAGGTACTTACTTATAGACTAAGATCCTGTTAAGGCTCTTACACACTCACGCACTCAGTTGTAATGACAATGTTGTCATTTGGTTTAAATATGTAGGTTTTTATTTTTATTATTTTAGTAATATTTTATATAGATTCTTTTTTAATTTGTGAATGTGAGAACGTTGTAGGCTTAATAGACTGTAGCTTTGTAAACTATCTTTTATTTTGTTAAGTACTTGGTACTTGTTGACGGGCCTACACTGTCCTCCCATACCTATTAACACTGTAACTTATAACATTGTTAAAGCCCACTTTTTTTAAAAGAGTAACCATGGAGTTTCTTGCCGGCTCTTCTCCATAGGAAACGACCAATTGGAACCTTCTGACGTTTCATAAGTGCCCATGTAGGTTTATGTGAAATAAAAAAAAATGATTTTGATTCTGACGCGATATCGCGGGCGCGACAGGCACCGACAAAGACAATTCCTTTGTCGGTGCATGTCGCGCCCGCGATATCGCGTGTGTTTGTAAGAGCCTTTACTTAAAATATGTTAATCGCTTTTACAGTCTTTTGTTAATATCAAGAAAACACAATAAAAAAATAGACAACAAAGAGTATTCTATTATAACAAAAACCGGCCAAGTGCGAGTCGGACTCGCGCACGAAGGGTTCCGTACCATTATCTATAAAAACGGCAAAAAAATCACGTTTGTTGTATGGGAGCCCCCTTAAACATTTATTTTATTCTGTTTTTTAGTATTTGTTGTTATAGCGGCAACAGAAATACATCATCTGTGAAAATTTCGACTTTCTAACTATCACGGTTCATGAGATACAACCTGGTGATAGACGGACAGACAGACAGTCAGACAGACAGACTGACGGCCGAGCCTCAGTAATAGGGTTCCCGTTTTACCCTTTGGGTACGAAACCCTAAAAAACCGGCCCAGTGTGTGTCGGACCACGCACAATGAAAGGTTCCGTAGTAGGGATTAATTCATCCTAAGAACAAATTTAAGATTGTAGTTGCAAAACATGTTCCCCTCATACATCTGCAAATGTAAGTTTCTACGCACAATATTGAGAGATGTACCATGTTGAGAGATGTACCATGTTGAGAGATGTACCATGTTGAGAGATATACCATGTTGAGAGATGTACCATGTTGAGAGATGTACCATGTTGAGAGATGTACCATGTTGAGAGATGTACCATGTTGAGAGATGCACCATGTTGAGAGATGTACCATGTTGTGAGATGTACCATGTTGAGAGATGTACCATGTTGAGAGATGTACCATGTTGAGAGATGTACCATGTTGAGAGATGTACCATGTTGAGAGATGTACCATGTTGAGAGATGTACCATGTTGAGAGATGTACCATGTTGAGAGATGTACCATGTTGTTTTAAGATTTAAGATGAAAATTGATTTTCATCTATTTTCTTAAATAATTTAAAAAGTATATATTTTAAAATTATAAAAAAATAACTGTATCTGAAAGCCTTATAAGTATAACAAACCCTTTCATTTGATATGTCGACGGTAGAGTTTGCAAAACATTTTTTGTTTTTTCTAATTTGTCCCGCAAAAGTGACCCCCCATATTACAGAGTAAATCGGCTGTGAGTCTGTGACGTCTGTCACAAACTCACAGCCGATTTACTCTGTACAGACAGACAGACATACACAGACACACGAGTGATCCTGTAAGGATCCCCTTTTTTTAGGGTTCCGTACCCAAAGGGTAAAACGGGAACCCTATTACTAAGGCTCCGCCGTCGTCTGTCTGTCTGTCCGTCTGTCACCAGGCTGTATCTCATGATCCGTGATAGCTAGAGAGTTGACATTTCATAGATGATGTATTTCTGTTGCCGCTATAGCAAAAAATAGTAAAAACCAAAACAACATAAATATTTAAGGGGGCTCCCATACAACAAACGTGATTTTTTTGCTCGTTTTTGGTCGATATTGATAACGGTAACATTACAACGGTACATAACTTGAAATAATCACAGAATATTTAGTTATATATTCACTTTAAAAATCAATAATTAAATTAAAATAAAACAAATATTTAAGGGGGGCTCCCATACAACAAACGTGATTTTTTTGCCGTTTTTATAGATAATGGTACGGAACCCTTCGTGCGCGAGTCCGACTCGCACTTGGCCGGTTTTTTTTAAATAGGTGAATTTATACTTCACAATTAATACCTACACGAACAATTATATATACATATAAAAATCCTCTAAGTACGTTGGTAGACTATCCGTTGGGTCTAGTGGTCACAAGAAAACAAGAAATAGAAGTCAAAATAAGACTGTAAAAAATGTTTATTTACATTTCTAATCTTATTCCAAATGGAATATAGATTGTTTGAATTAGAAGAAGTCACAAAAACAGTCATAAATTATATACAGAGTGGCAGAGACATACCCTAATTGCGTCACACAGTTTGAATCACATTCTGAATGATTTTAAAATATATTATTGCTAATTGTTGTGTTGCAATATGCATAGGTTGTAAAAAAAAATCTGCTGTTTCCTACAAATGTGCAATACCTACGCGGGCAAAATGCATGGGACAGCATTATTTTTTTAATTATCGACGAAAAATTACAACGCAGTGGGTCCCGAATCATGTAGGTACTGGCAAAAGGTTGTGCGTGGATGTCTCTGCCCATGCCACCATATAATTTAATAATCTGTTTGGTTGATTCTCCTAATTCAAACCAACTAAGTAGATATTACGATGCTAATAGAGAAGTATTGCAGAAAAAGACGCGTTAAACAAGCATGATTTTTGTGCAAAATGGCAATACAGTAACAATCTAACAAAGTTACTTAATGTTTGCAACACAAACAATAACCCATTGAAATTTAATTTTACTTATAAAATATTGTTTTAATTATTTAACAAAACTACGAAGTGTTTTAACCGGGACATAATCCTCCCCAAAATACAAAAAAAATAGGTATAACCACCGCTAAATAAACTAAATGAGTATGTAACAATGTTTCATCCCTTCAATAGTCAATAATGTGGAATAATTATTATTACTTAGACTTAACAATACAATTGTAATATTTTTTTTCTTCTAATATTTCAACATTCATTTTCTCTATTTTTACGTGGTTTATTATTTTTATCCTGTGGTCTCCTGTAATCCTTTCGTATTGTTGTGATTTGTATTGGATCTGTTTACCCTTTGTTGATGATGCCAAATATATAAATAGGTACTTGAACAGTAATAATAAATAATAATAATAACAGTAATAATTATAAATTTCCAACCTACCTACAATTATTTTGCGTTTGCCAGTAGATAGCCGTTGTAAGTTTGCAAATGCAAATAATAAACATGAAAATGGTAAATAATGTTTGATTGAATGTTAGAATTTCATTCAAAAGTATTTGAAAAATTACTTTACAAAAGCGTTTGCTAACTTTTGCTATTGATTAACAATTTGAATTAGAAATATTTAACAAATACCCGCATTTGCAGCCCCAGTTGCAAAACAGTAAATAAAAGCATTCATGATCATGAACAGACGAACATTAAAAAAAACAATCTCGTAAAAAAATTGCGAAAGAAAACTCACCAATAAATAAATATGCCACCGAAAATGAATAAAAACAATATCACACACCAGTTACTACTCGTATCACTTGAAAATCCACATTCAAATATCGAAAGATTTTGAAATATAAAAAAGGTTCCGATTTTTTTCGTAACGACTCTTTCCGTCCGTGCTTCGCGCTGGCAACGTATGGAATGGCGATGGTCGCTCTGATAATAGCACATCGACATCAAATTAAAGTAGCCATTAAGACTCTAGGGCCAAACCCTCGGTTATTCTATGGAACTCAGCAACCAACAAAAACCCATTTTAAGAGCACTTAAAAACCATTTAAAAACAAAATTTAAGTTCGGCAAACTATAGTTTTCGACTACGTAAGAGATTAACTTCAAGGTTTTAAGAAATGAGGTAATGTTAAAACAATCAGCTCGAATTTTTATACCGTACAGTATTTGGAGATTGCAACAGATTTACTTATAGTTATTTTTGAGATAACATGTTTTGTAATTAAAAACAAAACATCTAATCTAACATCACGCCAGTTTTCCTCGGAGTGGTGGGCAGTCCTAAGTGCCTGCACCACATGTCGCCAGTTATGTTTATGTCCCATGTAATAGGAGGCTAGCCTGTTGCCACCAACCGGGCACAAATCCAGACTCCAGGCTGCTACTGAGAAATTCCAGATATTAAAAATCTAAACCAAAATATTTTATTTCACATAAACCTACATGTGCACTTATGAAACGTCAGAAACTAGGTGCACGGTTCCAATTGGTCGTTGTCTATGGAGAAGATGCGGCAAGAAAATCCACACTTACTCTTTTAAAAATAACTGGCTTTAACAACGTTTTCAAATTACAGGGTGTAAGCCCGTCAACAAGTACCAGGTACTTAACAAAATAGGAAATACAAAATATAAAATAATCTACTTATATAAAATATAATATTACTGAAGATGGATGGATTGTGTGAGGAATTATATGAAACAGAAGGGAGTGAATTGTAGCGTGACGGTTGTCAGGGGGGAGTGGAGGAAGATAACGTGCTGCGCCGACCACGAGGAACATGGAGCTGGGCAGGAAGGTGATGGTGAAATATTATTAAAATAATAAAAGTAAAAACCAGGGTCTATTTAAACCAGGGAACATTTTGGTTACCCATTGAAAGGGTTTTCGATAGGGTTTTTTCTAAGCGGTTAATCAAAAATCGAAAACCCTTTCCATTCAAAGGGTTTTCGATAGAGTTTTCTAAAATGATAACCAAAATGGTCCCTGGGTAGAATAGAGATAGAATTGGTCATGCTCCGCGTGCTGGGCGGATATTGAAATAACATATTATAATTTTTTCACTGGGTTTCAAGTAGGTATAGAACCCATTTAATGGGTTATCATGTAACCCTTTCACTGGATTTCAGGTATACAACGGTTATCATGTAATCCTTTCATTGGGTTTCTAGTATAAAACCCATTCAATGGGTTATATCATGATAAAGGTAACCCATTGAATGGGTTACCCCTTCGAAAGGCTTAACTCTTAACCGGGGTTGTACGGTCCCTGGGGGCCAAGTCTGCTATTTTCAATGATTGGTCATTATGACGACCATGCCAAGGCAACGCCATGACCATTGTGCCAATAGTTTGTAACCTCCTAAATTCATAATGGCGTGACAGTGGTCCATAAGGAAGTCAAAATAATAGGAGCTTGTCAGTACGAGATTACCAAATACAGACAATTTTTCCAATGGAATATCAGTGGCACGTCATCGGAAAATTATAAAGAAGCCTTTCAATTAGGAGATTAGCAAAACTGTCAAATTCTATAATTTCGGTGATCAGCACGCGATGATCAGCCATTCGGACACAGCTGCGTTAGCAGACTTGGCCCCCTGATTTGTGACATGATTGCCATTACAACTGTATTGCATTACATTTCTGAATAAATATTATACAGTCCACAAAGCCACAGTTCACAATTCTTTATTACATTCCATAATGTTAGTAAAACAGATGGTAGGCTTAAAATTAAAGACACAATTATGGACCCTGTCGGGCGCAGCGTAGTAGGAGAGAGGAGGAAGAGCGCCACTAATAAATAATTGAAATTAAAATTTGATGGTATACAACATGCTGACGACAATATGACAATAAATTATTCAACTGCGTATACATAATCTAATGACATTCGCAGTCTGCATACGAAAATTCAATCAAATATATCCAATAGTTTCGTCGCTATAGCTCTATAGCTAGTCAAAGTTTAGTCGCTATAGCTCTATAGCTAGTCAAAGTTTAGTCGCTATAGCTCTATAGATAGTCAAAGTTTAGTCGCTATAGCTCTATAGCTAGTCAAAGTTTAGTCGCTATAGCTCTATAGCTAGTCAAAGTTTAGTCGCTATAGCTCTATAGCTAGTCAAAGTTTAGTCGCTATAGCTCTATAGCTAGTCAAAGTTTAGTCGCTATAGCTCTATAGCTAGTCAAAGTTTAGTCGCTATAGCTCTATAGCTAGTCAAAGTTTAGTCGCTATAGCTCTATAGCTAGTCAAAGTTTAGTCGCTATAGCTCTATAGCTAGTCAAAGTTTAGTCGCTATAGCTCTATAGCTAGTCAAAGTTTAGTCGCTATAGCTCTATAGCTAGTCAAAGTTTGGCAAAACCCGTAGTCGACACACCATTGTGCTCAAACAAAATATTGTAAATCATTTTTTAAAAGAGTAACGGTTAAAAGGTGGAGTTTCTTGCCCATTCTTCTCCATACAAAATTACCTTTTGGAAGGGGCAACTAGAATCAATTCTATTTTTTTGTAAATTTGATGTTCAAAAGTGCCTCTTATGTGCCTATTTGAAATAAATGGTTTGACTTTGACTAATACGATGCTATTAAAAGGTACTTACTTATTCCATGCTCTAGCCGTCACTTCCTGTTACACACTTCCGTCCCTTTTCAGGAAATCACTCCCAAAAAAGGCAGTAGAAAGATGTTACACATCGAAACATTGTGGTTCAGCTCAACTTGAGTGTAACTTTGCGGCGTTTATTATTAATATGGGGGTAACAGTTTTGTAGACCAGAGGGCTAATTGCGTAACACACTATCAGTAGGAATCGGTTTCAATTTGACAGTTCAACAACATTCATTGCGTTATTTACGTTGTTGAGCAGACAATTTTTTTTTTAAGATATGAAGCAATGGATTAGCAATATACTTCAAAATCATTCCGATTCCGATTCCAACTGCATTACGCAATTAGGGTGCAGATACGACACCCTCAGTGCGCGAATCCAACTCACACTTAGCCAGTTTTTAAGACACACCATATTCTCATAATGGTGGATAATTTTGTGATCAACTCACAAAGGGAGAGGCAGAACAGACTGTCTTCACATCATCCATGTCAAGGTTGCCGGTTCGGTTCTCCGGTCGTGACTAATAATTTCATTGTTCACGATACAGATGAGCCTTATGAGGAAGTATATTATTTACGTACAGCCATTACAAAAGTATTTCTATCTATCTATAACTACTTTGGAACAGACCACCGAACTACACAGTCAGCCGCATGCCTGAGAACCTGCAGTCGTGTTACCCAGTGACTGGGTTGTGGAGGTCATGTTTTTACATGGAGCGACTGCTTAGCTGACCTCCACTCCTGACTGGCTGACTCCTGACTGGTATTCATCTGCATCCGGTTAGACTGGGAGCAGACCAACTAAAGGAATGTGGCCGTTTCATTCAAGGCACTGACATGTTCATACATAGATTCTCTTTGAAATTGAAAATGTCAAAATCATAAATTATTTCGTACTTAATTCTTTTCTGTGGGCAGGTTATAAAATTCAACGTTTTAATTGGAGGCAAGTTAAGTATCGTGTGTTTACAATAGTTGTTATTATATCAAACGGATACTTTCACTTTGAGCCATTAGCCATTCAGTTGGTTTATAGCATTGTTTTATTGCAACATTATTAATGACTAGACCGTTGTTGGTCAATTTGTAGATCTTTGACAGTCGATATAAGTAGTCAGAAGCCCAAAAGGCTGACAACCAGTCTTACCAAGAGGTACCGTGTTACCCAGTAACTGGGTTGTGGAGGTCAGATAGGTAGCCGCTCCATGTAAAATACTGCTATCGGATTTACTGGAAGCCGACTCCAGCTTAGTCAAAAATTTATTTGAAATCCTCATAAAGGCTCGTACAGACTCGCGCGATATCGCGAGCGCAACAGACAGTAATAAAAAAACCGGCCAAGTGCGAGTCGGCCTCGCGCACGAAGGGTTCCGTACCATTATCTATAAAAATAGCAAAATTATCACGTGTGTTGTATGGGAGCCCCCCTTAAATATTTGTTTTATTTTATTTTAATTATTTATTTTTAAAGTGAATATATAATTAAATATTCTGTGAATATTTCAAGCTACCTGTTGCCGTTATCAATTTCGAGCAAAATCGAGCAAAAAAATCATGTTTGTTGTATGGGATCCCCCTTAAATATTTATTATATTTTGTTTTTTAGTATTTTTTGTTATAGCGGCAACAGAAATACATCATCTGTGAAAATTTCAACTGTCTAGCTATCACGGTTCATGAGATACAGCCTGGTGACAGACGGACAGACAGACAGACAGACAGACGGACAGACAGACAGACAGACAGACGGACAGACAGATAGACGGCGGAGCCTTAGTAATAGGGTTCCCGTTTTACCCTTTGGGTACGGAACCCTAAAAATGTGCTAGTATAACAAAAATATCAGCAGTGATCATTGTTGAATTATCAAAATAAAAGTGCTACTGACGTCTCAGATTTTGGTATGAAAATTAACATACAAAATATAGTACATGTTAATTCCATGCATACAAGATTGTCAAACGCATTTCAACTGCTGTGATTGGTTGAATGAATTATAAACATCCAATCAAGGTGTGAGTGAGTTACGCAAAAAACTTTTTACTGAGAAAAATAACAACCGACTTCCTTAAAAATAAAGTATGTTTCACTTTTAAGTGGGTCAGATTGTAATTTATCTAAGTTACAATAGCCTAATGTCAACAGCCTTTAACAAAATATTACTTTTCCCGGTGCAGGGGCGTTAATAGTTGTGGAGTTCTCCTGGCAAGTTCTCCTGAACTGGAACTGATGGTGACTTCACCATATTATTCATTGTGACGAACATAAATTGCTTAGCAACCATATTAAAGTGTCTAATCGAATCGCAACAGTGAAATACTTATTATTAAGTAGTTCCGGTGGCCATCTGTGGTCTTCATCATCAGTTCTACTTCACCAAATGGTGCTTGCCGCACCAAAGTGCAAATGCATTTACTATAAAAAATACTGAAATCGATATAGATGTGCCTATAAAAATTGAGGATTGCCCTCGATTTCCATGGGATCCCCTCATCAGATTCTGACTTGGTGGCATTGAGACCACCTCGGGAGCATACCCTTTCAAACAAAAAAAGAATTTTCAAAATTGGTCCACAATTAACGGAGCAATCGGTGAACATACATAAAAAAAAACTGCCGAACATATAGCCTCCTCCTTTTTGGAAGTCGGTTAAAAATGTTTAACAATGAAGGTTACGATTTCATTACAATCACCTTATTTTTGAGCATTGAAATATCAATAAAGTAAAGAGCCAGTGCCGGGGAGCCACAGCCGGCGTTCCCGAAGTTGCCGTCTACTGAGAATCAAACCCCAAATCGTTCGCTCCGCAGTCCGAACCAACCAATGGGATATAACACAGGTATGACTTGCATTTGGCCGGTTTTAACACTCACTTTATTATTTTTAAACACGTGTTCTGTCGAAACAACAACAAATTGTAACATTACGTTACGTGGGACCTTGACAATTTCTTCTCGATTTTAATTATTACCTAACATTACAACCTACAACCAACTTACATGTAATACGAAGCATGACCAATTTTACTAAGGATCTGGGTTAGGCTTGTTTTTCTACGGTAATGTCAACAGCATGTTAGTAATTACTACGTAAATCGCCCTAACTGCTACGAAACAAAGGGACTGTCAAAGTCACATTGTTGCTATCGATGTGCGGTTGAGTGTATTAGCTGTTGCTATTTACTGAAACGGCTGAAGTGACCGATTTATTTCAGCAGTCGATTGATGAATTTCCAGAATCCATATCATATCATTCACGAATGGGAATAGTGGCGTAGTTTGTCCTAAAGGGGCCCTGTAATTTGTTGGGGCAAAGCTCCAAGATGTTCTGTGTGATTTTAATTCGAGAGTTGGACTGCGCCTGTAAAATTTCGCCTGAAGCCTTAGTAGGCCATAAACAAATTACGTTAATTTCATATTTTCATTACTCATTCCGCGTGTCAATAAGAATGTAAGGTTTTAGATAATATTATATTTTACGGATTTTTGTTTACACAGGTCACGTCGGGGGGAGCTTTAGTAGTTCGGTAGCTACGGAATTAAAGAATTTAAACTAACAATTGGAATAATCTGGAAAAGACTGAAAGAGTGACTTCCGGTCTTTTCCTAATAATTCTGGTCAAGATCTTAGTTATAAGCAAGAAATATTATTACCTAGCAGAATAAGCGAGGTGAAGTGGCAGTGGTGGCCTTGTTTTTCGAAGGACCGATGGCCAGTGGAGCAGACGTGCATCCTACGAGCAGAGCAGACTGGAGTGGAGACCGCGTATCAGCAAGCATAGTGTGGGACGCCCCCCAGCTACATGGATCGATGCTGGCTGGAGCAGACTGGATGCGGAAGGCGGAGGAAAGGGTGTTGTGGCACAGCTTGAGAGAGGCATATATCCAGCAGTAGACTGCGATAGATTGAGTTAATTATAAGCTGGGGACAGGTATTTTCACGGTGCTGCGAGCGTTGAGCCGTTGGTCCAGGATGCCAGTTGTAGGTCTTTAACAGTCGTTACGGGTAGCCAGAAGCTAAAAAGTCTGACAACCAGTCTTACCAAGAGGTACCGTGCTACCCAGCAACTGGGTTGTGGAGGTCAGATAGGCAGTCGCTCTATGTAAAATAAAATACTGGTATTCAGCTGCATCCAACTAAAGGAATGTGGCCGTTTCATTCAAAACACTGACATTTCATACAAAGATTCTCTTTGAAATTGAAAATGTCAAAATCATAAATACTTATTTCGTAATTCTTTTCTGTGGACAGGTTATAAAATTCAACGTTTTAATTGGAGGCAAGTTAAGTATCGTGTGTTTACAATAGTTGTTATTATATCAAACGGATACTTTCACTTTGAGCCATTAGCCATTCAGTTGGTTTATAGCTTACCATTGTTTAATTGCATCATTATTAATGACTTTGGGATTGGTGATTTGAGTTTGTTACACGTTACTTTTGAATAGCGTCGTAGACGATGGATCTAAAGACGTAATCTACGCCAGCGGGAAAGTTGCGTAACATATTTACAGTAGCAATGGGTTTCATTTTTAACCAACTTCCATAAAGGAGGAGGTTAAATGTCCGTCTGTATGTTTTTTTTTTAAATTTATGTTCACCGGTTTCTCCATCAATTGTAGACCGATTTGGACAATTCTTGTTTTGTTTGAAAGGATTTTCTTCCGAAATGGTCCCATTGTCACCAAGTCAGAATCTGATAAGGGGATCCTATGAAAATCGAAGGCAATCCTCAAATTTTATAGGTACACCTATAGCGATTTGGGCTTTTTTTATAGTAACAGCATTTGCTCTCGGAAAGTACCATTCGGTGACGTGGAACTGACGATGAAGACCACAGATAGCTACCGGAACGACTTAATAATAAGTATTTAACGGGTTGCGATTCGATAAGGGACTTTAATATGGTTGCTAAGCAATTTATGTTCGTCACAATACATATGGTGAAGTCACCATCAGTTCTCCTGGTTCTTACTCAGCAGAACTCCTCAACAATTCGTTAACTGTTAAAATATTGCTTTACCCGATGCAGGGAAACGTCCCTGCATCGGGTAAAGCAATATTTTTTATAAGGTGATGAGCGGTGGAAAAAGTCGGCAAATTTTTCGAACTTATGAAGCAATGGATTAGCAATATCCTTCAGAATCATTCTGATTGTGTTTGAGTGTTGGAGTTTCCTTAAAGCATTTTAAAACTTTTACAGTCAGGTATGTTTTAGTTCCATGTAATAGGGGTTGACGGCAATAGGCTCGAGCCAGGCACAAATCCAGACACCGAGTGCTATTGAGAAATTCCTAAAACAAAAAAAAAAACTTTGTTCGACTTGGGGATCGAAACCCAGGACTCTGCAGTGGCGTTTGCGACCACAAGGCAACGAGGCAGTATGTTGTATTTAGGCTCCCACAGACAAGTTGCGACGCGACGCAACGCGCGACGGTGCGACGCGATTCTGGTAGATCATTTTCCATGAAGTTTTCATAGAAATTGTTCTACTAGTCACAAATATAGATCTACTGAGAAATTCCTGATGGAAAAACCCAATAACTTTGTCCGACCTGGGAATCGAACTCAGGACCTCACGCTCAGCAGTAACGCTTGCGACCATATTAGACTGACTTGTTGGTCTAGCCAACGAGTCAGTCTAATATATAATCTATTTATTAAATCAGAGACCTATCATTATTTAGAAACCTAACTGAATTGAATTATTTATAAAAGATAATAAATAAGCTTATAATAAGTTCAATTATTGTTTGTTTTATCATTTGCGACATTTTGTAGACAAGAAAATGAACTAGTACCAATATTACTTATTGCGTGGCCAGCTATTCTGAGATTAAGATGTTATTCAGTCTTTATTTTTCGTTCACGGGGTGGAAAATTTTTATGGATGTCCTCCGCCCTGGGGCGTGCGGAGGGGTCTGTCAGACTCTTACTGACTAAAAACCACCCCAGTGTTCCCTTCCCACACTTGCGCCGGGGATCTTGGGATCTGTTATTACTTCCGCAATCCCCGGCTAGAGCGGCTTGAGGTGGCCCGCCTCTGCGGGCTAGGGAGGGCGGATGTGATAGGAGGCGGCGGATGTCCCCGAGTCCGCCGTCCCTGGACCCATTTAGGGGGGCCGGAAGAGGGCATTGTCTGCCATCTGCCGACGCCCGGTGCGCCTGCTGCGGGCCGAGTGAGCGGATGAGACCTCCCGCCCCCTTTCCGCAACCTCCTTCTGCGACACGACTGTTTCGCACAAATGTTATTTAGTCTAACCCAACTATTAAATTATGGTGTAAGCTTGTAGGCTTTCATTTAGTTTGACCGATACTACTGTACCGCGCCTTAGGAATTCGCGGCGAGCAGCGGGCGGAACACCGTGAGCGGTGACCAATGAGCGCCGTGTACTACCCCCCGTGTCACCGCGCACGTACAGCAGTATCAGTCAAACTATAGAAAAAGTTCCCCCTATCATCAGACACTCACAGAACTCTTTATTTTGTTGTTCAATTCGCTTTTACACACTGAACGTTTGTCACTGAGGCTAGTTGTGGGAGTTTATTGTCACTGAGGCTAGTTGTCGGAGTTTATTGTCACTGAGGCTAGTTGTCGGAGTTTATTGTCACTGAGGCTTTTTGTCGGAGTTTATTGTCACTGAGGCTAGTTGTCGGAGTTTATTGTCACTGAGGCTAGTTGTCGGAGTTTATTGTCACTGAGGCTAGTTGTCGGAGTTTATTGTCACTGAGGCTAGTTGTCGGAGTTTATTGTCACTGAGGCTAGTTGTCGGAGTTTATTGTCACTGAGGCTAGTTGTCGGAGTTTATTGTCACTGAGGCTAGTTGTCGGAGTTTATTGTCACTGAGGCTAGTTGTCGGAGTTTATTGTCACTGAGGCTAGTTGTCGGAGTTTATTGTCACTGAGGCTAGTTGTCGGAGTTTATTGTCACTGAGGCTAGTTGTCGGAGTTTATTGTCACTGAGGCTAGTTGTCGGAGTTTATTGTCAATGAGGCTAGTTGTCGGAGTTTATTGTCACTGAGGCTAGTTGTCGGAGTTTATTGTCACTGAGGCTAGTTGTCGGAGTTTATTGTCACTGAGGCTAGTTGTCGGAGTTTATTGTCACTGAGGCTAGTTGTCGGAGTTTATTGTCACTGAGGCTAGTTGTCGGAGTTTATTGTCACTGAGGCTAGTTGTCGGAGTTTATTGTCACTGAGGCTAGTTGTCGGAGTTTATTGTCACTGAGGCTAGTTGTCGGAGTTTATTGTCACTGAGGCTAGTTGTCGGAGTTTATTTGTCATGAGATCGAGATAGCGTGGGGCGTGTTTGTAAGTAAGGTAAGTATTCTCGGGGTCGTGTTGTCATAGGATATAGTGTCACGGGATCGCTCCCGAATTTAATTAAGTATAACGGCAACTCTGACCGAGGCATGAAGTGATTTCGATGTTTATTTATTTAGGGTTTCCCACAAAAGATGTACTTACACGATATATATGACACATAAATAATGGGCAACTCAGCATACGTGTATTCCTTCACTTACAGGAACTGACAATAAAGTTAACAACTAAGCTTACAAAGTTATAAAACACAAGATCAAATTAAATTAGCTAGCGAAACTTATAAAATACAGGATCAAATTAAATTAGCTAGCGAAACTCCGCAGACGTGGTGGGTATATCTAAAAACGATAAAAAAAAATGAAAATGATTTGATGATTTTTTTTGGGGTCTACGACAGCTGGTAGTTTTTTAATAGAAGTATTAGTGTAAGATCCATTAGTGTCCCATCCTATTAGTGTAAGATTTCTTGGAATCGGATCAGTAGTTCCGCAGATTACCCCCCTACCCCCCCCCCCCCCTACATGAAATACACTCACAAATTGTATACCTCTTTATAATATTAAGTATGGATTTGTCCCGGTTGCTGGCAACAGACTCCCCCATATTACATGGGACTTAAAACTAGCGAAATGTGGGAGTTGTATACACCTCTGCCCAACCCTTCGGAGAAACAAGGCGTGATGTTATGTTGTTATATTATTAATAAGATTATGTTCACCGAATTCATCCATCTTAGAGAATAAATAATTACAACAAGCACAGGCAGACGGTGGACCACAGCTTAACCTTGTAGATGGGCATTTCTGATAATATTTCCTATTACGATTACTTTAGTATGGAATTCCCAAATCAAACAATATGTACGGTCAATCGTAAATACAAGATAACAATATGACTTTAACAGCGCCTTTACATAGTAGCAATAAGGACTGTTTTCGCAGTTTAAGTATTACTGCTGACGTGCAGTTGACTGTAGTTTAATGAAAATTGGATGAGTCGACATGTCAAATAGATTTCATCATGGTCAATTTAATTAGGATATAATGGTGCAAGAATCTATGAGTACTTAGGTAGGTGTAATATTTGTAAAGTGACTTAAACTGAGGGTTATTTTGGCAATTAAGCTGACCGCAGAGAGCAGCAATAGCTCAATGGTAACGGCCCAAAACTTTTGAGTTGTAAATCGTTGATTCGAACTCAGTCAGGCATTTTACTTAGTATAATATATGATCAAACGAACTTGCAAAAGTGAAGTTCGATCGATATTATATGAGTACGTTTCATTCGAAGATATATAATAACAACAATGTAGTAATTTTTATCCTACTGGCAACTTCGCACTGGTAAAGAGTAATTTCGTTACTTTTTTTTTTTTTTTCTTCCTTCGGGTAGGCAGGCACTATGTCGGCTCGTCATTATCTTAGAGATATTTTTCAAAATTTTCATTTCTGGGTATTGGGAGGGTGGGAGTATATATCTTCGAATGAAACGTACTCATATAATATCGATCGAACTTCACTTTTGCAAGTTCGTTTGATCATATATTATATTTCGACGTTTCATTCTTCAGATATATAATAACAACAATGTAGATGTTCAGAGTTGAAAATTTTGTGAAATAAAATAAACAGATTTATGAAAGGAAAAGAACCGTCTTTTATTTTCTGTAGGTAATTAATATCTACACTAAATATTAATTATTATTCGTACAGGCATGTAAAGTACGGTATTAATGCTAATCTATATAATCAATAACTTCTTAAATATTACAACATATTTTTTTTTTGTTATGTAAATAATTATAACAAAATTCTGTTCTAAGTTACTTAATTATTTTTTGCAATTATAATCACAAAGTATTATTGCTTGTCTGTAATACTGACTGAGCAAAGTTACATTTGTCCACTACTTGGCGGTGATAGAACTTTGCGAAGGTTTGAGAAGTACTGGTCCAGCCAGCTGCTTTCCTAATGGCATCTAACGAGAGCCCAGATGCGGACGCCGCGGACGTGGCTGCGTGCCGTGTGCTGTGCGCGCTGAACGCGGATACGTCCACGCCGCTCGCACACAGCACCTGGTTGATCCATCTGCTGATGGTTTGAGCAGTTGCTGGTTTGTGCGGACGCCTATAAGTTAATATAAGGCTGTTTGTCGTTTCAGATCTTACATCTTTTGTGGCGAACATATAATCTTCTATTATAGTGGCAGGGCAGATTGCCCTATTCTCTTTAAAGTACGGTAATAAAGTACAGGTTGTTCCCGTCCAGCTGTGGAAGTTTTGATGACATCAGAAATACCTATCTGAATACCAGATGAACCTACCACAATATTTTCTAATTTTATTAGAGAGAACGTCTGTGCTCTATGCGCTGTACATAATGCAAGGAGAACCACTAGCTTCTTGGTGATTTTTTCAATTGACAGCTCTCTATTGGGTATCCAATCTGCGACAAAATTTAAAACTACTTGTGGATCCCAGGTACAAGTGTATTTTGGAGTGGCAGGTCTTAATTTATATACGCCTTTTAGAAGCCTTTTAACTTGGTCGTCAGAAGTTACAATACTGCCTAACAGCAAGGAAAGAGCTGAGCGATGAGAATTTAGAGATCCGTAAGTGGCACCTTTGTTAAATAGTTCAGTTAGAAATAACATAATATCTGATGGTGAACCAGAGTAAGGGTTAAGACTGTTTGCTTCACAGAACTGCCACCATAGTTTATAGGTACCGTTGTACTGGGACAGTGTATTCTGGGATAGCGAAGCCATCATTAAGTCGAGCGCTAGACTTGGTGTTCCTCTGAACTCGAAGGCAGACCTGAGAGCACCGCTGCAGCCAGGGTAAACTGTCTCATAGGCGGTTGGGGGGTCCTGAAAGAGGACAAGGAAATATTTGAATCAGGCGTTAAGTATAACATATCAGACTGTCGTATTTTATTGAGTAATGGAAACCAAGGCTGTGACGGCCAATAAGGGAAATTAACTATACCTATTGCTTCGTCTTTAATAATTTTCTGTATGCATTTCAAAATCAAAGAGAACGGTGGAAATGCGTAGAAGTACCCAGTGTGTTTCCAATTTATTGTAAATGCATCTACTGTCATGGCGTCAGGGTCTGGTTTCCATGAGACATACGTTTTGCATTTTGCATTAGTGCGGGAAGCAAAGAGATCTATTACTGGTTCGCCAAAAACTGCCAATACCTTTTGATATTCCGAGTTAGAGAGGTTCCATTCGATATCGGGATTGATTTTTCTCGACTCTTGATCTGCTTCTATGTTATCTTTTGTATTTATATAAGACGCCAACAGCCAGATATTCCGTTTCTCGCACCACTGCCAGATAGTTTTGGTTAAGTTAGTTAAATGAGGGAATTGAATCCCTCCCATTTTATTTATGTAACTAATAGCAGTGGTGTTGTTAACGCGTAGCATAATATTACAATCATTGTACTTTGGGTCTCGAGCGAAGCATTTCAAACCAAGAAAGACAGCTAGCAACTCTAAATAATTAATATGATGGTTGCTGGACATGCCGCGGTCAGAACCCCTAACAAGCGAGAATATTCCCTAATAGTACAAATCGGTAACTTTAAATATTTTTGCACAAATCGTAATATTTTGTGTCGCTTTTCTAACGGCAATCTTATTGACATATCTATAGAGTTGTATATAAATCCTAGAAATTTGCAACATTGTTGTGGGTGTAGTCTACTTTTACCAAAGTTAATTACAAAACCTAAGCAATTCAGTAATTTAAGAGTTTTGGTAACATTCTTATGACACTCGTCGTAGGTATCTCCTATACATAATAAATCGTCAAGAAATATGACAGATTTAAATCCACGATGCCTTAAATAACCTACAACTTCTTTCATGATCTTTGTGAAAGTCCGAGGTGCGGAGGATAGTCCGTAAGACAAGGCGTTAAATTCATAATCTGTAATTGCGTAATTTTTCGTCTTCAAATTGATTTCTTAAATACTTGCGATGAGATCTAGCTACAGGGACAAGTATGATTCTTTAAGATCTATGGTTGCCATGAAGCCATTTCTTGGAATCATTTTTGATGCAGTTCTATGGTCTTCCATCTTAAAATGCTCATTTGAAACGAATTTATTTAATTGTTTAAGATTTAAAATAAATCTATAGCTACCATCCGATTTTGGTGTCAAAATGTTAGATACAAATTGATCAAATCTAGGTTTGCATTCTGTAATTGCGCCTAAATCTATTAAGTTACGAATAGCTACTTTCATGTCCCGTTTTTCCTTGAAGGAAAACTAATTTCGGGGAACAGTACTCTGTACAACGTTACGCGAAAAAGGTATGTGGTAACCATGATAAATCCAACCCAGGATAACCGTTTTCTTTGTAATGCCTCGCCAACAGTCATAGTAAAACTGTAGTCTACCAGCATGTACCTGAGTTATTGCCTCGTAGGGGCACGCTTGTTGGAGATCGCGGCGGCACGCGCTGACGTCGACGTCGGCGGCGCAGGCGGCGCCCGGCGGTAAGGTTGGTGTTCTGGTGCCCGGTACGAGGATGTCCGCCCCCCCCTTCTCGCTGACGGAAAGCGAGGAGGCGCTGACCAGTTTCCCTGGTTCTGAAAACGAGCTGTCGACGTTGGAATGTTTGATGTTGACGGCTTCGGAACAGGTGCTTGTTTTATTTGCAGTCCATGTTTCTCGATCGCTTTTGAGGCCTTGATTTTATCCGGTAATTTACTTCCGAAGAGGGTTTCATCTCTGTCTTGATCCTGTATTAAGGTTAAGAACGACTTATCCAAACCTGGCGTCATAAGTTTTGTTCTTACTTGCGTCTCGGTAAAGTGAAGATCAGTAAGTATTCGGCAGCTGTCTGACAAAAATTTTACAGCTTTTACCTTGCCTTCGCCGGTCAGCAGCAGGGTCATTGCCTTGTTGATAGCCGAAATGCCCAGGCCGAGTTGGTCCTGTTTGGTTTGAAGCTTTTTGTCTCTGTTTTTTACTAAATCAGTGACAGCAGCCGATATTTCTACGTTCAAAGTAGGTGCTTTGAGTAGCTTGCAATTGTTAGGAATCGTATATCCTTTCAGAAGCGTTGCTTTGGCTTCGATTTGAATACCTTTTTTAAGAATTGGTACGTTGAGCCAGCTTGTCGTGTATGTCCGGGCCGTAAACTGGAATATCGACAACAGCATCGCCCAAAGCTTCTAGTAGCTCTGGGTCAAGTTCAGGTTCAGTGTTTACTTGTTCCGAGGCTTATGACTTGGAAGTTGATGGCACATCTGGTGGTGTTTCATCGACATCAATGTGTTCCTCTTCGTTTTGCATTCCGTTATCTGAAATTATTATTTTTTTATTTTTTTTGAGTGTATTTACGAAAAAAAATGGTATGACGATTCAGATTGTAAGTATTTAAATATAATTTTTACGATGTTTAATCGTAGATTTATAAAGGGATCCTTGCCCCCAGGGTCCAAACGGTACCGTATACGGTATTCTTGTTTTTACAAGATCAAAACCTTTGTGTTAACCCGCAGTTGAACCTCCAGGCTGATATTTTCTAGCGTCATGCTAACCCATCGTGATAACCCGCAGTTGATCCTCCAGGGAAGCTTATCGACGCTGAACGCATAAATAAATTCCACTTACTAGAAAATAATTTCCTCATTTCACTTTGTAACGGAAAAAATAAACTCACCTTGTATTTTCTCGGAATCAGATGATGAGGAGTACACTATTAAGCGACTACGCCGTTTTTCATTGCCACGCTTTTTCAACTTTTTTAATTTTGCACTATAATATTGTATTCTTTCGTCAGCACTTCGTTTGGGCATTTTTAGTTTTTAAAAACTTATTTTATTCCGGAGATTTGGTGTGCTTGTTGCCACGCACGAAAAAATAATGACGAGCCGACATAGTGCCTACCCGAAGGAAGAAAAAAAAAAAAAAGTAACGAAATTACTCTTTACCAGTGCGAAGTTGCCAGTAGGATAAAAATTACTACATTGTTGTTATTATATATCTGAAGAATGAAACGTCGAAATATAATTTATTTAACCAACACTAATCTCTAAACGGTGGAAACCGGCAAGTCCTAGAACCAACAAATCGAAGGCATGACAGACATTTAGCATTGAGCCCGCGTGGAAGCTTACGGCCCGCTACGTCACAGAGAGCAGGCCTGTGTGGTTGTGTCCCAGCAGTGGGAACTTTAGGCCAAGCTGACTATATACTAATAGCCCAACGGGTGACTGCCCGACTTCATACAACAAAACAACGAGCGAGCCTTACAGAAGTCGCATATGTTGTGTAACATCTGACGTCTCACCTTGGTAATAAGCAACTGAGCAGCGACAGAAATTAACCTCAAAATTTAAAGCTAAATACTGAAATATTTATACGAATAATTATTCATTACTATGTAGTGGCATCAACATCGCCACATGCGAACTACGCGTTACACTGACGTCACGCAAATCCTGCATCGCGCAAGCAGAGTTTACCGCGCAACTAGCATATGAGTCATATAGAAGCAAAAGCAGCAACATTCACTTTTACTGAAAAGGCAGTAGACATCTTTTTTTTGTTTACGTTGCATGTACGTAACCGCAACTACGTAGGTATGTTGCTGGTTTTGCTACCAATCTAAATTTAGATCCTCTATTTTGTATAGGATGATGATGGTTTTGAAACAATTTTAATATTCGGTCAAGTAAACTTGACGGAATACTACCATACTGCATTAAAAGTTGCCAAAATGAAAAAATGGGATGTTGCTGCCTTTGCTTTTATATGACTCATATATACAACGTCCCAACATCAACCGTCGGGCAGTTGCCCACCAGACACAACACCCGTCTGGTCGGAGGATCCTCCCTTTTCTATGATGGATGAGTGAATTTTACACCCTGTTCCTCATACCACCAAAACTAGTGGTCGCCCACTGGTCAAAATTCGAACTACTTACAATTTATATTCTAGTACGTACTAATTCCATGAGTACACTAACTCCAAGCTATTAAATAGTAGATTGTTATACAAGGGTCGATAGGAATTGGTGACTTTCACCCGTGTTAAACACACTCTACTTTTCATTTCAAATATATACATAGAAAGTATTTTTTTTAGTTTTTCTTAAATATTTTATTTGCTAGGTTGCTCGCTAATTCATAAAATCATTGTATATATGTATATATCTTTCCTTTAAAATTTTTGGCAAAAGATTTTCGATTACTGTATTTATTATTTATTCAGTAGTACCTACATTTACATTTTTATACATAAAAGTTGGCGCAAACATAAACTCTCTCCGGTTTATTACAAAACAAGATTTATATTTTGACATGGCTTAAACCATGCAGCCAGTTTTTGTAATAAGAACGTAACAGTGATTGAAATACCGTTCTTTATACAAAACTGAAAACTTAGTTCGGTACTAAGTTGTCAGTTTTGTGTTAGGAACTTTACCATAGTCGGAATAAAGTTCGAAATTCCATAATGGCTCCATGTTTTAAACCTGGGTCTGAAGATAAACCTTGTTTTGTAATAAGAGGGATTGAGTTTCACCGTGCACCAAAATCATCGACCACATAATTTAAAAAATTAAACCAAACTTAAGTTCTTAATTACAATTTAATAAACAACAAAAAAAAAATAACGAGGGTATTTAGCGAAATATTTATCTATCTTCTAAAATAACGAGCGAACATCAGTGGCCGAATTGAGGGTAGGCGTATGCTGAGATGCAGGTGACGCAGCGCAGTACAATACAGATTTAGCAGCGCAGGGCAGGCGAGACAGACATAGTCCACGAGCGTATGCTGAGATGCAGGTGACGCAGCGCAGTACAATACAGATTTAGCAGCGCAGGGCAGGCGAGACAGACATAGTCCATGAGCGTATGCTGAGATGCAGGTGACGCAGCGCAGTACAATACAGATTTAGCAGCGCAGGGCAGGCGAGACAGACATAGTCCACGAGCGTATGCTGAGATGCAGGTGACGCAGCGCAGTACAATACAGATTTAGCAGCGCAGGGCAGGCGAGACAGACATAGTCCATGAGCGTATGCTGTGACGCAGTTAACAGGCGCACACATTCGCGTTCTAGCTGGTACAAAGAATAGACGTGTTCGAGTTGAAAATGAGTTCCGAGTCAAATCCCGATTATGAAATCAATGAGTTGTTGCTACTTTACAGTTTCTCAAAACGTAAAAAAACTATTTGGCAAAGTGATTATCTGAAAAAACGCTCTACTACGAGTAATGGGGAATTTGTACTTTCTTCAGAATTATATATCGTATCATACAAACAAGGTTCTGTCATTGCAACAAAATTATGTATTTTAACGTAGAAACACGTCGCGACTCGCACGCGTCGCGTAGGAATCTGTGCCGGCACTACAACGAGGCGCAGAGCAGGGCAGACACATATCTGTGCCGGCACTACAACGAGGCGCAGAGCAGGGCAGACACATATCTGTGCCGGCACTACAACGAGGCGCAGAGCAGGGCAGACACATATCTGTGCCGGCACTACAACGAGGCGCAGAGCAGGGCAGACACATATCTGTGCCGGCACTACAACGAGGCGCAGAGCAGGGCAGACACATATCTGTGCCGGCACTACAACGAGGCGCAGAGCAGGGCAGACACATATCTGTGCCGGCACTACAACGAGGTGCAGAGCAGGGCAGACACATATCTGTGCCGGCACTACAACGAGGTGCAGAGCAGGGCAGACACATATCTGTGCCGGCACTACAACGAGGCGCAGAGCAGGGCAGACACATATCTGTGCCGGCACTACAACGAGGCGCAGAGCAGGGCAGACACATATCTGTGCCGGCACTACAACGAGGTGCAGAGCAGGGCAGACACATATCTGTGCCGGCACTACAACGAGGTGCAGAGCAGGGCAGACACATATCTGTGCCGGCACTACAACGAGGTGCAGAGCAGGGCAGACACATATCTGTGCCGGCACTACAACGAGGTGCAGAGCAGGGCAGACACATATCTGTGCCGGCACTACAACGAGGCGCAGAGCAGGGCAGACACATATCTGTGCCGGCACTACAACGAGGTGCAGAGCAGGGCAGACACATATCTGTGCCGGCACTACAACGAGGTGCAGAGCAGGGCAGACACATATCTGTGCCGGCACTACAACGAGGTGCAGAGCAGGGCAGACACATATCTGTGCCGGCACTACAACGAGGTGCAGAGCAGGGAGACACATATCTGTGCCGGCACTACAACGAGGCGCAGAGCAGGGAGACACATATCTGTGCCGGCACTACAACGAGGCGCAGAGCAGGGAGACACATATCTGTGCCGGCACTACAACGAGGCGCAGAGCAGGGCAGACACATATCTGTGCCGGCACTACAACGAGGCGCAGAGCAGGGCAGACACATATCTGTGCCGGCACTACAACGAGGCGCAGAGCAGGGAGACACATATCTGTGCCGGCACTACAACGAGGCGCAGAGCAGGGAGACACATATCTGTGCCGGCACTACAACGAGGCGCAGAGCAGCGCAGACACATATCTGTGCCGGCACTACAACGAGGCGCAGAGCAGCGCAGACACATATCTGTGCCGGCACTACAACGAGGCGCAGAGCAGCGCAGATACATATCTGTGCCGGCACTACAACGCGGCGCAGAGCAGGGCAGACACATATCTGTGCCGGCACTACAACGAGGCGCAGAGCAGCGCAGATACATATCTGTGCCGGCACTACAACGAGGCGCAGAGCAGCGCAGATACATATCTGTGCCGGCACTACAACGAGGCGCAGAGCAGGGCAGACACATATCTGCGTCGCACGTGCCTGCGCCGCAACGTACGGAGCACTCGGTACTTTCATACATTACAAAATCTGTTCTGCCCTGCGCTGCGTGGATCTGCGTCGCCTGCGTCCCAGCATACGCCTAGCCTGACCGTCGTCGTTCAAACAAAAAGTAGTAGAGGAATGTGACTTAGATAATTATTTGTAGCAATAATTAATTTTCCTTTAGTGTTGTTTGTTATGATATTGTTAGGTATTATGTATTTTTACAATTAGATATTTATATTATGTAAGAAATGTTGCTTTAATTTGTACTTTATGTTTTTATGAGTTATTTTGTCCCTCAATGATATAGGTAGCTGATTAATAAGGTAAGGTATTATATACTTTAACGATCTCTTGCGTGTTAATTTCTATACTTTGGAAGTAACAACTTAGCATTGATGACACTACGAGTATTAATTTCATTATTATTTATGATTTTTGTTATCTTAAAGTTTTCATTAAAAAACTCTTCTTTTTATAGTGAAAATTTAGTTTTTTCGTGTACACGTACAGAATTCATATAATTTACAATAGTCATTTTTGTTTTTCTTCTTTATGTTATGCGGGACAATTGCTTTTAATATACGTAGGTAGTTGAACTGCGTAATTTTGATCATGGTGTCTTCTATGTCCTACCATAACTGGACAAACCATAGGATATCGTTGATTCGGCCAGGGCTTTGTAAAGCAATAATAGTGTTTGATATGGAACTTTGCATTTTATAATAGAGAATTTAGCCAATATACATCTACATTTAACATTCGCCTCGATTCGTATCATTTGCCTCGTCTTTAACCGAATCTGAGGTCAACATTTCAGAATCGCTTGAACTCATTTTTAATCAAATATTATAGTCTATATAGTACCCAGATTTTGAATTTCGTTACAGCTTACAGAGTTAGTATCCCGTCAAATTATAAAGCCGGGACTGCTGCGCCATAATTATTGCGTGTTATTGAACATGTTTTAAACATGTCAGCTTATGCAGCCCGTCAGCTTTTGAGTGTTTTTGTTTGAAGTTAGGTTTTTTTACGAAAAACTCTTTTCAACGATTAGTTCCGATGAGGAAGACGTGTCTGCAGTTCCAGCAATAGTAAAGTTTCAGTTTTACAAACAAAAATATTATAAATAGATTCCGTGTCCTACCGTACCTGCGACTTGTAAACCCCTGTTTACAAGCCGCCCGCAATAAATAAAAAAATCAAATATCTCTAAAACGGTGCGTCCTAGGCAAATAATTACAGAAGTTACACACTTCCGTCCCTTTTCAGGAAATCACTCCCACAGAAAGCGAAAGGAAAGATGTTATTACACATCAAAAATCATACACTCGCGCGCCAGTCTGCACATCATTGGGAGTTGGGAGATAGGTGACTACTGAGATGACTAACGATGTATGGACTGTGTGAAACATGATATTATCACGTTTCACACAGTCCATACATCGTTTGTTTGGTCTTCCCCTACTTGTGTAGCCATCCACATTCAAACTCGAAACTTTCCTCATGACATGTTCCTCATTCCTCTGCATCACATGCCTATAACATGACAACTCAAGTCTACACAACTTTCAGACTGCCACCGGCTTTTTGCGCCTATTCTAATCAAAGTCAAAGTCAAAGTCAAACCATTTATTTCAAATAGGCACATAAGAGGCACTTTTGAACGTCAAAATTTACAAAAAAAAATAGAATTGATTCTAGTTGCCCCTTCCAAAAGGTAGTTTCGTATGGAGAAGAATGGGCAAGAAACTCCACCGGTACTCTTTTAAAAATGTTTTACAATATTTTGTTTGATTACATTAATTATATGATTAGTAATCGAACCCAGAACCTCGAGATCAGCGGTTACACCATTGATAATATATGAAAGAAGTATTTCTATGGGTTACACTGACACATAGAATCGATCAATATAATCAATACATATTATAAAGCGTCTGTCTGAAGTGTCTGAACGCGATAAACTCAAAAACTTTTCACCAGTAGATGGAGTGATTCATGAGGAAGGTTTAAGTATATGTATAATTTATTAAGGTTTTGTGTAAAGTGGCTGAAATATGAAGATTATTGTTGAAGATGTCGTATGAAATCATGCCGACTGGGAGCTTTACTGGCGTGAGCCGCGTAAACCGTACGAGATACATAATATGTAAATATGTTATTTAAATTGGGCATTTCATTAAGATTAAAATATGCCTTTACATAATATCATTTGAATTAATACTTTAAAAGATGTCAACATTACGAGTAACAAAATAATTATGGCTGACGGTGGCCGCCAGTCAATGACCTTTTCCTCTGCTATTACTACGACAGAACAACAACAACAAACAACATTCTTCTTTAATTTTTCTTTCTTTTCTTTTTTATTATTTTTCTTTTTCTTCTTTTTTTTTTTAATTTCAATATTTATGTCTGTAACTTTTATGGTGTACATAATAAAGAGTAGGTATTCTATTCTATTCTATTCTACTACGACAGAAAAACGGCTGAACGGATTAGGGTGAAATTTGGCACACAGATAGTTTATAACCAGGAATTAAAACATAGAATAAATTCATCCCGGTGACGGTCGGAAATTATCCAACGGAAATGTACTAAGTACCTACACATTTCCGTTGGATAATTTCCGACGTCCACGCGGGCAAAGCCGCGGGCAAAAGCTAATTTTGTATAAAGCTGACTCTCCCTCTCCGGAAGCCGCACTTGCTGCTAGTGAACCATTCCCCAAAAACGAAAGAAAGACATTAACATATTTTTCAAAGGTCTCAATAATAAATCAAAAGCCTTGTTGTTAGAGCTCTTGGAAAGACATTGTCCTCGTTTCGAGTGCGCCCGCGCAGTGCGCTAGTGAGAGTTGTTGCGTACTACAACGATACAGGTTTTTATTAACTTTAAAGGTTAAAATCAAAATATTTTTAAAGGCGTGAATTGTCGACATGATTTTTTCCAACATCTTCAACAATAATCGTCATATTTCAGCCAATTTACACAAAACTTAAATTAATTATACACCCAAACCTTCCCTATGAATCACTCCGTCCATTGGTGAAACCAAATGAAAATTAGTTAGGTACCTAGTTTTTGAGCTTATCGCGTCAGATCGACACACAGACAGACACGGCGGGAGACGCGGTTTTAGAATATGTAAAGAGGTATCGAGACAAATGAATAAAACGGGCCAAGTAAGAGTGGTATTCGCACCCTAAGGGTTCCGTTATTCCGTGCCATCAAAACTTTTTTTTCTCCACTGCTGGGCAAACCTGCCTACTTCTTCCACCTGTCTCTACAGCCTCCAATCTTTGTTAAAGGAGTCCATCTCGTTCCGCTATCTCCGTATAGCCCTGCCGCAATGTCGTTTGCCAAAAACTGTTTCAGTTTATTTTTAGGGATCTGTAGTCCACAAGGAACCCATATAGTTTCCCCATCTGTCTGAACGTTGCTTAGCTCAGAGATTCTATGTACAATAAAGCTGTAATTTGGCATGGGTATACATTTTGATCACGCCGACAAAGTGGACAAATAAAACCTTGAAAAAAAAAATTTTAAGGTACCTACCTCCCTTGTACGTAAAGTGGGGATGATATTTTTTTTTCTCGGATATCCTTTTGTTTGAGGTATCGAGGCCGTTCAAAAATATTGCAGTAATATATAAAGTTTTCTAGAGTCTCTGAGCTAAGCCGCGGACAGACAAACAGACGGACATGACAAGATTAATAAGGTTCCCTTGTTGACTACAGAACCCTAAAACTTGGCTGCACGTGGAAAGTAAATAAAATACACCTGTTCAGTGCAATTTGCATAATCCGTGCGAATCTCAATGTCGCTCAGTGATTAACTGATCTCTACTATCTAACGTCACGTGTTTAGCACCATTATTGAACCGTGGCTAAGAGACGTTCGGTCATCGGCGAGGCCTTCGACTGATCGCAGTTTACATTCCGACCTTTGAACTTTGTCGGCAGAAAGGCTGAGTTATTGTGTATTAATTTTGATGTCACTGCCGTCTATGGACATCTGCAATATATACTAGAGATACCGCAGATGCGTTGAAATCACAGACACAAAGCTCGAACGACGAAGGTTGAACGCCATCCTATATCTGCGTGAACGCTTTTCCTACGCCCGCGCCCGTCCTTCTGATGTACCTTGATACCTAAATCTCCGTCCGCCTTACATTAGGGACTGCCAAACTGTTGCAGTTCTTAAAAGATGAGTGAAAGAACACTATCTTTCCACTTTGTCATAGTTGTAATGTATTTATAATTTTATACTTTTCAAAATTTTTGTGATATTTATTTTAGAAGTAGGTGTGTATGTAAGTATAGTATTCTCTTATATCACTTATATTTAAAATAGGTATTGAATTGTATTTTTATTTATTTATTGTATGTATTTTGTTTTCTCTTCTACTCTTACACACGTTGTCTACATCTCTTTGTCTACTTTCCTATCGCAGGTATGCTGGAAGAGATTTCTTTAGAAATAAGCTTCACCTTTGTACGTATTTCTCTGTTCCTTTCTTCTTGTCTGTTTATATGTGTGTACATTACTGTTAAACAAATAAAGGTGAAATGGGTCATACCTAATGTGTTATACATGGGCAGAAACTACAGAACACCACCTGCTGCGTTCCACACTATTTATAATATTTTGGCTTTTGCTTCGTCTACGTTCTGAAATAATGCTCAAGATTGCTAGACACTTCCCAACTCTAAAATTCACACTAAATATACGTAATCAACGTTCCAAGTATGCGCTACACGCAGTCAATAATACAGAAGTTTCGCAACACTTCTAGTGACGATACCGCGATAGTTTGAAAGGAACATGTTCTAAGAAAGATATTACTTAATGTCTGCTCCAATACTATCCGATGACAATGTAAACAAATGGGTGAGAAAACGTATGGTCTGGGGATGCCAATTTGTAGTGCTCACTTACCTACAGCTATGTTTTTTTTTTTATATTTAAACCTGAAATTCTAATTTTAAATCACCCTAAAGATGTTTTTCATTTGCTAAACAGCCACACTGTCCGCGATATGCAGACCATGGCCATGGTTCAGGCGGAACGCATTCACAAGCGTTATTCGAAGCGGTTAAAGTTCGTATTTACATATGGGCATAGCGTGCAAACCACGCGACAGCGACGAGCGAGCGACCGAAGAGGAAGATCGCGAGACATGCGTACGTCTCCAGCGATTATGTATCAGGAATTAAAATGTTGGCGACCTTGTGTCCAGTATCACACGCGGCTAGAGGAGTGGATACAGAGTAGTGAAGACGTGTGTCTGCTTTAAGGACTCTTAGGACCTACTATGGTGCGATCATTCACAGTTACTGACAGCGGCGAGTGAATGATCTCAGAAATCACTCTCTGAATGAGTACAGAATTAGCGCGTACAACCACCTTACCTATTTCTTCCGCCAAGCAGCGTTGCTGTGTAACAATTACATATCAGAATCCGAAGGATTCTGAAGGAAATTCATAAACCATTGCTTCTTGTTTGAAATTGTCTGCTCGACAACGTTACTAACGCAATGAATATTGTTGAACTGACAAAAATAATGGCTTTTTTTTTTCAGTAGCTGGTACTCGTAATAATACCAGCTACTGAAAATTATAGGTACAGAGACACATTTCATCTATATCTCTTGAGACGACAATTAATTTGCGAAGCTTTTGGTATCGCTGTTGTTCATAGGCGGCGGTGACCAGTTACCATCACATGGCCTGTCAGCTTATACCTAAGCCACCCTTCAGTCGTTGGATCACTGCTGAGCGTCATGATGTGCCCAATTAAATTTTCGGTGAATCTCAAATTTCAAATCATCATTTGCATTTTTTTCTCTTTCTCTAATATATCATGTTTCTTCGAACCTTACCCCAATTTATTTCGAGTCGGCGAAACCGAGGTTAGTTTTATTCTTAATATTTTCGTTAATGACAATAAATTTATGTTATTCAAACAATATTGTTGGAAAAACTGGTGAGATAATAAAGTTGAAACCATCTAAATACAGAAGAATGTGTTAATTTTGTTTCAATTGACTTTAGGGAGATTGCACATGAATTTAACCTTAATAGGGTTTGATTATAGTTTCATCAGGTACTTTTGGAACTGACATTACCTAAACATAACGCGACCTTCACTGAGATAATCAAATTCGCGTCCAACCATGCGTTGTATCGGACTGTGTGACGTAACAGAGCATCATAAATGTCTTACGCAAAATAAATAACAGAACAACAGTGTCGTAATTATATTCACGTTGTGGAATTACATTTCGCAATTTTGCCAACGCTGCTTTTAACGCCATCTAATGGCGAGTTGATGAACTTTTAACACTGCTGGTTCGATGTGGCGATAATAGATGGCGCTAAAAGAGTAGTTCCACTAAGCAATGCTACAATAATAATTGTAATATATGTTCTTGAAAACTAGACATCAGCTTTGTAAGTGTAAGTTGTGCGTGCCTCTATGAGCTGCCACTAGATGACGTTTTTTTTATATTTTTCCAGGTTTGATTCCCAGGTCGGACAATTATGGTTTTTGCCATTAGTAGTTTTTCAGGAGCAATCAGCAACCCGGAGTATGGAAGATGGTAGTGTCACACCCCCTTGCCTCAGAAACGACGTCTGTCCTGCGCATGATCTCTCTCCGATCGTATCGGATTGCCGTCTCATCGGACTTAGAGCGAGATTCACACAGGGAGTGCACCAGCGCCTGCGCACACTCTTCAAATATAGATAAAATAAGTACTATATTAATATAATATCCTGTGTACTTTTTACTTTAATATTCTCTGAGAGTCGCCGCCGCCGCGCCGTGATCGAGTTCAGTTAGGGGATATTCATTATTGTAACTAGCGAGTCGACCAGGTTCCTTCCTTCGGTTTTTACGACTTGACAAAACATAGAGAGTTACCTATGTAAGTTTTAGTAGTTCTCTGAAAGGCAGCAAACAGGTTGCCAACACTAATAACTTTTTCAATGAGCTGCTTGGTAGTGGGAGTATGAAAAGCCCACCGTTCCCATAGAAAATGTCCAATCCTAAATTCATAATAAATTAAGAAATATATTAGAATCACTTAAAAATATTTAAAAAATACAAGAAAATCTTGAAAACACGCAATGTTTATAATTGTAACATTAGTCTTAGGAAAGAGCGCATCAACTTACAGACAAACCCAATTAAATGTATGTAATAATAAGTTGGAAACTAGCAGACAAATGTATGATGTTGACATACAGAGCCTTCAGAAGGAATTACTGAGCAGGGGAAATTCACTAAAGGAAATATTTTGTGAGTATGAGTTTAGTCATCAAATGATGAGTGAGTGCATGCAAGGGGCTTGTGCGTTGGTGGACCTGGTGAAGTGTAATGCAGAGATGTGTGAGACACTGACAAAAAATCTCACCTGTAGCTGTACATCTCATGTCGAAGTATGTTGGTCCTACAGCTTTGCCCGTTTTAACTCATACTTTAGAAACGGTCAACCCCACTCAAAGTTTTGGTCTATTCAGATAGATTAGGATCAGGTTTTGGATCATTCTAAATATACTATAGCTAACTGTTGTTATCATAACCTGCATTTTAATGAGCTTGTTCAAAAAATAAAACACAACAAATGAATAAGCAGATGCTGTAGTTCTTTTAATTGTAAAAAAAGTCTGAGCTTATCTAAAAGGGACATGATTAATGGTGTCAACACCCTACTTAAATTAAAATTAGGTAAATGAATATAATATTATGTGCATTACTATATTCAGATCATTTGCACGATGAAGAACAACCTAATGCGTATTGTGACATATCGTCAGGGCCGGATTTAAAGGTGTGGAGGCCCTGGGGCAACCAAGGAGAGGAGTTGAATTGTTTTTGGAACAGACGAAATTAAATAAACAATATAAAAAGTTACTTTGTGAATGAGAACTTTTTTTGATGTATCTTTCCTCTCGCTTTCTGTGGGAGTGATATCGTGAAAAGAGAGGGTGAAGAATACTCGTGTATGTAGAATCTGCTCTCATTGTGATTCTGTATTCAGAATAAGAGAGGCGGTTCACAGTCGTCTTCACTTAGGTATTTAGAGTGTTGCCTCCACTTTTATATTTAAGCTTCTTGGATGTTACACATCATATATGCGACTACTGTAAGGCTCGCTCGTCTTATTTTTATTTTGTGGACACAAAGGATGTATTTTTTTCTTATAAAAAAACAAAAACTATTTGTGGATGCCCAGGGCTAGAGCCTCTCTTGCCCTGCCCTAAATCCGGCATATCGTCATAGTGACCGTTTATTGTATTTTGATACTTAACAATTTTGTTAGAGATTTTGTTTAATTCGGGAACGTATTGTTTCTTTCCATGAAAAGTCAACATGTATTGGCTGCTTTCTTAGCTTACAATATACACACAGCTATTGATAAGTTATTTTACTGACAAAACAGTGTTTTGTAGTAACGTACTTCTAATAATATTGTAATAGATTCATTGAACTTTTAGACTCGACAAAAGAGAAGCATAATAAGAATATTTTACTATATCAGCAAAATTTAATCGCTTCTCTGGCAAAATCCTAGACGTGGAGTTGTTAATAGATAAATATCATAATTATGAATATCTTATGTTTTTGTAAATCCTGATGAAAAACGGATAGGATGATGTTTAATGTAAATATTTTTTCAGCTGCCAGTGCATACAACAGGTCCTCAATAGGGTGGTACCTTGATATTATGTCATAGTTGTTTCAGACATAAGGAAAGGAAGGACATCACTGCTTGCTCTGTTGATCGCTTATATGAGGTAGCATGTGCAGAGGTTGAAGGCCATACTTTCTTGTGTTTATAGACCACCAGCGTCAAACTTGTCATCATTTTTATTAATAATTAGGGAAGAATTATTAAGCAAACTTTTTAAAGATAATAAATTAGTTTTTGTTTGTGCTGACCTAAATATTGATCTTTTATTAATTAACCACATAAATTTAAGCTTATAATTATCACTGTTTAAATCATTCAATTTAAAATGTATATTTAATGAAGCGACTAGAATAACAGCAACCTAAGCTTCATGCATAGATAATGTATTTGGGTAGTTCAACAAACTAGGGTCGAAACTGAGTCTGATTTTGGCCCGACATATTTTGTACGTAACGCAACTAGAATAATTGCGAAATTTAGTCCTCTCAAAAGCGTTTGACTGCATTGACCACAATATACTGATCTATAAATAATACCATTACGAAATTCATGGACAAGCTGGCAGCTTGTTCTATCCTGTCTATTAAATAGGCAGCAAAAAGTAAACGTTACGGGACGACGACCTCGGGGTAAAGATGTAGTAAAGATGGGCGAGCCTCAAGGTTCAATTCTTGGCCGTTTCCTATTTCTAGTTTATATAAATGATCTTTCTTACATGATGGATACCTTACCGGATATAATTCTATTCGCTGATGACACTTCTCTTATTTTTAAAATAAAGTCTTACACGTCAACGAGTCTGTCTGTTTTTCAAAATGGTTCGCAGCTAATAATCTCTTACATAATGCGAACAAAACAAAATGTCTTAGGTTCTCATTACCACACCGATCCCCACAGCTGAACGCCATAAGACAAAATACTGTGGAAATAAGCAAAGTATACTAACCTAAGAATAATAAGGCAGTTGACTGATATAGCCACAGCTAGGTTTTACTGATTAGTGTATTGTGGTCAACGCAGTCAAACACTTTTGAGAGGTCACAGAAAATGCCAATGGCATGCTGGGATTTCTCCCAGGATTCCAGAATGTGACTGATGAGTTTTACTCCTCCGTCAGACGTCGACCTATCTTTCGTAAAAGCAAAAAGGCGACTAGGATGTAAAATCCCATTTGAATTAAAATGCGACAACATCTGGTCTAGCACGATTTTTTCGTATATTTTACTCAATGCTGGTAGCACAGATAGGTCTATAATTAGACGGATCACTCTTACTTCCTGATTTGAAAATTGGCACTACTTTACTATGTTTCATTAAATTAGGAAACATACCGCTGTCTAAACATTGATTAAATCTGTGTTAGGACTATTGTGTCAATGATATCTCCAATAACCTTAACGGAAGTCCCCCATTAGTCTTCAGTCTTATTTACTTTTGCATGCTTTTTTAATTGTGACAATAGGTATTGGGCTTGAATTCAAAACTTGGAATGTCCTTAGAGAAGTATTCTTTGAGAAGAGATTCAGATAATAAAGATGATGAGGGAAAAGATTTCGTAACCTCTATTGGGATGTTGGTAAATAAAATTTCTAGTGTCTTAGCAACTTTTAACTTATCTGAAATGGTTTCATTATGATTTTTTAAAGATAATTCATTCTGATCTTGCTGTTTTGTGTTTCCAGTTTCTTTGTTAATTACCTACCACACAGATTTTATTTTATTATTAGAAATATTAATTATATTCGTTGTAGGACTATTAAGCATAGTATATTGATTTGTAAACCATTTTCTATTTTGTTAAGTACCCAGTACTTGTTGACGGGACTACACCGTCCTTCCCATACCTATTAACACTGTAATTTTAAAACATTGTAAAAGCCAATTATTTTTAAAAGAATAACCGTGCAGTTTCTTGCCCATTCTTTTCCATACGAAACTATCTTTTGGAAGGGGCGACTAGAATCATTTTTTTTTTGTAAACGACGTTCAAAAGTGTATTTTATGTGCCTGTTTGAAATACCTAAATAATTTGACTTTGATTTTGTTTCCTGCCGACTCATCTTAAGAAACGACCAATTGGAACCGTGCACCTAGCTTCTGACGTTTCATAAGTGCCGTGTATTTTAATGGTTTAAGGTTTAAGTGAAATAAATATTTTGATTTCTACAAATAAACCTTATAGAATTAATTCCCTAAAATAAAGAGAAAACAGCATTAAAATTGGTTGAATATTTTAGAAGAACAACGCGTTCACACAGAGGCACGAAAAGCGACTTAAATTTATAATTTATGTACATGTAAGTATGTCATCATCTGCCTAGCCTTTACCCAACTATGTTGGGGTCGGCTTCCAGTCTAACCGGATGCAGCTGAATACCAGTATTTAACATAAAGCGACTGCCTATCTGACCTCCACAACCCAGTTACTGGGTAACACGTAACTGGTTGTCAGACTTTTGGGCTTCTGACGACCCGTAACAACTGTCAATGATCTACAAATGACAGCCAGGACCAACGGCTTAACGTGCTTTCCGAGGCACGGAGGAATCTTGGTATGAAAAGATGGTCACCCATCCACGGACCAACCGCGGCAAGCGTAGCTTAACCTGATCAATCGACCCGTGCGGCAGTTATTATTTAGCCACAAGCTCCATGTAAGTATGTATATATAATATATATATATATATATATTTATACAAAGATGTAGGTACCTAATTCTTTCCTACTACGCTCAACATATTCATGGTGCAACTTCACAAACATCGAAATAGGGTTCCTTATGCCTTATTTGTTTCATCATCCGCCTGCCTTTTTCCAACTATGTTTGGTTCGGCTTCCAGTCTTAACGGATGCAGCGGAATTCCTGATTTTACATGGAGCGGCTGCCGGTAAACAATTACTGGGTAACATGATACCACTTGGTAGGACCGGCTGTCAGACTTTCGGGACACAGGTCAAATAGGGTTCCCTACCTTATTTTTTAAGGTAAAAGCAACAACTTCGACCCAATTTCACCACAGTAGAGTTTCCCAATACAAATAGAGCGGGTTGAAAAAAAATCGTGTAATGTATTACGAGGCGATGGCACGGAGTGACGTAACGTTGGCTACATATACGCGATTATACCGCAGACCGGTTTGGGCGTAGTGAGGGGAGATGCTTTCATGGGTGTCGATGTCGATAAAAATGTAATAGGGAAGAATTATGTTTGTTGAATGGTGTCACTGTCGTATAGGAAGCTTATCGAAAGCCTTGGTGTTTCCGATAATTTCGGGATCATGGCAAGTCTTGAAAATCTGCACCCTACTTGCGTAATACACTTTCAATCACAGTCCGAAAGATTATAAAGGAAATTGGTAATCCACTGCTTCATTTGTTTGAAAAGTTCGTTTACTAAACAACATAAATAACTCAATGATTGTTTTTGAAGTGTCAAAATAAAAAGCATTGCCATTTTAAAGTGTGTTACGCAGTTAACCCGCAGGTCCCGATTTTTTAATATGAGACTGCATCGTAAAGCCATTATCATAGAATGTCGGTCACCGTTCGTCATGTGACAAGACATTGAAATGGTTACATTCCACCATGCCAGGTCACGTTAAGGTCGCAAATCATATTTTGATCCACAATACAACCTAATTTGACTAACAAAACACAACATACTTAAGAATAATTGTATTTCGCGGGCTTCCCTGACGCTTTAACTTTAAGTTCAGCCATAAATAGTGATTATGGCCGATACTCCGGCCTATTTATGTCAGGGGGGTAAAATTGCCCCAATAGGGAATATTGCTCGGTACAATATATATAATGTAGGTTATAACATTATGTAGGAACTCACGCAGGGCAGAGAAGGTAGATTCGCTTCACACAATTAGCGAATGAGAGCTCTCATTCGCTAAGTGTGTAGAGTATAAGGTGCATTAAGGAACTTTGTTCCAAAACTATCGACACTTTCATATTGCCTAACTATCGACATCAACAACCGTGTCCCTGCACTATATGCGCGTAATGAAGCGAATCTACTTTCACTGCCCTGCGCAAGTTCCTACATAATGTTATTACCTACATTATACATATTGTACCGAGCAATATTGCCTATTGGGGCAATTTTAGCCGCCTGACATAAATAGGCCGGAGTATCGGCCATAATCGCTATGTATGGCTAAACGTCAGCGAAGCCCGCGAAAAACAAAATTTCTTAAGTTTTTTGCAATTTGCTAGTCAAATTAGGTTGTATTGTTGATCAAAATATTATGATTCGCGTCCTTAACAAATATGACGTTTATTATAATTTTTACACATTTTTGTTACATTTTTATTCGATTATCTATTCATTTTAAATCGCAGCGAAGTCAAAACTGTACATCGAATATTCAACAAAAAAAGAGTAATTTCCACGAGGCCTAGGAACGGTTAGTTCTAATGCCGAAAATATAGTTTTTAGATTTTTTTCTGTTTGGCTGAATGTATGTCCAGCATCACGCAAATACTACCGGATGGATTTTGTTCTAATTTTGCATAAATATTACTAAGTCTGGTCAGTCTGACTATAAAAGTTGTTATGACTTATGAGGGTTGAGAAATATTGCTTTATATTGGTATTCTTCTATATTTTACCGCAATTTTTAAAAAGACGAGCCAAAAGGTTAAAATATTGCAGATAGTTACAGATTTAACCTTTTAAATGATTGTCATAACGCTATACATATATGGTTCCGTGCGTAAAGAATAACACCATCCTGTTTCTTCCCGTGGGTGTCGTAAAAGGCGACTAAGGGACTTACTAGAGAATGGGCTGCAGCGTTCTCTATGCATTTTAACACCATACTGCGATCGCCAACCCGCCTGCCAAGCGTGGCATTTGTGGCAAGCCCCCCCTCCAAATATTGGGGGAAGCCTATGTCCAACAATGGACGGTTTTCGGCTGAAATTATACATTTATGGAGCTAAGCAGTCAATCATGACATATACAGGATGGACCTTAACCGTTGTCACTATAAGAAAACGGTCTTGAGACTGTTCTTAACTTTTTGAAACATTTTGATATGCATTCACAGATTTTAAAAACATTATACCGTCAACAAGACAATGGGCAATTTTCACAAAAACAGTTTTTGATGTCAATCGATCTAAAAACACTCTTATAAGTCAACTGAGGTTTGAGTACTAGAAAACTCAGAAAGCGCAAAAAAAACTTTTCCATACATTTCGTAGATGAAAAAGAACACAATTTATTAGCGTATGGCAACAGTGGAATATTATCCCGATACCTGAAAAGGTAACGAATAAAGCAGATAATTACAGATTTAACTATAATTATAATTGATTATCATCCAGCTATACCATATGGAGCTAAGCAGTCAACCATGGCATACGAGTACACGAGTATAAGAAACTCTATTTTATTTTAGTTTTAGTTTCTATTTTTTTTTATTTTAGTCAACTTTCAACAAAGTAAACGGCAGCGCGGCGGTTCGGCGACTGCTTTGCAAACGTGTTTGTTAGTTCGATTACCACACATTGGTATATTTTGTAATTCTTTTTTTTTAATCAAAATCAAATCATTAAATCATTTATTTCTTTGCAAACATGGGTATAGTACATAGGTGTTTTTTTATAAAAAAGTTCTGTATATCTTACATTTTGATAAACTATTAAATGATAATTCGTAGAACGTGCACTGAAAATCATGACCTTAAGGCCTCGTCTGTCATCCATGGTTATAAATATCTATGGTTAGGTGACTGGTAATGAGAAATCCCATGTGTTTTTACCCGACTGCTCCAGAAGGAGGGTTATGTTTATGGTGTACATAAAAATAGTATTCTATTCTATGTTTTTCGAGTGTATGTATATCTGTTTCCTTGGTACGATCTGTAGCTTAAACGGCTTGATGGATTTTAAACATACTCGTATATGAGGTGTCGTTAGACTCCTTTTAATTGCAGGAGTGACATAGTATCCACATCCCACATGTCGACAACCTCGCGAACAAAGTCAATATACTTGATCTGTTTATCTTTCTCGGCTTTCACGAGGTCGTAGTTTCTTATAATCATTAGAATCATCAATTATTAAAAACCTCTTTAAGTCAAAGTTGGCCTCAAATGTCATGATTTCATGAAATAGCGCATATCTACCACTCAGTCTTACCACTTTCATTTATTTATTTCACTGGCATACATTTTAACGTTCATGATAAGTATCATACGGTGAGTTGCACAAAACCAACATTAGTTTAACGGAGACTTTAAATTGATGGTTACTTTCTGTTTGATGCAAAACGTAAGAAATGGCATGAAACTAAAGTCTCCGTTAAACTAATGTTGGTATAGTGCAAATCAACGTAAGTCTGTTATTATTATTATGTCAGTACTTAACGCACGATTCTAGTGTCCACAGGTCTAGTGGTCGCAAGCGTTACTGCTGAGCATGAGGTCCTGTGTTCGATTCCAAGGTCGGGTATTGATTTTACGTTCTGTGATTACCTTAACTCACACACAAACTTATTTTTTAGGAAAACATACTTTTACGATGTTTGTAAATGAAACACCATGTATCTATCTCTTAATTAAATTATCTGTCATTGCTTCATTTTTAATTATTTTTACCTGTTGTGGTATAGTAATTTTATTCTAGGTGCATCGTCTTCACATTTATTTATCTTAAACAAAATATTATTGTAAAACATCTTTTAAATGGTGGAGTTTCTTGCCCATTCTTCTCCATACGAAACTACCTTTTTTTTTTTCATTTCCATTATTTTGTCAATTTTGACGTTCAAAAGTGCCTCATAAGTGCTTATTTGAAATAAATAATTTGACTTTGACTTTGGACAATGTGTTACTGGGTTTTTTCTATCAGCAATTTCTCCGTAGCTGGCCGGAGTCTGGATGTGTGCCCGGTTGACGGCAATAGGCACGCTCCCTATTACATGGGATTTAACATAACTGGGGGCCAAGTCTGCTAACGCAGTAGTGTCAGAATGGCCGATCATTGGCACCGTAATTGTAGAGTTTGACAGTTTTGCTAATCTCCTAATTCAAAGTCAAAGTCAAAGTCAAACCATTTATTTCAAATAGGCACATAAGAGGCACTTTTGAACGTCAGAATTTACAAAAAAAATAGAATTGATTCTAGTTGCCCCTTCCAAAAGGTGGTTTCGTATGGAGAAGAATGGGCAAGAAACTCCACCGGTACTCTTTTAAAAATGTTTTACAATATTTTGTTTGATTACATTAATTATATGATTATATGTGTACCTAGAATAAAATTACTATACCATAATAGGTAAAACGAATTAAAAACTAAGCAATGAAAAATAACTTAATTATTAGATAGATACATGGTGTTCACATATTTACAAACATCGTAAAAGTATGTTTTTCTAAAAAAAATAATAAGTCAGTGTGTGAGTATAGGTTAACACAGAATGTAAAATCAATATCATAAAAATAACAGATTTTACCATAAAAATAGCAACCAGTTAGATTTTGTCTAGACTCTAGATTGTCCTATGGAGCTGGACCAGCATGTTTCCAAGCATTCCTGTCCTGGATATAATCCTCTAACTTGTAATATGCTTGTTTACAAAGTGTACTTTTAATATGTGTTTTAAATTTTCTCTCATTTAATTTCAATATATCACAAGGTATTTTGTTCTAACATTTAACACAGTACCACATAAAAGATGTATGTACTTTAGATAATCTGAAAAATGGTTGATCTATTTTATCTTTATTTCTAGTATTCAAATTATGTCTATCGCTTATCTTGTTAAAAATATGTAGATTTTTTCTTACATACATAATATTTTCATAAATGAATTGGCAAGGTACCGTCATAATATTAATCCTTTTAAATAGTTCCCTAAGAGATTCGCGGCGACGGAGATTATAAATGGCTCTGACAGCTCCCTTTTGCAAAATAAAGATGTACTCAATGTCAGCAGCCCGACCCCACAGTAAAATGCCATACGACATAATGCTGTGGAGTAACTAAAATAAACCAAACGCGCGGTTTCTATATCTGTTAGCTGTCTTATCTTTCTAACAGCATAAGCGGCCGAGCTTAGCCGCCCCGCCAGAGAGGTTATATGTGGTCCCAATTGCAGTTTCTCGTCTATAGTGATTCCTAGGAAAACCGTTTGATTAATAAATTCCAGTTTTTCTCCGTTCAATATGATATCACATTCGCTACTTCTAACATTAGGTAATTTAAATCTAATACATTTGGTTTTTTTTTTCATTTAGTACCAAATTATTTACCGTAATTGAAAGGCGTCTTTAGGATTTTCCAATGACGTGCCACTGTTACTCCATTAGAAAAATTGTCTGTATTTGGTAATCTCGTACTGACAATCTCCTATTATTTTGACTTCCCTATGGACCACTATCACGCTATTATGAATTTAGGAGGTTACAAACTATTGGCACAATGGTCATGGCGTTGCCTTGGTATGGTCGTTATAATGACCAATCATTGAAAGTAGCAGACTGGGCCCCCTGGTGAAATGTGTGTGTACTATATAGATACAGCTCTACCAACCCGTCGGGGATTACACGCGTGAGCTTATGTATGTAGGTACTTAACCCACAATTTCTCAAACACGTTTTTGGCATTAATCTTATGTAACTAGTTTATGTGTCAAAAACGTGAGAAAACATTTGTGCTCAGTAAATCAAACACTAGTTTTCTCTTTATAAATTATAGAGTAAAGTTGGTGCTGAGAAACAAGTATTGTGTTATGGTGAGCCGTTTGACCGGTCCTTCATCTACACTTTAAATTGAAATACCGGACATAGAGAATAGCACTATCCTATTCCTTCCCGTGGGTGTGGTAAAATTCAACTAAGGGACTTACTAGAGAATGGGCAGCAGCATTCTCTATGCTTTTTAACACCATACTGTGATCGCCAACCCGCCTGCCAAGCGTGACGATTATGGAAACCCTCGGACTATTGGGCGAGGCCTATGTCCAGCAGTGGATGTCTTTCGGCTGAAATTAATCTTCAGAACTACTGATCCGATTCCGGAAATTCTCTAACTAATATAATAAGTATTGCCGAGTGTCATATATATGGATACGTTTTGTGTTATGAAATTTCACGCGAACGAAGTCACCGGCAGAAGCTGGTAAAGCATATGAACACAAAAATAACATCACGCTTGTATTTCCTCGAAGCGGTAAGCAGAATGTATAGTACACCCACATTTCGCTAGTTATGTTTAAGTTCCGTGTAATTGGGGGCAAGCCTATTGCCATCAGCCGGGTACAAATCCAGACTCTGGGCTGCTACTAAGAATTCCTAAGGTAAAAACCCGTTAACACTTTGCCCGACCTGGGAATCGAACCCAGGACCTCATGCTTGCGACCACTAGACCACCGAGGCAGTCAGCTGATTATAATTAAGAACATTTCGTTGTAGAACAAAACGATATGAAATGATAAACAAATTGTCACATATTATGCATATTCACATCCTTCGAGAATTTTGTAGTATTTAAACATGAAGGTACACGGGCAACTTAAATTGCTCATATAAAATAATAGTTTAAAAAACTAAAAAACACGCTTTCATAGAAAACTAAACCAAAAAGTAGAAACTAATTTTAAATAACTTTGAAATAATAATAGTGAATTAACAAGAAATTTATTTTATCGTGAAAAAGCTTGCGGCGCTTTTTGATATTTTCGAAAATATCAAAAACCGCGCAAGCTTTTTCACGATTTATTATATTATAGCGTGTTTATTAGAATTAAAAAAAAAAAAACAATTTATTTTTTGGTCGAGTACAACACTCCAGTTGATCCTGCCAATAGGTTACTTAAATCATCCTCAATTCTTGTGCGCGTGTTGATGTCTTTTATTCCAGGATTTCGGGGATGCGATCGGACATACAACAAAATTGATAATCCTGAAGATCCTGGTAAGTATAATGGGACAAACTTTTTAAATTATTGTATTGTCATCGGTCCTTGATAAGTGTGCAACATTTTAAAGTAATCCGACGTTTTGAAGTGGTCGGAAATCAAGTTCAAAGTTTCCGTTACCTACATACTAACATACGTATGAAGCTAATAAAAGCGTGTTAAAAATAAAATTGCTCACTCTGGGTAATATTGGTCAAATATTAAATCACGAACAACACGTTTACTGTCCCCAGACATCATTTTTCGATTACCCCAAATGTCCCAATAATTTTTTGTACTATTTGATATTGTGATAAGTCCTGGACTAATAGAACAACATAACACACAAGTCCATGAAGTTAGAGCGTATACAAAGACGAGGGGGCGAATGTACCGTTTACGGTACCCGGACGTGATGGACCCACGCGGCGTGTACTGTATTCCATACACTGGACAGCTAACGTGTTAAACAATTTACTGCGATGCAATTGGTATCAGTTGCTGCTAGAGAGACCACTTCAATGTCATATTGAGATACATAGAGCAACTAATGCTTACATTTACCACCGCCCATGTATGTACAGTCAACCATAGATTCGTAGTAACAATTGCACTACAAAAATCACCCCTACTGCTGCAACATAAAGGCGCTGTCAACGTAAAAAAAAACTACTGATGTGTATTTAACTGTACCATTACAAAGTGGTACCTACATCAACAAATAAATAATATTATCAATACAGAATAAGAGCAATAAAAGATAATATTGCCGGAAATGTTGAATCAATTTTTTTAGCAATCATTTGTCAAAGCTCCGGAAACTGTCCACCATCATCAACTGCCTGCCTGTTCCCAACTACGTTGAGATCGGCTTCTAGTCTAACCGGATGCAGCTGCATACCAGCGGTTTACATGGAGCCACTGCCTATCTGAACGCTGAATGCAAAGCTAACTAATTGGTTGCAGAATTTGTCTTGCAACGATACAGAAGATTTAGTAACGATTACCAGCGTCATGAATACATTTCTCAATACTGATACCTGGAATTACTGAGTCACTTTAACCTGAATGCATCTAAGTTATACTAATTTATGTTTATGGGGAACTTTGGCTCTTGAGATACAAGTATTTGTTTACTTAGTTCAGGAGCCAGCTGTTCAACCTGGTTCTTGACCACAACTTGTACAATCATGTTTAGTGTGTGAATAATTGTATGTGTTTCTCTTTGTACAACAGAGTTATATTTGATTTTTGACCTCAATAACCCAGTTACTGGGTAAAACGCCGCCTCTTGGCAACTGTTGCCGGGCCTTCTGAATAAGTTGCCAGTGTGCTTGCAACTTAAGATTGAACACAGTTTGTAGTGACGCAATCATAACACGCTCGTGCTGATGCTGACCGACTGCTTCAGTTTGCAACAAGATAAGTAAGTTATAATTATTATTCTGTGTTGCGTTGTCACCGGTGTTGAAGAGCAGGTTTGACGACAGTTCGATGCCCGGGCCGTGCAAAGAAAAAACACAAAAAATAATAAGTTGGGGGAAAATATGCGTCACATCCATGCAAAAAGACCGAAGCTTTTTTTGAATTTATCTTTTAGAAAATAGTGGAAAGGAAACACCCGGATTTGAAAGCCCAAATTTTTCATCTGTGTCTGCCTCATTGGTCTAGTGGTCCTTAGCGCAACTGCTGCTGGGTTCAACCCCCGGGCTGGCACTGGCTGACAGTGAGTTATAGGAAAAAACCGGCCGAGTGCGTGTCGGACCACGCACATTGAAGGGTTCCGTAGTTGGGATGAATTTATCCCAAAAACAAACCTAACATTGTAGTTGAGAAACATGTTCTCCCATACATCGATATAAAATGTCACGGTCAATTCTTCAACTGCAAATTTTAGTTGGTCGACTATTGCTCGTTAACTTGTAAAGCCTCAGTACTACTAATACTTAGCTTTGATAGTTTTCCTTTTAATTTCGTTATAATTATAAACTACCTACTGCCATGAATTTTTTCACATATCCAAAAACAACCATTTAGCTGGCAGGGGGAGTATGTCACGGGCCTGCGGACGGTGAGCGATGGGTAGCTCACCGTCCGATAAGGACCAGGCCCGGGTCGACGGCGCGTTGTGTTCCACGCGCGCCTCAAAGAGATGTCAGCACGAATTGACGGGGTTCATTAGGGCCAATTCCTGCCAGGGTTGCGAGTTTGTCCGAAAGGGATATCGTGGCCCTTGCACACAGGCAAATGAAGGAACACGGGTGGGTTTTAGTCAGTAAAAGTCTGACACGCCCTCCCGCTCCGCCCAGAGCGGGAGAAGTTATTTGATAGTTTCCCACACAACAAAAAAAACCGGCCAAGTGCATGTCGGACCACGCACAATGAAGGGTTCCGTAGTTGGAATTAATTTATCCCTAAAACAAACTTGACATTGTAGTTGAAAAACATGTTCTCCATACATCGCCACGGTCAATCTTCCAACTACGGAAAAAAAAAGTATTTTTTTATGTGATAAAACTACAAATTAACAATTTTTGGACTTTTTCCTTTGATACTAGGTCAACGGGAAATACCCTTTAGGTTTTGATTTGTGTGCGAGATATTCGCAATTATTTTTTTTTGTGATAAAACTACAAATTTACAATTTTCGAACTTTTTGCTTTATCTGTGCTATAAGACCTTGTTTCTTGCCAATTTTCAAGATTCTACGTCAACGGGAAGTACCCTATAGGTTTTGATTTATGTGCGAGATATTCGCAATTTTTTTTTTATGTGATAAACTCAAAATTTACATTTTTAGGACTTTTTCCTATACCTGTGCTGTAAGACCTTGCTTCTTGCCAAATTTTATGATTCTAGGTCAACAGGAAGTACCCTTTTGATTTATTTGCGGGCATCGAAATATGACACAATAATGTCGCTTATATCACCGTATTTTTTTATTGCGTTGACTTGGAAGCTTGATTTTTTTAGAGCTTCAAGGGACCATAAACCTACGTATTTGATATTAATTTCAACTTGATACCTTCACGCGTTCCTGAGAAAAAGGGTCTTGACAGACTGACAGACATACAGACAGACAGACGGACAGACAGACAGACGGACAACGAAGTGATCCTATAAGGGTTCCGTTTTTTCCTTTTGAGGTACGGAACCCTAAAAAGGGGGAGCATGTCAAAATAATGCCCACATTACAAGCATTTTTGAGTAAAATATTATGTAAATATTATATTCCGAAATAAAACTGAACTTTATAAAATTATAGATGAAATATGAAGAAAATCCACCCAAACGGGCAACACAGTTGCTTGCAACACTGTTCGATGAAACATAATCTACAAAAATGTGTCGAAAGCGCTCAAATGGCACTAGAGTTCACTTTCAAAACGGAAGGTCGCGAGTTTGATACCCGAGTCATTTAACCCCTGTGCCTCCAATGACGCTAGGATCTGCGCATGCTCAGCAGTAGCGCTTGACACCACTAACTGCGAGTCTTTGAGGAAGACGAAGTATCAAATATTATCGAGTTTAGCTGCACGACTACTGAGAAATGCGTGCTCTGACTGGACAAGTCCACTCAATCTGTGTGGTTCTTCAATTAAAAGACTATTTCAATCTATATGGCCTTCACATGATCTGACCCAGGGTTATGTCTGGACTTTAAGAGACTGTGAACTCTGAGTTTGTTTCGGCCTTTCTTCTCAGAGTATTCAGATAGGAAACGCCGACTTCATCTAGTTTTTAAAATAAGGTTGACGTGTAAAAGTGTTTGAACAAACGTACTTACAGAAATAAAATATTTTATAATTTATCATTATGAGTCCGCTATGTAAAACACTATAGTATATATACTCTCGAGAAGCCTCGTGGCTAAGTAGCAGCCGCATATGTCGATTTTCAAGGTTAAGCAACGCTTGCCAAGATCGGTCAGTCGATGGATGACCATCCATTAACTAGCGACCCGCACCTGCTTCACACGTTTCTAGTTCCGGGGTGTAAAATCCTCATGGATGCCCTCCGCCCTGAGGCGGGCAGAGGGGTCTGTCAGACTCCTACTGACTAAAAACCACCCTGGTGTTCCCTTCCCACACTTGCACCGGGGTTCATGGGATCTGGTGCGATTTCTACAATCCCCGGCTGGTGGCCTGCCTTTGCGGGCCACCTCAAGGCTGGGGAGGAGCTTGACCCCCCCGCGGTCCCGTGACGTCTAAAATGGGTGCACGTGGAACACTACCCGCCGCCAACTTGGGTCTTGTATGACGCGGCGGACGTCCGCGTTCCTGGACCCATTTAGGGGGCCGGAAAAGGGCACTATCTGCCATCTGCCGACGCCCGGGGCGTCGCTGCCTACTCCTGAGATGAGGGCACAGCGCGGCCACTCCAAAGCGGCACACTGCACGTATGCCGCACCGTACGGCTTGACCAAACTTATAATTATGTAAAGTTATTTTTAATGTATTACACTCATAACTAACCTAACCATCCGGAATAAATTCTCTAAATGATGGCGAGAACCGCATCAATCCGCTACGCAATTTAGAAGAACAACGCGGTGACAGACACGAAAACCGAGTTTATTTTATAATAACGGACCGGAGTTATCTAAAAAAACGCCTATAAGACCAGTTAGTAAGACTTGCATAAGCAATGTTTTCGGGGTCAGTGGCACAGTCAGATGGGTGCGCAGGCGCACGTCGCACCAGCACTTTGGACTTGAGTTCACTTATAATGTGGTGTTGGCACATGTGTTGATGATGGAAAGTGGTTTCTGGAGACACCTGCCGGTCTATCACTAAAAAAAAGAAGTGTTGCCTTTAACAAAAAAATTGTTTAATGTGATCACGAATCTTGACTCCATACGAGCCTAACAAGATCTTGACTTCTGAAGCTAGGAGAACTTTGTTAAATTATCGTAGTTCCGTCTACCAAGTAATGAATAAGTTTAACTACGGGTAGTTATTTAATTTAGCTCAAATGTTGGCCAGTTTATGAATGATATAATGCTAACAAGGTGCTTATTACCATGAACTTAAATTATTATTTGATAAACAAAAGTGTAGAAGTAAAATCAAACAAAGCATGTATGATGTAACAAAGACCGGTGTTTACTTTGTACATGTCACATTGTCGATATAAATATAAAGAATTTGTTCTGGCAAATATGTTATCTTGTTTAGAGTAAATAGATAAATAAAATAATTTGAAATTTCACACATTTTAATGCCAACTAAGAGAAAATGTATCTTACTTAGTCTGCTTTTTAGGGTTCCGTACCCAAAGGGTAAAACGGGAACCCTATTTTTAAGGCTCCGCCGTCTGTCTGTATGTCTGTCCGTCTGTCACCAGGCTGTATCTCACGAACCGTGATAGTTAACAACAAATACTAAAAAATAGAATAAAATAAATATTTAAGGGAGCTCCCATATAACAAACGTGATTTTTTTGCTCGTTTTTGCTCGATATTGATAACGGCAACAGGTACTTAGACGCTTGAAATATTCACAGAATATTTAGTAATATATTCACTTTAAATATTTAAGGGGGGCTCCCATACAACAAAAGTGATTTTTTTGCCATTTTTATATGTAATGGTACGGAACCCTTCGTGTGCGAGTCCGACTCGCACTTGGCCGGTTTTATAGATAATGGTACGGAACCCTTCGTGCGCACCGATTTCTCCGTCAATTGTGAACCAATTTTAAAGGCGAACGGCAGATTTCGTACCGCATATTTTTGTTGTTGTTTTGTTATCGAATTTATACCACTTATTAAGGCAGCTAAGACATTTATTTTCATGTAAGTGTACTATTTTTAGAAGTTCGGATTAATGAATAATATCAATAAAAATATTTTAATAATTAAACGTAATAAAATCGTAAACTAAACGCAGTTATGTTTTTTAAAGTTGCCATATGTAAAATAACACTAATAACGAAATGATAGATTAATTATTTAGAAATAGAAATAACATTAAATATAATTAAACACTAATATATTATACCTAAGAATGCGTGATTCAAAGTCAAAGTCAAACCATTTATTTCAAATAGGCACATAAGAGGCACTTTTGAACGTCAAAATTTACAAAAAAAATAGAATTGATTCTAGTTGCCCCTTCCAAAAGGTAGTTTCGTATGGAGAAGAATGGGCAAGAAACTCCACCGGTACTCTTTTAAAAATGTTTTACAATATTTTGTTTGATTACATTAATTATATGATTATATGTGAAGACGATGCACCTAGAATAAAATTACTATACCATAATAGGTAAAACGAATTAAAAACTAAGCAATGAAAAATAACTTAATTATTAGATAGATACGTGGTGTTCACATATTTACAAACATCATACAAGTATGTTTTTCTAAAAAAATAAGTCAGTGTGTGAGTATAGGTTATCACAGAATGTAAAATGAATATCATAAAAATAACAGATTTTACCATAAAAATAGCAACCAGTTTGATTTTGTCTAGACTCTAGATTGTCCTATGGAGCTGGACCAGCATGTTTCCAAGCATTCCTGTCCTGGATATAATCCTCTAACTTGTAATATGCTTGTTTACAAAGTGTACTTTTAATATGTGTTTTAAATTTTCTCTCATTTAATTTCAATATATCACAAGGTATTTTGTTGTAACATTTAACACAGTACCCCATAAAAGATGTATGTACTTTAGATAATCTGAAAAATGGTTGATCTATTTTATCTTTATTTCTAGTATTAAAATTATGTCTATCGCTTATCTTGTTAAAAATATGTAGATTTTTCCTTACATACATAATATTTTCATAAATGAATTGGCAAGGTACCGTCATAATATTAATCCTTTTAAATAGTTCCCTAAGAGATTCGCGGCGACGGAGATTATAAATTGCTCTGACAGCTCTCTTTTGCAAAATAAAGATGGACTCAATGTCAGCAGCCCGACCCCACAGTAAAATGCCATACGACATAATGCTGTGGAAGTAACTAAAATAAACCAAACGCGCGGTTTCTATATCTGTTAGCTGTCTTATCTTTCTAACAGCATAAGCGGCCGAGCTTAACCGCCCCGCCAGAGAGGTTATATGTGGTCCCCATTGCAGTTTCTCGTCTATAGTGATTCCTAGGAAAACCGTTTGATTAATAAATTCCAGTTTTTCTCCGTTCAATATGATATCACATTCGCTACTTCTAACATTAGGTAATTTAAATCTAATACATTTGGTTTTTTTTTCATTTAATACCAAATTATTTACCGTAAACCAATCTTGGACCTGAAGAATAGAGTTATTCACTTCGTCAAGATTTTGTGATCGTCGATCTATTTTAAAGATCAATGATGTGTCATCAGCAAATAACACCATCTTCGGTTGATTTTGAAGTAATTGGGGTAAATCATTAATGTAAACTAAAAAGAGGAATGGACCCAATATCGAACCTTGAGGAACGCCCATTGCCATTTCAGACCCTAATGAGTTAACGCCGTTTATTTGAACTTTAACCTTTCTATCTTTTAGGTATGATCTTAGTAAATCAAGAGCTGCATTCCTAATCCCATAGTGCTCTAGTTTCAGCAAAAGTGTCTCATGGTTCACGCAATCGAACGCTTTAGAGAGGTCGCAAAAGATTCCAATGGCATCTTGTGCTTCCTCCCAGGCGTTAAAAATGTTCTTTATTAGGGTAACACCGGCGTCAGTGGTACAACGCCCTTTAGTGAAACCGTACTGCTGTTCATGAAAGATGGATTTTTTATTAAAGTGACGTAACATTTGATTGAGCATCAACTTTTCAAACACCTTACTGAGAACTGGCAGAATTGACACAGGCCTATAATTATTGGGTTCTTTACTATCTCCGGATTTGAACAAAGGAACTACTTTACTGTGTTTCATGAGATCCGGAAAGACTCCTTGATCCACACTGGTGTTAAATATAAAAGCTAAATAGGGCGCAATGGTTTCGATTATAGATCTACAGACTTTTACAGACATGCCCCAGAGATCTTCTGTTAATTTAATTTTAAGATCTTTAAAAGTTTTTATAACAGCCTGGGGGTTTGTATGTTGGAACCTAAATTCCAAAGGGCATACTTTTACATTCTTTCTAAGTAAGGCAGCCGAGAGCGCGGGTGAGGAATTTAAAGTTTCAGTAGTTTTAAGGGAAATATTAGCAAAAAAGTTTTCAAATTCCTGAGCTATTTCTACCTCTGAAGTGATGGGCCCATGTGCAGTTTCTAAATTTAATTCAGTATTACGCTGTTTTTTCCTACCTGTTTCATTATTTATTATTTGCCAGGTAGTTTTTATTTTATCATCAGCTGATTTTATTTTATTGCTAATATAAAGAGCTTTAGCTATTTTGCACACACTTTTAAAAGTTTTAGAATATTTTGCAACATATTGATGAAAGCTTGCATTATTCTTATGTTGCTTTAGGCCATAAAGTTCAAAAAGATTTTCCCTGCTTTTACGAATACCTGGAGTCGCCCAATCACTAAATACGAACTTTGTGTAAATACTTTTAGTCTTTAGTGGAAAAGTGTCATTAAATTGTGTGTTTAATAGTGAAAAGAACTCGGCGTAGAACTCATTTGGGTCACAAATATTATTAAATCTCTGAACACATAATGCACTGGCCAAAGAATTATTTAATTTCTCTAAATTTTTACTTGTAATTGGCCTAAACCTTATTTGAGTTTTTTGTACAGGCATATAGGAGCAAAATGTTATTGTTTGACCACTATGATCAGATGGCAACTTATTTACAATTTGTTTGTGTAAGTAATCACAATTACAAAAAATATTATCTATACAAGTGGCAGAAGAAGCTGTCACTCGGGTTGGTTCAATAAAAACCTTTGACAAATCAAATGACCTAAAAAGACTTAATAATCTGACAGTGTTCGAGTTATTTTCTAATAAGTTAATATTAAAATCACCACATATGATTATTGACTTACTATTAGTACTAAGTTTTTTTAACACATCTTCCAGTACAGAATCAAACAAAGATAGATTCTGGTAACTTGGAGGTCTGTATACGCATACTATAACATGCTTATCAAGCTCAACACAGGACAATTCAATGGTGTGTTCAACCGACAGTCCGATGATGTCTTTCCGTTCTTTCGATTTGATAGAATTTTTAATTAATATTAATGATCCGCCATGTATCATACGTTTTCGGCTAAAATGGCTAACTACACAATAATTTTCATAATTAATTGACATCACTTGATGATCTTTTAACCAATGTTCTGTTAAACAAATGACATCAAACTTGGTATTTTCTAAAAACAATTCTATTTCCAGTAATTTGGAAGAGCAACCTTGGATATTTGTTGCTTGGATTGTTACCTAAAATCATAATACTTAACAATTTAATGATAGGAATGATTTTCGTCATCAATATTATTTTTGTTCATACGAGTATGGCAATTATTTATTGAAAGTTAAAGAAAATCTGTATTACTGTCTTTCAGTTCAGTTCTGAGGTTCAGTTCTTTGCTGTTGTTTTGGATGGTGGTTTGTGACTGCATCTGAGCAACTTAGTGAATTAACTTTATCATTATCAAACTGTTGCAGTATGCAGCTGGATATAGATATCTCCTAATACACACTGAGTAGGTACGATTCTCATCTCAATCTACCTTCTTAATAGTAAGTAGAACACTACAAAGATAGCGACAAGCAATCTAGAACATTTACTTTATCACCAAAACAATGTTTATGTACCTTTAAGTAACAATCTTCATTGATATACTAGTACTTACATAACCTTAAAAAATAAAACTCGTTATAACTTTTACGTCCCAACTTCTAAAAATCTAAGAATTTAAAAAGGGCTTGTCTGTCATATTAACTACCAATTAAAACAAAAAATATCCCAAAACACGAAATTTTATTAGCGGTACGAAGTTCCCATATAAGCCTGCCGTTTACCTTTATTTTTTTGTTAGAAAGGATAATTATGTTGTATGTCCGAGTAACTCCTCAACAATTCATGGTGATGAGCAGTTGACATTAGGCTATTGTAACTTCGATAAATTACAAACAGACTCACTAAAAAGTGAAAAATAAAAAAGTTTTTACAAAAACCAAAACCAGCCGACTGCAAAAAAAAAACACTACAACGTGAAAAATTACTTTAAGTCGGTGGCAAACAACTAAAATAGAAATCCAAAGACACCGATTTCCGAAATTAAAGTAATTTTTCACTTTGTAGTGTTTTTTTTTGGAAGTCCGTTGTTTTTTCGAGTCCGCGTATCACTGGTCAGTTTCCCTCACTCGTCAGTTTATTAAATTCACCAGTATCGTTGATTTTAGTCAGTCGCGTCAATTCGACAATTTCCAGTGTTCGCCTGATTCGTTGATTCGTCAGTTTAGTACACTCAACGAAAAATATATGTTTACGTTTAAGTAAACAAAAGTGGATCATGTAAGGAATACCTACCTAACCCAATTAAAATCAAACTTAAAGTTATATTTTTTAAATCACAATATAATAAAATTTTAAAAGTATAATTAACTTCTAACATCATAACTGTATCTGAAATGTAATAGGTAGACTTTAATACATATTTGTTTTTTATTTAGCTTCGTTGGTCTGGTGTTCGCAAACGTTAATGCTGTGCATGAGAGCCTGGGTTCGATTCTCAAGTCGAAAAAAGTTGTATTGGGTTTTTGCAGTAGACATTTTTCAGTAGCGACTCGGAATCTGGATTTGGGTCCGATTAAAGGCAATAGGCTCACCTGCAATTACATGGCACGTAAATATATCTAGTGAAATATGGGTGTACTCTTACTGCATCTCTGCCTAATCCTTTGAGTAAACAGGCGTGATGTTATGTTACGTAAAATGTACATAATTAAATTGGCAGACGGGTGTGCAGTTTTGTACCGACTGTACTTTGACTGACCAATTGAATAAAACTGACGAATCAACAAAACTGGCGAACACTGGAAACTGACGAGTTGAAGCAACTGTCTAATCCGCAAAACTGACCAATCAGCGTAACTGACTAATCAACGAAACTGGTGAATTAAATAAACTGACGAGTGAGGGAAACTGACCAGAGTGATACGCGGACTCGTTTTTTCCATTAGGAATTTCTTAATGTAACAGCCCAGAGTTGTGCCCTGCGCCTGATCTCTCTCCGGTCGTGTCCGATTGCCGTCCCATCGGACTATGAGAGTGAGGGAAGAGAGAGTGCACCTGCGTCTGCGCACACGCCTGCTCAATAATATCTCCCGCACCTAAGGCTGGTCTGGTCGCCGCTGATATTGGTCGCCATGACCGAAATTCGGTCTGGAAGAGAATTTTTATTCAGAGATCCAGTTAGATTTTTTACAGAACCTGTGTTACTGGGCATCTATCACGGCAGTAAAGAAAAGAGTGTAAACGATAGGCTTCGGTGGTACGTAACCCACGGTGAGTCAAACTCGCCGGTTTTCTTAATTGTGCCAAAACTAAGCAAGTTTTTTAGATAGGAGGTTAAGCTAAGATTTCCGGGGTCGATCAGTGGATGGGTGACCATCCATTACATATCAAGACTCCTCCCGTGCCTCGGAAAGCACGTTAAGTCGTTGATTCCGGCTGTCATTCGTGGATTTTTGACAGTCGTTACGGGTAGTTAGAAGCCCAAGAATCTGACAACCAGTCTTACCAAGAGGTGCATTACCCACGTGTAAATGGGTTGTGGAGGTCAGATAGGCAGTCGCTCCATGTGAAATACTGGTATTCAGCTGCATCCGGTTAGACTGGAAGCCGATCCCAATATAGTTGCAAAAAGGCAGGCAGATTAATATTGATTAAGGTATTTTTAGGGTTCCGTAGTCAACAAGGAACCCTTATAGTTTCGCCATGTCCGTCTGTCTGTCTGACCCCGGCTAGGCTCAGAGACTCTTAGTACTAAAAAGCTGTAATTTGGCATGGGTTTATAAAATTAATCACACCGACAAAGTGCTAAAATAAAATCTTGTAATAATTTTTTTTAGGGTTCTTCTCTTGAGGTACCTATGTAAAGTGAGGATGAAATTATTTTTTCTCATCTATCCTATAGCGCGGGGTATCATTGGATAGGGCGTTCAAAAATATTACGAGTCAGTGAAACCCATTTTTCGATTCACGGATCCGTTTGCATAATATTAAGCTTTAAAGTGCTAATTGTGCAATAATTGCTTTTTTTTCTTTCTTTCTAATTTTTGTTAGAGTCAACTGTCCCCGCCACCCCTACCAGCTAACTGGTCATTTTTGGATATGTGAAAAAAATCATGGCAGTAGTATTAACGAAATTAATAGAAAAACTATCTCAGCTAAGTAGACTTTACAAGTTAACGAGTAATAGTCGACCAACTTACATTTGCAGTTGGAGAATTGACAATGACGTATATCGATGTATGGGAGAACATGTTTTTCAACTACAATGTTAAGTTTGTTTTGGGGATAACTTCATCCCAACTAGGGCATGCCCGGTTGATGGCAATAGGCTCGCCCCCTATTACACGGAACTTAAACATAACTAGCGAAATGTGGGGTGTACCTACTATACATTCTGCTTACCGCTTCGAGGAAATACAATTTGCACGACTATAAAGTCGAATATAGTGAAACCTTATATAAAATATACACAATGTACCTATATTCTGGCAAATAAAGAATTCATTCATTCATTCATTCATTCAGGCGTGATGTTATATTTGTGTTCTGTTTTACCAGCTTCTGCCGGTGACTTCGTCCGCGTGAAATGTCATAGAAATAGATATAAGATTAATTTCTGCTGAAAGATATCCACTGCTGGACGTAGGCCTTCCCCAATACGGGAGAGTTGCCATAATTGCCACGCTTGGCAGGCGAGTTGGCAATCCCAGTATGGTGTTAAAATGCATAGAGAACGCTGCTGCCCATTCTCTAGTAAGTCCCTTAGTCGCCTTTTACGACACCCACGGGAAGAAATAGGGTGGTGCTATTCTTTACGCTTTACGTCCGGCACCGCACGGGACTATTGACACATTTGCAGGCTAATAAATATTATTATGATCGACAGATGCCTCATTGGTCTAATGGTGGACAAGCGCGACTCCTAAGCGTGGGATCCTGTGTTTGGTTCTCAGATCAGAGAAGTTCTGTAGGGTTTTCCATCAGGAATTTTTCAGTAGCAGCACGGAGTCTGAATTTGATCCCGAATAATGGCTAAAGGCTCGCTCTCTATTATGGCTCGTACAGACTGGCGCGATATCGTGGGCGCAACAGGCAGCGCGACACTTTCCATGTAGTTTTCATAGAAATTGTGCTACTAGTGTCGCGTTTCGCCTGTCTGCGGGGGCCTTTACATGGGACTTCTGATCGTCTAATACAGGCGTGATATTACGTTCAGTCGAAGTCATTTCGGTCAGTATGTGTGTGTAAAGATTGCATTAACGTAAGTACATAAAGTGCGCCAATTTACGGTTGAGTTCACATAAATTTCCAATAAACCGGGTTTTCTTTTACATTTAGTTAATAGAACGTATCCACTTCGTGCCAGATATTATTTACTTTTTTACTTACAGCTCGTTTGTTTGTGGCTAAGTTATAACAGCCGCACGGGTCAATCAGGTTAAGCTACACTTGCCAAGGTTGGACCATGGATGGGTGACCATCTTTACATAACAAAACACCTCCGTGCCTCGGAAAGCAAGTTAAGCCGTTGGTCTCGGCTGGCCATTGTAGATCATTGACAGTTGTTACGAGTCGTCAGAAACTCGAAAGTCTGACAACCAGTCTTACCAAGGAGTATCGTGTTACTCAGTAACTGGGTTGTGGAGGTCAGATAGGCAGTTGCTCCATGTAAAATACTGGTATTCAGCAGCAGCCGGCTGGAAGCCGACCCCAACATGGTAGGGAAAAGGTAGGCAGATGATGCTGAGGATGATTAACAGCTTGTTTCTGAACACCTAATGCTGTAATGTCTCATATTATTATACTGGTGACACAGACACCCTTTCCAAAGAATTATAAGCTGCACCCCGCGGTTTTACTCGCATAAGTCTCGAACCCGTGGGTATAATGGGATAAAAAGTATCCTATGTCGTAACCCAGGTCATGGTCTACCCATGTGTCAAATTTCATCTAAATCCGTTCAGCCATTTTAGCGTGAAAACGTAACAAACAAACAAACTCACTTTCCCATTTCATATGCTCTGCTTGTCGGCAGAAGTATGGTACTATGGGGTCTTACCGCGTGGGATTGTGTTACCCAGTAACTGGGTTGTGGAAGTCAGTACAGGCGCTAGCACATGAAGCACAATCTGTCAAATTTCTTTAATAGATTTTCAACTTTATTCCTACAGCATAAGGTTCGAGGTTGATTGGGAATTTTTTTACAGTATCGGGTAGCTTGACCTGCTGGCGTCTGTACAGTACTGCTATTCAGCTGCATTCGGTTAGACTGAAAGCCACACATAGTTGAGAAAAGGCAACCAGATTATGATGATGATTTAAATTTCCGTTGTGATTGGTTGGGAGACAAACAATAGCCAATCACATCACGACATGACACTAAACGTCATAATTATTACCATCATAATTATTCTCGCAGAGAATGACATGAGATTGTGCAACGGATATTTTATTTTAATTTATTGTGTTTATACTTAAGTCAGTTAGTTTTTCTTTCTTTTTAACCACTACTGGGAAGGTCTTGGCTTCCATCTCACCCCATGGGATCTCAGTGCCGAAACACAACAATGCTGTTAACATTGTTGTTATGGCGATAGACTTAGATGAGATGGTGGTACCAGCCAGGCGGACTTAGCACTAGCCCTACCACCAAAAAAATTTTGTCACCACTGGGAATAGAACCCGGGACCTCTGGGTCTGAGACAGGTGGGCCACAGAGGCGTTATTGAGTTTTTCCATCAGCAATTTCTCAGTTGCAGTTGCCCGGAGTCTGGATTTGTGCCCGGTTGATTGCCCCATAGTGCATTGGAATTAAAATTAAAAAAAAAAACATTTTTTTCAGGTATCACATAACCCAAATTTTAAAACATCTTTAAATTATTTAATGATAAACACAAAATCACACATATATAAGCACAAACGAATAATTACAATATAAATACAACATCAACACACAAATTAATAATCAAATTCAATCATAGCTTGTATGAATCAATTTAAAACATAATTGGCGAACTGTGGGTGTGCTGGTCGTATACTTCTGCCTAACTCTTCGGGGAATAGAGGCGTTATGATATGTTATGTTGTGATAATTGTATTGTCGAACTACAAGTGTGTTCAAACCTTCTCCAATCGGCTAACGGGAAGTGCGTAAACATTCACAAAATTTATCTAGACTGGTGTAAGTAACAGTACAAATTTATAAAATCCATTTCAAATTCCATCAGAATTTTTCAGACACAAGACACATTTCAGCTTTGTGTCTGGGATGACAATGCATCTGTGATGTGTGTGGTGTGTCAGATGTCCCCAGGACTAGGTAAAAGACTGTGCAGTCTCAACCATCCGAGAGATTAAAAGAAAATTGAGGCGTTACCCCGGCCTATGTCCAGCACTGGGCTACTTTATGCCCATAAACCGGACACCGTAAGTGACGTAAGGTGATGTCAAAATTGGAAAAGCCCTACGCATTGGCAAATAAGTAATGAATGGTTCTGAACGTAAGCTACGCGTAATTTGTAAATACACGGGCGTGTGCTGTGTGCGTGCCTGTTGACGCGTTTTTACTTATTTTGTGTGGATATGATTGTGTGGAGCTTAGAAGGTGGTGTGTGATAGTGGTATGTTTTCTTAATTTTAGGGATTGTAAAAATACCACCACTATTTTCTTTTTCTATTGCTGTGTTCCAGGTGAAAATGCAGGAGATATTTATATGTATTATATTTTAAACTTTGTCTAAGTATGACGGTTCTCTGTAGGCAAACTTCCTGGAGTGGCAGGTTTCCTATAGGTAGGAAACATGAAGAAAACGGAGTGAATGGGACTACAGCGAGACATATGTACAAACCTGGTAAATCTATGACCGGTGAAAACACTTTGGAAGTCAGGCATGACAAAATACTGTTTTTTTATTTTAAATGTAAAATAATAATGAAGAATTAAAGTATCGTTTTTTATCCTTAGGTTGCTTATATTTTTGTTTAAGAAAAAATGTTATAGTAAAATACACAAAATAAGATCCACATTGTAAACTAACCATGAATATTATATTTACTATGCTATATTTATCTTTAAAAAAAAATGTCCATTCTACAAAAATGTGACTCCACTATTCAAAAACGCCAATAGCCGCGTGCCCGCTCACAATACCTCCCCGTATGTATCCGCAACGTTACAGCAGGTATTACGTGAGTGCCTCGTCAGTGAAAGCCGAGCCGCGACGCGAGGCAGTTGCTGTGCGTTCAACAAAAAAAAAATGATATAGTTTCATAAAAATCATATCTTGAGTCCCCGTTCCCGAACGTCGCGGTGCTTCGATTTATTTAGGTATGTATGTTTTCTTATTTTTTCGGGATAATGGTGAACGTTTTATTTAATAGTGTAATTTTAATAATGCTTCAGGTGTTTTTGTAAGAAACGATTTTTTTTAAATTAACGTTTTGTATGTTTTCAAAAATGAAGAAAATATGATTTTGTATGTAGGGTTGTGTAATTCTAAAACAGTAAGTAATAAAATAAGTGTAATTATGAAAGAAAATTATTTTTCAATTCTCGACCTATCTCTGACTGTTATTGTTAATTCCTCGTGTTAAAATGATAAAGTGAATTGAACCAAGACTATTTTTTATAAATATTTTTTTTACGAATTCTGTAATTTATCTATGTCAGCTGTACTTAGCTAAGCTAGCACTGCTGCTGATAATCTTCTAAGTATATTTTTATCCGAATCAATAATAATATTATTTTCATGAATACCGGGCAAAGAAAACTGTCTTTTAATAAATTTCTCGTAAGATATGATATGATTTATTTATTTGTATAAAAATGGTAAATATATACATACAAGAGCATGCAAGAGGATAATAAATTACAATAAAGTCCAATCATAATATTGTATTTTCATACGGCTTCATTCTTGTACTCCATAACCCTATTCGCGGAATTTATGAACCGAAACCGATTTACCAAAGTCAAAGTCAAAGTCAAACCATTTATTTCAAATAGGCACATAAGAGGCACTTTTGAACGTCAAAATTTACAAAAAAATAGAATTGATTCTAGTTGCCCCTTCCAAAAGGTAGTTTCGTATGGAGAAGAATGGGCAAGAAACTCCACCGGTACTCTTTTAAAAATGTTTTACAATATTTTGTTTGATTACATTAATTATATGATTATATGTGAAGACGATGCACCTAGAATAAAATTACTATACCATAATAGGTAAAACGAATTAAAAACTAAGCAATGAAAAATAACTTAATTATTAGATAGATACGTGGTCTTCACATATTTACAAACATCATACAAGTATGTTTTTCTAAAAAAATAAAAAAATAAGTCAGTGTGTGAGTATAGGTTATCACAGAATGTAAAATCAATATCATAAAAATAACAGATTTTACCATAAAAATAGCAACCAGTTTGATTTTGTCTAGAACAACTACTACCTGTTTCGATATTGGCGTACAAAAATGTTAGTCACATTAATTATAAGAAGAGATTTACCAAACTGCTATGTCAGACTTACAACTATATTATAATATAAAATTAATGTCAGACAAGTTTTTCGACTAAAAAGTCAGACGCACTCTATCAACTGACGGTTGAACGCATTGATATTTAGCTCTTTCCAACGTTTAGGTAGCCTGTTAAATGTAGTTGGAGCCATGCAGATGAAATTTTTGCGCATGAGTGCAGTTTTAGCAGCATATAGGCGCATTAAGCTCGTCTATTAAGTACGTGGGACAGCGTCCTGTAAGGGTGGATATAATTTGGGATTCGCTTTAACAAACATTACAGTTTCGAGGATATACAGACAATGTACAGTTAATATCTCGTATCTTATAAAATACGGTTTACAAGTATCAACAGTCCTTAGCGTACATACCAATGTATGTACAAGCTAGCTAGAATAGTGTGATATTCTCTATAACATCCACGTTTCCCAGGCTCCACGAAAGTAATCCACCCAATCACAGTACCTCCGTTTCCCAGGCTCCACGAAAGTAATCCACCCAATCACAGTACCTCCGTTTCCCAGGCTCCACGAAAGTAATCCACCCAATCACAGTACCTCCGTTTCCCAGGCTCCACGAAAGTAATCCACCCAATCACAGTACCTCCGTTTCCCAGGCTCCACGAAAGTAATCCACCCAATCACAGTACCTCCGTTTCCCAGGCTCCACGAAAGTAATCCACCCAATCACAGTACCTCCGTTTCCCAGGCTTCACGAAAGTAATCCACCCAATCACAGTACCTCCGTTTCCCAGGCTCCACGAAAGTAATCCACCCAATCACAGTACCTCCGTTTCCCAGGCTCCACGAAAGTAATCCACCCAATCACAGTACCTCCGTTTCCCAGGCTCCACGAAAGTAATCCACCCAATCACAGTACCTCCGTTTCCCAGGCTCCACGAAAGTAATCCACCCAATCACAGTACCTCCGTTTCCCAGGCTCCACGAAAGTAATCCACCCAATCACAGTACCTCCGCACCTGTCAATATTTCACAACAAGTTTGGTTTCACATTGGTCTAGTGGTCGCGATCGCTACTGCTGAGCATGTGGTCCTGGGTTCAATTCCCAGGTCGTGCAAAGTGTTATTGGGTTTTTCCATCTGGAATTTATTAGTAGCAGCCCGGAGTCTGTATTTGTGCCCGGTTGATGGCAATAGGCTCGCCTCCTCTTACATGGGACTTAAAGATAACTGGCGAATTGTGGGTGTATCATAGGTACCTACATCTCTGCCTAACCCTTCGAGGAATACGTAGTGCAGCCATGCAGAGCGCTGTCTTTGGCACTCATAGCTATGTAACAGGCTCTTTCTAAAGCTCGATGTGTCGTATCAACGCTCATGTGCGGTACTGCAATAACTCCTAAATACTTCTAATGCAAGTCTGCTTACCAACTTGCGAAAGTTGTCATCTGCAACCAACTTGCGAAAGTTGTCATCTGCAACCAACTTGCGAAAGTTGTCATCTGCAACCAACTTGCGAAAGTTGTCATCTGCAACCAACTTGCGAAAGTTGTCATCTGCAACCAACTTGCGAAAGCTGTCATCTGCAACCAACTTGCGAAAGTTGTCATCTGCAACCAACTTGCGAAAGTTGTCATCTGCAACCGACTTGCGCTATGAAAACATTTACTGCAATAGTCATTTGGTCATTTCGCTGCAATCAATCAATCAATCAGCCTGCCTTTTCCCAACTATGTTGGGGTCGGCTTCCATTCTAACAGAATGCAGCTGAACACCAGTATTTTACATGGAGCGACTGCCTATCTGATCTCCATTACCCAGTTACTGGGTAACACGATATACCTTGGTAAGACTGGTTTCCAGACTTTCGAGTTTCTGACGACCCGTAACCACTGTCAAAGACCTACGAATGACAGCCGGGACCAACGGCTTAACGTGCTTTCCGAGGCAGGTATCGATATGTAATAGATGGTCGCCCATCCACGATCCGACCGCGCCAAGTGTAGCCTAACGTGTCCATCATTCATTTTGCTTCAAGTTTTACCTACTATAATAAAATCAACTTGCCATAGTCAGCTTGCGTATGACAATAAATTAGGGTCTTGTAAATATACAAGGTTAAATTAAATTAGTAACGGAAACTCCACAGACATACGGTTTTGTTTTATCATCTTTAGTGGTAGTGCGTACGTCTGTGGAGTTACGCTAGCTAGTTTAATTTGACCCTGTATTGTTGTTAGATCTTGGGTAAGTTCTGCTATTCAAAGCTTGCCTAAGTTTTCTCGTAAAATCTGCCAATATGCGAGTCATAGCCATGTGAAATAGTATGCTAATAAGTTCTAAAAACCTCATTTTGAATATATGAATGAAGCAATGTATAATACATTGCTTCAAAAAGATTTTTATTTTATATAAGACTATTAAAACTATTTCAGTATATTTGAATACCGTCACTGTCTGAGAATTTCTTAATGGAGAAACCCATTATCACTTTCCCCGACCTGGGAATCCTGGGATACGAACCCAAGACCTCGTGCTCACAGCAACAGCGCCTGCGACCACTAGACCATCTATCCATGGATTAAACCTATTGCAGTTCACTGCTATACATAGGCTTACCATAATGTTATGTTATCTATAGACTACTTGGTAAGAAGCAATGGTTTATTTATCAATGACATGTAGGCACCTCTTGTAAAATACAACAAAGCATTTCGACCAATTAGGAAACCAGCACAATATGAATATATAATTGTGCAAAACGAACTATCTATTGATGTTGGTTCATACCAAGTTATAAATAAATACAATTATTGCCTCTATTGTTACAGACATAATATTTTGGAAGCGACTTCGGTTAAAATGGACGAAAAATTTATGTCAACGAAGATGGACGACTATCAGTAAGTTAAACATTTTATTACCTGTTTATATTAAGGACGACTAAGGTTTTGAAAATCAAGTGGAGTTGAGCAGGACAGCTTGCGAGGCGCACAGTGATGACAGGCAGTGGATGAGTGGCGTCCGAGGACTGGAAGACGAAGTGTCGGTCGTACGGCAGCGTGAGGACGGACGACATTGTTACCACCGCGGGTAGAACCTGGATGAGGTTGGCACAGGAGCGTGGGGATGGCATAAGAAAGAAGAAGCCTATGCCCAGCTGTGGGGGAAGTAGGGCTGCGGATGATGTAGCCGATGAAGACGACTAAAGTTAGCGTCAATGATACGATCGGATTTTAGATTAGCCGGTTAAATTAAACGATTACTCATCATATTCTGCGTAGGCTTTTCCGAACTATGTTGGGGTCGATTTCCAGTCTAACCGGATGCAGTTGAATACCAGTATGTTACATGGAGCGACCACAACCCAGTTAAGGTAAACTGAAGGAACCGTGAAACGAACGTCGGCCCGTCGCCGTGACGTGAAACGTATGTAGATACTAAACATTCCGATCATTTCGTTTTTAGGGTTCCGTACTCAACAAGGAACCCTTATAGTTTCGCCATGTCGGTCTGCCTGTCTGTCTCTGTCCGTCCGCCCGTCTGTCCCCGGCTTAGCTCCGAGACGCTTAGTCCTAGAAAGCTGTAATTTGGCATGGGTATACATATTAATCACGCCGAGAAATTCGTAAAATAAAACCATGAAAAACAATGTTTTTAGGGTACCTCCCTTGTACATAAAATGGGGATGATATTATTGTTTCTCATCTATTCCATGGCGTGGGGTATCGCTGGATAGGCGGTTCTAAAATATTGTAGGTCTGTGAAAACCATTTTTCAATTCAGGGATCCGTTTGCGTAATATTAAGCTTTAAAGTGCAATATGTGAAAAAATTCATGGCAGTAGTATACGAGAACGAAATTAACTAGTAATAGTCGACCAACTTAATTTGCAGTTGGAGAATTGACCGTAACGAATATCGAGGTATGGGAGAGCATGTTTTTCAACGACAATGTTAAGTTTGTTTTTGAGATAAATTCATCCCAACTACGGAACCCTTCATTGTGCGTGGCCCGACTCGCACCGGTTTTTTTTTATTATGTTCTTATGTAAGATTTTGCTTAAACTTGAGCCCATCAATCTTCTTTCGTTCTTTTTCGTGGGGGTAGTGACCAACCTGGTGTCAGTGTTTTTATGACACCCATGGGCCTCTGACTTGACTTCACATGCCGTCGAGAAATATCTCTCAGCCTATCAATCAAAACTGTCCACGTCCATGGTCTAAAAGACAAACGTAGGTACTAATAAATTACAGATCTAGCAATTATTCAGGAGGAAAGTTTTAGTTAAGCTGAAACTCAAAACTGTATGTAGGTAGAGTGTATGATATAGTGAATAATTAACTTATCTGTGTAACAATAATCATAATTATATAGAAACGTCCATTTTCAGAAAATAGTGAAAAAATAACAGTTTTATAAAAAAAAACGTCAGCACCATTGTACCTACACTAAAGTGATTTGTAAATGATTACTCAGGATTATTGTCTATTAATAACAATAATTTGAAGGATTCAATAATAAAACGTCAGTACCATTGTACCTACACTAAAGTGATTTGTAAATGATTACTCAGGATTATTGTCTATTAATAACAATAATTTGAAGGATGCAATAAAAAAACGTCAGTACCATTGTACCTACACTAAAGTGATTTGTAAATGATTACTCAGGATTATTGTCTATTAATAACAATAATTTGAAGGATGCAATAAAAAAACGTCAGTACCATTGTACCTACACTAAAGTGATTTGTAAATGATTACTCAGGATTATTGTCTATTAATAACAATAATTTGAAGGATGCAATAAAAAAACGTCAGCACCATTGTACCTACACTAAAGTGATTTGTAAATGATTACTCAGGATTATTGTCTATTAATAACAATAATTTGAAGGATTCAATAAAAAAACGTCAGTACCATTGTACCTACACTAAAGTGATTTGTAAATGATTACTCAGGATTATTGTCTATTAATAACAATAATTTGAAGGATTCAATAATAAAACGTCAGTACCATTGTACCTACACTAAAGTGATTTGTAAATGATTACTCAGGATTATTGTCTATTAATAACAATAATTTGAAGGATGCAATAAAAAAACGTCAGTACCATTGTACCTACACTAAAGTGATTTGTAAATGATTACTCAGGATTATTGTCTATTAATAACAATAATTTGAAGGATGCAATAAAAAAACGTCAGCACCATTGTACCTACACTAAAGTGATTTGTAAATGATTACTCAGGATTATTGTCTATTAATAACAATAATTTGAAGGATTCAATAAAAAAACGTCAGTACCATTGTACCTACACTAAAGTGATTTGTAAATGATTACTCAGGATTATTGTCTATTAATAACAATAATTTGAAGGATGCAATAAAAAAACGTCAGTACCATTGTACCTACACTAAAGTGATTTGTAAATGATTACTCAGGATTATTGTCTATTAATAACAATAATTTGAAGGATGCAATAAAAAAACGTCAGTACCATTGTACCTACACTAAAGTGATTTGTAAATGATTACTCAGGATTATTGTCTATTAATAACAATAATTTGAAGGATGCAATAAAAAAACGTCAGCACCATTGTACCTACACTAAAGTGATTTGTAAATGATTACTCAGGATTATTGTCTATTAATAACAATAATTTGAAGGATTCAATAAAAAAACGTCAGTACCATTGTACCTACACTAAAGTGATTTGTAAATGATTACTCAGGATTATTGTCTATTAATAACAATAATTTGAAGGATTCAATAATAAAACGTCAGTACCATTGTACCTACACTAAAGTGATTTGTAAATGATTACTCAGGATTATTGTCTATTAATAACAATAATTTGAAGGATGCAATAAAAAAAACGTCAGTACCATTGTACCTACACTAAAGTGATTTGTAAATGATTACTCAGGATTATTGTCTATTAATAACAATAATTTGAAGGATTCAATAAAAAAACAATAACTATTAATTAATGTTTATTTTTTATTTTTACCAACATTTTTTATAATCACTTATAGGTGATTTTTTGGTGTTACTTTCTCCGAGCTCCCATAAATCGCGACAGAGGCCTTCTTTATCATGTACAGGATGATTGAACTTGTATCTACACTTGCTGTAAGTAAGAACACAATTTTTCGCGTCAACAATATTTATTTCTTTTCCTGTTCTTAGGGTCGGCCACTTTGACGCAAGTTTTTTGCTTTTCCCAGACTCTGGTTTTGCTTTTTTATTTCTGTGTAGAATTATTTTTTCCTCATTTTCGCCGATATAATTATCAGAATCTGATACATTCTGAGCTTCAACGCCTTTTGGGTGGTAAGACGATTCCGAATCTACGTACAGAGACCAATCTGTGTCAGATATATAAATATCTTGATAAAGTTGATCCATATTGATGTACTAGGAAGTGGTGATCGCCTAGAAGTTCATAATCGTTGCCGAGAATAAGCTGAAGTGGTAATTTGCGAATCATCAACTACGTTGGTCGGTGATGTACTTGTGGATTTAGGCCTTGACGCAACGAAGGAGTAACATCTGCGTCGTCGGTTAACTCATTTCCGCAGTGGAGGTAGCAACGTCGGCTTCTTTTATGGGAGCATTGGCAGGTACGGTAGACTTGGAGACAGGCACCGTGGGAGTGACTTCGTCAGTTCGTCAGTTTCGGATGATTTCTGCATTTGGTGATGAAGCCCCATCCAAAACCACAATTTATCGCTGGTTTGCTGAATTTCAACGTGGACGTGTCAAGCTCAGTGATGATCCCCGTCAAGGTCGTCCAAAAACTGCAGTCACCCAAGAAAACGTTGATGCTGTGCGTAAGCTGATTGAGGAAGATCGACATCTGACATACCGCGAAATTCAGGCAACTTTAGACATTGGCATGAGTCAAATACAAATAGTCTTGCATGAACAATTAGGTGTAAAAAAGTTGTTTTCCCGATGGATACCGCATTCGCTCTGTGAAGAGCACAAAGCGGCTCGCGTTACTTGGTGCGTCAGAACTCTCGAAAGATTCAACGCAGGATCCTCAAATGCTGTATACAACATTGTATCAGGTGACGAATCCTGGATATACGCGTACGAACCCGAAACAAAAAACCAGTCACGAGTTTGGGTGTTCGAAAATGAGTTAAAGCCAACAAAAATTGTTCGTTCACGGAGTGTTGCAAAAAAAATGGTGGCCACGTTTGTCTCCAAAACCGGCCATGTTACGACTATTCCTCTTGAGGGACAAAGAACGGTTAATGCAGAATGGTATGCTAGCATTTGTTTGCCACAGGTCGTTTCTGAACTCCGTAAAGAGAACTGCAACCGCCGCATCATCCTCCATCACGACAATGCGAGTTCTCACACCGCGCACAGAACAAAAGAGTTTTTAGAGCAAGAAAACATAGAATTATTAGACCATCCGCCGTACAGCCCCGACCTAAGCCCTAATGATTTCTATACTTTCCCTAAAATAAAGAATAAATTGCGTGGACAGAGATTTTCATCACCTGAAGAAGCTGTGGACGCCTACAAAACGGCCATTTTGGAGACCCCAACTTCCGAATGGAATGGTTGCTTCAATGATTGGTTCCATCGTATGGAAAATGTGTCAAATTTCGCGGAGAATACTTCGAAAAGCAATAAATACATTTTTAAATAGTAATGTTGTGTCACTTCCTTGATTCCCGAAATTTTCAGTGCCGCCCTCGTATCAAAGGCAGGGACATAGGTACCAAGGTAGTGAAGGCAGCGACTTGTAGATCATCGGCGGCGTCGACGGCTTTTATAGCAGTATCGGCGGCAGAATTGATAGACGGGGACACAGGCACCGTGGCAGTGAATTCGTCGGCGCAAAAAATTGTATTGTTTGATACCGTGACTTGCATAAACAAGTGTAATCCGCTAAATGAGTTACAAACCGCCATCGTCGTCGGTATCCTTCGTCATACTTCGGCGGCAGTCGGTCGGTGTCCGCGTCGTGTCGAGCGCTTGTATCCTTTGGAGCTGCTGTGCCGCCCGGCCCGTGCATTACAACAAAATGCGCACCAAAAATGAGACGACGAATACCCGTAATCAAGAAAACTTATAATTAATCACACTAATAATAGGTTGGGGAAAAAGTTTCTTCGCATTTTTTAAGAAAATTCAAAACATTTTTTAATATAGTTAATTTACATTTAACTAAAGTATGTAGGTACCATTTTGTTCGATAACTTTTTGCCATTTTGTAGGTAGGGACATGATCCCATTGCTATAGAAATATTGGGACTTCTGATCAAAATACCGCGACAAGTGGTTTTGGCAGTCCTCTGGTGATGTTAACCTGACACTGCCTAAAGAATTCTGAAGAGACCGAAACAGGTGGAAATCTGAAGGTGCAAGGTCAGGAATATACGGCGGATGCATTAACACCTCCCAGCCAAACTCTCTTAATTTTTGCTGAGTGGCTAAAGATGTGTGAGGTCTAGCGTTATCATGATGAAAAACCACACCCCTTCTGTTGATTAATTCCGGCCGCTTTCTCTCAACTTCTTGCTTTAATCTCATCAGTTGTTCGCAGTAGAGTTCAGAATCGATGGTCCTGCCTGGTGTTAACAACTCATAATGAATAATGCCCTTCCAATCCCACCACACACACACAGCATCACCTTGTTGCGAGTTAACCCGGGTTTCGCCACAGTCTGTGAAGCCTGACCGGCCTTTGACCACGACCTTTTTCGCACGTTCTTGTCGTACGTGATCGACTTTTCATCAGCTTCTTCAAAAATGGTTCGGTTTCATTACGTCGTAATAAAGAATCACAAATGAGTACACGGTTCATTAGGTTTCTTTCAGTGAGCTCGTGAGGTACCCAAATATCGAGCTTTTTTGTGTACCCAGTTTTATTCAAATGTGCCAAAACTGTTTTGTGGTTAATTCCCAGTTCTTCAGCTACGTCGTAACTACTGATATGCCGATCTTGCTCCACTTTTTCAAAAATGGCATCTATTTTATCCGTAATAGGGCGACCAGAGCGACGTGCATCTTTGACGTCAAAATTTCCGGATCGAAAACGCTTAAACCAAATTTGTGCTACTCTCACAGACACTGCACTAGGTCCATAAACATCGCAATTTTTTTTCGCGGCTTGCGTTGCATTTTTACCTTTTGAAAATCACACATTTTCCTAATTTGAATTTGGAATTATGTTCTTTAAAATTTAAACTTTCAATGATACCAAAACCAGCCAGATACAAATAGTATAGCCAAAGAGATTTTATTACAAGTTCATACATACTATAATGCGAAAAGACTTTTTCCCCAACCTAATATTATAAAGGCGAAAGTATGTGAGTTTGTGTGTGTGTGTGTATGTTTGTTACTTCTTCACGCTCAAACGGCTCGACCAATTTTGATAAAATTTTGTATGGAGGTAGCTGACACCCTGGAATAAGACATAGGCTACTTTTTATCCCGATATTCCCACGGGATCGAGACTTACGCGGGTGAAACCGCTGGCCGCAGCTAGTAAACTATAAAATAAACGTTAGTGATTTAAAAACTCAATTAAAAACCTTTAGCAACCACTGTTAATGTAGTACTATTGTTATTAAATCACTTAAACATCAATTTTCTACATTTTATTATTAGGTAATGGTCTTAAAGCACTTATCGTTTTTGTTCCTTTCCCTCACTGAGTGGCCAGCTGTGTAAATGTCACTTAAACTGTTTGTTCATCGTACTCTTTAAGACTATTATCACTTAATACAATTGAGAAGCGAATATTATTGAATGCCAAAAATCGTAAATATCCTTAGATTTTTCGAGTATCGCGATACACACAAGCAAAATAAAATACTTGCGTGCTTTGTTATTTTTACGATGGTAAATAACTGTAATTAACTTTTATGAGTATGTGTCACTTAATACAAACGTACACTCACAATTTAGGCTGAAAGAAACGGAATTATGTTATTTTTACAAGAGCACACGGTAGAGCATGCTCATTTAGTACATTTGGCATTTAAATGTAAAAAAATCTAAAAATTTCACTTAGCACGTTTGTCTTTTAGATCATCGACGTATCCGGTCAGATTGTCAGACTGAGGAAGACAGATTCGTCTGTTTAGTATTAGGAACAAGTATTGATCACCACGCTTGCTGAATACGGTTTCGCGATTTAGAATCTTAAACAAAGTTTACCTTCTTTCCATGTAAACAAAATCCCATCTTAATTCTAGAAAACACATAGAAATGCTGAACGGAAATGACTTAAACACCCTCAACTTGAACTACGAAAGTAACCACGTGAACCTGGAACAACCTGACATGTCCTCCGAAGCCATCGCTGACTTCTACGAGGACTCGGTGGTCATGGTCACTGGAGGAACAGGGTTCGTTGGCAAGGCTCTGTTGGAGAAGCTCCTGAGGAGCTGTCCTGGGATCAAGACGATCTATGTGCTGATGAGACCCAAGAGAGGTCTGACTGTGGAGCAAAGGTATAAGGAACTGCTTAAGAATCAGGTTGGTGTGATACTTTTTTTTCTTTTTTGAGAAGGGGCGAATGCTGATAACTTAAACATACGTAATGTTTAATTTATCATCATTCTCCGCTTCTGTAATTATTTGTGGCAAACGCAACATGTTTTTTCTTCCAGACATCTATCAGTCGTCATCTCAGTAGTCACCCCCTTTCTAGCCATTTCATGTTTCACACTGTCCATCCATCGTTACTTTGGTCTTCTATTCTTATAGCCATCCACCTACTTCTAATCCGTTATCACAGTCTTCCTGTCCTATCCTTCCTTGACATAAGGTCATATTTCCCACAATTCATCCATCTTTTCATTGATCTGCTGCCTTTTTTCTTATGCGGGCTGCAGCTGCTAGAGATATTCTTGATTGAAAAATCCAATAACACTTAGCCCTACTTGGGAATTACCAGGAGCCCATTCTCAGCAGTTGTGCTTGCGACAACAACCAACGAGGCACTCAGAGAAATACTCCATTCAAACAAAGACATCCAACGCTCTCTCTGTCTAGGTGTTTGATCGCATCAGAGCCCGCTGGCCCGAACGTCTCGGCAAGCTGTACCCAATCACTGGCGACGTCTCTGCCCCCAACCTCGGAGTGAACCCTGAACAACGAGAACTGTTGTGGAAGGTGACCACCCTGTTCCACTCCGCTGCTACTGTGAGGTTCACGGAGCCGCTGCATGCTGCCACCACCTTGAACGTTCAGGGAACTGCCTCGCTGCTGAAGTTGGCTGAGGATATGCATAAGCTGAAGGTACAAAATATTTCTAAGTCTCAGCTTAACCGTCAGTTTCGTCATATTTGAACCAAACTATAGTGGCTGTTGCGTCTTCAAAGTAGACCACTTATGACAACCAGAACCGGTAACAAGCTGAATGGTTAGTCATTTCGATCAAATGTTTACAATATCGTTGAGACTTTGTCATAATGCCTAAAAAAATATGATTGCGAGAACAATGTACAATCAGGAAACTTGATTGTTCACCAGATTGACACATCTTGACAGTCTAATCAACCCCAACTAACGGCGCCCAACCACGAACATGACGCATGATTAGCATAATTTAAGTAGCCCAACTGTTTAAAATGTCAACTCAGTTGTATTGCATCTCTATCTCCCCACCAGGCCCTGGTGCACGTATCGACTGCCTACAGTAACGCGCCGCGCTCCGTCATCGAAGAGCGAGTGTACCCACCTCCCTACGACCCGGACAGCATCGTCAGGTGCACCAAGATGTTACCGCCGGAGACTGTGGAGGTCATCTCTGAGACTTTACAGGTTGGTACAAAAGAGTAGGGTTTCTGAGAAGTGGAAAAGAATACGGTCATTCAAGGGAAAGTACTACCTTAAATATTGAAGAAACATTCCTTAATTTTTATTTAATAAGTAGGTATAACGGTGTTCAAACATTTTTGAAACTTACATTCTTCAGCAGGGTATCGAACCGATGCAAATGCCTAAATTAACGGCTAATGGCCAATAACAAATTCTATATTATCCCTTTCCACACTGTTTATCAAATACAACTTAAAATAGCATCATGCCTGTTTTCACCGAAGGAATATATATTACACACATAACATATAACATCACGCCTCTAATCCCCGAAGGGTTAGGCAGAGGTGTACCTATAGTACACTCACATTTCGCTAATTATGTTTAAGTCCCATGTACTAGGGGGCGAGCCTATTGCCATCAACCGGGCACAAATCCATACTCCTGGCAGCTACTAGGAAATTCCTACTGGAAAATCCCAATAACACTTTGCCTGACCTGGGAATCTGTCATGCTCAGCGCTTGCAACCACTAGACCGACGAGGCAGTCAATGGGGGATATATATTATAATAGTACTCCCACAGTTCGCAGTACAATTTTAATTAGTTCTTGAGTCACATTTGAAAAGACTCCACGAGCGGCGATACTGAATGTGCTGCAAATTAAAATAATTATTTTAGTTAACCATTTACAAGTCACTTTAGAATTGTCTGCTTTTAGATAAGCTATAATAAATAAAGTAATATTCATCCTTTTCTTCCAGGGCGAGCATCCGAACCCCTACACGCTGACGAAGGCGCTGGCCGAGTCCATCGTGTACAGCCACATCAACCTCCCGGTTTGCATCGTCAGACCTTCTATAGGTAAGTTATAGTATTAGTTTACCATAAAATAGTAAAAAGTTACGTGCAGGAAAAAGGAAGAACACCAAAAAAAATTGCAACGAAGTGACTCATTTCAAACAAATCAAATCGATCTAGTAATCAATCTCATAGAAATTTCATTAAAAACTTAAATTGTCTGTGGATCACAATTATTGTTACTTCTATACAAGTCCACCAGATGTATGAACGTAGGTGAAGCAAAAGGACTATAAAAGGAGCGTAGCAGGTGGCGTTCTATAGTTTCTGCCTACCCCCAAGGGAAGAAGGCGTGAGTTTATGTATGTATGTCTATACAAGTCGTATGAAATCGCTTTAACAAATAATGTTCATGTAGTTGTAGCATTTCAATCTGCTAAACAATTTATTTCGCTGACTGTACATTCTATTATATACTGTTTTTTTATTGTTTTTAACCACCTACCGAAATGGATCTATTTTTAGTTAAACGGTAGGTGGTTAATTTTTCTTTTATTTTAGTAATACTTTCCGTCTTAGACTACCAAAACGGATATTTACCAAAAATATAACCAACCCAACATAACTTATTTGTAAATCGGGACCAATTTATTTTATTTAGAGGTATACAACAGAAGTTTTGGGGAGCGTTTAAATGGTAGTCCTTCAAAAAAAACGTTAAGTATGGATATAAATCCGATATACCAAAAGTTAGGAGGGATGCCCTATTTTTATTCCCCCCAACTTTCTGAGAACTTTCACAGTCCCTAGTAATTATCATCAATGTGTAAAGTTTCCCACAAGGCGCCTCTTGCCATAGTTCTCATGACATTCATCAAATAGTCATAAGCGATCGATTGTGCTTATGATTGGCTCGCAGGCAACCAATGTTTTTTCAATCAATATTTTATTTGTTGGGCAGTTCTGTTGGTCGTATTTGCAAGGTTCTGTTCGAACTTGAAGTAAAATAGTATCTGGCCGTTAATGCGGCACGTCGAGTTGTGTACAGGGTGAGATTATATTAGCTAGCGAAACTTCGCGGAAGTGAAGGCTATCGATATACATATAAACACGAAGAAAAACCGGCCAAGTGCGTGTCGGACTACGCACAATGAAGGGTTCCGTAGTTGGGATGATATTTATCCCAAAAACAAACTTAACATTGTAGTTGAAAAACATGGTCTCCCATACATCGATATACGCCACGGTCAATTTTCTAACTGAAAATGTAAGTTTGTAATTGCAAAAAAATATGTTTTTAAGTGATTAAACTACAAAAGATTTTGAGACTTTTTCCTTTACTTGTGCTGCGAGACCTTGTTTCTTGCCAAATTTCATTTAGGAAGTACGTTATAGGTTTTGATTTGTTTGAGAGTTGTCGCATAAATTGCCATATTTTTTCATTCTGAAACATTTCTCCGACAATCGTTTCGCCGTTTAACGGTTCGCCGACAGAACGATTCACTATTAATTTTTTCACCGATAGAACGTTTCAATGACGAGCGATTCGTCGACAGAACGATTCACTTTTAATTTTTTCATCGATATAACCTTTCACCAGCGAACGATTCATCGACAAAACTGTTCGTCTGCCCCTGAGTCCCGTACGGTATATCGAATTACCCTTGAACGATATAACTGTCTACAGAAAGCATGGTTCACCGACGAACGGTAATACGAGAAAGCTATGTTTTGGTAACTGAATTTACCAACAATAGAGGGGACCTGGCGCCGGGAATGGTCACTGTTCTAACCTAACCTAACCCAAATGATTCAATTCTATAAAATATAGCTTAGTTTTCTCGTATTACCGTTCGTCGGTGAACCATGCTTTCTGTAGACAGTTATATCGTTCAAGGGTAATTCGATATACCGTACGGGACTCAGGGGCAGACGAACAATTTTGTCGATGAATCGTTCGCTGGTGAAAGGTTATATCGATGAAAAAATGAAAAGTGAATCGTTCTGTCGACGAATCGCTCGTCATTGAAACGTTCTATCGGTGAAAAAATTAATAGTGAATCGTTCTGTCGGCGAACCGTTAAACGGCAAAACGATTGTCGGAGAAATGTTTCAGACTGTATTTTTTTATTGCGTTGACTTGGAAGCTTGATTTTTTTAGAGCTTCAAGGGACTATAGACCTACGTATTTGATATTAATTTCAACGTGATACCTCTACGCGTTCCTAGACAGACGGACGGACAACGAAGTGATCCTATAAGGGTTCCGTTTTTTTCCTTTTCAAGTACGGAACCCTAAAAATAAGAATAAAACAGACTTGATGTTTTTGTTTTGTGTCAACGACCGCTATTAGTGGTGTTACTGGAAGTGTAAGTTGAGAAAATCTGAATAAATACCGTTACACTGAATATGAACTTAATGTAGGTACCGTATTATTATACTCAGAAATAAATTCTATTATTTAAAGTGTCTTTATCATATCTCGGGACCCTGGGGTCCCAGACCTTTAAAAGGCGTACGAGGGGCCGAAGCCAACTCGCAGAGGCCCCTTAGACATTTATAGATAAATATGGCACCAACCAACGATCACACTTGTTCGCACTATGCAAGTGCACCCAAGGACGACCATCGGTTGGTGCAGGATATTAAACAAAGATACTGGATTATGGGTTTGGGTGGCTAAAGTGAACTGGTTATCTAGTACTATGGAATGACTATGGCCCCATTTTTAAGTTGTAGGTGAAAAAAAAAGTTGACTCGCAAAGTTTCAGAAAGCATTCAAAGCTTTGTTTTAGTCTTAAAGTTCGATATGTCATACTACGAGGGATGCGCCAAGGCAGCCCGCGAAATTGAAATTTTATGACGTTTTTTGCAATTTGCAGGTCAGTAACAGGTTTTTCTAAATATGAGTCGCGGACGTAACAAATATGGCTTTATAGAATTATTATATTATTATGCAGTAATGACGGGCAAAGTCAGTGTGTAAATTAAGGTAATCACAGAATGTAAAATCAATGTCATAAAAATAATAAATTAAACAATTGAAATAGGAACCAGTTTGATTTTGTGTATCTATGAAGCTGGACCAGCATGTTTCCAGGCAAGAATATCTTGGATATAGTCCTCTAATTTTGTGTATCTATGAAGCTGGACCAGCATGTTTCCAGGCAAGAATATCTTGGATATAGTCCTCTAATTTTGTGTATCTATGAAGCTGGACCAGCATGTTTCCAGGCAAGAATATCTTGGATATAGTCCTCTAATTTGTAATATGCTTGTTTACTAGCCATATAATTATCACATGGTATTTCTAACCGACTTCTAAAAAGGAGGAGGTTATATGTTCGTCTGTATATCTATAAAAAACAGCTTAGCAGTTTAGAAGTGACGGCGACGTAAGACATCCATCCTGACAATTGTAATTCATGACCCGTCATTTAGTCTAACGTTATTAGGAAACTATTTAGTACGCAAGGTGGCCAAAAATGAAATAATATATTATGTATGCATATATGGCAGGCCTGCTACCGAGACAGAGGTCCTGGCTTCAATCCCCAGGTTGGGCTACGTGTTATAGGGTTTTTTCATCAGGAATTTCTCAGTAGCTGCCCGGAGTCTTGAGCTCGATTTGAGCGCGATTAATGGCAATAGGCTCGCCCCCTAGTACATGGGACTTGCATAATATAACTGTGGAAATGTGATGGTACTAATTTTGGCAGTCCAATGAACTTCGTCAAACTTTTGTTCTTTTTTGTCATTTGCGACTAGTGCAGTCCACCTCTCTTCGGTGGTATCACCGTCAAAACCTTGAGCTGGCCCAGCTTAGTAAGGAATTTCAAGAGAATTATAGCCCAGCTTATACTGGTTACAATAGTGGTTGCCCAGAGGAGCAGTGCTGAGTGCTGTCTCAATAGGAGAAGTGGTGGCCCAGTAGAAACAGTGGTGGCCCAGTAGGAGCAGTGGTGGCCCAGTTCAAACCATGGCAGGCGTTTTACTTTGTGTAATTTATTTCATCAAAACTGCTCTCAAAATGGTGGAGGAAAACATCGTGAGGAAACCGGCATGTCCTAGAACCAAAAATTCAAAGACATGTGACATCTACCAACCCGCACTAGGCGCAGTGGGAACGTTATAGGCTGATAATGACAAATAAGCACTGGTTTGGTTCCCACTGACGCCCCGACTGCTGGGGTCTACTTCGAAGTGCTAAACCGAAGTATCGGCCGAATGTTCGGCCGTTTTATAACTTCCAAAGTTTCCTTTTTTTACTTTGGGTCCTTACCCGACTTCAAGTCACAGTTTTGACTTTGGCTTATCTCTTCGAATGACTTTTCTTTTTTTTTTCGCTTTAGTCATCTACAGTTAGCCGTAGTAAAGAAACGACTGAACATTCGGCCGATACTTCGGATTTATGTTGGGAGTAGACCCCAGCACTACACATCTTTGCGGTCGTCAGTTCAATGTACTAACTTGCGACTAGACGCACGACCTGTTCCAAGGACATTACTTAATTCGGTAAGTCCTTTAGGAGGGACAAAGCGATTTATAGTTGTACTGTGCATACAATGAATTTATTTAAATTCGATTAATACTATGAATACAACTCATGCAATGTTTAGGCTTAATAGTTAAAGATGGCTATCTATCATGGTTGTTTATGTATATACGTGTTTGGGGGCCTCTTATACACCTATAAGGCCCGGACTCCACCAAAGCGGAGACGAGACTAGAGGTGAGGTGATGTGTTGAAAGCAACCAATCAAATTTCGTTATTTACATATCTCGTCTCCGCTTAGCTTCAGTGGATACAGTTGAGCAGAGAGGAGGAGAGGTCTCATAATTTGATTAGCGCGAACAAAACAGAAATGTGAACTGTGCTTCACAAGCTGGCGACGGCGACGGCGCGCAGCGGAGACGAGAGGAGATGTGTACGGCGTGCGGCCAGCGGCATCGCTAGTTCCCCCGTTCATATCACCATCCAACGCTCGCCGCACGCAGCTTAGCTCCGCTCTAGCCAGTACACATCTTTGCTCAGGTCTAGCCAGCACGCATCTCCGCATAGCTTCGGTGGATATACCTTAGCTGTTAAGCATCTCCTCTCCTCTCCGCTTCCGACGTCTCCGCCCATCTCCGCTTTGGTGGAGTCCGGACCTAATGGTAGAGCTCGTTGTGAAGGAGCTCGTCCAAAGAAGTACGACGAAGTGTGGGTGCCGGTGTAGTTACAGACACATGAGATCGTTGTCTCTGTGATGACAACACATCTATGATGTCTCTTGTATTGCAGATGTCTGGGCAGCGGTGACAACCTAATATGAGAAGGGCCGTCGGGTAGTCGGCCATCAAATAAATAAAAACCGGCCAAGTGCGTGTCGGACCACGCACAATGAAGGGTTCCGTAGTTGGGATGAATTTATCCCAAAAACAAACTTAACATTGTAGTTGAAGAACATGTTCTGCCATACATCGATATACGTCATGGTCAATTCTCCAACTGCAAATGTAAGCTCATCATACTTGGCAGGCGGGTTGGCGATTGCAGTATGGTGTTAAAATGCATAGAGAACGCTGCTGCCCATTCTCTAGTAAGTCCCTTAGTCGCCCTTTACGATACCCGCGGGAAGAAATGGGGTGGTGCTATTCTTTACGTCTGACACCACACAGACACATGTACAAACGTACATTACGTAACGCGGACAAATGTAAGTTGGTCAACTATCACTCGTTAATTTGTAAAGCCTACTAAATCAGTTTTCTTTTAATTTCGTTATATAAACTACCGCCATGATATTTTTCACATATCCAAAAACAACCATTTAGCTGGCAGGGGGGGGACACTTGACTCTAACAAAAATTTGCACATTAAAGCTTAATATTACGCGCGCGTAGGCGTGCGTAGATACGCAGCCCCTCAATATGTTTGAACTGGCTATCCAATGATACCCCACATCATGGGTGTGATGAGAAAAAATATCATCCCCACTTCACGTGTATCGTTTAAAAAATATTTTACCACTATTTCGGCGTGATTTATATGTATACCCATGCCAAATTATTGCTTTCTAATACTAAGAGTATTTGAGCTAACCCAGGGACGGACAGACGGACTTAGCGAAACTAAGGGTTCCTTGTTGACTACGGAACCCTCAAAAGCTTCTTTAATACATATTTTTACCATTAGTGGCTTAGACTGTTCGTTGTCTTTAAAATAATCGTTTCAATACATATGTTAACTTTTTTTAATGCAATAATAATTATACTCATATAATTTTTATGAAGATATAATGTTCATTTAAGCAAATGTGACTAAACGTCATAATCAGTAGAGAAAGACATAATCAAAACAAACATTAAAATCATACAATTAAAGTTTACATTCATACGAGACGCCTTATTTTTCAAAGTTAAGTCAAAATGCGATCTGTGAGTCTTGCCCATAATCAGTCAGCCAGAGAACTGTTTACCCGACTGCCCCGAAAAAAGGGTCACGTTTTTAATAAGTAAATATTTACAGGCAGTTCAAAGGAAAGCTCATCATAAATTCATATAAGTTTGACTTACACCGATCATATCGATTGCCAGTTTGACACGACATGGTATGACTTTCCAATAATGTTAATTAAAAATGTATGCCACAGCTACTTACTACGAAACGCGAAAATATTGATGTGTGTTGGCTTTTGAGGTGAAAATAGCCCGTTCAAGATTCCTCAAGGGAGATTATTGAAAAATAACATTATCTACCTAACTTCACGGTTGTATTTCCCTTTGAGTGAGGCAGAACTGTACCTACCTATAGTTGGCACATCATTCAAGTAAAGTCAGGGGAATGAATTGTAAAGTAACCCTACGTCAATTTGCCGGGTTAAAGCCATTTCATAAAACTATCAAGAATTACAGATGTTTTTAATATACGGAAATGGTATTTAGTTTACTTAACAATTAATCTCCCTGTCTGTACATTGGACTGCCAGAGGTGTATGTTATGTATACCCACATTTCGCCAGTTATGTATATGTCCCATGTAATATTGCCATCAACCGGACACAAATCCAGAACCGAGGCTGCTCCTGAGAAATTTCTAATGGAAAAATCAATAAACACGTTGCCCGAGCCCGGAATCGAACCCATGACCTCGTGCTCAGCAGTAGCGCTTGCGACCACTAGACTTTTGACTTGCTCAATACTTTTTTCCCCAATGTTTTGTTTTTCCTTTTGACTTAATATGTAGGTATATTTATGGAAAATTACTGTCAGATTACAACCTAGTCTACACTCATCATGATCATCTGCCTGCCTTTTCCCAACTATGGTGGGTGTGGTTTCTAGGTATATGTTATCTGTGGCAGTTTTTATTCCCGCACATGTGTTGGAAAATTGAACCAGTGAACCAGTTTTCGAGGAAGTGTATTCAAAAACAAAATTTATGCAATTGCATACCTACCGATCAAAACCGTTGAACCTAAATGTAGCATTTAAGGAAACGCCCTGACCAAAACTAACTCATTTAAATTTCTTGGAATATATTTAGATACATTTTGCTTTTGGAAAAGCCATGTTAATGACGTTTGCGGTAAAATGAATAGTTTCGTCTACCCTCTGAGGCGTATTAGCTGCGAGATTTCAAGAAACGCTGCAATTACCGCATATCACGGCTATATAATAGGTTGGGGAAAAAGTTTCTACGCATTTTTTCAGAAAATTCAAAACATTTTTTAATATAGTTCATTTACATTTAACTAAAGTATGTAGGTACCATTTTGTTCGATAACTTTTTGCCATTTTGTAGGTAGGGACATGATCCCATTGCTATAGAAATTTTGGGACTTCTGATCAAAATACCGCGACAAGTGGTTTTGGCAGTTCTCTCGTGATGTTAATCTGACACTGCCTAAAGAATTCTGAAGAGACCGAAACAGGTGGAAATCTGAAGGTGCAAGGTCAGGACTATACGGCGGATGCATTAACACCTCCCAGCCAAACTCTCTTAATTTTTGCTGACTGGCTAAAGATGTGTGAGGTCTAGCGTTATCATGATGAAAAACCACACCCCTTCTGTTGATTAATTCCGGCCGCTTTCGCTCAACTTCTTGCTTTAATCTCATCAGTTGTTCGCAGTAGAGTTCAGAACCGATGGTCCTGCCTGGTGGTAACAGCTCATAATGAATAATGCCCTTCTAATCCCACCACACACACAGCATCACCTTGTTGCGAGTTAACCCGGGTTTCGCCACAGTCTGTGAAGCCTGACCGGCCTTTGACCACGACCTTTTTCGCACGTTCTTGTCGTACGTGATCCACTTTTCATCACCAGTCATCAGCTTCTTCAAAAATGGTTCAGTTTCATTACGTCGTAATAAAGAATCACAAATGAGTACACGGTTCGTTAGGTTTCTTTCAGTGAGCTCGTGAGGTACCCAAATATCGAGCTCTTTTATGTACCCAGTTTTTTTTTAAATGTGCCAAAACTGTTTTGTGTTCAATTCCCAGTTCTTCAGCTACGTCGTAATTACTGATATGCCGCACTTGCTCCACTTTTTCAAAAATGGCATCCAGTTTATCCATATTAAGGCGACCAGAGCGACGTGCATCTTTGACATCAAAATTTCCGGATTGAAAACGCTTAACCCAAATTTGTGCTACTCTCACAGACACTGCACTAGGTCCATAAACATCGTAAATTTTTTTCGCGGCTTGCGTTGCATTATTACCTTTTTTGTAGTAAAATTTTAAAATGTATCGAATTTCTTCATTAGATTCACTCATCTTGACAGTACGAAAAACAAATGAAAATCGCACATTTTCTAATTTGAATTTGGAATTATGTTCTTTAAAATTTAAACTTTAAATGATACCAACACCAGCCAGATACAAATAGTATACCCAAAGAGATTTTATTACAAGTTCATACATACTATAATGCGAAAAGACTTTTTCCCCAACCTAATATATATCCTCCATGTTGCGGTAGCTATGGTATCAGATCATTCTTTGGGGTCGCTGTGTGGAAATCGATCAAGCATTTGTAATGCAAAAAAAGGGTTTCGTTTAAGGGCTATATTTGGGTTGAAACAAATATATTCTTGTCGCCCATACTTTAGAAAATATAAGATACTGACTTTACCGTACATTTATATCTTGGAATCTTATTTTTTTTTTTCAAGCATAAGAGCCTTTTTCAGCAAGCGATAAGCTACTATGCCCCTCGATCTCATAATACCAACAAGCTATATAAACCCAAGACGAATCTCACACTCACATCGAACAACAGTTTTATTGTGTTTAAAATAGTATAATAAAATTCCAAGTACCATCGACATTCCCATTTTTTAGGGTTCCGTACCCAAAGGGTAAAACGGGAACCCTATTACTGAGGCTCCGCCGTCTGTCTGTCTGCCTGTCCGTCTGTCACCAGGCTGTATCTCATGAACCGTGATAGTTAGAAAGTTGAAATTTTCACAGATGATGTTTTTCTGTTGCCGCTATAACAACAAATACTAAAAAACAGAATAAAATAAAAATTTAAGGGGGCTCCCATACAACAAACGTGATTTTTTTTCTCGTTTTTGCTCGATTTTGATAACGGCAACAGGTAAACGCTTGAAACATTCACAGAGTATTTAGTTTTATATTCACTTTAAGAATAAATAATTAAATTAAAATAAAAAAAATATTTAAGGGTAAATATTTAATATTTTATCCCATACAACTAACGTGATTTTTTTGCCGTTTTTATAGATAATGGTACGGAACCCTTCGTGCGCGAGTCCGACTCGCACTTGGCCGGTTTTTTAAATTCAAGCGTATTCTTACAAAAATATTAATTGATAAATGCTTTTATAGTGTACTTGAGTTTCTAGATTATAAGTTGTAAGTCATGAATTGTATTGTCATGACTGTCACATTATGAATAATGAATTGTTACCAAACTAGAATGAATTTAATACAATTAACTTACTTTAATTTATTTAATGCATACACTTCATTTTTCATTTCTTAGGGTTCCGTACCAAAATGGTAAAAAGGAACCCTTATGGTGAGACTAAGTCTGTCTGTCTGTCTGTCTGTCACAGCTGGATATCTCAAGAACTACTAATGCTATCAACTTGAAATTTGGAATAGTTTTAGATGACGTTTACCCAAGTATTTTGCAAACAATTTTTTTTTTTATAAATATATATTTTTTGCAACAGGGCCTGAAAATTCGAATTGAGTCTACTAGGGGCATGTGGGGTATCATATGAAAGAGCGCTGTTTGCACATTCTCAATTTTTTAGGCATCGTAGTTATCGACTTTTGATGAAAAATTTTAAAAAAATTACCGCGCCGCTCCCCCCATCTTATCTCCGAAGTTTGCATAGAGAAAAATCTGAAATTATTCTATGTGATAGAAGTTTATGTAAAGGTTACAGAAAAAATAAAACGATGTCTCTCACGATGACGAAATAAAAATACGAAGACGAATAAAACGATGTTTAACTGTGCTATTTAGAAAAATAGCACAGTTTTTCAGAAATCATCAACATCATATATACGTACGGAACCCTCAGTGCGGAGTCAGACTCGCTCTTGACCGGTTTTTCTTTATGTAGTAAATAATTATGTGTACGTCGAAATTAATGGCAGAATAAGAGATCAATATACTTATCTTTAAGAACCTTCCGTACCATAATTGCGCAAATAAATGATTTAGATTTTTTTGATTTTGCACAGAGGGTCTCAGTATGTAATGGTCACCCATCCACGGGCCACCCTCGGCAAGCGTAGCTTAACCTAATCGATCCGTGCGGCTCTACAACCTATGTAGGTAGTACAGAGAACTAGAAACTGCAGGTGAGACTGGTTATAAATATCTTGCCCATTTCTCAATAACCATAGTAAGTAAGCTTAGGTAATATCATGAAACGGGTCATGGAGAAAGCGGTCATATAGTCGATGGCAACATTTTGAGATTACGCAAACATCTACGTACAGTCAAGGACTGGAATTGTTATGCACCTTGAGGGTTATTTTTACTTGCACCTTATAATTTTTTGACTACGTTTTGCCAACACTTTGAATGCAAATGACAGATCGAGTAGATGACACACCCGCTATGTCGGAAAAGAATGTTTGAAAATTGCTTATTATTTGCGCTCATTAACAGGTCGTTGATTATATGACACGTCGATTTTTTTTTTTAATCTCTGTGTGTTATTCGTTCGTACTTAACATTATTTTGTTAATGATAAGAAATTATATTTAATTTCTGTAAATTAGTTTTTTTTTACACTTTTTCAATCTGCCTATTCTTTTCCCAACTATATTGGGGTCGGCTTCCAGTCTAACCGAATGCAGCTGAATACCAGTATTTTACATGGAGCGACTGCCTATCTGACCTCCACAACCCAGTAACTGGGTAGGTAATACGTGATACCACTTTGGTAAGACTAGTAGTCAGACTTTCGGGCTTCTGACGACCTATAACCATCACTGTCAAAGATTTACGAATGACAGCCGGGACCAACGGCTAAACGTGCTTTTCGAGGCACGGAGGAGTCTCGGTATGTAAAGATAGTCACCCATCCACGGACTAACTGCGGCAAGCGTAGCTTTACCTGGTGGATCGGCCCATACGGCTGTTAGCCACGAGCTCCTCCTGTTTGTAGTTAAGTTATTAAAGGTAATAATGGTTTCCTGTTTTTTTTTCAGTAACCGCTGCCCTTCAGGAACCCTACCCAGGATGGATCGATAATGTCTACGGAGTCACTGGTGAGTTAGACCAGCTGCCGAATAAGGACCTTTAGGGCGAAAGCGCGAGATTTGTATTGATAATTCATAAGATTATAATTCTGTAAAATAATAATATATATTTGATGAATCAAATTCTCCGAGAAACGTAAAGAAAATTCTGAAGAATCTTTAGTTTTGAATTTCAAGCGTTCGGGTTAACTAACTGTTCCATCTTCCAGGTATCATCATGGAGATATCTCGCGGCACGTACCGCTCCGGCTACTGTCGCGAGCGGTACGTGGTAGACCTGGTGCCCGTCGACATGGTGGTCAACTCATGCATCCTGGCTGCCTGGAGACAGGGGGTCAAGCAGTGAGTATGCTGATATGCTATAGCCGAGGAACCCATGCTCAGTAGTCGCATTTGTAACCGTTCCACTAAACCAAAGAGGCAGTTAAAACCGAGGCAGTACCTATTATGCCAATAATCAGAAAACGGCAAAAGAATAATCTATTTTTATTTTTATTTAATCATAAGACAGGAACATTAACCTGCATGCCACAATAATATTATATGAAATGTCTAGATCTCCTTAAAGTTTTGTTTTTGGTGTACCTATCTACTCAGTGGTATTAGAATAGGAAACACTAACCTCACAGAATCTACCTTTAACAAAATATGAACTTGTTCAAACTAAATATTATCATTTATAAGTTAATCAAAGCAAACATGATCACATCTTACCAAACTTTGGCATTCTACCTCTCACTCTATAGGCTTGTACAGATTGGCTCGAAATCGCGGGCGCGACGTGACATTAGTAGCACAATTTCGGTGCTTTGTCGGTGCCTGTCGCGCCCGCGATATCGCGTAAGTCTGTAAGAGTCTTAAGAATCAGCTAAAGTCAATGTTTTATTCATATTCCAGGCCGGGTCGTTGCCCAGTTTACAATGTAACATCAGGGTCTATCAACCCACTGCAGTGGGGCCAATTCACCAAACTATGCATCAAATGGGCCTTGGAGAATCCCACCAAGTAAGTGTTTATTTTACTTTACTTGTCAGTTTACGAGGTACTTACTCGGGACTAAGCAATAATAAAAACCGGCCAAGTGCGAGTCGGACTCGCGCACGAAGGGTTCCGTACCATTATCTATAAAAACGGCAAAAATCACGTTTGTTAAATTTAAATATTTGTTTTATTTTAATTTATTAATTTATTTTTAAAGTGAATATATAACTAAATATTCTGTGAATATTTCAAGCGTCTACCTGTTGCCGTTATCAATATCGAGCAAAAACGAGCAATAAAAATCGCGTTTGTTGTATGGCAGCCCCCTTAAATATTTATTTTATTCTGTTTTTCAGTATTTGTTGTTATAGCGGCAACATAAATACATCAACTGTGAAAATTTCAACTGTCTAACTATTACGGTTCATGAAATACAGCCTGGTGATAGACGGACGGACAGACAGACGGCGGAGCCTTAGTAATAGGGTTCCCGTGTTACCCTTTGGGTACGGAACCCTAAAAAACAGCCGCTCGGGTTGCTCTTCAATGTTAAACAACGCTTGTTGAAGTTGGACCATGGATGGGTGACCATCCATTACATACTGAGACCTCTCCGTGCCTCGGAAAGACGTTGGTCGCGACTGTCATTCGTAGATCTTTGACTGGCGTTACAAGTATTCAGAAGCCCGAAAGTCTGAAAACCAGTCTTACCAAGGGATATCGGGTTACCCAGTAACTGGGTTGTGGAGGTCAGATAGGCAGTCGCGCCATGTAAAATACTGGTATTCAGCTGCATCCGGTTAGACTGGCAGCCAATCCCAACATAGTTGGGAAAAGGCTAGGATGATGACATACAAGAATTGATCCGATAGAACCAAATTAGTCGACATAGTCCAGAGAATAAGCAAGCTGATGTACCAATGGGCTGGTTATGTTAGCCGTAGAGCCGATGACCGTTGAACGACGTATTCTTGAGTGGAGACCGCGAAACGGCGAACGTTTATAGGTAAGCCGCCCTCAGGCAGGTGGAGCGACGACACGAGCAGGGTTGCAGCTGGATAAAAGGCATACATTCAAGTATAGAACAGAAGAGAGAGAGAAGAAGAGAGAGTAGAGAATATAGAAGGGTAGATAGTTGCGAGAACTATTAGATTAGAAAATCTTTTTTTTTTTTTGTTTTGGTTAGATATCGATACTTACTCATCACGTCTCGAAAGTTTCGTCAGCTAATTTAATTTGACCCTACATAACTTGACTAGCATTTGCCCGCGGCTTCGCCTGCCTTTAGTTCGGAAATTATCCCACGGGAACGTACTACCGGGGTAAAAAGTATGCTATGTCCTAACCCAGGTCATGGTCTACTCCGAAGCGCTAAACCAGCCGAATGTTCGGCCGTTTTATAACTTCCATAGTTTCCTTTTTTGACTTTGAGTCCTTACTCGACTTCTAGTCACAGTTTTGACTTTGGCTAATCTCTTCGACTGCCATTTTTTTTTCGTCGTAGTCACCGATAGTTAGCCGTAGTAAAAGAGCGACCGAATATTCGGCCGATACTTCGGTTTAGCGCTTCGGAGTAGACCCCCTGGTCATGGTCTACATACATCCAAATCCGTTCAACCGTTTTAGCGTTAAAGCATAACAAACAAGCAAACTCACTTACGGATTTATAATATTGGTGAGGATTGATATGGTCTATGGCTCCGTGCGTACGTTGATTTAGGTAGGTACTAAAATAAAAATAAATCTTTCTATTCTAGATACGTGATGTGGTACCCAAACTTCGCGTTCACGGAGTCTCGCTTCATGAACACGTTCTGGGAGATCACGTGCCACTTCCTGCCAGCTTTCATGTACGATCTGCTGCTACGAGCACAGGGGAGGAAGGCCATGTAAGTAACTAACTAGCCACCAGTAGAAAGTATATTAGATCACGTGTCACTTCTTGCCAGCTTTCACGTTCGACCTGCTGTTGAGAGCGCAGGGAAGGAAGGCCATGTAAGCTTAATTATTTTGAGAAGGTTCGCAGGAGAACCACCAACTTTTAGTTATAGTTGAGCTCTTTGTGAAAGAGCTCGTCCGGGGAAGTACTACCACCATAACTATTACTGCCGCCAAGCAGCGTTGCTGTGTCCCGATTTGAAGGGTGCCAGTATAATTACAGGCACATGACACATTTCAGCTTTGTATCCGGGATGGCGACGCATCTGTGATGCAAGATTTCCATGTGACCACTTTACATCGGCTTGAATAGCCATCCTAAAGGTAACCGATATAGCCCGAATAATTTGTCAAACTTAAATGGCAGTAGGCTCGGCGGCCCATTACTTGTAGAACGGATGACCGATAGAGCCCGTAGGATCATATAGTTGATCTAATGATGAAAACGGAAGACATATTCCCATCAACCTTAAGCGTTTCATGGACTATCTTAACTTAAAACCAGAATGATGAAGCTCGCCCGCCGCTTCAAGATGGCGGCCGCTACCGGCGAGTACTTCGCCAACCACGAGTGGCAGTTCGGCGTGGCCGAGCTCGCGGCGCTGCGCCACGCCGCCGCCGCCGCGCGCGACGCGGGCGCCTTCCCTCACTGGCCCGCTGACTTCGACTGGGACTCGTACATCGGTGCTTATATGTTCGGCATCAGGCGGTATATTCTGAAGGATACGGCTGAATCTCTGCCTGTTGCGCGGACTAAGCTAAGAAGGTGAGCTTTTCTACTGCATTTTGTTGTTTCATTAAGAGGAGACACTAAGGGCTATCGTGTTACCGAGGCTCTAGGTTGTGGAGATCAGATAAGCAGTCGCACCATGTGAAAATACTGGCATTCAGCTGCATCTGGCTAGACTGTAAGCCGACCTCAACTTAGTTGGGAAAAGTCAGGCAGATTGAGAGTTTGAGACCGACTTAGTAATTACTCAGTCAGATGGTAATTTCTATGACTTTTCCTGTTTCAGATTATACTGGGTGCACAAACTGTTCCAGGCGGCTACAGGATATTATTTGTTCAGGTTCCTTGCGGGTAGGTTACGGTAGAATTACAATTTAATTTTGTAAACAATAAAATGGTTGATTTATCTATTTAAAGGCATAATTAATTTGCTGGACAGCACAGAGGCCTAAGGACTTGCGGCTGAGTATTTCATCAGGGTCATATTTAGATCAGGGTCATATTTACATCAGGGTCATATTTACCTCAAATCATATTAAATTAGCTAGCGAAGCTTCATAGACGTGATGGATATCGATAAAAAAAACTCCTTAGATAATACTTCAAGTAATTACACAACAAGTGGTCGTTGCTCCCAAAAATAATAATCATATATATGATAAAATTTAATTATTATCTAAATATACCCACCCAATCAATCACCCATCAATCATGTCTGTGGATTTTCACTGCCTAATTCAATTTGAGCTTGTAAAGTATATTTATAGCCCTAATTCCATGTTCATATTATATTAATAAACATAACGATGCATAAAGGAATTCTCAAATTAGAACATCTAATTAGTACCTACCTTGAAGGTCTTAAAGTAGAAAAAATGCATCTAGTGCGGAATCATAATTGTTAGACTTTTCACTTCGAAGTGTAAAAAGGATTGTACAGAAAAATATGATCTGAACAAAAAGCCACCTTGTATGGAACCTCATTTTATAGATTTATGAAATATTGATGTACCTGTAATATTATAAAATAAAATTCTGTTTTTTTATTCTTTCAGAATACTTACCAAATATTGTAATTTGTAAATCGTATTTGTTTTTTGTATTGTTATTTTACTTTCTTATCATATTTTTTGTATCACATTTTTGAAATAAAAACATGTCGATCTTCATAAATTATGATTAAAGCTCAGAAAACATTTTTCATTTATTGTTTTTTTACTAACATTATTATTGAATACTGTAATTATTTATGTAAGAGGAAATATTGTAATTTGTTATTATTTCACTATGTAGAAATATTTTTTTATGTACTTGTACATAAATTCATTGGCTGTGTAATATTTTTTCTCAAACATGCTTGGAAATTTGAGCATTATTTTGACAACCTTCTCTAGATAAATCGAAGTTGCTGTACTGGCCAAATACATGCGAGCAGCGGCCGCCAAAAGTTGTATGAAAATCCATAGGTATGTGTCGTGGTTTAGTGGCCAAATAAATTCAATAGTAAACTCATATCTAACGTGTAATTATAAAATGGAACGATCTTTTACTCCAAAACATGGCAACCAAGGAGGTAACATATTATTTGAATTTCGAACTGGCTTCCAAATAGAAAGCTGTTTATTGAAAAAAAAAAACAAATGTTCTTGTTTGTTGTTTGTTGTTTTTTAAACTTTAAATTCCAAATTCAATGACGAAATATAATATAGAAAAAATGACGAAAAAAAATTTCGTCATTGAATTTGGAATTTATAAACAATTTACTTAGTTTGTATTTCCGCGCATTATTTGAGAAAAGCACTATACAAGCCTTGGCCGCAACCAGGCATTGATGGACTCACGTATGTATGCCTCGGCTTCGCCTCGGCCCACATTTACACGTTCGTCCATCAATGCTTCTTTTGCTGGCCGCTGCTAATGTACTATCTATAGCCCTTATTTTTAATCTGTTTCAATTTATTTGGCGGCATAATATAACTGTACAAGGATCGTTTGGCACATGGCTAAAATTGGAACTAATGCTGCCATCTTGTTTTTTCAAAACATTTCACAACACAGCAACACAGTTACAAAAATGTTAACCTACGTACTCACTGTTAACGTCATTCGAGTGCAGAGATCCTTGTATCAGTGTTAGAAATTGGCAATAATAAATAACCAAAACTTTTTTTTTTTATGTCCGTCTGTATGTTCGGGGCTATCTTGTAAATGACTAGATTTATTTTGATTGAATCTTCTTCCCAATAAATAAGAGTTATTGGTATATTAGAAAGCTGGAAATTGTATTTAGGTTGTACTACTGTTGTCTCTAATTTAGTGTCGCATCTAAATTCTAAAATATTGTAAAATTATGCTAAGAGAATAATGATCTTATAACAGTTCTGTAAAAATAAACCAATGATAGTATGAAAATGTTTTCTTTTTAATGCTCCTACTCGGGGTGGTATGGATAGAATAAGAAATGAGTACATACGAGGGGCTTTTAAGGCGCTTTCCCTAACAAACGACCTTGAGCGTTCTGTCCTTCTCTGTCCCGGCGCTCAGCCTCGCTTTGTCCCTGCGCATGCCGAATTCACATAATTTTTTTTTTTTTTTTTTATTGAGCCACCACGGGACTACTGGCAGATGTGAAACATCGCACTACACACCCATTTACACACTACTACATATAAACTATATAAGAGTATAGTGGCCGATCGCCACGCGGCATGCGTCGCCCCGCTATCAATCGGCTTTACGTGCGCCTATAGATGTTTCACATCAAAAAGGAAAGATATCTTTTGAAAGAAAATAAATCGTGAATTATTTAGATTCTTTAAATTATCTATCCATTAGTGTAATCCACAAATTAATAGAACGTCACCTTTAGCAAAAAATGCATGCAATCAATAATTTTAGTCATTTATTACAAGGAGGTTAAATTAAATGTATTTATAACACATAAAAATAAATAAGAACGTGCATTGTGATGATAAGATATCGAACAATATTGATGTGCTTGATGTAGTTTATTTCTCTTATTTAATGAGTTGATAACCTCTGAATAACGAAGAAAAACGAGGATTTGCTCGGGGTAGCGCCTTAAAGTTCGGTTTGTTTCGGGGAAAAGTCGGTTGTCATGATATCCGGGCATGTGATGCGGAGGAAGGAGGGGGTCTTGAGGAAAGTTTTGGGTATGAATATGGATGGCTATAAGAGTAGGGGAAGACCTAAGAAACGATGGATGGACTGTGTGAAACATGATAAGGCTACAGAGATGACAACTAATAGAGAAGTATGGAAGAAAAACATATGTTGCGCGGACCTCTAATCAATTGGCATATGGGCAGGAGAATGATGACTAGGGTTGCGAGTTTGTCCGAAAGGGATATCGTAGCCCTGGCACACAGGCAAATGAAGGAACACGGGTGGGTTTTAGTCAGTAAAAGTCTGACACGCCCTCCCGCTCCGCCCAGAGCGGGAGAAGCTATTTGATAATTTCCCACCCAAAAAAAAAGGGTTTGAACTATAACTGTAGGTAAGAAAAAAAAAGCTGTAGGTATAATAATATGACACAACTTTACACAATTATAAACCAGAAAACATAATTTTTTTATCACTTTTTATTTCGTAAAAATATTGTTTTGATACAAAAATAAGCTTCTTTATCTGAACACTAGGAAAATCTTACACATTTTCATTACAATATACGATACATATTAGTCTTTTGAGCATTCGTGTAACAAGTTTGAATATACTTATTTACTAAAAATCTATAATACTTTACACTGTGAGCAAATTATTAGAACAAGTCTACACCTTAAAATTAAAAAAACCGCAACGAAAATATAGAAACACTTTAGAATTTAGATAAACTGTATACATTATACAACTGAGTTCGAACTCGAGCATACTGCTATAACTAGTCTGCCTTATCTTGCGAATAACCTTTTGACGTCGGACAAGTTTCATAAAGAAAAGCTGTCAAAAACTCAAAATGAATTCGCGGGATAATACACTAGACACAAAAGTTTGACGGAATTCGTCCTTTATAAACTATGAACATCATAGCTATTGTAATTATATAACTTAACGCACCCTAATTATGTTCCACAGTTCTATTCCGCGCACCCTAATTGTTTAAGGCTGTTATATTCAGTGCACCTTAATTGTTTAAGGCTGTTATATTGAGTGCACCCATATTGTGATTAGAAATCGGGGTAAGTGGACTTATTTTCATTTATATGTTATTATTACATCGTTTTAGATAATAATTGCACGAAATCACGTCGTAAAATTTAAATTTTTGAACATAAAATGTCACGAGAGAATTCGTTCCGCCGAGTACATTTTTTTACGAAATATGGCTCATTTTGTGTTTTATCGCCTGGAAATAGATGAATAATCATAAAATAATACTTACAACATCGTTTTAGATAATAATATCACTAATTATATCATAAATACATATGAAATGTTTCGAAAAATCATACGTCTAAAGGTGGCCCCATGCACTGTGATGTTTGAGATTTATTATTACGCAAATTTTACATAGAACTCTGTTAAATTACTTATCTATTCATAATGCAAGGTGCAAACTTTCGTGTAAATTCAAACAGCCGTTTTACCAGAAATAGAAATAACGTAATCCCAATACAATGGCAGCTGTTATCTGAAATCATATTTTGTTTAGAAAAACAATACACTTCCCAGATCCATTCTTGCAATTGTTTATTATGGCCTGTCTAATTAGCTTCTCAGAAAAAAATAATCTGACCGTATTACCTTCATTGTTATTTAAAAAAATATATGTTTATGAGTGCCGGCGGCCCCATTCATAACAATGACAGGCCATAAAAAAGGTCGGTGCGTGTGTCATTGTTCGCCAAAACGCGAATTAGGCTCCAAAGGTTAAGGCTGTTAAATTCAGTGCACCCATATTGTTTAAGGCAACATATTCAGTACACCCTAATCGTATAGCACACGCAATAGAATGACAATTTCAATTGGCATTGTATAGAAACGTCTACAAGAATAACGGCACAGGTCGATAGATATTTTATAGCTGTATAAAGATTTTTGGCCAAACGCGGATATTTTTTAATGGCAAGTTTTTATATAAATTTTCCCTATGATACTTTGGTTTAATACACTACGAGTTTACTTTAAAAATATTAAACTAATTATACACTAGAGTAGCTTGCAGTCTGGTAGAAGTAGGTACAAACATTATGTCAGAGGTTATACAGCGTGAGTCTTGATAATGTGCACATATCGAAATGATGGAAGCTTAGCTTAATTTTATCGACGAAAAAATATTTTAAAAAATCTAAAGAAAAACAAAATTACATAAAAAGGGTCTCTACCTGCTAAAGTAAAGTACGTAGCCGAGTGCAAGGCCTTTCTTTAACGGTTGATAGGAAACGTTGTGATTGACTTATAAACGTGGTATTTTTACTTTAAGAAAGCTGATATGATGGATAATAATTTAAAGTAAGAAAAAAGGGTAAGTAATCGGGAGTTTTATTGAGATGTTTTACAATTATTGTAAAAATTTATGAAAAAATATCAGATTTTTGTTATAAAATCACCCTAATTCTCAATTGTGGGCGAGTTTTTTCTTAAGTTTTTATTTTATGAAGATCCTATTATTGTTTCATCGTGATAGATCGTTTAGTTTAAAAGTTATACCGATTTGTTTACACAGAGGTCACAGTAGCGAACAAGAATTTAAAAAACGCTATAAAATATTGAATTGTTTTTTTATATTTTTTCCGTCGCCGTATTTCGATATGTGCACACTATCAAGACTCACACACACTGTATAACTTTATAAAACTATCAAAAGATTAAAAAAGGGATAGGTACAGTCAGCAAAGAAAGTTGGTTAACCCTTCCATTTTTTTATCATAATCTAACACTGTTTCCCTTTTTTCAAATTTTAAATCATAATTATTGATATTTGCACAAAATCTCACACAAATTATCACATTAAAAAATTATAGTGCTTACAGAAAAATAACTGAGTCATTACAAAGATTACAACTTTGAAAATGTAATTAAACCTGTGACATAACAATTTTCTGCCATTTTGAGCACAAATCAAAATGGCCGCTCTAAGCATCCATGGCGATGACAGTGGGGGCTGCGCTGTGGCCGGCCGCGACAGACGCGGAGGACGAGAACCATCCGCTCGCCCAGTACAGCACGAGCGCCCAGAACAGGCAGCGCACGATTACATCCACCCAATACATTCTGGAATGAAACAGAGGGTAATATGAAATACGAAACATTTATTTTTGGAATAAGTTTCCCCATTAAATAAGTAATCACTAATAAACTAACTGGCTCCGTTTCCTCAAAAACTAAGACTAGAATGTCAAAGTCAAATTATTTATTTCAAATAGGCACTTAGAAGACACTTTTGAACGACAAAAGTTACAACAAAATAGAATTGATTCTAGTCGGCCCTTCCCAAAGATAGTGTTGTATGGAGAAGAATGGACAAGAAACTCCACCGTTACTCTTTTAAAATGTTTTACAATATTTTGTTTAATTATAATTGTGTGAAGACGATGCACCTAGAATAAAATTGTTTAGTAATTTTATTACACAATGTATAAAAATTATAAAAAATGAAGCAATGACGGGTAAATTAATTATGTGATAGATACATAGTGCTCACATATTTACAAATAATGTAAAAAAAAAGAAAAGTTTTTTCTAAAAACTTTTGGCCTGCTATACTTTTGATTTTAACTTTGAAATGCTATCGCTGAAATCTGGCAACAGCGTCACAGAGTATAATTTAAGCTGCAGTGAGCGTTTCAAAGAGAGTACATCTGTACATTCACATATCAAACTTCATTCAGCGCATTCACATATATCATATTAACATATTAATGCGTCGCACGACAACACGCTGTATGCACACGATGATGTATGCTACGATAATTTTAGAAACACTACTAGAAGCTTTTGACCGAAGAACGACATACGCCACTCTTTCGTTCTTCGGTCAAAAGCTTCTAGTTAAGATCTACAGGAATTAAAGTAGGTAAGTACGGCAATACTCACACTCTCATATGCCTCTTGGCAGCAGGTAGGGTGTCATCATACTCCTTGAGAATATACACTCGAGCCGCTCTGATGCAATCCTCGAAGTAATTGGAGATGTCCAGACCTGGAGCACAAACACAACATAACATTAAGCCTGTACGTTATAGGAATTTCCAGCGGTTTATAGTAGGTACAGGCAAGGTAATAGGGGCGAGCCATTGATTGGTCACTAATATTGACTCTCACAATCCATCATGTCAGCCCTGCCGAAGCTTTTTGAGGGATTAGTCTATGATTAAGTGTATCCTGTACTTCATCACAGTCAAACAAGACGGATTCGTAAATAAAAGATCAACTACCACAAATATGTGGTATGTGGCATTTATGGATTATTTGTTTAACAATATGGTTCCTTGTGTTCAGTAGACATTTACGCCGACTTTCGAAAAGCATTCGACAAGGTTATCATGAGTTACTACAGAATAAAATTTAATTTAACCGTATACGTGGTGATTTACTACGATGGTTCTCTTCATATGTCACGAACAGAACTCAAAGAGTCGTAGTTAAAAGTTTCAAATCTACTACAACTATTAGTGTAACTTGGGTTTGATTCTGGAACCCCTTTTTATTTATCTTATTTGTATAATATAAACATTGACACTTGTTTTCGAAACTCTAAAAGTCCCGCTGTATGCTGACGATCTCAAAGTGTATTTATGCCCATCAAAAATTTGCAAAACAGCAGATTAGTACAAACCCAGCACTGGGCATGCAACAATTGTGGCAATACGTCCCCTCTTTGAGGAGTGGCTAGAGAGGCACCACGGCGTCCTCATCTTCCGCCTGACGCAGGTCCTCACCAGACACGGATGTTTCGGGAGGTTTCTGTTCAGGATGAAGCGGGAGGAAACGCCCGGGTGTCACCACTGTGTGGATCGCCCGGAGGACACGGTGGAGCATACGGTGGAGGTCTGCCTGGCTTGGGCGGAGCATCGCCTTGTCCTCACGGAGGTGATGATCTCTCGCGTCCGGCCCTGGTTCAGGACATGGTTTGGAGCGAGAGTGCATGGGAGGCCGTCACCTCCTTCTGCGAAGCAGTAATGGTCGCGAAAGAAGAGGCGGAACGCGTGAGGGACAGGGAAGGATCGCGCCCTCACGCCCTTAGTGACCGCGGAAGACGCCCCGGGCGTAGGGAGTCGCAGGCTGACTTCCGGCTACCGCAGGCGCGGGCCTGCGGACGGTGAGCGATGTGTAGCTCGCCGTCCGATAAGGACCAGGCCCGGGTCGACGGCGCGTTGTGTTCCACGCGCGCCTCAAAGAGATGTCAGCACCAATTGACGGCGTCCGATAGGACCAATGCCTTGGGTTGCGAGTTTGTCCGAAAGGGATATCGTGGCCCTGGCACACAGGCAACGGAAGGAACACGGGTGGGTTTTAGTCAGTAAAAGTCTGACATGCCCTTCCGCTCTTATTTGATAATATTTCCCACCCAAAAAAAAAAAAAGAAAAGAAAAGCTGATGCTATACACAAAGATTTAGATCGTTTTATTGAATATTGCAGGTACAATAAATTGCAACTGAGTTTGTCTTAATGCATCAATTTCACGAAGAATAAGAATCTTCTCAAGCAACCACTGCACTATAAAGGGAGTCCGTTATTCGTAATCTTGGTATTCTCCTCGTCCATAAACTTTACCTTGATGCGGCACATTAATAGGAGTTGTAAATAATGCCTATCGGATGTACGGTTTTGTGATGAGATCTGCGAAAAAGTTTGTACGCCTCTCTACCTATTTACATCTGGATAAGTCTCTGACCAGATCACAGCTCGAGTACGCAGTGCCAGTGTGGAATCCCTTCTACAATAAGTATTCAGAACGTATTGCTAAGGTTCGCACACAATTCTTACAAGTCATTGCATTTAACGGCATACGAGGAGATTTGCTTCGCTGGTTTGCATCATATGTTAGTAATAGATCACAAAGGGTTGTTATCAAAGGATTCCACTCGGCGACTACTTTCGTAACATCAGGCGTACCCCAGGGCTCAATTTTAGGGCCTCTTTTATTCATTTTGTTCATAAATGATATTGGAAATTGTTTCAGACACTCAAAATTTTTGCTCTATGCTGACGACCTAAAAATCTTTAAAGCTATAAAAAAACCTGCAGATTGTTGTCAGTTACAAGAAGACTTAAATCGATTCTCTGAGTACTGCGTTCAAAACAAACTTTACCTTAGTATTTCTAAATGTTTAACGATATCATTTACAAAAAATAAAAACGTTTTAAATCATAATTATAATCTAAACAATGTAACTCTATTGAAAGCTCCATCCGTGCGAGACCTAGGGGTACTGCTAGATAACAAACTTCATCTTGATCAACATATTGATAACATCACCAAAAAGGCTTATCGTATGTACGGGTTCGTTATGAGATCAGCTACTGAATTTAAACACGCAAGCACTTATTCTTATCTCTATAAAGCACTAGTTAGATCTCAACTCGAATATGCAGTGGTAGTGTGGAACCCTTTTTATAATAAATATGTTTGAGATGCTAGAAAAAGTGCAGCGCAAATTCCTCAGATCGATGCACTATAGGTGCTCCCACAACTTCCCAACCTATAAAAATCTACTTAATAAATACAATCTTATGTATGCTATAACAGGTATAACTGCTCTGAGATTACTAATAAAATATGTCTCAAGAACTGTTACTAGACGAGAGGTGCGCGCACGTCCTCTTTTTGCTGCGTCCCATTGCCGCACCGATGCTGGTCTGCGGGCGCCTCTACGTCGCTTGTGCAAAAACTATAATGATTTTTGTTCAGAAACTACAGAATTAGATTTATTCTCAGTGTCAGCAAATAGATTTCGTTCTGCTTTGTTAATGAAACTTAAGGATTCCGATGTATAGTTATTTGAAGTCTTGTAGTGTTACTCGCATAGATTGTTCATTAGTAAAGTTATATGAATTGTATATGCTGTGGATAACGGTGTGAGTTTCACATTTATATAATATCTTTGTTTATATTATTTGCGTAGATATAATGTGTTACTGTTTGTTTGTCCCAAATAAATAAAATAAAATAAAGTCATGCATTACCGTTGCTTCCACACAGTTTTATCATATGATGATTAGCATAGGAGGTATAAATTACTTGGTCTATAATCAAGACTCACTCTGCTATAGAGACGGTATTTTTGTATCAATGTAGATGACAGTATTGATATCCGTAATAAAATAAATGACATAGTTCCTAGATCGACGGTATGTCGCGGGGTGCGCGCTCGGTCCCTGTTTGCTGTAGCCTCTTGTCGCAGTCACGCAGGCATTCGGGCTCCCTCTGCGTCGAATATACTCTCTCAATAATAATTACAACAAGCAATTCCACCATATCGATATCTTTGCTCATTCTGCTGGTAGATTCATAAATATTCACATACTCAAAACACTTAATCACTTGTAATCATAATTAAGGTTTGCATGTCTTGCTGAGCTTTTCTTTGTTTGCAAAATTTATTTTTGTTTTACTATTTAGTACAAAAATGTGTTCATTGTAGTTTTTAGTTTGAATAGCATGATTTGTAAAGATTCTTTTTTATGTGTAGGTACTCCGTGGAAAATGTTGTTAGTTACACCTTTGGTCAAGTCTTTTTTGTTTTTCTTCTTACAAAATGTAATGTGGCACTGTTTGTGCTCCCTAATAAAAAAAATAGATATATTAAAAAAAATGTTGTCCTACTCACCCACACCATCCACCTTATAGTCCCTTCTCTCTTTCGTATTAAGTTTCTGTCGTATAGTCTGTGTGATGTCTGACTTGAAGTCCCATTGGTTGGTCGTGTAGTACTCGAACACTTCGAACCCTTTGGCGACACGGCGCTGGACGCGACATAGCCTGGAAAAGAATGTCATGAAAGTGTAGTAGAAAATAAAAGAAACTACGTGAATTAATATAGACTAGGTCTAGGGTAGGATCTTAAAGATCAACTAATTAAAAACTTTCTCAAAAATCTTTAAGATTTTGGAAGTCGGTTAGAAATGTGGTGGAGGGGTCCACCACATTTCTAACCGACTTCCAAAAGGGCGATAATCGTCTGTATGTTTTTTTTAAATGTATTTTCACTGATTTCTCCGTCAATTGTGGCCCGATTTTATAAATTCTTCTTTTGTTAAACAGGGTATGCTCCCGGGGTAGTCTTATTGTTACCAAGTCAGAAACAAATGAGGGAATCCGATGGAAATCCTCAAATTTTATAGGCAAACCTATAGCGATTTTGATATTTTTTATAGTTACTCGTGCATTTGCTCTCAGAAAGCACCATTTGGTGAAGTGGAACTGATAGACCATAAGACCACAGATGGCCACCGGAACTACTTAATAATAAGTATTTAACGCGGGTTACAATTCGATTAGGCACTTTAATATGGTTGCTAAGGAATTTATGCTCGTCACAATGCGTATGGTGAGTGGCAGTTCTCCTGATTCTTACCAGGAGAACTCTTCAACAATTAACGTCCCTGCATCGGGAAAAGCAATATTTTGTAAAAAAAAAAGTGTTGAGCAGTTGACATTAGGCTATTGTAACTTAGATAAATTAAAAACTGACGCACTTAAAAGTTAAAAGTAAAAAACTTTTTACAAATAAAAAACACTATAAACTTTAATTTTGGAAGTCGGTGGCAAAAATTAAAATACAGATCCCAAGACACCGACTTCCGAAATTATTAGTAAGTTATTTTTCACTTTGTAGTGTTTTATTGGAAGTCGCTTTTTTTCACTTTGTAGTGGGTCTGTTTTTAATTTATCTAAGTTAGTCTATTTCTCTATTTCCATTTTTGTCAGTCTAATTGTTCTAGTTTTGGAAGTTGGTTGTTTTATTTTTATACAAACAATTGAAATGAGTCCGTAACAAGAGTGGAGGGGCACTTAATTATACCCAGTTTTCATTTGTAGGGGGCTCTATAAAGCTGCGTACACATCTGTGACATTTCGACGGACATTACTAATCAAGCTTAGTGTGGACGTGACATTCTCCGAGTTTTATCTCATGAAGTTTCATAATGTATTGCTGTGTAACACTAAGCTTTTTCACGTTAATTACGTTGCGTCTACTCTGCGCATTCGTCAGGCCCATAGAGCACTGGGCCCGCGTGGTGGATTACTGTCAATTTCCTTCACAGAGAGCAGGCCTGGGTCCCAGTGCAGAGGCCAGAGCAGTGGCGACATTGTAGGGTTGATTATGCTGTGAATACTTACACTGGCTTATAACCGAGGCAGAAGAGCAGCGTGTCGACGATGCAGGCGGGGATCCAGTGGAACAGGACCATGCAGATGTTGTGGTACAGCCGCGAGTGCTTCATGGAGCCGCCAGGGTACCTGGGGGGGGGGGGGGGACGTTATGGTAAGTCAAGTTATTATTGTCCGATAGTTGTTGTAATTTTGGCCGACGGGTGTCGTGTATCGGCGTTTTCGCGGAAGGCTACATGACACCACGACTCAGCACAATACGTCGCCGACCCAACGTAGTAACTAAATTTTGCAGTGATGTTTATAGTATGTATTAGTTTATTATTTTGTAAGATTATTTGTGTATTTTGTCTATGGGCCTTATGTTGCCTGAAAATAAACCAATTGTTATTATTATTATTATTGGTTCTTTATGTTACTTCTCGTTTACTATTATTGAATAGGATCTAGGTTGATTTTAAGTATAAAATGATGGCGAGAATTAAGTAATAATTTTATATTAATTTGATATCTACTTAGATACGAACGGGTATCGATAGGGGTGCCACCTCTTGTTAGTCTAAATCCGGGAGAGAAAAAAAAAACAGCGATTTTTTTTAGTTTTTATTTTATTTTAAACTTATATTTTCCATTATAATGTACCTACAGATTTCAAAATATCTGACTTCAAAATAGTCTTGAATCTTGAAGTAACTTTAAAAAAACTCTGCATTCCATTTTAAAATCGAAAAACGTTTCGATTTTTACCGTAATATGTTCTTCATTTAAGCAGTTTCTTTATTTTGTCCATAATTATAATATGTATCGAATACCTGATATACTAAAAACACGCTCGCAGGCGGCATTTGATACAGGGAGTCTACTTCAAAGCGCTAAACCGTAGTATCGGCCGAATGTTCGGCCGTTTTATAACTTCTAAAGTTTCCTTTTTTGACTTTGAGACCTTACGAGTACCCGACTGCAAGACACAGTTTTGACTTTGGCTTATCTCTTCGACTGTCTTTTTTTTTTTTTTCGCCGTAGTCAGCGATAGTTAACCGTAGTAAAGAAACGACCGAACATTCGGCCGATACTTCGGATTTATGTTCGGAGTAGACCCCGGTATGGACAAAACGTATGAAACTGTTTTTTTCTATGTGTCCTCAACTCTGTTTACAACTGTTGAGAACTATGTGGCACTTCTGGATTTTAAATTCCGGGAGAATTTTGTTTATTTGAAACTCCTTCCGGGAGCAGGGAGATTAAAATTTTCATTGCTGAAAGCCGGGAAACTCCCGGAATTCCGGGAGAGGTATGAACCCTAGGTAACAACACAGTTGAAGTTGTAGATAGTACCGGGGTTTTGAAATATTCGAAACTTAAAATTAACAATTCTGCGGACATATCAGCACCATCTCAAGAAAAAGCCATTGATCAACATTAATGTGGTGTTAGATCTCAGGGTAGTTATTGTAGTAAAGTCATAATGTACTGACTCTTTGAAACGGTCACTGCAGCTTACAAAATATGATATTTAAGCTGAATGCCACCAATAGTATGAAGGCTACAGCCTGAGCGAATTAAACATCAAAATTAAATAGCTTATCGTAAGGTTCAGAAGGTATCGTAGGCTCACTCACCACGCGACTCCGTTGAGCGGCACCCTGTTCATGATGATCTCTCTGCCGGCGTCGATCATCTCCGACCACGTCACCTTGATCTCGGCAGACGAAGTGAAGTTTACTACGTTGGACTTCGTATCACTGGAACAGAACAATGTTTGACAGTTAGATAATATCTTACAACTTTAAACCAATATATTAAATACTTATACATCTGTCGGAAAAATAGGTGATTCATTCACATTAATTCAATTAAAAAGAACCAGCCAGGTGCGAGTCAGACCACGCACAATGAAGGGTTATATAATATATTGTCACACTAATATTATAAAGGCTAAAGTTTGTGTGTGTGTGTGTGTATGTTTGTTACTTCTTCACGCTCAAACGGCTGGACCAATTTTGTATGGAGGTAGCTGACACCCTGAAATAAGACATAGGCTACTTTTTATCCCGATATTCCCACGGGATCGAGATTTACGCGGGTGAAACCGCGGGGCGCAGCTAGTACATCGATATACGGTTTTTTCTAGCATGGTGGTAATTGATATTTATTTAGTACCAGGCTATTTCCATGCTTAGATTAAGTGTCACCCTGTATATGTGTACTTTTATGTCCAATAAGTTTTTATTATTATATTATACGCCACGGTCAATTCTCCAACTGCAAATGTAAGTTGGTCGACTATTACTCGTTACTTGTAAAGCCTACTTAGCTGAGATAGTTTTCCTTTTATTTTCGTTATTATATTTTACTAGTGCCATGATTTTTTTCACATATCCAAGCACAACTATTTAGTTGGCAAGGGGGGGACACTTGACTCTAAAAATTTGCGCTTTAAAGCTTAATATTATATTACACAAAGGGACCACTTGATCGAAAAGTTGTCTTCACAGACTGTGACTGATTGTGTAATGAACGGGCTATCCAACTATCATGTGATAGACGAGAAAAAAAAAATCATCCCCACTTTAGGTGTAAGGGGTGTACCAACCCTAATTTTTTTTTTTTCAAGATTTAGTTTAACCTTCGGGCTAACCAACTATCATGTGATACACGAGAAAAAAAAAATCATCCCCACTTTAGGTGTAAGGGGTGTACTTACCCTAATTTTTTTTTTTTCAAGATTTAGTTTAACCTTTTAGTCGGCGTGATTAATAAGACTATACCCATGCCAAATCACAGTTTTCTAGTACTAAGAGTCTCTGAGCTAAGCCGGCTATAGACAGACAGACGGACATGGCGAAACTAAGGGTTCCTTGTTGACTACGGAACCTTAACAATAGGCAGTCATGGGGTTGCCGACAGAACTGGAAACTTATCGCTCAACGCGCCTAAAGAAGTTTTCACTCAATAATTACATGCTAATTAGGATTGCAATATGCTGCGTGCACATTATTGTAACATTACAACCGACAATACTCCGTACAAGGCGACGACGGTTCTAGTCAAGCCTTCGGACGGTGGTCTTAACATTGTCTGTGTTTAATATCTTGATAGACCCCGGATTAATCCGGAAGGCGAAGGATCTTTTATAACGACGCACGCAACCCTGCGACACAGTACAGTAAAGTAAGCAGTATTTTGTCTCGGCAGTGTCGTTGAAATAATTACCTACTTCCGTTCTGTAGATAAACACGCACTAGGCACAGTACAGTAAAGTGTTTTGTGGATCGACATTCTGTGTGGGGGAGCCCCGCGCGCGCAGCACGCCGCACGTGGGGGGGGGGGGGGGGGGGCTGTTAGCTAACTTATACATAAAACATAATCAGCCTATAATGTTCCCACTGCTGGGACACAGGCCTCCTCTTTCTGTGAGAGGGAGTGGGCCGTAATCCACCACGCGGGCCCAGTGCGGGTTGGTGGATGTCACATGTCTTCGAATAACCAAAATAATAATAGCTAACTTATGATACCGTAAAAATAGCCATTTAAACGCACCCATTCTTCAAATAGTTCCAAGCGACGATCATAATGCCGTTAATGAACACGTCAACCGGTAGAAAGTCCGCATAACTGTTGCTCTTACAGTACATGGACCTGATCACTCCTTTGCCAGCACCTATAACAAAATAAATAGGAATCATTTACCTACTTGTTAAAACTGAAGGTTTATACAATTATAACGTTAAAAGCTCGTACAGACTCGCGTGATATCGCGGGCGCGGCAGGCAGCGACAAAGAAATTGTGCTACTAGTGTCGCGTCGCGGCCGCGATATCACACCAGTCTGTACGAGCCTTAAATTGTTCTGCTACATATTTTTATCTTGCCAAATGCTGAATTATTCGGAAACTATATTTTGAAGTATAAATCTTATTATTTACAGTGAAATATAGTAATGAAAACTATTTATTTTTTAATTCATTTTACTAAAGGAAGTAAGTAAGTAAGCCTGTCAGCTAAATCATACACAAATGCAATGATTTGGGAATGCAATTACCACGCTGATTGCGTAACAGCCACTCGGAATGACAATCCCTTTAATTTTCACACAACAACAAAATTTATTGCTTCATTTTTTTTGTATTGGTCTGCTGGGCAGCCAAAATAACACAATGGATATTGTTGTATTGTTAAAATGAATGGAACATTGTCATTCCGTCTGTGTTATGCAATTAGGATGCTGTTCTCATCAGCATAAACTTACCAATAAGTAATCCAGTAGGTCCGTTGATATTGTCAGTCCATCCGGGAACAGGCTCCTGCCAGATTGGAATCACTGGAAAATACAAAGATTTTGTTAGTCTTACGAGTAACTGTGCTGTAGAGGTCAGATAGTCAGTCGCTCCATGTAAACTATTGGTATTCAGCTGCATCCAGTTAGACTGGAAGCCGACATCAACATAGTTGGAAAAAGGCAGGTGATTATGTTTGAAAAACAAGCCGAACGGTGGGTGATTACCGCCGCATATGGACATCTGGCGTAAAGTGCGGGTCGGTATCTAATACCGGACGGATTATCGACAAGGTGAAAGAGTGTTGCAAATCTTTAATTTCTCGTTTATTTCAGTAAACGAGAAATTCGACGCGCATCCTGTTAACATGGATTCAGTACATCATTCTTGAACCCCCTGCGTTAATATCTTTCGTCGTTTATTTTTTTTTTAAATTCGCTGTTCCATACATTTTGACCGTCCCATCCATGGTTTTCGCGGTTTCGCGTCGATGTCTTTTATACTGGTAGTTTGTTTTTGTACCCTGAATGATTTCTGTTTTGTTACGTGTGTGAAGACAAGACATAGTTTTGTAACATGATGAAGAATTGATTTTGATTTAAAGTCGCTTCTAGTGCTTGGAGAATGAGATAAGGTTTAGGTATATAAGGAATATAATAAATAAAAATATTTTATTGGCAGGCATCAAGGCCCATAAGGTATTTGTATTACAATAAACTATATTAGTAACATGCAGGAACACAAAAAACAAATCACAGTCACGGAAGGTTTAAAAAGCTTTGTTGGCAACATGTAGCTTGGTAAACTGCCCCATTGTGGGCCCATCCAGCCTCTCTGCAAACACCCTCTGAATGCTGTTGTTGATTCCCCTTACTCGGGATATTACTGACGCAACTTTCTTCCGCATTATCGCAAAGTAGTGGTCATTGTGCGCGTCAGCGAACATACCTGACGCACTACAGTAAGGTGGAGGCCTCAACAGCGCTCTGAAGGTATTATTGTATTGAATGCGCAGGGCATTATCTGCTTTTAGGATATGGTTATCCCAAAGGCTGGTGTAAAATGTATGGCAGTAGGCCTTAAAAAGAGTTATTTTCTGTGTTGGTAATTATATTCAATATTTTCCTTTTGAAAATAGAACTAGAGGCAGACCAAAATGGCGTAGACAGTAGACACATTGGTCAGCGTTAAAAAAAATTGCCAAATTAGCTGGGAATTTGATTTGTGCGGTCTTATCTCATCGCCGAACTTACTCCAACATACGCTACTAGATAAAGATAATCTATTTCCATTGAAGAGACTTACCTATGGAAGGTCTGAGCACAATAGCGGGTATATGTGCCATGGACTCCACCACCAGCGCTTCGCCGAGCGCCTTCGTGAAGGCGTAGGAGTTGGGTAGCTTGTCTAGTAACCTGAAAATAGTTGTTAAGTTAATATATGAGAAATCCTTAAGGGGATGTGCAAAGGTAACCCGCGAAATTAAAATTTTCTTATGTTTTTTGCAATATTCAGGTCAGTGTCAATTATTTATTTATTAGCGCTGACGCGCTGCGACCGCACTGGTGCGTTGTCTGGCGCCGGCGTCCAAGCATCGCCAACGCACCGGTGCGGTGTCAACCGCACGCCATTAACAGCTGAATTTCTACTAATATTAAGTCTAATATTGTTTGGGGTGAGTTTAATCGTCGGGCCTGGTCGAACAAAGAAATGTTACGAGAAAATTCGTTCCGCCGAGTACATTATTTTACGAAATATGGCTCTTTTTGTGTATTATCGCCTGGAAATAGATGAATAATCATAAAATAATACTTATTACATCGTTTTAGATAATAATATCACTAATTATATGATAAATACATATGAAATGTTTCGAAAAACCATACGTCTAAAGGGGGTTTTTATTTTACTACGATGGTGCTAGTTTATCATTTTTGACTTCGAGTTGCAGCTATAGCTTTGTGTGGGCGGGCACGCCCATTATGCCTGGAGGCTTTTATTTAGGTACGTTCTGTTTACGTTATTTCTGCTTGAGTATAGTTTTCGACGATTTTTATGTTTTTATTTGGTATAGTGGCGTGTGCTAGCTAACATAAGGCAAATAATCTAATGTTGTGTTGCGTAATGCAAATTCTTTTACATTTTATTGTATAGATTCAAGTTTTATATCTGAACAGACAGCTGTGCTGCTGGGAAGTTTGTTGCGCCACTTCTTCTTCCCAGCTAAAGCACTAGGAAGTGGTGAAGGGTGGGCGTTTTTGGGGGACTGTCTTATGTAATTTTTGACGTTCGAAAAGTGCTGATTCTCAGCCTAGTTTGAATAAATGACTTTTGATTTGATTTGATTTGGGGCCCCATGCACTGTGAGGTTTGGGATTTATTATTACGCAAATTTTACATATAACTCTCTAAAAAACGCTGTTGTTAGATTACTTATCTATTCATAATGCAAGGTGCAAAATTTCGTGTACATTGAAACAGTCGTTTTACCAGAAATAGACATAACATAAGTCCAAAACAATGACAGCTGTTATCTGAAATCATATTTTTTTTAGAAAAACAATACACTTCCCAGATCTATTCTTGCAATTGTTTAATTGTTTATTATGGCCTGTCTAATTAGCATCTCCGAAAAATTTACTCGATACGGCTTATGTCTTTATTTATTGAAAAAGTATTCTATGAGCGCCGGCGGCCCCTGTCATAACAATGACAGGCCATAAAAAAGGGGCGGTCCTTGAGCGTTTTTGCCGTAACCGTGCGGCGGGGCTTCAACGGTTGGCAAACCAACTAAATAAAGACATTCAAAGTACATATCATTTACAAATACAGTAATATTGCATGCATCAAATTATAGGTAAGCACAGCATTTAATTAAGATCTCATTATACAATAACAATTAATATTACGATGGATAACAATGTAATTAGAACTAATATCAATAATCTTTTATACTTAAAATTAACTTGAATTAAATAAAATAAAATTGTATTCAATTAAATTGAAATAAATAACAAACTAAAAACATATTAAAAACACACACACAAAATAAAAGAAAAGAAACACTATTGAGCAAAAATTACATATTATTGAGGACAGCTCTTTTAAACTTAGCGATACTGCCTGAAAATATGTTGAAGCCAAAATCGTGAAAAATGTCGTTACACTTTCTGTGATTAGGAAAGGGGGCATTACATTACTCCCGTACTTGGTTTTGCAGCCAGCAGAAGCAAGAGGCTTGTAATTATGAAGTCTAGCTGACGACCGGGGCGTACTTATTAATATTAATTAATGATAGAAGCTGTGAGCAATCCACGCCTTGATTTAATATCTTGAATAAGAAAATTAGACCAGCAAAATCTCGACGTGCAAAGATTTACGTTTTAAGTTTTACAACCATCCAATACCATCCAGAGAGAGAGAGATCCATTCCATTCAAGTTAAATGTCAAAATGGGCCTATTATTTTTGACAAGTATAAAGGCCAGCAAATTGCTAAAAACGTAAGAAAATTTTAATTTCGCGGCTACCCTGGCACTTTCGCTTTATTGAAAAACCCCAACATCACTTAGCCCGACCGGGGTATGAACTCAGGATCCATTAAAAGGATTATTCATTTCCTTTTTTAGACCTTGTATTTTACCCGACTGCGCCGGAGCCTAAAAGGAGGGAAATGGAGTAAAATATATCTTACGTTCGCCGATTCGCGGTCTCCAATCAAGAACACGTCTACCCCAACGGCCACCAGTTTTACGGCTAATAATGGCCGGCCCATTGCCACATCAGTTTGCTTATTCTGTGAGCTATATCGACAACTTTGGTTCTCTGTCGGCTCACATCGTTGCGGATTCGATCCCTCAGAGAGACTCCAAACATAGCCCGTTCCATAGCTCGCTGAGCGACCTTGAATTTATGGACCAGCCGTACCGTGAGTGTCTAGATACTGTAGATAAGTACTTCAAATTAGGATTATGTTTAAAGATATTTATTCTGATAAAAGAAGCCGCCACTAACACATAAAAAAACCGGTCAAGAAAGAGTCGGACTCGCGCACCGAGGGTTCCGTACGTATATATGATGTTAATGATTTCTGAAAAACTGTGCTATTTAGAGACATCGTTTTATTTTTCCTGTAACATAAACTTCTATCACATAGAATAATTTCAGATTTTCTCTATGCAAACTTAGGAGATAAGGGGACGGATTAGGGAACGGTATTTTTTTTTTAATTTTTCATCAAAAGTCGACCACTATAAAAAAAAAATGTTTGAGAATGTGCAAACAGCGCTCTTTCATATGATACGCTAGTAGACTTCATTCGAATTTTTAAGACTCTATTTCAGGCCCTGTTGCAAAAAATATGTATTTTTTTTAAATTTCTTTATTGTTTGCAAAATAGTTGGGTAAACGTCATCTAAAACTATTCCAAATTTCAAGTTGGTAGCATTAGTAGTTCTAGAGATATCCAGCTGTGACAGACAGACAGACAGACAGACTTAGTTTCACCATAAGGGTTCCTTTTTAACATTTTGGTACGGAACCCTAACAATGTTTCTAAGCTGAATTATAAAAAATTCCATTAAATGTACCTTTGATACACTCATCCAATCCTTGTAGTTTTTAGGAAAGGTGTTATTTGCGATTAAATATTCAGCTAATTGAGTCTTGAATGCGTTTAATGAGTGCATTTTGGTTATACATGAAGTTATTTTTAGGTTCTTTAGATTTCTAAATCGGTAATTTAGCCGATTCTAGGTTACATTTAGTTCTGTATGTTGAATTTATTTGTACAGAAATAAAAAAAAATCTGTCATTCTTTCCAACCAGGCACATTGGTGCAACAGTACCATTCACCGCCCGACTGTACGCAACGCTAATCTAAAATTAAGTGGGCTTAAGATGTGGGTCAACGACCTCGTCGGAGCCACTCTTGCACGCCATAGTAACAGGTATGGCCTTGACCCACAGAATGCGTAGAGCATGGTAGTAGTTTATGTGGATGTTACAATGTTTGATTGCCACTTGTGGACAAATGTGTTAGATAGCCCGCGAAATGAAAATTTACGTTTTTAGCGATTTGCAGCTCTGCGTCAATCCTTATCGAATTAATGTTTTTCTATCGTTCTATTTCATTCTATTCCGTGTGGTGCCGAATGTAAAGCACCACCTTATTTCTTCCCGTGGGTGTCGTAAAAGGCGACTAAGGGACTCACTAGAGACCGGGCAGCAGCGTTCTCTATGCATTTTAACACTATACTGCGATCGCCAACCCGCCTGCTAAGCGTGGCGATTATGGCAACCCTTTTAGGGGAGGCCTATGTCCAGCAGTGGACGTCTTTCGGCTGAAATGATGATGATGATTCTATAAGGTAGTTTTTCTGTACGCAAAATACGCGATCCGACGTGGAGTTGCGGCCACCAGCCGTTACCTAAGCGAAGCTACAACTTCCAGTAGAGGGAAGCCGAAGAAAAAGTTGTTCAGTTCACATACATTCAAGATAAAATCAAAATTACCTTAATTTTTTTTGTCATTCCTTTACTTTTCTTAATTGAACGCCATCTAAATTTGTCGGAATTCTTAGTTAAAACAGAAAATGTAAACTGCGTTCGCGATTTAGGATACCTATAGTCCATTCTAAAAACACGTACGCACCTAGGTACACGTTTTTATCTTATTACTTATTAAATACCTGTAATGACTATGTACTATATTATTAAGTAATAGTAAACTCAGATGAGAGTCTTTGTTCCGAAGGGAAGCCGGTAGGAATGGGGTTGTATGAAGCCGTCGCCCCTGTTACCTAGGTCTCAAGTTGTAATGCGAGTCGGAAAAGTAGGTTAGTAATTGTAAAGATTAGGGCAAGAGAATGATTATTAGAAAAGTTAAGTAAAGTTATATATTTCGACGGCTGCAAAGTATATACGGTTATCTACAAAATCATGAATATACAGGAGAGCGTTTTGAACGCAAATCTGTGATAATCAATAGAAGAACAAAGCTATCTTCTTCTATTTTTCACAACATTTAGTTAATAGGGCACTACCAAGGAAATGGTTAAGGTTACTGTAATATAGTTTTTTCTTTTATTTTTTGTATTTTACATTGTTATTATAAATAAAGGTTATCTACCTTTTAATTTTCAAAATTTATTTGTGACGCCGACGTGACATAATATTGTTGTTGCACTAAAATAACGCAAGTATAGTGTGACTGGCATTATATGTGGCGATTGTCCGATGTGTACACGGCCGAACGGTATGTCCGTGCTACTTTTTGCAAAACCTAAGCTACACCTAAGCTGTCTTAGGTGTAGCTTAGAATGTAAAAATTTAGATTTAAACAGAAAAAATAAATCCTATGATAAAACAAAGATTTCTGAGTCGAATTATGAGGAAAAGTGAATTTCGTATGTCACATTTCGATTAGCTTTCGACCTAGGCTAAATACAGATCTACAATGAGCAAAACAACTAAGAATTAATAAAATTATTATTTCGAGGCTAATCGTAGTATGCAATAGCCAAGAAAGTTCACATACTTGGGAGTGAGGGTCATAATAGTTTCCTCATCCATCCACTCAACAGCCTGGACGACCTGGTGCGAGTCGGTAGAGGGGGGGACGGGACACAGTTAACTACAGAAAAAAACCAGCAACTATTTGGTGGTATGAGGAACAGGGTAAAGTTCACCCATCCACCATAGAAAAGGGAAGATCCTCCGACCAGACGGGTGTTGTGTCTGGTAGGCAACAGCCCAACGGTTAATGTTGGGACGTTGTATATATGCTAGTTGCGCGGTAAACTCTGCTTGCGCGATGCAGGATTTGCGTGACGTCAGTGTGACACGTAGTTCGCATGTGGCGATGTTGATGCCACTACAACTATACTTTATTGGGGGTGAGGGTCGCCATGGTCTCCTTATCCATTCACTTGTCTGCCTGGATGATCTGGTGCGGGTCGGGGAGGGTAATTACTACAGAAACAACCCAGTAACTTTACTTACTTGGGCGTGAGGCTCGCGATGGTCTCGTCATCCATCCACTCGACTGCCTGGATGATCTGGTGCGGGTCGGCGGGCGGGGGGTACGCCTTCTCCTCCAGCAGCTTCTCGTGAAGATGACAGTAGGATGTGGACACGTGGATGAACAGCTGCAAACAAAACGACAATATTTATCATTAATATAGCTAAAGGGCATGTGATGGGACGGGATGAAAGAAGAGAGAACAACAAATGATGAGAAATGGTTTCTGAGAGGGATGTTAGTGAAGAGGGAGTGGGGGGGGAATGATAACGCGACGGCTGACAGGGGAGAATGGAAGAGGAAAACATTGTGTGCCGACCTCAAGTAACATGGAGCAAGGTCCGATAAGGCAAGGCGGAAGGCCCGCTAGTGGCCCGCACAAGTATTTAAAGCCCCGCCTGTTGAAATAAGGAGATGGGTCAATTGCCATTTAACGGGCACTATTCCAGAATTCGATTTGTGTTGCTGGCAATATTTACGAGGTGAAAGAAAAAAGGGAAATTATTTTATAGAATGGATACTTACTCGGCTTCATAAATACTGACTTTCAAAATAGGGACCTATTAATACGAGTCGGATAAACCTATAATTAAAATAGATGATTAGACTTTTGCCACGCACCGCCACTTACGTGTCCTAGTTTGACAAACAATATGAACAATTTACCTTCAAGTTCTTGCAGGCCTTCCCTAGTTCCACCATCAGCTTTGTGCCTCTCACGTTCAGCAGAACAGCTTTTTTTAGCTCTTCGTCGAACCTGCAAACATAACATCACACCTATATTATTTAAAGAGGTAGGGAGAGGTGTATGGCACACCTGCATTTCGACAGTTTAAGCCCGATGCGGTGGGCGAGCTTATTGTGTAAACGGGCATAAATCCAGACTTCATGATGTAACTGAGAAGCCAAAATACAATTTGCCGGATTTGAACATCAAAACCATGTCATCATGCTCAGCAGTCGTGCTGGGCCACAACACTAACGAGGGAGAGCACAAGGGGGGGTATCTTACAAATATCCTACTAGCCTATCCTTTTTCATTGGGGTACTGCTCATGGATACCCTCCGTTTGGGAAGAACGGAAGGTTATATCGGACTCCTACCGACTAAATCCCTACTAATTATAAATGAGAAAGTTTGTCTGTTTGATAAATAAATAAATGATAAATGATTTATTTCTGTAAGTAGGTTTGTACAAACACTTTTACACGTCAATCATATTAAAAAAACTAGATGAGGTCGGCGTTTCGTATCCGACTACTCTGAGAAGAAAGGCCGAAACAAACTCAGAGGTCACAGTCTCTTTTTAAAGTCCAGACATAATCTTGGTCAGATCATGTGAAGACCATGTAGATTGGTGCCTGAAATGATCTTTTGACGAAAGAACCACACAGGTTGAGGGGACCTGTCCAGTCAGTGCACGCATTTGTCAGTAGTCGTGCAGCTCAACTAAGAACTTAAGGAGCTCAACGATTCAACGAACAATACCAAAGAAAGGACATTTGGGTAGGCCGCATAAAATCATTCAAACTGCCAGACTATGATAAAAACTAAATGAGAAAAAAAAGGAAAATGAACAAAAACCCACATAGTCTTCACATTTACAATACTTAAAACAATATAATACTTAACAAAGTAAATATTCATGTCATTGTATATATAAAATTAATCACTGTCAATGTGTATATAAAATACGGATATAATCTTGGTCAGATCATTTGAGAACCATGTAGATTGGTGTCTGACATGGTCTTATGACGAAAGAACCACACAGATTTGAGTGGACCTGTCCAGTCAGTGCACGCATTTGTCAGTTATCGTGCAGCTCAACTCAAAACTTAAGGAGCTCAGCGATTCGACGAACAATACCAAAGAAAGGACAATTGGTTAGGCCGCATAAAGTACTCAAACTGCCAGACCTGCATTAAAATTTTTTTTGATTGAGAATAAAAATAAAAAAACAATTCACATAGTCCTCACATTCATAATAATTAAAATAATAATTATAATACTTTACAAAGTAAATATTCATGTCATAGTTTAGGTATTTAAAAATTTCAATCAAAAAATAGTATAAATAGTTGGCAAAAAAAATCAAATCAAGATTCACTGTAAATTGGAGCAGCTCAATCCCAAGCCTTTTTGTCCTCAATAAAGTCTTTAACAGTATAAAATGCTTTCTGGCACAGTTTCCGTTTTATAAAACATTTGAATTTATTAAGGCTTAATTCTTGAATGTTTGTTACTCTGTATATAATAAATATAATCAGCCTATAATGTTGTCACTGCTGGGACTCAGGCCTCCTCTCTGTGAGAGGGAGTGGGCTGCATTTACCAACCCGCACTAGGCCCGTGTGGTTGATATCACGCGGGCCTAGTGCGGGTTGGTAGATACCACATGTCTTCGAATTTTTGATTCTAAGACATGCCGGTTTCCTCACGATGTTTCCGTTCACCGTTTTGAGAGCAATGCTGATAAAATTACTTACACAAAGTAGAGTGCCTGACTGGGTTCGAACTCGTAAGTCGGGACCATTACCACTGAGCCACCAATGGATTTGGATGAAATTTGGCACAAATTGTTTATCCTGGATTAACACATAGGATTTTTGTCCTAGTAGTTCGTTCTTGTGGAATAATTTCCGAAGTAAACGCGGGGGAGGCAGCGGACAAAAGCTAGTTTTATAATAATGTTATAATGTACTGTGCCCGTGTGGTGGCTTATGGGCAGCTCCCACAGAAAAAAAAAGCCAGAGTCCCAGCAGCCCCAGTGCTGGGCCTCTGGCTTCCTCTTTTTTCGAAAAGAGTGACCAATGTTTATTGTTGGTCTGACAGTCTTACCAAGGGGTATCGTGTTATCCAGTAAGTGGGTTGTGGAAGTCAGATTGGCAGTCACACCATGTAAACTACTGGTATTCAGCTGCATCCGGTTAGACTGGAAGCCAACCGACATAGTTGGGAAAAGGCTTGGCAACTGGCGAGTGCACTTTGTTAAGTTTATTAATTCTCTCATCTTTCCCTATCGTTAAATTTTTTGCACTTTTTATTTGTTTTCTTTTCTTTTTTACTTGTAGTATGTTGTGTTGTGTGCCTTTTAGTCTGTGCTAAATAAATGTATTTTCTTTCTTCTTTATTTCTATCGATAAAGGAAGGATATAATAGTACATTACTGCAGCGGCCTGCAATAGGGGCATTGATGGACGTGAAAATGTGGGCCGAGGCGAAGCCATCAATTCCTGGTTGCGGTCAATAAATAAGGCACGGACATTCAAAGTAAGCAAGAATTTATAAATTCCAGATTCAATGACGAACAAAGATAATTTTTCACGCGCCAATGTGTTCTTTCAATAAACAGCTTTCTATTTGCAAGCCTTTCAGTTACCTCCTTGGTTGCCATGTTTCGAAGTAAGAGATCGTTCCATTTTTAAATTACACGATAGATATGAGTTTACTATGTAATTTATTTGGCCGCTAAACCACGACAAATATGGATTTTCATACAACTTTTGGTGGCCGCTGCTTGCATGTATTTTGCCAGTACAACAATTTCGATTTATCTCGCATATTTGAGAAAATAATTATCGATAGTGCTTGTTTTTAATTAAGTTGGCCACGACGGTGTGGTTGACAGTATTGTCTACCACGAGGTAGACTTTTTTGTTTGTTAAATTAAGCACGTTACAAGTTCATAGGTTAAAATGGTCTATAAGTATTTAGCTTGTGTTACCGGGGCTTCTGGGGGGCCATGTCCAGCAGTGGACGTCTGTCGGCTGAAATGATGATCAGAATGATGACGTCAACAATACCTGATAGTGGCAGCAGCATGTATGATGATGTGCACGTCGTTGATGACCGTCTGCCTGTCCTCCTCGCTCATGCCTAGGTCGGGCTCCGATACGTCGCCATTCACGAGGGTTATCTTCTCCAGCAGGGGTGCCACGCCCCCCCTCATTACACGGACTTTTTCGAAGAGCTGGAAACAAAGAAATACTTAGGTAACTCCTTTATCTACTTTGGTAAATTTTCTACGAACCATCGAACACTACAGAAGGCGGCGGGCCGCACCGCGAATTTTTATCGAAACGAGATGCGCTGATGCGGCCCGATGTAGCTGTAATCTGCGTAAAGATTAATCTGTATATTTTGTCACTGCTGGGACTCGGCCTCCTGTGTGAGGGCCGTAATCTACCACCCGGACACAGTGCGGGAAGGTGGTTGTCACAAGACTTAGAATTTTTTGTGTTTTATGTTTTCCTTCGCCGTGTTGGAAGACAAAGCTGCAATGTCTCATGTGCCTATCAGATGTACACCGGTGCACCTTGTAGCAGTACCTTGGTGCTGCCGAAACGCAGCAAGGTGAGGGGGGGGGGGGGGGGGGTGTTCACCGATTTCTCCGTCAATTGTAGACCGAATTGGGAAATTATTATTTTGTTTGAAAGTGTATGCTTTCGAGGCTAATTATCACCAAGTCGAATCTGATGAGGGGATCCCATGAAAGTCGAGAGAAATCCTAAAATTTTATAGGCACACCTATAGCGATTTGGGTATTTTTATAGTAACTTGTGCATTTTCTCTCGGAAAGCACCATTTGGTGGAATGGAACTGATAATGAAGACCACAGATGGCCACCTGAACTACTTTATAATAAGTATTTCACGGGTTACGATTCGATTATGTATTTTAATATGGTTGCTAAGCAATTTTTGCTCGTCACAATGCATATGGTGAAGTGGAGCTCTTCAATCATTAACGTCCCTGCATCGGGAAAAGCAATCATTTGTAAAAGGTTGCATTAGGCTATTGTAACTTACTCGTAGAAAAATTACAAACAACCCATTAAAAAGTGAAAAATATAATGTAATATGTTTTGGAAGTCGATTGCTTTTTTGTAAAAAGCTTTTTACTGAATGCATTTGGTAGAGTGTACTATGGAATTACACACTCTTAAGTCTTAATGCCTCCAAGCCCTTTGCATATTGTAACAACAATAGTAAATAGGTCATAATTAAGTAAAACAATACATTTCTGTCGGTTCACGCATCAATGGCCTGCTCTAAGTACTGTTTTGCACAATATTGCTTCAGAAGGCAACACGTTTTGAAACTATTGCGACAGAGAAGCGAACAATAATGTTGATGTAACTCTAATCTACAGTATAGAATTTATTGATCTTAAACAGTAGCTTTGTAAGGTCGTGGCGTAGGTAACGGTAAGATAACAGCTACACGGGTCCATCGATCAGGTTAAACTACGCTTGCCGCGGTTGGTCCATGGATGAGTGATGATCCCTTACACACCGACACCCCTCCGTGCCACGGAAAGCACGTAAAGCCGTTGGTAGCTGTCATTCTGGAATCTTTGACTGTCGTTACGGGTAGTCAGAAGCCCGAAATTCTGATAACCTGTCTTACCAATGGGTATAGTGTTACCCAGTAACTGGGTTGTGGTGGTCAGATAGGCCACTTGATTGGGACTCGGCTTGGCAACTGAAGAATCATAAACTTAACTTTGTTAAGTTTATGATTCTTCCTTGTTGACTACGGAACCCTAAAATGAAACTGAGAAAAAAAACTATGAAGGATAAAAAATAACTAGTCGCTATTGTCCGCTGTTTGTGAAAAAAAATTATACCTGAATAGATATTTTTTTTGGTTATTGGTTTTTATTATAAAAGCAGTTTTTATGCTGGAATTCATTTACGAATAGCATGCATGAGAAAAACTACTATAAAAGGAGGGAAAACCGTTCAGACTTCCTCTATCAAATGGCATCTTTTATAAGAATATCTATACTTAAAGATAATGATGTTATCATGTTTTTATAACGTACTAGCACTTCACCCGCGACTTCGTTCGCTTAGATTTCGTATCTTCGCCTACAAAGTTCAACACTCTCCATCCCGTTTTTAGGGTTCCGAACCCAAAGGGTAAAACGGGAACCCTATTACTAAGGCTCCGCCGTCTGTCTGTCTGTCCGTCTGTCACCAGGCTGTATCCCATGAACCGTAATAGTTAGACAGTTGAAATTTTCACAGATGATGTATTTCTGTTGCCGCTATAACAACAAATACTAAAAAACGGAATACAATAAATATTTAAGGGGGCTCCCATACAACAAACGTGATTTTTTTGCCGTTTTTATAGATACGGAACCCTTCGTGCGCGAGTCCGACTCGCAATTGGCCGGTTTTTTAAAAGATAGTTTGTGAAAACTAATGATTGCGACCTTTTATATATTATTTCCTTTATTGAATTAGAGACATAAATTAAATGTTTAAATATAAAAAATATTTAAAATATAAAATTTATTATATTATTATGACAAACTTTATTTTTTAATACAAACTGCTATTCAATTGTTTTTATTTTACAAAAAAAATAATGTGTACGTAACGTAGGAGTAGGGATGTTCGCTCACACCGCGGCATTTTTCTTGCTTTTAGCATTTGTATACCCGTCGCGTCGTTACTTTAATTTAAAAAGGAATTAGCAAGTACATAATCGACCTTGATTTTGAAACTATTTATTTGGATAAGGATTAATATCATGACACGAATGTCTTTCGATTCTACCCGTGTTTGACTGACTAAAATGAACTAAAAACGGTTATCGTGACTTTACTATTAGACGTATAGCCTCGCGGACGTTTTTGAGGGTAATGGTGAGTACTTTAGTCATGTAGTCTAGTACATTATTTAATGTATCATTAATTTTGTTATTATTATTATTTTCTTTATTAATTTAGATACATACAAATTATATTTTTAAATATCAGAATATAAAAAATATATAAAAACATTTAAAAATATAAAAAAATAGTTGTCCACCGGTATCGGGAGCAGGGTCCAAGCTACCGGTGGCTAGGGCTGCAGAGATAGGAACCTCCTCACGATGCGAGCCGTATCGAGGAGTACTGCCTTCTGAATCAGGCCCTTGATCCAACCACCTAACGAGAGCCTCGAAAGATGTTGCTCGAGACTTTCGGCCATCAGGCCATTGGCCGATACGACAATCGGCACAATGATAGCCGAGCTCACATTCCACATGTCAACAACCTCGTGTGCTAAGTCAAGATATTTTATTTGTTACTCTTTCTCAGCTTTCACGAGGTTCTCGTCATGCGGAATGGTAACATCGATAATCATTGCGCGGCGCGCTAATCGATCTATCACTACTATGTCGGGCTTATTGGCGACAATAGTCCTGTCAGTAATGATAGACCGATCCCAGTACAACGTGACATGGTCATTTTCGAGAACTGGGTCGGGCACATACTTGTAATACTGTACCTCAGAATCCACAAGTTTATATTTCAAAGCAAGTTGCTGGTGAATAATCCTGGCTACTTGGTTATGCCTGTGCAAGTACTCGCCATTAGCAAGACGAGAACAGCCAGAGATAATATGTCTGATGGACTCACCCGGACGGTGGCATGCCCGACACACGTCAACCGTCCCGTCCTTCATAATATGTCTCCGGTAGTTATTCGTCAAGATAACTTCGTCCATAATTGCACAGACAAAACCTTCGGTTTCCCCGAAAAGGTCACCAAAACGTAGCCAGGATACGGACGCTAAGAAATCTACACCGGGTTCATGAAGAGCCCGATAGAAGCGTCCGTGAAGCTCCTTGCTTTGCCATACCTCGTTGCGGTCATCGATAGTAAGTATTACAGGTTTGCGCCAGTTCTCTTTAGCCATGGAGAGCGGGGTGAGTCCCTTGTCCACTGCGACCACATCACGGTGCATACCCAGTTCGGCTTTTAAAAAATATTCCCTGAGACTGCACACCTCGCGGTTATGGAGGGTCTTCGCATTTAAAAAGCCTCGACCCCCGCACTTCCGCGGGATGTACAGTCTCATCACCGATGATCGTGGGTGATGCATCCGGTTTGCGGTCAGCAGTGTACGGACCCTCCTATCCAGGGCGTCTAGTTCGGTCTGAGTCCATTTGAGTATGCCAAAAGAGTACATCAAAACCGGCATGACCCAACCGTTGAAGGCGCGCACCTTGTTTCCGCCTGAAAGAAGACTAATAAGTACTTTCTTCAGGCGACCAAAGAAGCGCTCCTTCAACGATTGCTTCATGTCAGCAACGTTGATCCCTAACGCTTCTGACATACCCAAATACTTATAGCTTTCGGATGAGGAGAGGGATCTAAGGTGTATGGAATCCGAGAGTTGGGTTCTTTCGGATTCCATAATCTCTCCTCGTTTTACATGCATGACTGCACATTTGTCCACACCAAATTCCATCCTGATGGCGCTACTGAATGTTTCAGTTACCTTCAGTAGCTCGATCAGTCGCAATTTGTTGGGGGCAAAGAGTTTCAAGTCATCCATGTAGAAGAGGTGAGATATGACCTGACCTCCTCTCCTCAACCGATAGCCTAGACCTGAATCCTCCAACAGTGTACTTAGAGGATTCAGGGCTAAGCAGAACCAAAGTGGACTCAAACTGTCGCCCTGAAATATTCCCCGTTTAATCCATACAGGCTCATCATTCCCCTGGATCTGCCGACATCCTGGATAGCGAAGGACCGTTCTCCATTGCCCCATACATGACATCAGGAAGTTGCACAGAGTTGCATCTATCTTGTACAACTCCAGCACCCTCATGAGCCATGTATGTGGCACCGAGTCGTAGGCCTTCTTACAGTCTATCCAGCATGTCGACAGATCCATGCGGGATCGACGAACCTGTTGGCTTATGGCCATGTCGATGAGGAGTAGCTCCTTAGTACCGCGGGACCCATTCCTACATCCATTCTGAGAGGCAGACATAATGGAGTTATTGTCAATGTGCGTATTAATTTTCACTCTCAAAATAGATGTAAGAAGTTTATAGACCGTTGACAAACATGTGATCGGTCTATAATTCTTGGGTTCCGCGGGACTACCTGACTTATGGAGCAGGTGGGTAACGCCTGTTGTTAGAAACTGTGGTAGCGACCCAGACTCTAAGGATGACTGGAACTGAGATGCCAGGCAAGTGTGTGAACTAATTAAACATTTCAACCAGAAGTTGTGCAGTCCGTCCGGTCCCGGTGATTTCCAATTTGGTAACAGACGGACTGCTCTGGCTACGTCTAATGGGGTGATTATGACTGCTTCCATTTCTGGTATAGTTTCACACACTCGCTCAACTTCCCGCATCCAGTCAGCCTCAGCGTGACAGACGGGCTCCGACCAGATGCTGCGCCAGAATGCACTCGTGGCTGCATCATCCGGGTGGCACACGTCTGTCACATTTTGTTCAGGTCGCTCCCAAGCTCTATATACCCACCTTTCATTGCTCTGGAACATGCGATTCTGCGTGTATCGATCCACCCGCCGCTTATACCGCCGAATACGGCTCGCCCATGCACAAACTTTCTGCTTCAGGAAGTCGATGCACTCTGTGACACGGGACATGTATTCTCGAGGGCTGATTCCAGTCCCCGAGAAAGCCCGTCTTACAAAGCGCATCACTCGTGGTCGTGTATTGCCCTCCCTGAAGCAGTATAGTTTGCCGATGAGTACCCTGGCCCCATCAATACGGCGCTCGATCCTGCACTGCCAGGCTGGTACGGCTGGTTTTGGTCGAGTAGCTCCGTCACAGTTTGGAAATTTGACGTTAGCTAAACGACATGCCGCAACAGCCGCGCAATACAGAATCGAGTGTGTATCAATGAGATCCTCGCTGCTTTGGAAGAAATTCTTAAGCTGCGAGTCCAAGGCACACACCAGCGCCCTATTTTTCTTGTGCATAGGTAGGCGTGGTAATCGGGGTCTAAGTTCGGTCGGAGTGGACCTATACTCGCCAAATGCATCCTCCAGTGCGCTCCTCGATCGGGCGTTGCATTGGCTACTTACTGTGGCAACCCTATCATCCTCTTCTTCAACATCATGATTGGACCGCGGCGGGATTCCATCAATAATTGACATTCGTACCGCGGTTTGTGCCGGAGTCGAGACGATATGGTTGCTAAGTACCTCTGAGCGCAGCCTATCAAGTGCAACATCGTCCAACCTATGATCGCGTTGGATAACCCGCACCTGATCCGATAGTCGTTGGGCCGAGATGTTGATGGTTGGTTCTAGTTCCTGAAACAGAGACAGCATCCTAGCACGGTACGCAGTGAGGTTAGTTCCTCCCTCTGTAGACCCGTAATACGCGCGCATGACGTTCTCGTTCATAGATTGAGTCCATCTCATGCGCTGCACACAACCACCGGCTGCGGGGACCCGGCTCGGAGCCGGATGGCCCCTAAGTCCCAAGCTCCTCGGTGGCCGGCCTCTCCCCTGCCGACGTACAGGTGTTGGCGACGTCGGCGGGGAAAAATACTCGTCGCTCGAGCTCGACGCGACTACCACGGCCGGTGTCGTCACAGCGCTCACAGTGAGGCTGGATACCGGCGGCGGCGAGGCGGAGCTGAGCGAAGAGTCCGGAGGTGGTGGGCGTGCTCGTCTCGTAGCTGATCTCGTCAACATCTTTTCTTTATTGTAAAATCGGTGGATTTTATCGAAGGTGACATGACAGATGTCACCTTCGATTCGGCAGTTTTTGATAAAATTCTTGGTTTTTATTATGATTCATTTAGATTTTTTTTTATTTAGGCTTGATTATTTGGGTTTCAGGCTTATTGTATACTAATAGAATAAAAGAAACTGCGTCTAAAATGAATATACGAGTATAACTGAAGATAAAGAAAACGTATTCCGTGACGTGTTGGTGTTGCCAGCTTATTATTATTATTTTTATTAGTATTATTAATAGTTTTCGCAGCGCACGCCAAGTAATGACTTTTATAGGCAAATTTTCGATACCTTGGGTAACATTATTGTAATTTTCTTAAGGATCTCATTTTTTTCTTAAATAAAATACTGCCATGTTACTAGCTGATAATGTAGAAAGTGTGTTAGTTGAAAGAATTTTTAAATCAGTTACGTAGTATTTGAGTTTATCCATTACAAACAAACAAAAAAACAAATCTTTCTCTATATTATTATATTAGTATAGGTTAACATAAAGAATATCTGAAGAATATCTATACCTAAGTACAAAACCATAACCCTCCGTCAGACACAGTTGGGTAATTACAACAAGAAGTTATGTCAACCTTGGCACGATAACCCCGTTGCCGTCGCACAGACTGTGTGTACGTATGTCAGTGGGGTCTCAGAAACAGATAGATGGTTCTCAATGGGCTTGCGGTTGTGCAATTGGAAAGTTCAAATTTCGAGTTTATTTACTTAGTGTTGACAAACGAAGCTATGTGTGTTTATTGTGGAATCGGTTTATTGAATTTTATGTAACATAATTTCACACCTTGGATCCCCGAAGGGTTAGGAGCTAGGTGTACCTACCTATAGTACACCCACATTTCGCCAGTTATGTTTAAATCCCATGTAATAGGCGGTGAGCCTATTGCCATCTACCGGGCACAAATTCAGACTCCGGACTCCTACTGAGAAATTCCATAATATTAGACAACCCAATAACACTTTGCCTGACCCGAAAATGGAACTCAGGACCTTAAGCTCAGCGATACCTAGCGCATGTGACCAGTAGACCAACAAGGCATTTAAGTAGGTACCTAAGTTATTAAGAAAAAAAATAATGCGGTCAGATGTGAGTAGACATCTGCCTAATCCTTCGGGTATTACTAGCGTGATGTTATGTAATGTTTGCGATATCAGTCGCTTCAATAAATCATTTTCTAAATTAATATTTTTCGTCAATTTTATTTTAATTAATTTTCAATTCTTTATTTTAATTGATTTTCAATTTTATTTTAATTGCAATTATTTATTTCAATTGTGTTTTCATTTTAATCTGTTTTCGATTATTTAATTGGGTTTCACGTTAGGTTACCGCATTAATTGAACGTGTCATGACCAAAACATAGTTTTAAGATATTAATGTAAGATTAACAAATTAAGGACCAAAATTAGGTCAGAATTAAATGTACTTTATTTTTATTATATTTAAATCCTGGTCCTGGGTTCCATTCCCAGGTCGGTCAAAGTGTTATTGTGTTTTTTCAGGCAAAGAGGAGGGGGGGGGGGCACAATCAGTTGGCAATTACGATATATCTAAGATGTCTACCATAAAATTGCAAGCACTTGGTGACTTACTGAGCTAAATAATTTTCTGAGTGGTCGTTGAGAAATATTCATGCTCTATAAACGTAAGTACTAACTATATTACGAGTACACTATGATGGAATTCTAAGTGTTAATACTCCGTTAGGAAACGCAGCCGCCTTCCAGTTTAACCTGACTCATACCCACACACAAACATTACGCTATTCCTTGTAGGTTGCTGGCAGCTGGTGTTTAACCAGTACACCCACATTTCGCCAGGGCGCGCCATATGATAGTAAGTTAGTAAGTAACCGAGCACAAATATATCCTGACTCTGGGCTGTCACTGAGAAGTTCCTAATGGGAAAACCCAACAACGCTTTATGAGGCAAGGGGCCTACGCCTAACAAACTGGTTTCTTGGTTTTAAAATATTTTTTTTTACAATTTTTAGATGCTATTAAATAAAATAGAAGAACCGAAGTTGCCGACATAGCTTGCAGTGTAAGCAAGCTGAAGGGGCAGTGGGCTGACCGTGTTTGTGGAAGGACCGATAGCTGGTGGCGCGGACGAGGCGTAGAGCGCGTATCGACAAACGTAGCGTGGAACGCCCCCCAGGTAGATGGACCGACGACCTTACGAAGGTGGCCGGGACAGACTGGATGCGAAAGGCGGAGGACAGGGTGTTGTGGCGCAGCCTGGGAGAGGCCTAAGTCCAGCAGTGGGCTGTGATAGGCTGGGTAGATTAAAATAAAATATATAGGTCCCAAATTATTTCCAATCCTTTTGGATAAAATTATGTCTATTAGGTAGTGTACATCTCTGTAAGCCTTTAACTGGGTTGTGGAGGTCAGATAGGCAGTCGCTCCATGTAAAATACTGGTATTCAGCTGCATCCGGTTAGACTGGAAGCCGACCCGAACATAGTTGGGAAAAGGCTAGGTAGGTGATGATCTCTGTAAGCCTTTAAAAAACACCATCCACAGCGTTGTCTGTCTCTCATACCTGTGTGACAGTTTTTTCTAAAGACGATGTGACGAATCCACCCGTTAAACGTTCTAAGGCCCAACGTCGGGACATAAGCGGGGTAATGAGGGTTTCATGATAATTCACGCCCCCAGTTGACACCACTTTGACAAGAGGTCTTCCATTTCGACAATGAATATAAAATACAGGATGTCATTCGTTTCATTCATTCGCTCAGCATTCAATCACGACTAAAGAAATAATAGGCGCTTTGATACTTTTGACAGGTCCTGACGTCTCGGTCCTTACACCTAGTGAATGTCATTTCAGAAAACCTTCATTGTGTTACACACTTAGAATGACAACTGATCGCAATGGGTTTCATTTTGACAGTTCATCCACGTCATTCAAAGTGTGTTCCGCAATAAATCGTGCAGGATCCGACGCCTGAGGACCGAGACAAGTGACAATCGTATTCCTAGCGTTTCATATTTCTTCGACTTTCAACAAATCAAATCAAAAGTCATTTATTCAAACTAGGCTAAGAATCAGCACTTTTCGAACGTCAAAATTTCATAAGACAGTCCCCCGAAAACGCCGACCCTTCACCACTTCCTAGTGCTTTATAGCTGGGAAGGCGCAAAAACTCCCCAGCATCACAGCAAGTCTGTCAGCAGTAAACGGAATTGATTGAAGCTTTTTGGTAGCTGAAGTCAATCCTATACTAATTATTGCTGATAGAATGTCACTTTCTCTAGGCCCTCTTCTGTGCATAAAGTTCATAAACTTAACTTAGGTATAAAGATATACTTACAGCTCCATTCAAGATCTCTTCCAATCTCTGATTCTGGTTCTTTCCCTTCTTTGTCCTCACGAAGAGAAGAATCTGGCCGATGTCCGGACATTTTCTGAAAGAAAGAGATAGATAGGTACTGCTCTTTCTGTTTACTTTAATAACATCTCGACATCATTATTCAGCCGGAAGACGTCCACTGCTAGGCATAGGCCTCCCACAGCGACCGGTTCCTACGGATCTTACAGCGGATTCCAGCGATCTTCACCGGGTCATATTGTTACGGCCCTCACAAGTTTGAAACTAGCCGACAGTCCACCTGATGGACATCTGCAATACCAAAGGCAACGTAGGTGCGTTGCCTTCGCAGAAACAGAGGTGAAATGTCGCATGAGCCTGTAATTACACCGGCATCCATAAAAAGCATAATTATAGGTTCATAGGTTCCGATACTCAAAAAGAAAAACGGAGCCCTTATAGGAACACTAAGTTGTCGGTCTGTGTGTCTGTCCATATGTCAGTCTGTCTGTCAAGACCCTTTTTCTCAAGAACGCGTGGAGTTATCAAGTTGAAATTAACATCAAATACGTAGGTCTACGGTCCCTTGGAGCTATAAAAAAAATGCAAAACTGAACCCAGCTTTGCTACTCGGTGGGCGGTACTTCCCCGGACCAACTCCTTTACCAAGAACACTCCTATTTAATATATTATTGTATTCTAAATAGTATTTGTTGGTTTGTCCAGTGTCCTTCTTTTACGCAGCGACGGCGACGCGGCGACGGAGCGACTGGTCGACGTGATTTTTTGCATAGACATATATTGTGAGCCGGAAAGTGACATAAGTTGCTTTTTATGCTAGAGAATTTAAAAGAGTGTCCTGGAGTCTCTTGCCCGTTATTTTCCATAGGAACCTACTACGCTTTGGATTCGAATGGGCAACTTAGCTTCATCTGTCTGACTGACCGACCCCTTGACAATTCAAAAGTACCTGTAATCGGTTTAGTTTAAACTTTGAGATTGAATTTGAAAAAAATCACGAATTCCTACGGAATGAGAAGCAAATGAACCACGGGAATGAAACCGCGGATAACAGCAACTTAAGGCTCGTGCAGTCTGGCGCGATATCGCGGGCACGAAAGGCAGCGCGACGCGCATGGCGACACTTTCCATGAAGTTTTCATAGAAATTGTGCTACTAGTGTCGCGTCGCGCCTGTCTGTGGGAGCCTTACTTAATAAATAATACTAATGTTTACCTGAGAAGTTTCTCGACCAGCACCTTCCCCATGAAGCCAGTTCCTCCTGTGATGAGGACCTTCAGCCCTGAGAAGGTGTCTGAGATCCTATCGGGCAGAGCGTCGAGCTCAGCGCTCGATATAGTCTCCGTAGACATTTTGGTTCTGTGAACAATATAGAAACTAACTTAGATAATGGGATACTCGTAGTTGGGAAAATAAGCGCTAATTCTACATCAGAAAAAAAAAAAAAAACTATAAAGAAAAAATAAGGAAAAAGATTATAATATGGGATAAAGTGATAATGAAATGATAGTGATAGTGAAGTGATATTCTATCTAGATACAGGGTGGAATTTTGTAATGCCACCTGGAGGGAAAGTACTCTTAATACTGCAGATAGAAAGTTTTACTCAAAGGAAACATTCCTTTATTTTTGAATAGAAAGCAAACTGCATTTAAAGATTTTCGAAAATTCTCTTCTCCCACACCCGGGAATCGAACCGGCTAAAATCTGAAAAAATTATACCCTGTACTTTTATTGCATCGATCGTTAGGGTCAATTATAAGAATGAAATCTCTCTAACAAACAAGATAAATTAAATGAAAGGAAAACCAGGAAATCTGAAGTTGAAAACATGCTTGGAGAAATTGACCGAAACCCTAATTTTTTGAGTAACATTGTATGGTCTGACGAAACCAACTTCAGCAATAATGGCATGCACAATAACCATTATTGGTCTCGAGTGAATTCTGTTCGTGTTCATGAAACTAACAATCAAGTAAGATTTTCTTTCAACGTTTGGTACGGAATTATGAGAAATAATGTAGTGTTAGTCCACGTGTACGAAGGTCATTTAAACACTGTCTAGTATATTGAAATACTGGATCTCTTAAGAAACGAGTTAAATGGTTTCCCCGAGGAAGAGCGAAACCAAATAATTCTACAGCAAGATGGTGCTCCAGCACATAACAGCAGAATCACTACTGCCTACATTAATAACCATTTTAATACCTGGATTGGTACAAACGGCACAATCAGATGGCCTGAGAGATCGCCAGATCTCACCCCATTAGATTTTTTTTTGTGGGGATATGTAAAAAATCAAATTGACATGAAATCTTATGCGAATGACAACGAGTTGAGAGTTGAAGTTCAGAATACGATTTATAATATTCACCACAACACTTTATTAAAGGTTACTAGAAATGAATTCGTTACAAGAATAATTTTGTGTATCCAAGATAATGGAGCCCATTTCGAGCAACTAATTAGTTAGTTTACCAATTTTTGTAAATAATTAAATTAATTTAAGATTTCCTGGTTTTCCTTTCATTTAATTTATCATGTTTGTTAGAGAGATTTCATCCTTATAATTGACCCTAACGATCGATGCAATAAAAGTACAGGGTATAATTTTTTCAGATTTTAGCCGGTTCGATTCCCGGGTATGGGAGAAGAGAATTGTCGAAAATCTTTGAATGCAGTTTGCTTTCTATTCAAAAATAAAGGAATGTTTCCTTTGAGTAAAACTTTCTATCTGCAGTATTAAGAGTACTTTCCCTCCAGGTGGCATTACAAAATTCCACCCTGTATAGTGAAGTCATTTATTAAAACTAGACTGAGAATCAGCACTTTTTAAAACGTCAAAATTACAAATGACAGTCCCCCAAAACGGCCGCTCTTCACCACTTCCTAGTGCTTTAGCTGGGAAGAAGAAGTGGCGCGACAGACTCCCCAGCAGCACAGCTGTCTGTTCAGCTCAGTCAAGTTAATGTAACTATAACCCACAAAATTTCGGAACGAAGATATGAAATATTCACTTCCAATGCTATGCTACGTCATAACATTTCAAACATGACTGCAATATCCGTATTACATGTTGTCTGACTGGTTGCTCACAGTTGGGCAAGAGCATGACCTTGTAACACTAGCCTTCTATATTCAAATAGTACAGACTTCGTGGTTGTGACTGCCTGGGCCCTGTCATTAGCAGGGCGGGTGACGTGCAGGGCAGGTCAGGGTGGCCGGTAATAGAGTTGCACCGCACATGATACAACATCGCGTGACTGGTATGTATGGTAACCTTCGGTATGGTTACTCCTGTAATATTGCAACTGCCTTTTTAACCGACTTCTAAAAAAAGGAGGTAATATGTTCGTCTCTATGTTTTTCTTTTTATGGACATAACAAACAGACAGCATATCAGACGTTCTACGATTTCTCCGTCAGAAAGTGTACGCTCCCGAGATGGTCCCATTGTCACCAAATCAAAATCTGATGAGGGGATCCCATGGAAATCTGATGAGGGGATCCCATGGAAATCGAGGGAAATCCTCAAATTTTATAAGCACACCCATAGCATACACAGCTGGGCTTATACACAGGGCTCGTACAATGCTCTACGAGTCCAATATAATAACGCGCTCCGGGTAATGCTGGGGTTGCCGCGCTTCTGTAGCACGTGGGGGATGTTCGCGGATGCGTCTGCGTCTGCGAATCACCGTGAGATTGGTAATAAGTTTTAAGCGGGTTTTAGTCAGTAAGTACCAACTTAATTTTACTATGTTATGGATCTCTGATCTTAAAATAAAGATTTATATTAAGTATAGTGATTTGGGTATTTTTTATAGTAACTCGTGCATTTGCTCTCTAGCACCATTTGGTGAAGTGGAACTGATGGTGAAGGTTATAAAATATGGCCACCGGAACTACTTAATAATAAGTAATTTACGGGTTGCGATTCGATTATGTACTTTAATATTATATTGTCGCTAAGCAATTTATGCTCGTCACAATGCACATGGTGAGTGGCAGTTTATTGTTGAAGAGTTCTCCTGTTGAGAACCAGGAGAACTCTTCATTGATTAACGTCCCTGCATCGGGAAAAGCAATATTTTATAAAAGGTGATAAGCAATTTACGTTAGCCTATTGTAACTTAGATAAAATACAACCTGACCCACTAAAAAGTGATAAATAACTTTAATTTCGGAAGTCGGTGGCAAAAATCCAAAATATAGAACCAAAGACACCGCCTTCCGAAATTAAAGTTATTTTTCACTATGTATTTAGTGATTTTTTGGAAGTCGGTTGTTTTTTTTTTAAGTTTTTTACATACGAGCATTGATCGTCACTCTTTTTTTCTCATAGTGGCGATTTCTGAGTATTAAGTTCTTCGCGATGTTTTCTTCAGTATAAGTCAGTTAATATAAAACGCATAGGCATGAAATAGAACATTGCAGCATTGGTTCAAAGTACACTTAAACATACAAAATATCATGCCTGTGCAGAGGGCAAAGGCAGAGGTGTTACTATAGTACATCCACATTTCACTTGTTATGTTTAAGCCTCATAAGTACAGTAAAAGACTTAATTGGGTATTTGGTAACCAATTAATATCTAAAAGCTTCCGTGTAAGTAAGGAGAATTAATTAGTTACCGAAAAACTTAAGTAAGTATGCAAAAGTTATTTTAAATATAATTAGCATGTCGCGTCGAAAATAGAGAAATAACATTAAATTATGATAGGTAATGCGTTGAACTCATTAGAAGAGTGTGTGTGTATAGGTACGTACACCCCCTGTAATGCCCTGTAATCCTATAGCACGACGTTATTACAACTGCTTACATATAGGTAACTGCATATAATAATATCACGAAATCTATCGTTTCAGATAAAGCTGAAAGATATATCGAACCGTGTGTGTGTCTTAATGTAGCTAGGATCATCTCATCAAGTCAAAATATCAGCCAGATTTTTCGCAGAGTTGTAAGGTGTAAGGCCGACATAATAGCGACAGAACCAGTATCTATGCTGCTAAGTTACTAAGATGTCGTGATGTCTAAGTGGAGGATCTGGGTTCAAATCCGGGTAAGTACCAATGTGAGTTAATTTTGGAAGTTACTGACATCCGCGAAGGAAATTCTCGTGAGGAAATCTGGGGGCTGATCGCGCTAATTTTGAACGTTAATAAAAACGTTACGTTAGACACATTTCGTATCGCGCTAATCATTTCAACGGAAACGATCGATCGAACTTTCAGTATTGGGTAACGTCAACGATTTTGTCGCTCAGAAAAAAAAGCGCGATACCGTCTCTTACATCAGCTAAACCAAAACTAAACCAAAACCAAAAACGTTCCGTTCTAACGGTAATTACGTTGAGAAATAGCGCGATCGTCCCCCAGGACTTGTAGCCAATAAATGTAAATCTGAAATCACCAACCCGGCTCGAGGAAGCGTGGCGATCAATGCTCGTACCTGCTCTGGGCCTTTGCCCGCAGTGGGACAATAAAGTCTGGTATTATTATTACTAAGTTACTAAGAATTTCCTCAGATTCTGTGCTAAGGATATATTGTGACGAAATGGTTCCGCAGTGAAAGTGCAGCACATAAGAAAAGTCCTTGGAAGATAATTATCACATAAAGCCATAAGCTGTTACTATCGTGTAGCGATATTGCAATTAGAGTATTAGCTAATCTGTGGTGCAGCTATTGCTGTTAGTAATGCATAAATAAACACCTCACTTTTTATCTCCCTCGCACCTACTGCTGGCGGTCACGTGTGCAAGCGAGACAGGATGGCAGGGAGAAGACTCCAAGGCACCGATATTTTAGTTTATTTCTTTTTACTCGTGCGTTGAAAATAATGGTAAGTAATTAAAAAAAGATAACATAAGACCTGCTATATAGTTCAGTTAATATGCAAAGTTTCACTGTCTAATTTGAAGTATTTTTTGAAAACGGGCAGTTTATTGTTCGGTTTGGAGAAAACTGGTTTTTTTTTTCTATAGAGAAACTTTTATGGAATCGTGTTTTCGTCAAACATAGTACTTAACATTATTCCTCAACTTTACCATATATTTATTTCAAAATTAAACCTGTAGTATTTTCGACATAACGGAGGATCATGCTAAGCCATTTGAGGTAGTATAGGCTCTTAATTAGATAAGTAATTACACGTGTCTAAGTTGACCTGTGTGTTTGTAACTATACTAATACACTGGATCGCAAAAATTCCGGGTCGCTAATAAAAACCGTAATATCTCCATAAATTATATATCTAGATCGCTAGAATAAATAATATGTAGTAAGCAGGTTACTAATGCTTGTTCTAAAACTCTAAAGAGGTTTCATTTGTACAAAATACAGATATAAAAAAAATCTTCATTTTGAAAAATTTCAAAATTAAAAAAAAAAAACTGCTTTTGTTTCAAACCGAGCTGTCATTATAAACGGTTCCTTGAATTGATCAGAGTATTCAGTGCAATATCATGTCAATAACTCCTGAAGAAGAATGTACACGGATTATTACCATGGTACAAGAAGGAAGAAGTTATCAACGCTCCAAAGAGTACTCCAGCGATTTCAATAGACCAGGAGACCAGGAAGTGGTAGGCCAAGCTGCACAACACGAGAAGACCGATTCATCGTGAGCACTGTGTAAATTGTGTGTATGTTAATTTGTTTAAAAGGCATTTAAAAAACTTTCTCATAAGTAAATCGTATTATAATATCTCTGGAGTTCCTGTCGGAAAAAATCTGTGGAACCTAAGTGTCGATGTTGTTGCAATTTTAATTGGTACTCATATTGTTTTCAGTTTTAATATTCCTGACATGCTCTTTTGCAATAATATTTAAAATTAGAATGTAATGGGTTATTTGACTCTTTGATAAAATACATTATTTCTTTTCTTATTTTTACTTAATTAAAGTGACATGCTTGTAATGTATCCATTGACATACTCATTATTGTAGCCCTGTGACATTTGATGTAATATTATGACATCTTCATCATCTCCTTGAAATAAATGATAATGATAATAATTGTGTTCTAAATACTTAATATAATAATTAATTGTTTTCTAAATGTATATTATAAAAAAAAATTGTATTCTAAAAATTTAAATGTTTGTTAATTTGTGTGTAATATCGATTTTAATTTCTTGTATTGTTAAATAGTGTAATGGGTAGTCTTTTGAGTTACCATAACCTAACTATAACCAAAAATCACACTAATAAAATACTTTGACTTTATGTTAAGAAATCGTCATCACGGCTGTTCAGGTCAAAAACAGTCTTCAAGAAATTCACCACAACAATGTGAGCTCCGATACGATTCTGCGACGTCTTCATGAAGCTGATATAAAGCCTTATAGACCAGCAAACGGCCCCAAACTGCTAAGAGAACATCGAGTTGCCAGGTTACGGTTTGCTCGAGAACACATCCGATGGACAGATGAATATTTGGTCCAACGTTATGTTTTCCGATGAGTCCAGATTTTGATTATTTACGCACGACGGGAGACGAAGAATATTTAGACGACCACGAGCGAACCAGGAACGGTATCATCAAGCGTGTTTTGAAGAAAAGGTGCCATTCGGTGGAGGATCAACACTGGTTTGGGCTGGGATATCTTCAAGGATCGCACGGAGTTAGTGATCATAGAAAACGGTTCTCTGACTGCTGTCAGATACGTAGAAAAGGTTTTAAATGAGCATTCTGGTCCTTTCTTAGTGAATATGGGTGCAAATTCCATTTGTATGCACGATAATGCGCGACCACATACTGCTCGTTTGGTCAATACTTATGTATATTCAAGACGTCGGTATTACCTGCATGGAGTGGCCAGGTCGCAGCCCAGACTTAAATCCCGTAGAACATGCATGGGCTCGGGAGATGCGTGAGACAACGCTCTCCTGCACCCGTTACCTTACACAAGTTAAGGAATGCGCTAGTGGAAGAATGGGCAAACATAGACCAAACTCGTATAAAAAATTTGGTTAACAGCATGCCACATCGTCTTAATGAAGTGATACGAGCTCATGAAGGAAATACAAAATATTAAATTAACAAAAAAACTTTTATTTTTTAAGATTTACTACGAAGTGTATTTTCGTTGTCATAAGTTAGAAGCGAAATTATCTTATTGTTTAGTATTTAACGTTATATAGTGTACAGAACGTGTTACACATTTTTTTTATATATGTTAGATAATCAGCCATCTACAAATATACTATAGTTTCGCAAATTAGTCTTATGTATTTATGAGACTATCACGCCATTTATTAGCGACCCGGAATTTTTGCGGTCCAGTGTATTTCTATGGTTTTAACTGTAGCCCGAAAGTCTGACAACCAGTCTTACCAAGGGATATCGTGTTAACCTACTAGGTTGTGGAGATCAGCTAGGCAACATAGTTGGGAGCTCTTGTCACCGTCGGCGTTCCATTGTATTAGAACCCAATGGCTTGGCACGCGACGATAGCAAGAGACCGGACGGCATGACTTTATTTCCATGGAAGGTGGGTAGGCCTTTAGTGTGGGATGCAACGTGTGTCGATACTCTTGCGCCATCCCATCTTCCTGGCTCCAGGCTCGGGGTGCTGTGCTGGCGCTGCTGCTGCGGCTGCGGAGAACCTCAAACGGCGTAAGTGTAATAACCTTGTTGGCAATTATATATTATTTTCGAGCCGTTTGGGGTAGAAACCCTCGGGCCATGGGGTCCGAGTGCTCATGGTCTTTTAAATTAAATCTCGAGGCTGGTTGACACTTCCCGTAACCCAAGGGCTGGCGTTTTACCTTGGCCAGAGGCTAAGCATTGCCATACAACGTGGCAATGCCGCCAGTCTCTTGGGTACATTACCAGTCGACAGCGATGTGGATGAATTTATCGACGCCATATTTTAGTTTGTGAATAGTTTTAGTTCGGATATAATTTTGTTATTTTTATTAAATGTTGTTATTTATATTATTTTAATACTATTGATTGAAATATCCGATTACGACCATAGCTGGGAAAGGGCAGATGCGTTCTATGCAATTATGACATCTATGAGAAATTCTTCCCTCCCTGTACACCACTTGATAATTAGTAATCAGCAAACTTGTACTGTTTTCTGTTTGCTATGTTTACGTAACATTACTAGGAACTTGGTCAACTGGGCATGTTCGCAAGTTTCCGTTTGAAGCGACCTTACACAATGTGCTGTTCTGATTAGCCCGACAGAAGTTGTGACAATCTTGTGTAAGAAATTAACGCACATACGAGAAAGATTTGGTAATAAATCCTTGAGTACAGAGAAGAGATATTTAGTTGTTTGTTAAACTTAAGGGTCCGGTGATCGCCGTCGTCCTTGGCCATATTATACACAAATGGCGATGGCGGGCGTCGCGCTTACGCCGCGCCACCGTTGGGTTTCATAGGGAATATTTATTTTTAGTAACGAACCTATGAATATTTGAAAAAAATCACAAATAGAAATTTAGATAATAAAATAGTCTGTTCATAGAAAAAAAATTCTTACGTAGTCTTTGAAAGTAATTTCATTTTTTATGCTTTGGGTAGACATTACTTCCTGAATACGTTCTAGTTTGACATACTTAATTTTTTTTCATAACTTACTTGCAATATAATGAAGGCGTTTTAGGAGATTGATCCGATTACAAATTTTAGATTCACACGTGTTCGTAAACTTGGTAACTGCAAGTAAAGTGCACGTCGCTTCGTAATATAAAAAATACAGCAGTAAGGTTTCGTAATCCAAGTGTTACTATATTGACGTGCGCTTGACCCGAAGTTTGAAGGCAGAACTCAGAAAGAGCTTAATCATGTACTTAACTATGTGACAGCCGATATGTTAGAAGTAACACTCCACTACATCATTGTGTAAATTGACAGCCATAGATTTAGTAATTGCAAGTACCTATTACAAGAAGAAGGTACTATGTCAATACAATTCAGATGTTTGTTTGGTGTCGTGGTTTCTTGCCCACTTACCTTGACCTACCAGTACTGACGCACAATCGCCACAATAATACCGAAATAATGAGCAATTTATATTTTTTCTGCCTTATTTAATGTAATTTAAACATTATTAGCGAAAGACTCCGCTCACGGTTCTTTGGCTGTGCGTTACTCCTCTGCTTAGCCTCTTGGTGATTGAGAGTGATTTTATGTGATGTTACTTATTTATTTATTTACAAGATACAATCTGCAAAGCGCCTGAATTTGCGAAATATTTATTCCCGGCTAGTGGGCTAATGGAGTAACACTTAAACATTGACAAAGTGCGGTGGGTTTAATTTTGACCGTTAACCCACGTCCATTGCGTTATTTACGTTGTTGAGCACACGAATTTTCCAAAGCTATGAAGCAATGGATTGTGATTCTTTTTCTTTTTTTAAAAAACGTTGCCCCGCACTAGGAATTTCTCCTGTATCGTGGGTGCGTTTACAAACATTTAAACTCACATACACAAACAGCCAGACCCGGAACAACTACTTGTAGGCCATACAAAAATTTGTTCCGTGCGGGAATCGAACCCGCGACACGCAGCGCAGCAGTCAATCGCTTAACCACTGCGCCAACCGTGCCGTCCGATTCGAACTGTGTTACGCAATTAGGGTGTATAGGTATCGTTAATTTCAAGTCTCGTTTAAGAGCAGGCAGTCAAAATCAAAATTCCCCGCAAACTCCGCCCCTTGCTCTCCGCCACTCCGTTATGTGCTAAACGCTAACACATCGGTAATAAAGTTGAATATCGCGTGCGCTCTTTGATCGTGTTCGAGCACGAAACTAAATAGCGTAAGTCTCAATTCTATTTCGTTTATAACTAAAGTAATAATTGATCTAGGGAAAAAAATATCTGGTGGGGGGATAATAAACTATATTTTCTGGCTGTGAATATTTATTTTAGATATAAAAGCCAAACAATCTTTCCGATGTGCGCATTTCACTTTTAACCGACTAATAAAACGGGGAGGCTCTTAATTTGATGCGTATATTATTGGAATGGCACGAAGTTTCTTAACGCGGCTTGCTAGGAGCATAGATATAAGAAAGAAGGATAGGAGTTTTTGGAAGTAATCGTCACGTAAGCAAAAAGCGTTATGACCCCTACATGCGACTTTCTCTCTCTCCCTCTGTCTTTTTCTATTATATAAGAGTGTGTGTGCGTGCGTGCGACATTAACATAAATCGCTACTCATTAACTGAATTCATTCTCTAAAAAACTCCCCTGAAATCGATTGATCGGATTACAATTCTCTAGGCACAGCCCTAGCTCATCTTGAATTCCATTTGTGCCTGCGGTCTTTGACCGCGAATTCAGTAGTCTAAATACGTTAATTACCTAAACAAGAATATGCGTATCAAAATGTTTTTAAATACACTGCCTATGTTAATATTACACCCAAGTTCCGAAAAAACGCGGTTTTAATAACTCATCTGCCTAGTCTTTTCCCAACTATGTTGGGTCGGCTTCCAGTCTAACCGGATGCAGCTAAATACCAGTATGTTACATGGAGCAACTACCTGTCTGACCTCCACAACCCAGTTACTGTGTAACACGATAACACTTGGTAAGACTGGTTGTCAGACTTTCGGGCTTGACTACCAACCCGTAACGACTGTCAAAGATCTACATTCATTACAAACAACATTTCGAGACGGAGGGGTCTCGGTATAAAATGTATGACGGTCACCCATCTACAGACTGACCTAGGCAAGCGTAACTTAACCTTTTCACTGTTATTAAGCCACGCCCCTCTAGCAATTTTATTAATAATTCCAACCCAACCTTTTCTTAATTTAGTCCTAGTATTCATAAACAAGTAACTTGTATTTGAATTCACATACAAAATTACACAATTAAAGGATTTATAAACTACTACACAATAAATGCAAAAAAAAAAAACACTGCTGCAAAATGAGGTGATAAGGCAACGGTGCAGTTTAAAATAAGATGTAGTAAGAAAAATTGAAAAGAGTATGCTTAGATGGTTTGGTCATGTTGAGAGGATGAGTGTAAGGCGACTCACAAAAGGTATTTATAAAGCAGAGGTGAGTGGAAATGCCGGGAGGGGACATCCTAGGAGGACATTATAGTGACCTAATTGGTGATGTACTTCAGAAAGGTCAGGTGCGTAGTACACGCAATCGGCGTGCGTGTATGACCTGGGGGCCGATCGCGCTATTTCTCAGAGTAATCACCATTCGAACGGAACGTTTTTGGTTTTGGTTTGGTTTTGGTATTAACGTTCAAAATTAGCGCGATCGGCCCTCTGATGTATGAGTTTCGATCGATCGTTCCTCCAAATGTGTCTAACGTAACGTTTTTGGTTGTGGTTTAGTTTTGATATTAACGTTCAAAATTAGCGCGATCGGCCCCCTGATGTATGAGTGTAGGCGAAGCAAAAGGAGTATGTAAGGAGCGTAGCAGGTGGCGTTCTATAGTTTCTGCCAACCCCCATGGGAAGAAGGCGTGAGTTTATGTATGTAAATAACACAAAAAATATGAAATGCACAATAAATATGCATTTCTTCAATACGAGTAGTAATTAAACAATGTGAGCCGACACCTTACAGTTTAAAATAAAAATAATTAAGTAATTAAAGATAAATTGGCAATGATTGATAGAATGAATTAAAAATAATAAAAAGAGATACAACATTACGTCCGTGAAATACTTCTGAGACATTGCAAATACGATTTAAATTAGATGCGAGAATAACCTATATTCTAACTATACGCTGCACTTTCGCTTATCATAAGATTCATAACATCACGCCTGTATTCCCCCAAAGGGTAGTCAGAGTATGCGTACAGCACACCCATTTGACGAGTTATGTTTCAGTCCTATTTAATAGAGAGCAACCTGTTAAACTATCTCTCAGCAACCAGTCTTACCAAGGGGTATCGTGTTACCCAGTAACTGGGTTGTAGAGGTCAGATAGGCAGTCGCTCCATGTAACATACTGGTATTCAGCTGCATCCGGTTAGACTGGAAGAATACCGAGCCTAATCCAGACTCTGGACTGCTACTACATTTTATTATATGCTGTTGCAGAGAAATTAAAATCCATGAATAAGAGAATGCAAGTCTTATCATTCTATGTTATAGATAAAGTCTATGTAAGTATTATATAAAACTAATGTTATATTATGTCATCTCAGCTCGGGTTTTCAAGGCTTTAAATAATGTTTCTTAGTACCTATGTATGATTTCATCATTTGAATTTATCACCATTTTTTTTGCGCAAGTCGCAATCTTCCGGATTCTATGCAACAAGGCTATCATAGTTACTTAAATTAATTGAATAAAGTGCAGTCTTTTTAAATTAAATTTGGCAATATTACATACCTGTCGAGTTTGCATCAGACTCGCGCACTAAGTGTTCTGTACCATCCCAAGGGTTGGAAACTTGGGACTTTATGATTTGTTACGATACGTAGCATATCATGCATAATCAGCTTATAATGTTCCCACTGCTGGGACGCACGCCTCCTCTCTTCGAAAAGGAAGTGGGCTCTAATCTACCACGCCGGCTCAGTGCGGGTTGGTAGATGTCACATGTCTTTGAATTTTTGGTTCTAGGACCTGCCGGTTTCCTCGCGTTGTTTTTCTTCACCGTTTTGAGAGCAGCGGGGATGAAATAATTTACACAAAGTAAAGTGCCTGCCTGGGTTCGAACCTACGACCTACAAGAATGAGTTTCTAATATAACTTAGATCTATGGTGGGCCAGTAAATATATTCACCTGGCAACATTTATTTACGTAGTGAGGTAACACCATTGGTCCACGACTCGCAACAGAATTTTGCAAAATGTTGACCTCGCATGTGCAGAATTTAACATGAACCGATATGGTAATATTTTGAATTCCAATTATAAATTCGCTGGTTGCTTTCTGATATTTATTCTCCGGCCGATGATCGAATGCGTTTCCAACACGCATTCTGACGCGGCCGAAATAATACCTACTGTTATAATTTTGTAACATGGCTTACAAATAGAAAAACTTGAATGTCAAAATTATAATATGTTGAAGGTTAGTTTGAAATGAGACCAAGATGACGATTAATAGGGAAGTATGGGAGACGGTGTCATGTTTCGTCGACCCCAACTAAATTGGGATAAAGGCAGGCGAATGATGATGTGGAATTTGAAATGACAAAAGTAACACTTTGACTCAAAATATTTCCTATTCGACTACTACTGAGAAGTAGGTAACATCGAAACAAACTCAGAGCCCACGGTCTCTTTTAAAGCCCAAACATTTCTTGTATTGGTGAGATCATAATGAGAACCACGTGGGTTAATGTCTGTCTCTTGTGTTTAGAACCATACACATTTTGGGTGGGATCATCTCACCTGCAGGTTTAAGTGAACCTGTCCAGTTACTGGGCCTATCGACGACGGTCTATAATTTCAAATGTCCGAAGGGACAGGGATCTAAACGTCATAACAACATTTGAAATTACCTCCGTCGATATTAGAAAGAAAAGAAAGAAAAACTTAGGTACTAAAAGATTATCTGTTGTTTTTTTTTTCTAATTTTATATCCTAAGATTATCATCTTTCCAGTTATGTATTCGGAAGAACAACCATTACTCAAGTAGCAATTTGTCTTTTAGTTATTTAGTTATTACTTATTAGCGATTAAAATCGACGGTAATTTATCATTCACGAAAGTTGAGCGGTTAGCAACGAGTGAAAAGATGTTTACACTTTAAGGCCCGTATTACAGAACGTTACTCAATACTCAAGCATTACTTAAAACTAGATTCAAGCAATTTGATTGGTTGAAACTAGTTTTAAGTAATGCTTGAGTATTGAGCGATGTTCTGTAATACGGGCCTAAAAGTTAATTATGTTGTGTAGAATCCTGTTGATCCCGTATTTATGCTGAATAAATCACTACACTACTGGGTACACTGACTCAACACTACGCCAAGCCTCTCGTGCAGGCACGCTTCACTCTCAACTTTTTCCCGCCATTCATGCAGGTGACTGACAGTTGACATTAGTGACGTTACCTCATTATTGTTGTGCATGAGATAGTGTTTACTTAGAGATACTCTATGGATATTGTATGATTCGTCATTAAACATACGGCGGCATCCGTTTAAAAACGCTCGCGGTTATGAACCATCGATATCCGTGTTATGAACTGACTGGTTATGGTGGCGCGAGTGTTGGATTATTCAGTTCCCTACAAAATGATTGAGCTGGATGGTGCTGATCCACGCGTCATGTTCGTGAACGGGCGCCGTCAGTTGAGACTGGTCATATCTTAACTGCCAGGGCTTATTTTGTAATCGTTTACTTAATCTTAATTTTGAATTATAGTTTTTTTTTTATTGTTCTCTCATAGATAAGCGACAAGAATAATGTACCCAGGATTTTGTAATATCTTGATTTAAAAGAGTGTCCTTGGAGTTTCTTGCCTGTTCCTCTCCATAAAGATCTACCTACGTTTTGGAATGGGCAAAATGCTTCAACTTTCTAGCTGACCGACTGTTTGACAATCCAAAAGTGTCTGTAATTGGTTTAATATAAATAAGTGCTTTGAGTTTGAGTTTAAAATATGCCGGAGGCAAATTGGCAACTAATTCAAATGTTATAATTTCGACATCCCTGGGCACCTCGACCTAATGGGTTAGGTTTAAGAGCCGAGCGAGCGCCATAAGAAATAGATGCACAGGCGCCAGCTGAGCAGGTCAAGCTACCCGAAACCTTCAAATTTTCCCAATGAACCTTGAACCTGATGCTGTAGGGATAAAATTGAAAATCTAATAAAGAAATTTGACAGATTGTAGTAGCTTGATGTGCTGGCGTCTGTACATTTTGCCTTCACATTATTTCATAACTGGGAGTGTTTTTAATTAAATGGACGACGCCGTTTGTAAGAAGCGTAATCATACAAATTGCCTGCGACAGATGACCTTCAAGTTGACTATTCATATTATTTTCATTATTTCTACACATGCATAGTACCTACTACCTAGGGGATTACCCTTTACTAAGTGAGTTAAAAAAAGAACAGACATAAGACGGAAAATACAAACTTTGATTGCAAGTTTTTTATACACAACTGATTTACTAAATAACATAATTAGATGTACCTACCTACATTTGTATTTAACTGGTTTTTACGTAAACCAATGACGCACTTCCGTAGGTCGTTATTATATGTACTTATATACCTACATACCTATTATAAATTTAAGTCCGCGTTGTTCTCTTAACTAAGCAACGGATTTCGACGCGGTTGTTTCCACCATCATTTAAAGATCTTTAAAGGAAGGTTTATGTGTACAATACTTACATAAATATTTAATTTAGATGTAATAAAGAAATATTCATGTTTTTTCAAGTTTTAAAAACCGTGCTAAGGCCTACTACGGGCCCGTCCGAAAGTAGTTCGAGACTTCGGAGTGAACCCAGCACCCGATTATTTAACTTTATCGGACGGGTAAAAACACATCGGGAGTAGGGACAACTGTCAAATCGTGGTGTCATTCATTCTTAGTTCGGGCCACAGAGCATGGTTCGGGCCCCAAACTAATATTGTATCCGTGGCCAGTAACTTTTAATATAGAATAGAATAGAATACTCTTTATTATGTACACCATAAAAGTTACAGTTATAAATGTTGTAGTTTAAACACTTAGATTTCTGTATCTATAGTTCGATTGGAAGTGTCCCAAATAAAATACTTCGTAATAGAATAGATGGATAATCCTCATCCAAACGAGCTTTTAATCGCACTAGGTAAACCACGCCACATAACCACAGTTTTGATCCTGTCCACATAGCCAGTGGTGTACACTAGGTCCCTTCGTCGTGATTTCATTTTTTAAATTCTAGCTTTTCCTCTTCCAATGAATCCGCAGAGTTTCTTTTCCTGGAGGTATGTGTCAAAGGACCTAAAATCGTCCTTGGTGTCGGCTTTCTAAAGTATTCTGTATGCGTATGCACATCACATTGTTAAGGGGGATTTTAATACCAACCTAATCTGACTCTGCATGTTTTGCCTCTCCAACTCACTCATCGTAATATCGCTGATGATACTTGGCTTGACCTGATACTTCCCTAATATCCTCTCATGGTAGTAAATATATTGCTCCTGGCTTTTACGACCTCACGTCACGACCTTATTTTGCTTCCTATGTCCTTAAACCCCCTAAACCTAAACCCATGTTTCAGTACAGGCGTGCCTTCGCACGTCTGAATAGCGAGAGGCTTCAACAAGATGCATTCAATATTGACTGCGTCACTCCTGAAAGCTGCTGCTTCAGATGACGAAAAATGTGGGTCAGTGGTGTTCCAGATCAAGTAACTTTGGTACTTTCCAGGTTTTGAACCTCCAAGCTGTCAGAAATCGCGTTCATAAACCGGCCAGTTTCCCATTGAAGTTACAAGTTGTTTGGTGTGTTTGCAGCAAAAGTGCAAAGTTATTATTTGAAACAAACAATGCATGTGTGAACTTTGTACCAACCAGTAGGTACAGAAAAGGTTTAAAATTGTGTTATTAATAGCGTTAAATAAACCTTAAATGTTATGTAAATTAATGTTGTTAGCAGGTTTATTCATAACTTATTGTGAAAAAGAAATACCCACCTACATTCACAGCATTAGAACCTATGGCCTTCATAGGTGGACACTATATCATTCGTAAAATCAATTTTGGTACGCGGAGAGATCTACTTATGTGGTAAGTAGGTAGGTACTTATGTCGGAACATAAGTGATCCGGAGGTCAAGGGCCCAATTGAGCGAAAATTCAACCCTGTGAAAATCCGTGGGATAATTTACGCGTGCAATGATAATGTCTTTGGAAAATAAGCATAAGAATCTGAGAGTGATATCAATGCAAAATGTCGCATTAAGTAGGTATAGCAACATATTCCAATCAACAAAAACACGATTTTCAAAAAGTAGCGAAACACGTGTTCTTAGATAAAATTTGCAATTATTACAAGACAACCAGTCTCAAGGAGGACTAGGTAAGTTCTAAGAAAAACTTGTTATCATAATATGTAACGTTACGAAAAAGGACCAAAGCAGGTACTTATTTATTTCGAGATCGGCTGAATAATAATTATGAACTTTGCACCCTATCTTTGTATTAAGATCATTTAGGTAATTGTCCAGGTATATGTATAATTACCTAAATGATCTTTAATTAGATTTAGAACATTTAGATTTCTTTTTTTGTAATGATGTGCCTGCAGACACGATGATTACAACAAAGAATTATAATAATTAGTTTAGGTAAATGGTAAAAGACAACAGTTAAGTCTTAAACGAATAGATACTTCATTAGGGAATTATATTTAACCCTATTTAGATAATAAAATACTAATTATCATCACAGTTCCTTATTAAAACAACAAATCAATTAGCTGAACACTAATTAGGAACCTAACTCTATAAAACACACACAAAACAAAAATAACGAAAAATAATGCCATCAATTTTATAAGACTTCTAAAAATATATTTAAAGTACTCACATTTAAAAGTACGAACTTGCCAAAAAAAACTTTTATCCTCCCGAATTTACTTGAGTTAACTTGAGCACTACACGATGGCGAAGTGTTAGATGGTCTACTGTGGCTGCTGGCAGGCGCACTACACATTGCCACACGATTGCGAACGCGGCCAGTTTGCTCGTCTGTCGCAACCTCACAACTATAGCCGCTTTGAGAAGTCTTATGTACACTAAACTTGGACAAGGTATTATTTTTGGTACATAGCGGATTAGCGGGGTAATATAAACTTATATTATAAGGAGAGAGGTAGTCGGCTACGAACATTTTTACATAATTAAGAAAAATATCGATAAAAAAAAATGCTGCGGTCCTGTGAGTGTATAAACAGCCAGGGTGAATTTAAAAAAAATACCTATTAAGCGAGACGGCCCGCGGCGGTGAAGCGGTGTGTTCCATAATTAAAATTTAAAACAGATTATATAATTTGACGGAACACTAACTCTATAAGCTGTACCGAAATTCAAAATCTGGGTTTTATATAGACTATTATTTGATTAAAAATGAATTCAAGCAATTCTGAGTTGAGTCCGTAAATACAGTAATCGAAAATCTTTTGCCAAAATTTCAAAGGAAAGATATTTAAATACATACAATGATTTTTGTACTTTCCTTATATATTCGAAATGAAAAGTAGAGTGTTGAACACGGGTGCAAGTCACCAATTCCTTTCGACCCTTGTATAAGAATCTACTATTTTTTGATTTAATCATTCCCTCGATAAGGTGGGATGAAAAGTTACGTGTTGCACTCGAGTGCAAAGATTTTTCACCTCGTGCTCTTTGATTCCTTCGCTAACGCTCAGAATTTTAATTTTAGAATCCTTCGCTTTTTCGAATCATTCAAAATTGAGCACGCGGTTAAAAAGCAACTTTGCACTCTCACTCAAATAAGTATAGTTTCGAAAGCCGATGGAAATAGAAAAAAAAAACCAGCTGCATCAGCTGCTCAGCATTATGCTGAGCGGTGGCCGTTTTGCGTGGATATGACGCATACTTTCCCCTAACTTGTTATTTTTGTATTTGTGTTCTTTCTTTGCATTGTTGTGACTGTAAGTGTGCTGTGCAGTCAATTCAACTGATCTAGCATACAAACTTTACAGACTATGCTGACTTTTGCAGACTTTACGAACTATGCTTGAAAAGTTGAATATTACGCTCACAATAAAAATAAATAGGTGGTTATTGTAGTGTAGCATTGTAGCAGATAGATGCACTTTTTTTGCCTGTGTACCATTTATCTTGCTGGACTGTACAAGCAAGTTATAAGTACATGTAATTTTTTTTACTGCAATACGAAGAATATGACGAGAGAAGAAGTACCTACCTACACAAAAACTGTGTGTTAATTAAGTTAAGAGTTACTTCCTCTGTAGCAGATTTTTGGAGTCAAATACTGATGCTTTATAATCTCATGTGAGTCTGTATTATTCGGAGGGGGTTAGTAGAGCTCTTTGAGAAGGAGCTCGTCTGGGAAAGTACTACCATACCTAAGAAGGTAGGTATTTCTGGCTAAGCAGATGATGATGGTAATCTAAAATCATCTTTGGTTGCTGGCGCTCCATCTGAAATACAGACATACACCAGGACCAGAGGACCATTGGACCTTCTTTAAGGCTGCTAGGAATCGGTGTAATCCGATGATACGCAACGCTAAACGCCGCCACATCCTAAATAATATCACTTCTTCTTCTCCTGCCGATATTTGGAAGTTCCTTGGAACTTTAGGCATCGGCAAATCGCGACATTCAGACCTTCCAAACACAATTGGTTTAGACGATCTAAATCGCCATTTCTCCACTGTTCCAACTCTAGATAGTCTAACCAAATGTCAAACCCTCGACTACCTTGCTGGTCTGACGCGTCCCAATATCCACCCCTTTGTCTTCACCCCAGTCGACCCGGGAGAGATCAAAAAGATTATCCTATCCATTAAATCCAAAGCAGTGGGCTGCGATAATATCAGCCGCCACATGATCGTGACGGCTCTTGATCAACTCCTCCCTGCAATCACCCACATAATAAACTTTTCCCTTTACACCGGTGTTATTCCTCCCCTGTGGCGCAAAGCCCTTGTTCGGCCCCTGCCTAAGATTCCCAATCCCTCTCTTCCCAGTCACTTCTGCCCAATTTCCATCCTTCCCTTTCTATCTAAAGTGCTCGAGGCCAGTGTTCACAAACAATTCTCTCACTTTATTCACTATAACTCCCTTATCAGTCCATTTCCATTATCCAGCCCGGGCACAGTACCGTTTCAGCTCTCCTTAAAGTGACTGACGATATAAGGCGGGGTATGGAAGACACTAAGGTTACGGTCTTAGTGTTAATTGACTTTTCCAATGCTTTTAATACCGTCAGTCACGAAGTCCTTTTATCCGTCCTTTCCTATCTTATGGTCTCTCCGGGGGTATTGGAATGGTTTTCATCTTATCTTCTGGGGCGACAGCAGTCTGTTTATGCTGGAGACTCTTCGTCGAGTTGGTGTGATCTTGCAGCTGGCGTCCCTCAAGGCGGTATATTATCTCCTCTTTTATTCTCCATTTTTATTAACCTCATTACTACCGAGCTTCGGACTGCGTATCATCTTTATGCTGATGATTTGCAGCTTTATTGTCGGGCAAGTGTTGACAACATATCCGATGCGATTGAGGAGCTAAACCGGGATTTAGATGTCGTTAAAAACTGGTCTGATCGATTTGGGGTAGCGGTTAACCCAACCAAGTGCCAGACTATCATAGTAGGGAGCCCATATAGTATGAGGAAGCTGAATGGCTTAACTGTGCCACCTGTAATCTTCGACAATTCAGTCATCCCGTTTAGCCCAGTCGTGACCTGCTTTCGCCAGTCAAGACAACTGTCGACATGCAGACCAAGATTCTTAACATTCCGATGTTAAGAATCTTGGTCTGCATGTCGACAGTTGTCTTGACTGGCGAAAGCAGGTCACGACTGTAAGTCAAAAAGTCACCGGAACGTTGCGGTCGCTCTATCGGTTGAAAAATCTTCTTCCATCACACATAAAGGCAATGCTTGTACAGTCCCTAATATTTCCCATGATTGACTACGGTGATGTGTGTTACTATGACCTGAATGCAGATCTCCTCAATAAACTTGACCGCCTTCTCAATAACTGTATTCGATTCCTTTTCAATCTTCGTAAGTATGACCATGTATCCGCGCACCGACTTCTTTTGAAATGGTTACCCATTCGTCAGCGCAGAGAGTTGGGGGCTCTGTCTATGTTGTTCTCTATTCTCGACAAACCCACTTCTCCTTCTTACCTGACTTCCCAAATTAAATACTTATGCTCTGCTCATAGTAAAAATCTTCGTTCCACCAACAATCGTCTTCTACGATGTCCTTCGCACCGTTCTGGCTTCATTCACTCTTCTTTCTTTGTCCAGGCGGTCTTTCTTTGGAATGCGTTCCCTCTGAACATCAGGACGGCAACCAGCCGGCTATCATTTAAAGTGAAGGCACGTGAACATATTCGTCAGAAGTTGGCCGAAGCATCTCAGCAGTGATTTGCTGGAGTCGTTTTCTTCGCTACCGGTCGTTATTTCTCCTGACAAAGTTTATTTTGGTATATTATGTATATATCTATCTATGTATTTGTATGTATGCTTGTATTTTATAGTTATTTCCGAGCTATCTATCCCGTACGTTGCACCTGCCATGTTTTGTCTCTGCATCACCCTAAGGTTGACTGGTAGAAAATGCCTCAGGCATTAAGTTCGCCTTTGTACAGTGTAGTTTTTACTTGTGCATAGTTTTAATAAATAAATACACAGTACATCATGTCTGTGACCGTAGGAGGGTAGGGACAGGCAGGTGTAGGTTGGGCACGCCACAATTGTGGCGATAAGTCTCCTCTTTGAGGAGTGGCTAGAGAGGCGCCACGGCGTCCTCACCTTCCGCCTGACGCAGGTCCTCACCGGACACGGATGTTTCGAGAGGTTCCTGTTTAGGATAAAGCGGCAGGAAACGCCCGGGTGTCACCACTGTGTGGATCGCCCGGAGGACACGGTGGAGCATAAGGTGAAGGTCTGCCCGGCTTGGGCGGAGCACCGCCGTGTCCTCACGGAGGCGATTGGCGGCGGCGATCTCTCGCGTCCGGGCCTGGTTCAGGCCATGGTTCGGAGCGAGAGTGCATGGGAGGCCGTCACCTCTTTCTGCGAAGCAGTAATGCTCGCGAAGGAGGAGGCGGAACGCGTAGGGGAGAGGCAAGGTTCGCGCCCTCGCGCCCCTAGTCGCCGCAGGAGACGCCCCGGGCGTCGGGAGTCGCAAGCCGATTTCCGGCCATCGTAGGTTTTAGTCAGTAAAAGTCTGACACGCCCTCCCGCTCCGCCCAGGGCGGGAGAAGTTTTATTTGATAATTTCCCACCCAAAAAAAAAAGGCAGGTGTAGGTACCTACACCCAAATTTTGCTAGATAATGTTTATGTCGCATGTGTGGTCTGTGGGAGCGAGCCTTAATTCTGTGCCTGAGAAGCATATCACTGTATCTAATCTAACTCCGTTTTTTACGATTTTGAGTTTTATACTGTACACTATCCTACTGCACGTGTCCTACAAAGCCATAATACATACTTAATGTAACGAATAAACACAACTTTACGTCAGAGTTTCTAAATTGTAAGTAGTTACTAGGTACTTATAATGCATTTCTGGGAAACATTCTAAAAACAGTGATTATACAGTAAAATACCACGATAATATAATTTAAATATTACTGTATGTACGGAGTTACATTGTATTACCGCTACATTTTCGATGAATATCATGATAATTTATTTGCATTTTACTGTACCTACGTAGTAGGGAGTTAGGTAGATTGTTTTGCCGCTACTTTCGATGACGTTCCCACGGCGCAGTGATCATTATTCACTGTAGGTAAGTACTTATGTGATACCTACAGTTTATTTTTCATTTCCTTAAAAAAGTACCAATAGACTCAAATTGATCTCAATATTGTTACTTCCCTAATTAAAGCTAAATAATGTAGTTAATAGCTAATAAAACAAGTTCTTCAAAATGTTGCCACATTTTATTTCACAAGCTCCCAAAAGGCAAGATTGTCAGTTATTTTTGAGAAAAAAACCTTCTCCCGTAAAGTTTGAATTTTGATTCTTACAGTTTTATGCTGCTCAGGCACAGATACATCCAGACACCGAGCTTACGTACCTACTTAATAATAATTATATAAGTACCTTGGTACCTACCTACACGTCTTTTGACCTATGCCTTCGGGGAGAACATCCGTGTCGTTGTGTTGTTCTATAAGGTATTTTCCATAATGGTCGTTACGTCACTATGCGGTCAAGGTCACGATCTTCGTCTCACATCACATCATAGCTATCGTTCGTACGTCTTGTAGAAAAGCTTTAGGTATTTATCTAGGAGGCAACTTGTTGTAACTAAACTGGCCTCAATAAATAAAATGTTGATAGATAATAGGAAAACTCGAAGAGAAACTCTGCCTACTTCAACAACAGTTAATAGTATTTTTTTTAATTAATTGTTAGTTGTGAACTTGACAAAGCTGTAGGTACCCTAATTGCGTAACACAGTTTGAATCGGAATCGGAATGATTTTGAAGTACTTACCTATATTGCTAATCCATTGCTTCATAAGTTAGAAAACAATGTCTGCTCAACAACGTAAATAACGCAATGAATGTTGTTGAACTGTCAAATTGAAACCGATTCCTGCTGATAATGTGTAACGCAATTAGCCTTACTTAAGGTAAGCCCACGAAATTCAAAATACATTGCAAAAACCAGCCAAGTGCGTGTCGGACCACGCACAATGAAGGGTTCCATAGTTGAGATGAATTTATCCCAAGAACAAACTTAACATTGTAGTTGAAAGACATGTTCCATCATACATTCCAACTGCAAAGTTTTTACGCACAATATTGAGTGATTTACCATGTTATTTTAAGATCATAGATTCCTTATAGGTTTTCCAGTAATCTATAAGTAAATAACTATTTTCAGTAGCAATTTTTTTTTAATTTTGCGGCTCTGTAGTTTGGGAGCTATGGGAGGAATTTCAATTGTCATTTTTTATCGCTTTTCTTAAATAAATTTAAAAACTGAAATCCTTACAACAAGCTCGTTCAGTTGATATATATCTACTGTTTGCAAAACTCTTTCTTTTTTTTCTAATTTCGGAGCAAATTCGATGTGATAGACGAACAGACAGACACACGAGTGATCCTATAAGAGTTCCGTTTTTTCCTTTTGAGGTACGGAACCCTAAAGAAATGTTTAATTTCGACGGCTACATTCAAGGATTCAACTTACCTAAGTCGTAGTTCGTAAAGTTTTCAACTCAATTCTCAATTCAGAAACCCGGTGTCAACATTGAAGTTTTCCAACGTCGCAAATTGCCTAGAAAAAAGTACGAATTCCAGTATTTACTTACAAGTGTTTCTTACCATCAGGTCACGGGAACCCACTGGTTGCGAGAAGCACAGGACCGGTCGATTTGAACCCACAAAAGTTAGGGGATAATTACACAAAAAATAAAACCACGAATGTATTATGTCAACTATGTAATAAATATTACTTATTTTCTATACTTATAGGTACATACCTACTTATAATACCTAATTATTATAGGATATATAACGATGAGATCTAAGCCTTGGTACAGTCAACCGCACATCCATTAACACTTTTATTTTATAGCACTAACGGTGGTATCCTAGTTCCAGTGTTACTACGGACGTGCGGCTGACCATACATTTGAAATAACAGCATCTTATTATACATAATAGGTAAGTATTTTGATAAACAACTAAACTGGAAACGGTAGAGTGTCAGCCAAGTTCCGACAAGCAAACGGCATCGCAACGGCCGAATAATAGAATTAAAGGCTACTTTATTAGTTATTTTGCTTCGTTTACGTTCATACATCTGGTCATACACGTAAGGACCGTAGCAGGTAGCGTTTTATAGTTTCTGCCTACCTCCGTGTGGAAAAGGCGTGAGTTTATGTATGTAATTATGATCGGAAATTCCGTACCGTGGGCTGTTGCGGTCTCGAGATCGTTCGGCTGAACAATTAGTATTACAAGCAAATCGTATCTCAACTCAAATATACCTGACCTCATAATTGGTTTACCACCCTAAGGGTCAATGTAATTTGTACGTCCTAAAACGGCAAGGTCCATTTGTCTGTGTTACAGCTAGATAGTTTCAATCTTAGTGAACTGTCAAGCGAAGCGAAGAAGAACCGTATCAAAGGTAATTTATTTATCATTCCCTCATTCTCATTCATTCAAGCCCATATAGTGCGTTCGCTGTAACTTGACGCGTGACGCGATTGGTAGTATTGAAAGTTTTTTGCAATTTGCAGGTCTGTGTCAAGTTGTATGTTGATCTAAATATGATTCGCGGACGTAAAAAAATATATGGCTTTACAGAATTACAATCATTAGAATCTGCAATACAACTAATTCTCTTCGTAAAATCCTATTATTTTTATTTTATTTGAAAGGTACACCAACGATTCATTCACTAGAACGCTAACATAATAAAATATAACATAATGCATTGAGTTATGGTGAATAAGTCACTTACAGGCGTACACAGCACTTACATAAAAAATAGCTACTTAAATATATAGGTTTTAACAAGATTTTTTACTCATAGTGAGGATAGAAAAATTAATTAGATACAAAGAACAAAACATTAAGTAAAAACAAAATCATAATCGAAATTAGAATCACAAAATTAAAATCAAAATTATTATTAGAATCAAAATCAAAGCAGTAGAACGTGAATGACTATTTCATGAAAAATTAATTCAATAGGTTTCTATGAACTTATAGAGTTGTGCTGCTGATTCTAATGATTATAATTCTGTAAAGCAATATTTGTTACGTCCGCGAATCATATTTTAATCAACATTTATAACTTGACACAGACCTGCAAATTGCAAAAAACTTAAGAAAATTTGAATTTCGCAGCTACCTTAGCGCATCCCTCTTAATACTAGTTCAAAATGGCGACTGATAGAACAAACTACCAATCACATGACTGCAAAATTCAGTGCCACCAATCGCGTCACGCAACGATATAGTGAACGCACAGTAGTCAACTATGCAAGTGCAAATCTTATTACAGGTAATAATTTCAATTGAGGTTTTCTTAGTGTTTTATACATTTAAACTTTTGCATAAATAATCATGTGTTGAAGTATGTCACTCAAAAAGTCATGCTGTGCACAGGGTCAAATTAAATTAACTAGGGAACCTTTACAGAGATGACGGGTATCAATATCAAATCATTATAAAACAAACAAATAGTATGATTTATTTTATCTTATAATAATTTAAAGTAACTAAAGTTTCTCGGGGTCCCACGAACCCATGAACTATTAATATTAAGTATGAAAAAATTATATTTTTATGCTTCCCCTCTAATTTTTCAAAAGACGAAGTTGAAAAAAGTAAAATTCTTTATTCTGCATAAACAAAAGACGCACATTACATAAATAATAGACAAAATACACACTACCTAATACAAAGTAGCCAAAAATACACTTGTACTTGTGTGCCAAAGAACATACATACAGTCAACATTCAAAAACATATGGTGCGAGAACTTAAAAAAACACGAAAATTGATTTCAATAATAAAATATAAGTTTTTCTCAGTTTCAATCTCAATACCAATATTTTACATGGAGCGACTGCCTATCTGACCTTCACAAACCAGTTACTGGGTAACACGATACCCCTGGTATAACTGATTGTCAGACTTTCGGGCTTCTGACGACCTGTAACAACTGTTAAATATCTACTAATAACAACCGGAAGCGACAGCTTAACGTGCTTTCTGAAGCACTTGTTGCACACACTGCGATTGTTACCCATCCACGGACCAGCCGCGGCAAGCGTAGCTTAACCTAATCGATCGACCAGTGCAGCTGTTATTACTTAGCCACAAGCCCCTCTTTTCTGTAGTTTCTTCTTGTCATGTGATGATGAACTACAAACTTATTTTTGCTGTCGAAAATGTTAATATTGTGCCTGTGTAAATATTCATCCATTACAGTGTTTACTGCCCGTTTTGATAAGATACCCGTCACATCTGAGCTTTCACCAATTAATTTAATTTGACCTTGTAGACAGGCTTTGCCCAACAGTGGGATAGTTACTGGCTTATGTCCTATCATTATCCTAAACCTTAATTGCATAACAAACTTTCAATAACAATCTGAATGACTTTGAAGGATATTGCTAATCCATTGCTTCATAATATGTTCTAAAACCTTGTCCGCTCAGCAACGAAAATAACGTTATGAATTTTGTTGAACTGTCAAAATGAAAGCCGTTAGTTCTGCTAGCACGCACCTACCCCGGTGGGGTAGGACAGTTTGCGGGCTTATATTCTATCATTATGTGCTCCACACAAACGGTTCTAACCGTTTATCTTCTGGTAGCAAAGCATTTATTTCTTCTATATCTTGTAGAGTCTGAAAATAAGACAAAGCATCTTGAAAACTCAGAACAAGGAACTTAGTTTGCAATTATTTATTTATTTATTTAATACTTTAAGCACAAAAAACGTACAGAGGCGGACTTAATGCCATAGGCCAAAATTAATGTAAATTATTCGCTTTACTTTTAAGTCATATAGGAATGAAAAAATTGGCATGAACTACACTGCTACAAGGATCTTTTGGCGCCTGATTGGCATTGACAGGGCGCTGTTGGTAAACATTTGTGAAATTGTCACAGAAATTGTATTGACAAAACAAGATGGCGGCGTTAGTGCCGATTTTGACCACGCGCCAAAAGAACCTTGTAGCGTATTTCATTCCAATTTGACAGAAATGTGAAAAAACAGGTCATTATCCCAACCGTATAAAGTCATTTGTAGTGAAAATTTTACAAATAAATTAAATAATTAACTATTTGATTTTATTAATTGAATCCTGAAATGGCTAAATGGTTATTTTAAATCAGCGTTTCAGTTATTTATTCAAACTCAAAGCATTTATTTCAATTGAACCAATTACAGGCACTTTTGAATTGTAGCTTGTAGTTGTGTGTTTGTTTTGACAAATACCAATTTTTTTCATCGGAGTATATTTTTAATTTTATATCGTTAGTGAGCTAAAGGTATAATAGTGTGTATACCTGGTTGAGCAGTGAATGGCACCTAGTCAGCTGGTGCGAGACCTCGTGCACTCGCGCTAGTCTCTCGGCGTGACGAGCGTTAGCTCTCTGCTTCTCCACCATTACTGAGTATAAGCGTGATATTTCTGCGTCCGCCTGAGAACAACAACACTAATTATTAACGACAATACTAACTATTATGAATTATATGAAATAAAATGGTTATTATTATTATATCAAGCATGGATTCCCCGAAGATGTCAGTTATTAAACCGTTGAATCAAGGGCTTGAGGGTCAAAATAAATTAGCTAGCAAAACTCCACAGACGGGATGGGTATATAAAACGAAAAATTATTACGATTAGATGATTTTTATTGGAGTCAACGACCGCTGGTAGTGTTGGTGCTGGGAGTATGAGTTGAGAAAATCTTTTTTATTTTATTATATTTTATTGTGTTTTAGTTATCGACAGCCATCACTCTGTGAAGTTTACACAAAAAAACGAATATTTCAAGTGACTACACTACAGGTGGTTGATGACGGCAAAAAAAACCCATTAAATGAATTTATTTTTTGTTTTATCTTGTTTAGATATCGATGCGGTGCACGTTATTAGGAACAATGTGTAAGCACATTCAGTTTTGTCTGTCTGGTTGGATTGCTGGTTCTGATTAGATTCTCAGGTCGGGCAAAGAGCTATTGGTTGGATTGCTGGTTCTGATTAGATTCTCAGGTCGGGCAAAGAGCTATTGGTTGGATTGCTGGTTCTGATTAGATTCTCAGGTCGGGCAAAGAGCTATTGGTTGGATTGCTGGTTCTGATTAGATTCTCAGGTCGGGCAAAGAGCTATTGGTTGGATTGCTGGTTCTGATTAGATTCTCAGGTCGGGCAAAGAGCTATTGGTTGGATTGCTGGTTCTGATTAGATTCTCAGGTCGGGCAAAGAGCTATTGGTTGGATTGCTGGTTCTGATTAGATTCTCAGGTCGGGCAAAGAGCTATTGGTTGGATTGCTGGTTCTGATTAGATTCTCAGGTCGGGCAAAGAGCTATTGGTTGGATTGCTGGTTCTGATTAGATTCTCAGGTCGGGCAAAGAGCTATTGGTTGGATTGCTGGTTCTGATTAGATTCTCAGGTCGGGCAAAGAGCTATTGGTTGGATTGCTGGTTCTGATTAGATTCTCAGGTCGGGCAAAGAGCTATTGGTTGGATTGCTGGTTCTGATTAGATTCTCAGGTCGGGCAAAGAGCTATTGGGTTAATCCATGGGGCAGGATTTTCTAAGTAGCAGCCCGGTGTCTAGATTTGTGCACGATTAACAGCAATAAAGTCCAAGTCAAATCATTTATTATAATTAAGCCATTAAAAGGCACTTTTGAATGTGAAAATTTACAAAAAAATTGACTTGATTCTAGTTGTTATCTGAAGGGTAAGCAGCAACTAGAACCAATTAAATTTTCTTGGAAATCTCACCTTACACGCGACTTAAACAAAATAAATAAATATTAATGGCGTAATTATAATTATGTTCGTTATCATCATCATCATTTCAGCCGAATGACGTCCACTGCTGGACATAGGGCTCCCCCAAAGGGGGAGTTTGCCATAATCGCCACGCTTGGCAGGCGGGTTGGCGATCGCAGTATAGTGTTTGACGTGGACTGTATATTTGGGTGGTGGAATAAAAGATTTATTCCGGTTCCTTCGGCTTTATTTGTACTTGTTCCTGTAACATTTATTCACTTGTTGTTGTTCTGTTGTGAGCTGGAGATCAACTGTGGTCTACGTTCGAATGGCGCATCTTATAAACAGGCCGTTGTTACTTTAATGTGGCCCGTGATTTTTAAACTTTTTCTAACAATCAAATTCTCTACGGCCTGATCTTTAACTTAGCTTAACTTTCTCATTTTACGGCTAATATCGACAGTTTTTGGGCGGCCCATTTATCCCTTAACCTCATTACACAAGAATATTAAATTTATTCTTAAAGTTGGAATGTTATTAGAACATTAAGTGTTCATAACACGGCTGGGTGCAATTCCCTTACACACTTTCCCTATATCTTCGGAACCCATGGTCCGATCTTCATACTTTAAGCAGAGTTATTGTTTTTATACACAAGGCTATCATATGAAACTAATTTGGAAACAATATATCTTCAAACAAAAAAGTTAGTTTTCAAACAAGTGACTCTTTTTTGGTCTTACTACTTCTTACGAGATTACATACTAGGGAAACTAAGTTATTTATTCTAATTAGTACATAATACACCTTAAATCAATACAAGAGTTTATCGCGACAAGCTTTTATATCATAAAAATTGTGACGTTAAGTTGATAGTAAAAGTTTTAAATTAAAAGTTTATTTTATTCTTTTAAGCGCATTTAAATAAAAGCTTGTTTAAAAAAGTTTTTTAACTTTCCATTTATTTTTAACTTTTTAGTTATCGCTGGACAGGTTTCTCAGTCATTTCATCTCATTCAACGTATCATTGTTGCAAGGTCGTTTTCTCTTCAATAACCTTCCAAACCCTAATGATTTTACCCTAAATAAGGCCACGTATGCTTGACCAGCAGCGAAGAGCTTCGAGCCTAAGTATACAACGGCATGGTCGACAGTATTACCCTGCATTTTGAGATTTCACTTCTATCGGCAGTGCCCAAAGACTGCCCCGCATGTTTTTTTTTACTTTTTGTCTGACTTCAGTTTTGAGTCTTGAGTTTTGTTTTCAATTTATTAAACTTCCTTTTGCTTTAGCTGATTAAATATTTATTATTATTATTTATTTTATAACCATCTTATTTTTTTTAAACTCGCATTCGTATTCTCAGCAAGCCCTTTCATTTGATACCCAAAGTCAAAAGTCAAAGTCAAAGTCAAACCATTTATTTCAAATAGGCACATAAGAGGCACTTTTGAACGTCAAAATTTACAAAAAAAATAGAATTGATTCTAGTTGCCCCTTCCAAAAGGTAGTTTCGTATGGAGAAGAATGCATTAAATACCCATATTGTAGGAGTGCATTAAAAATAACTTGTCCGCCATTTTGGATGTTCCGCCATGTTGGATATAGAATGACGTCACACAGCTAACCATGCATCGTCAAACTAGACGTGTATACAAAATTTCAGCTCAATCGGTTGAAGATATCTGCTTCAAAATTAAGTTGCAAGAATCACAAAATTAAGTTACAAAATTATAGCTTACCTCTTTAATCTTGACAGCGATTCCGACTTCAATACTGGCGAGTGGATGTGCGCACGCGGCGAGGTGTGCTTGTAAGCGAGCTGTGACCCGCACCCACGGCCGATAGTCTAGACCTATAAAAAAAAAAAACAATTATACAGGGTCAAAGAAAGTAGCTAGTGGAACTCCACAGATGTCATGGTATCTATATGTATAGCTAATGACGATTAAACTAACAAAAAATATTTTATTATTGCTGATTCTAATGATTATAATTCCGTAAAGCCATATTTGTTAGGTCCGCGAATCTTATTTAGATCACCATACAACCTGTTACTGAACTGCAAATTGCAAAAAAACTTAAGAAAATTTGAATTTCGCGGGCTATCTGAGCGCATCCCCCTTAAACGAGTCATGTATTATTAAAAGTAATAATAATAACCTCTCCGCCCGCCGTATGTCTACGTGCACGTTGTGGTGGGCTTGCGCGCTACTGAACTCTAGCTCTGTGCCCGTAGTTTACTTCGCCGAAACAGCACCCTAATTGAGGAACACAGTTTGAATCACAATCGGAATGATTTTGAAGTATATTGATCATCCATTGCTTCATATTATGTTAGAATAAAAAAACTTTTTACAAAAAAAAAATAACCGACTTCCAAAAAAACACTACAAAGTGAAAAATAACTTTAATTTCGGAAGTCGGTGTCTTTGGATTTGTATTTTAGCTTTATGCCACCGACTTCCGAAATTAAAGTTATTTTTCACTTTGTAGTGTTTTTTTGGAAGTCGATTATTTTTTTTTGTAAAAAGTTTTATATTTTTCACTTTTTAGTGCCGAAAAAGAATTTTCCAAATCGGTTCGTAAATGACGGAGTTATGCGCGAACAAAAAACGCAATGCAGAGTAAACGAAAAGATCGTTAATGTAGACAATGTAGATAAATTTATAGATGTTTGTTGATTTTTCAAAAACCGCTTGTCCGATTTCGATAAAATTATCATGGGCCCATTTGGGAAGTATACCCTTTCCAACAAAAGAAAGAATTTTTCAAATTGATTGAATCCTCTGAAAAATTGAGAACCTCCTCCCTTTTAGAAGTCGGTTAAAAATGAATGTTGTTGAACTGTCAAATTGAAACCGATTCCTACTGACAGTGTGTTACACTATTAGCCCGCAGGTCTAGAGTGAGGAGCCAGGCCAAGAGACATATCTACATGAACCCGCTGGGCAGCATGTGGCGAGCTGTTGGGCAGTAGCAAACCCACGGACCCTATCTCCCGGGAGAAGTCTTGTTCCTCATCTCTGGCTTGCCTTTATTGGCCGACTTGAGTGGAGATTCGCAAGAGCAAACGTGTTCGGAGGAAATAAGTATTCCAGTAAGATGCTGTTAGAGATCTTGACCATCTACCGGGATCTGGGATTGTCCTGACAGCCGTGGAATACTTGTCCACTCCTTAAGCACCTCAGCATATGTTGCCCCCTTGTCGCTACGTCACTATGCGCTAGCGATTATTTCCGATGGTCAATTATTGAGTGTTCAAGTCACCCCCGGCCATTTTTCCGTGAAGATTATAATTATCATTGGTCAGACAGGAGACACAGTCCTTCCTTAGTTCTAAGTTTCTAAGGGCCGTATTAATAAACGTTACTCAGCCCAAGAGCTCGCACTTGATAACAGTCTTGAGGTCATGATCGTATTAATAAACATAATAATTGATGTACTCAAGTTACGGCTTGGGTTTACGTTATCAGCCGAGTGATGGGCTGATTAATAAACGAAAATCGACACTTAAGTATACAATAGGTTTGTGTACTCGAGATGCTTAAATCTGAGTGTAGGCAGTCCGTGACTTGAGGTCGTGATTAGTAGCGCGAAACATGGAGTTTGAAAATATTTTGCGTGAAAATAATTATTACGATGAATTAGAATCTATATATGGGAAGCCTCGAATCCTTTTGAGTTACCAAGTGAACATTTAAAAAAAAACATCCAAGTGCGGGTCGGATCACGCACAATGAAGGGTTCCGTAGTTGGGATGAATTTATCCCAAAAACAAACTTAACATTGTAGTTGAAAAACAAGTTCTCCTTTACATCGATATACGTCACGGTCAATTTTCCAACTGCAAATGTAAGTTGGTCGACTATTACTAGTTAAGTTAACTAGTAATAGTCGACCAACTTACATTTGCAGTCTACTTAGCTGTGATATAGTTTTTTATTAGTTTATATATTATAGAGTTAGTTATTAGTATAGTTAATAAGTTTTAAAATAATTTAAGTTTTCACATATCCGCAATAGTTTTGAAAGACCTGGCCAACGATAACACACCATGGGAGACTCATAAGGAAAGACAGACAGACGGACATAGCGAGACTATAAGGTTCCTTGTTGACTTCGGAACCCTAAAAATGATCCAGGTTTGTTCAAGAGTCACATTAATAAAATACTCTTTGGTGAAATACAGTAGTAACAGAGGTCTTCCAATTTCCCTAGAAATATTTATAACGTGATACAGCGCTATACATTAAAGTTATAACAAAATACAAGTATTTCAATAAATCTTACGACTTATCAAGAACGAAATGTGATGAATGTCATTCTAAACTTCGGTCAATGTGATGTAATCATTCATCAAGTACAGCTCCTTGAGGAGCTGATCTTGGTAACTGAGATACTGTTTTCTTGTGTTTATTAATTAGTAATGATCTTGAGATGCTGATATCGTAATAATGGCGTATCAAATAATTACGCACCTGAGTACGTCGTTGGGGAACGTTTATTAATACGGGCCTGAGTAACCAATCCACTATAGCCACCGAAACCCACAGCCCAAATTATTGTTTGTTTCCATGTTTTGCAATAGTCCTGCACTTGGTGGTTGGGGTGCATTTGCATTGAGCAAACAGGGATAATCATCTGTTCGTGCCTCATTCCATTTAGAATCGTCTAAGGGGCCTCCGCGAGTTGGCTTCGGCCCCTCGTACGCCTTCCAAAAGGCCGGGACTCTATGGAGCCAAGAATATAAAGATAAAAAAAAAAGTGTGTGGTCGGGGGAACCCCGTCAGGAACGCCTTCCTTTTCTTTTTAACCGACTTCCAAAAAGTAGGAGGTTATAATAATAATATGTTCGACAGTATGTTTTTTTTTATGTATGTTCACCGATTTCTCCGTCAAATGTGGACGGATTTTGAAAGTTCGTTTTTTGTTTGAAAGGGTATGCTCTCGATGTGGTCCCACTAGGCCCGGTACTACTGCGCTTTAGCATTCTATAACGTAAAGTACCTATGGAGAAGAACAGGCAAGAAACTCCGTACACTCGCTTTTAAATCAACGTAATATAGCTTACCTTCCAGCACCTCGGGGTCTCTCGCACCGGGCAGGCCTAGAGTCCCTCTCATTATCGGCAGGAATGTTGATATCTCCTAAAAAATACATTCAATAGTTATTAGATTGAAGTTTAATATTGTTGGTGAACGATAACAACCCGACAGCGACTTATAGTACCTAACGAGCATAAATAACTTACAGTTACACAAAATTCAAAACCATTTTACTAGTGAAAATACAATTCACATATTTATTGTAAAAATATAATACGTTTTCCTAAAAAAATAAACTAATAGGTCAGTGTGTGAGTTAAGGAAATCCGTATCACAGAATGTAAAATAAATGTCATAATAAATTATACAATTAAAATAGTTACCAGTTTGATTTTTTCTGGACTCTAGATTGTCCTATGGAGCTGGACCAGCATGTTTCCAAGCATTCTTATCTTAAATATAATCCTCTAATTTGTAATATGCTTGTTTACAAAGTGTGTTTTTAATATGAGTTTTAAATTGTCTTTCATTTAATTGCAATATATCACAAGGTACAGATGTTCTATGTCACGAAGTCCGTTTGGCTATGAATGTTGTCAAGCGTGCACATGCACATTGTTTTTGTGTGCGTAACCTCGAGAGCGCTCAGTGTCGATCGGGACACGGTCCGGATCAGTAGTGGTTTTTAGTTCGCGCCAAATTGTTTCACGGAGTAAGGTCAGCATGGCAACAAAACGAAGAAGAGTTGTCCATAGTGAGGTAATATTTATTTATACGTTTTCAATTAAAATGTTATACAAAGATACTTAATATAGCAATAGAAGTATTTATAAAATGAATGTTTTTTTGTGTTATAAAATGTTTATATTACTTAATTATTTTGATTACATTTTGTTTTAGGGTCGAAACATGATAGCTAGTGTTTATCATTTTCTGCGAGAAGAATATGAATTTACAAAATCATTAATGGAACTCAACTGTGATTTGTCTCATTTACGAGACATTACACGCCGTACAGCTGAAGCTACGGGTGTGAGCCAAAAAACAGTTCAAAGAATATTAAAAGAAGAGAAGGAATTCCCATCCACTTCATCAAAATTCACTTCACCTATGAAGAAAAGGAGAATGCGAGATAATAAAGTGGATATAGATAATTTTACAGCCGATGTGGTTCGCAGTACTGTACAAGATTTCCATATTGTCCATAAAGAAATTCCAACATTAGCTAAGTTAAGAACAGCATTGAATGAAAAAATCGGATTCGAAGGTTGTTTAGAAAATGATGAATCTGATAGTGATTGAAAATACTGAATAGTCCTACTTGTTTCGTTTCCATTCTGTAACACCAATGCTTAATTAAATGCCTACATATTCTTAATATTTTTGTATTTATTGCAACCTAATCTAATTTATTTACAAAATGTATATACTTTTAAAACCAAAATTTTATTTAGATTATTCAATCTCGACTTGAATATATATCAGATTTTTTTGCTAACGTTACCTACTTTTACACACACAAGCGCGCTTGTCGGGATACGTCACTACTACAATCAAAGCCGAACGGAATTCGTGAAATAGAATATCTGTATTATATTGTAACATTTAACACAGTATCCCATAAAAGATGTATGTACTTTAGAAAAATGGATGATCTGTTTTATCTTTATTTCTAGTATTAAAATGATGTCTATCACTTATTTTATTAAAAAGATGTAGATTTTTTCTTACGTACATAATATTTTCATAAATGAATTGGCAAGGTACCGTCATAATATTAATCCTTTTAAATAGTTCCCTAAGAGATTCTAGGCGACGTAGATTGTAAATGGGTCTGACAGCTCACTTTTGCAAAATAAAGATGTAATCAATGTCAGCAGCCCGACCCTACAGTAAAATGCCGTACGACATAATGCTGTGGAAGTAGCTAAAATAGACCAAATGCGCGGTTTCGACATCTGTTAACTGTCTTATCTTTCTAACAGCATAAGCGGCTGAGCTTACCCGCCCCGCAAGAGATACTATGTGTGGTCCCCATTGTAGTTTCTCGTCTAGAGTGATTCCTAGGGAAACCGTTATCCTCCATCAACATATCCATATCATAATATTTTATGGTTTCGATAATACCTACTATGAACACTGAAAAATATCTACCAATACTTTAGGAGAAAATCGCTTCTTGCGTATTTGTAACTTATACATGCTCGTGACTGTACGTATGCAATTCTGCATCGGCAAGGGGCGTAAGATACGCCCGGTTTTGTTTGACTATGCTTTTGCCAACAAACACTGTATTTAAGTGTTAAATTGATTATTGTGTATCATCTGTACTCAGTAAACTTTACTATTTTTTCTTTCAACTAAGTAGCCTGCTACAGTAATTTAAGGGGGAAGTACATTATGATAACCGAGATTCGTAGATCTTTAACAGTCACTACGGGAAGTCAGAAGCCCGAAAGTCTGACAACCAATCTTGCCAAGGGGTACTTGTATTATCCAGTAACTGGGTTATGGAGGTCAGATAGACAGTCACCGCATGTAAAATGGTATTCAGCTGCATCTGGTTAGACTGGAAGCCGACCCCAACGTAGTTGGGAAAAAGTGTAAGTATATGGTTTGATCCCATAGTATTTGATGAAATTGTAAACAAACCCTGTTCAGGTTCAATTCTTACGCAATCACTCGCTAACACATTCATCTGTATTTTAAGGTTTCAACTGCATACCTCACCCTTTTTTTTTTTTTTGAAACTTTGCCCCACACTAGGAATTTCTCCTGTATTGTGGGTGCGTTTACAAACATTTAAACTCACATACACAAACAGCCAGACCCGGAACAACTACTTGTAGGTCATACAAATATTTGTTCTGTGCAGGAATCGACCCTGCGACACGCAACGCAGCAGTGAATCGCTTAACCACTGCGCCAACCGTGCCGTCAATTATTGTTTGAATAATATTATTAAATTGTAATTGAAAAGTTGTCGACGATAATTGAGGTTATAAAATTAACCTCAATAATTGTCAAATGAAAAACATCAATATTAAGGATAATATGTGATTTAAAATTATAATTTTGGGTAGTTTTCAAATAATTAAAAGCAATCATTTTGAAGTGGAACTGCAAATTGGTATCCACAGGTACATTTTCTGGTCCATGTGTTTACATTTTCATCAGATACTTTTGGAACAGACCATAGCTATAAGTACCTGCAGCCTCTGTATGTGTTCGTCTAGCAGTTCGTCCGTGGGTTGCTTGACCACTACTATGTCCCTGGTTCGCTTGCTCTTCCGAGCCTGTAAGCTCAGCTGTCGACGTTGAAGTAAGGACTTCTTGTTGTCAGGACCGCGTGCGGACTTCGCCGAGGCCTTTGGGGAATCTGTGAGGTAATAATAATAAAGCCGTTTATTTTCGAACTTTGGGTGCATCGTTTGTTAGCAGAAAAGATTTGGGTCAAAGACAAATTATAATTTATTTCGTAGCTCGGTGTGCCATTTGGAATAGGCTCTCCAACTGTCTCTGTTGTGCTCTGTTCTCTGCAACTCTGGTCCAGTATGGCCCCCGCGTTAGACGGATATCGTCTTCCCATCTTGGTTTTGGGGGCCCCCGTTTTCTAGTCCCGTGTCTTGGGTACCACATGGTCACTTGTTTGCTCCATTATTTGTTTTGCATCGAAGCATGTGCCCTGTCCGGCATTTTCAAATGGTGTATACGAATCAATATATCCTTAACATCTGTGTTTCTTAGTTTGACTCCTAACATGCTTCTTTTCATCGCCCTTTTGACATTTTGCTAGTTTCGCTCTATGATTGTCAGCGAGTGACTAAGTTTCGCAGTATTATACAGGGAAGAATGCAAGTGTTGAAAGCTTTCTTCTTGGTATGCATGCATAAGTCTTTGCTCTTCATTATTTCCTTCAGAGACCAGTATTTTCCATCCACAGGCCATTCTTTTGTTATTTTCCTTGGATATTAAGTCTTGGGTAGATAATTTGTCATAGGTAAATATAGTCAGAGTCACTCACATATTCAAAACTGTTACCATAAACGTCTATATCTATGTTCTTGAGGGAGTTAGTCATCAACTTTGTTTTGCTCGCGTTAATTTCTAGTCCTACTTCTCTGCTTTCATTTGTTAGGGTTTTTACCATGAGTTCTAACTTATTGGGATCTTCTTCTAACGTGATAATATCGTTTGGAAATCTCAGATGGATTAGGGGGCTACCGTTGATGGTAAGACCGTATTCGTCTCAGTCTATTTTTCTAAAAATACGTTCTAACACAGCATTAAACAGCTTGGGAGATAATGGGTATCCTTGTTTGACGCCTCTGTTTATAGGAAAAGAATCTCCTTTCATATCCAGTTTTATAGGTTGCCGAATGTAGTAGGCGGAATATGAACTATTGTGTATGTGTTATAAAATCTGTAAAATACCATATTTCAGACAAATAAATGAATCTATCTATCTATCTATGCGGCTTTAACGGTTTTTATTCGTGCGATATAGGTATTTTCCACTGCTTGTTCTCTTAGGCTAGACCATATATATATGTATGGTTCAGACTGTCGAGAGTTTTGGAATAATCAATGAAGGCAATGTACAAGGGCTTCTCGTGTTCTATGAATTTTTCCAAGACAAAAGTTTGATTGTGTGGATATGATCGATGGTACTGTACTTTTTCTTAATCCTACTTGTTCTATTGGTTGATTTTCGTCTAGTTTGCGATATTCTTTCTAAAATTACTGCGTAAACCTAGACGTTTGATATTAAAGACATATTAGTCTTTAATTGCCAATTTCATCCTTATCTCATTTTTTATGGATGACAATGATATATGATTCTCCCTCTCCTCTCACTGGTATGGAATGGTGCCTGTGGTTAGGACATCATTAAATAGCTTGGCTGGGATTGGACTTATTTCTTTGACTGTGCCTCTCATCAGCTCATTTGGTACATTGTCGGGACCTGGAGCTTTATCTAATTTTTGTGACATGATGGCTTTCTGAACTTCCTGTAAAAGTATTGGTGGGACATCGTCATATCTTATATTTGAGTTTTGGTAGGTATCTTTTTCTTGGTTCGCGTCTTTATTCGAGTAGAGAGTTCTGTAGTAGTTTGTAGCAAGATTCTGGTTTCTATATAATACGTCTTGTCACTTGTTTTGATCTTTTGTTTTTATTTTATGAATCTATTCCGTACCATGTTCTCTTAGTTATTTGAAAGCTTCTTTAGTTCCGTCCGTTCTTTGTGTTCCATCTTCCAGTTTTTACACTCTCTTACGGAGCTCTATTGTCTTTTCGCGTAACTTAGTATCCTTGGCTACGTTTCATATCTTCCTTTGTGATAGGTTATCTATGTGGTTATACTTATCTTGTACATTTATGTCGGAGTTTTTTATTTCCCACAGCAGCTTGATAGAAGAGGAATCAAATTCTTTTGCATATTGTTCTGATGCCAACAATGTGTTTACGAGTATAATGTTATTTCTGGGTCTTTTTCTAGGATGATTTTTTAAGCAGCACCGTACCATCCATGGTTTGTGTTGAAATTTATGTGAGGTAATAGATGTTGTTAAATTCTGGGCCAATCTTTGTTATTTTTTGTGTGTTCTGTCAAATTATTTGATTATAGAATTAGTAGTACTATTGAAAAAGCAAAATAAATGTGATGACACCCTTGTAATAGAGCATCATTTACCTAGTACTTATAAATATTTTTCTCCTTCTCTTTAATTCTCTCTTTAAATCTCTCTGTCCTGGGACATTCAGCAATAGGTAGATAATGGTTGCTGAACTTGCATGGTGTGAAGCCACTACCACATCCGGTCGATCATGCTGGTTTTAAGTAGGTCTTGGGGTGGTTCCTTTCAGTCATAAGAAGGCAGTTGACATTAGGATTAGTTAAATCTACATTTTTTTTTTTTGCGTGTACTTTTAATCCGGTGGAGTATGTGGTAAAAAAGATCAATTAAGACAAGCCAATTATTTGTGTTCACATGTTCGAAAAGCGAAAGAGACAAGAGACCAGCTTACCACTACACATTTTGGAAAGGGGCCCAAGAGCCACCTGCCCTGTGCCTATCTGAAGACATTAAAGTTACTTTTCCGAAATCACATAAATTGAAAACTAAATTGTGAACCACATAAAATCTTTCTATCATACCATATTTTATTTAAATTCAGACAGTTCCACTGCTTCTAGTTTTCCTGAGCCACTGTCATAATACTTTATAAATAATAATGTACATAGAATATTGTCATACATTATAAGTCAATGTTGTAAGTATACATACCTCCAATGGGCCGGTCCACAGTATAAGATATGTACGGTAGCTCGGAGTCTGAACATATGCTGGTGCCGGGAGAATTGTTGCCACTGGTGGGAATATCAGTGGATCTTGAGGGCTCTGAAATAGCTACATTTTTACACACATACACACATTATTTACAGTCATTTATTATCTGAAACTATTGAAAAAGCTGTTCTTTACTAGACAGAAAAAAACAAACAATTTGTAAAAAAAACAAAAACATCTTTCATTGCAGTAGTGGTAGAGTCAACAACAAAAGTTGCTTCAGTCTGTTTAGTTCACTTTTATTCAAATCATATGTATTCAACATAAAATTCAAAATACTGCCTCGTTGGTCTAGTGGTTGCAAACGCAGCGGTCAGGCATTGTTATTGGGATTTTCCATTAGGAGTATCTCAGTAGCAGCCTGGAGTCTGAATTTGTGCCCGGTTGATGGCAATAGGCCTGACCCCTATTACATGGGACTTAAACGTAACTGGCGGAATGTGGGTGTACACCACTGCCTAACCCTTTGGGGATTACAGGCGTGATGTTATACAATGTGTGTGTAAATTCAAAATAATTATTTCATGCTGTAAAATTGAAGTAGCATTTAATTTAAAATGAACAAAATTACAAATGCTGAAAAGCACTGTATCAAAATATAGAGTTGTGTCAATTTAGGTGATATGTAACTTACACTGTATTGATAGTGTGCCACTACTTGCTCTGTGAATATTAAAACATTGCCAACATGGGTAAAATAATTAAATACACAGATACTAAACAATAGTGTGTACCTGAGACATGAGGAACAGCAATAGTGTGACCCCTTCTAACTGGCGGCGCCCTCTGTGCCTGCTTCTTAGGAGGCAGGGTAGACTGTTCGGAACCCATTGTGACGCTAGACAGAGATAAAATAAATGTTCGTATGTGAAATTGTTATAGCTTTGAATTCTAGAACAAAATTTAAATTTTAATGATCAATGATTTTGGTCAAAGGGGCGGAGTTAAGCAAGCTGATTTAATGTGTAAATAATAAATAACATGGGAAAGAAATTCAAGCCAATGAAAGGGAAAGACTAAAATAAGAAAGACTAAAGACTAAAATAAGCAATTATACTCACGTAGTTTACGTATGTATACAGGTAAGTATATCTATTAGACTTGACCCATTTTGTTCCTTTTAATATTATACAAACACTGTCAAGTTCATCAGTTGTTTTGTTTGTTGCCACCTTGTTGCTAAGTATAATCAACAGAAATATCACACACAAAACTGAACTGATACATTTTTGACCTGTGCAGGTGACACTTGACGTGACGGAACTGACGGATGACGGTTTCGTTTTTTTATAGTGTTCGATGGATTGCATCACAAAACACAGAAATGGTATTTTTATTCGACTAAAAACTAAATAATTTTCATTTAGACTAAGCTAGTCCTAGCAGTAGCCTCAATATAAGAGTACCCGGTGGCATTAATATTATTGATGTGATCTATTCTAATCACTGAAAAGTGACTGACAAGAACTGGCATTTTTTATTGGGCTGCCGCGCCGCTGCCGTTGAAGGGCCTTGCCACACTATAAACTTCATGAACATCATGTGCCACATGAAAATGCCACACAAAATGAGGCAGCTAGCTGTCAATATCCATAGATTTTTGTAAACAAGCGTCTTATTTTACACTTAATAACCAATAAAATAAAAAACATTCTATATTGACTTTACCAGTATAGTTGTTTTTTTAGTAGACGCTTCCCGAGCTGCGCAGGGGACTATATTAAGCTGAGTTGATTGTTTGAGACGCGTCCGCTGCTTTGGAGTGTCCTTAGCTCGTCTTATAAATTCTAAGCCAAATCAAAGCCCAACTCTACCTCACTAGATTGTCACTTTGACAGCGACACAAAAGTGAGTGACACGGACTTCTTGGCGGGAAAGTGAAGCGTCATGTTAGCAGTTTTGTTTTATTTTCTAAAATTTGTGTTCAGCCGAATATTAATGTTTAATAGTGGTGGATTATTAACCATTAAGTGTTCGTGAACGTGCATTAGTGTAGGCAAATGAAACAAATTAGTGCAACATCAGTTTAAGTTCTCTCAAGAAGTCCACGCGAGGTTTCAGTAAAGTACCACGTCTTTACTTAAACTCAAGGGGAGCGGGGCGGGATATCATCTATCATCTTTATCACGCTTGGATGGAATGGAGTTTATTTCATAATTTGTACTTGTTACTTAATTTTACATGACACTGGCTAAATGCACAAACCGTGCGAAGCCAAAAACAAAAAAAAAAAAAAAAAAAAGTGAGTGACACGACTGACACGTCCACTCCATGTTGACGTTTAGTGCCCAATGGAAATTCTGTGAAAGTGTGAATTTCGAAAAGAATAAAATAAAATACTAAAAATGGTAGACGAAAGTACTAGGAAAACGTTAAGCAGCATACCCTTGCTTCAAACTAAAGCAGGACCTAGAGACAAGGAGTTATGGCCTACCAGGCTGAAAGAAGAATATCAGGCACTGATTAAGGTAAGAAAAGTTTACTTTAGGGAGTTAGGGACTATTATGTTCAATAAAACACGAATTCGGTAATTCACTGTTTTAATAAGTGTATGGTATAAGCACTAGGTAGCCTTAAACTGAAGTGGTGTTTGTTACACATGTGGGGTACTTGAACAAATCTTATTTGTCAAAGAAGATTGCGAAGTACTTACCTTCATTTAAGATACACAACATACCTTTCCCCCAAGTATGCAAGAACATCTAATACACATAATTGAACTACTTATAAACAAAACATTAAACATCATAATCTTCTCAATTTAACAAATATAACAATTAAGTAAACAGGAGCAAAACCAATCTTACAACACATAACATTAAACCAAATAATTGCTGTGGCTAGGCCTGGCATATGGTGACTTTGCATCTGAAGAAACTTTGTTCATGAGTTTGCCACCTGGATAAGTGGTCTCTGCCCCACTAGGTATCCTAAGCATCTCGGCCCATTCCTCCGAGCTAGGAATTTGGATTATCTGTTCATTTTCTTTGCTTGACTCTTTCACCTGTTCCTGTATACTTTTTTCCTCTTCCGGTTTCATATCCTTCTTCTCGTCCTCTCCTGAAGTTAAGGTTGACAGCTTCTTCTGAATCAGTTGGTCAATATGTCTGCTTACCACATCTCCATTGTCTGATGTCACCTGATAGCTAGACAGGCCATCCTTACTTGTTACAGTGCCTGGTAACCAACGTGGCCCTCTTCCATAATTTCTGTACATCACGCATTGACCAATGTCCGTTTCTCTGTTTCCTTTGTGCATTATTGGTAATTTGTTGCTCGACTCTCATGTGCTGTTTATTAACTGGATGAATACTGTCCAATAAAATCCTTAACCGTCTGTTCATTAACAGTTCTGAAGGGCTCTTGCCTGTTCCTGAACATGGTGTTACACGCAACCCCAGTAACATGTTAGGTACCTTCACGTCCCAAGATACATCATCCATTTTGTGTAACTTGTTCTTAACCGTTTGTACCATTCGTTCAGCCAATCCATTTGTAGCAGGATGGTATGGTGCTGTGGTAATATGCTTAATTTTATTTGAATCCAGAAATTCTTTCATTTCAGCTGAAACAGATGGTGTTCCATTGTCTGAAACCAATATCTCACATAATCCGTGTGTAGCAAATAGCATTCTTAGATACCGAATCACAGTTTCTGTAGTCATGTTACTTACTACAAATACTTCAGGCCAACGTGAATATGAGTCAACAATTATCAAAAATACTTTATTTTGGTATGGACCAGCAAAATCAATATTTATGCGAGACCAAGGTCTTGTAGGTACTTACCACTCGCAACTTGTCTTGGGAGGCATGTGCCTGTTTTCGAGACACTTAGTGCAATTGTTCACCAATGCCTCAATGTCGTTGTTTAATTCCGGCCACCACACATAGCTTCTGGCCAAAGCTTTTGTTTGAACTATACCACTGTGTGCCCTATGTCAAGCACGTAAAATATCTTTACGTAGCGGTGGTGGTACCACCACGCGACAACCCAGCAGAATACAACCTTCATGTAAAGAAAGTTCAGTACGATGTAACCAATAACTGTGCAAAGCTACTTTACCTGCTACTTTAGCTGGCCAACCAGATAACACGTAATGCATGACTCGTGATAAAGTCTTATCTGTTTTTGTGAGCAGCTCGATCTGATTAACATCAACTGGAAAGTCTTCGGGAGTCTCCGCCATCAATAAAATATCACAAAGCTGCTGTTCAGGTTCCTCTGGTACCGGTTGTGGCCAGCGACTGAGACCATCCGCATTTCCGATTTGTTTACCAGGCTTATAAGTTATATTATAACTGTGTGAAGTCAAAACAATAGCGATTCTAGTTAATCCCGGCGATATAATATTGGGTATTGGCTTATTAGGATCAAAAATACTGACCAGTGGCTTGTGATACGTTACTATTGTAAAAGTTCTTCCCATGAGATAGTTATGAAATTTTTGAATTCCGAACATGATTGCTGTAGCTTCTTTATCAAGCTGGGAGTATTTACGCTCGTGTGAATGTAATGTCCTAGAACTCATAGCGATAGGTCGATCTTGCCCATTCTGCATCACATGAGATAGCACTGCGCCTACACCATACTCGGAGCTTGCGCAAGTGAGTACTAAGGGTTTACTTAAATCATAGTGAACTAAAGTTATGTCTGACGATAGTAACCGTTTCGCTGCGTCGAAGCTTTCCCGTTCACGTTCTGTCCACTGCCACTTGCGAGACTTATCAAGCAACCTATGGAGCGGTTCAAGTACAGTAGCTTTGTGAGGTACGAACCTCTCATAAAAATTGTACAACCCTAAAAAGGCCTGTAACTGCTGAACACTCTGTGGTTCTGGAGTTTTGACAATCGATTCCACTTTGCTAGGATCTGGATGAATGCCGTCGGCGTCAATAACAAAACCCAGAAATTCTACACATTCTTTAGCAACCTTACACTTACCTGCATTCAGTCGCAGGCCAGCTTTTTGTATGCGCTCTAGTACAGCATCTAGTCGTTGACTCATATCTGCCAAGGTATTATAACCACCTATAATAATGGGCCCACTTGTAATAATGTCATCAATTAGTACTGCGACTCCTGAAATACCTGCCAGTAAAGATGTCATCAACCTTTGAAAAATTCCTGGACATGCCTTTACTCCGAATGCCAGCCTGTGAACAGTGTAAAGACCTTTACATGTGTTTAATGTTAACAGTTTAGCCGTGTCTTCATCCATAACGACTTGTGTATATGCACGCTCTAAATCTAACGTAGTGAAATACCTTCCTCCAGCGATTATAGCAAATACCTCATTAGCAGTTGGCATAGGGTAAGTATCTGACTCAGTAGCCTGAATCACCGTGCTGCGATAATCTCCACACAGGCGAATCTAACCTGTTTTCTTAACAATGGCCACCACTGGTGTTGCCCACTGTAAGTAAGAAACAGGGCGTAGTACCCCTTCGGTCATCAATCGATCTATTTCCTTTTCAACTCTGTTCTTAATTGCAAACGGAACTGGACGAGCTTTAAGAAACCTAGGAGTGGCGTCTGGTTTTAAATGTATGGTCACCGGTTCACCTCGGTAAATACCAAGACCCTCTTTGAAAACTTCAGTGTTTTTGTAACATTTCATTAGTCATTGATATGCCAGTACTAGACACAAAATTAATACTAACTTTTATATTAAGAGCAGAAAACCAATCGCGACCAATTAAATTGGGGCCTGAGCCTCTAGCTACAATAACCGGTAAAACACACTTAATGTCTCTAAAGTTTACATGCACTACTGTCTGACCGAGCACATAATTAACCGGTGTCGCCGTCCAGGTACCTACGTAGATTGTTGTGTACGGCGCGCAGTTCGGGGCGCGGCTTTGCGTCGCGCAGGCCTCTCCAGGTGCGCTCGTTCATGAGTGAGAAACCCGCACCGGAGTCTACCTGCATAGTCACTGACATCCCATTCAGATGAACCTTAACATCATAAGCTGGCACCCGCAGTTGACTACTATTGAAGTTGTAAATACCATTCAACTGAACATGTGACTTATCCTCTTCTGTGAAATTGACTTTACTGTTCGAGGCTTTCTTCTTTGCAATGCAAACCTTTTCTATATGTCCTACCTTCTTGCAGTATCGACAAGTTACTTTGACAAAACGACATTCTCCAGCATGGCGATCACCACAACGGTAGCAAAGTTTCATGTTTGTTTGCACTGCATTGATGTCCATGGGCTCAGGAGCTGCTGGCATGGTCGTCGATGTACTCGCCGTCGAATCGAATCCGCTTGCAACGTTGCTAGAGCTCTCATTTCCACTTTGTATCATGCGAACATCTCTTACCGCACTCTCGGAAGACAACATAGCTTCAACAACATTATCATAACTCAGTTTATCTCTTTTCAATAAATCATATTGCAGTCTGTGATCTTTCCTTCCACACACGAGTCTGTCACGTAACATCCGTTCTAAATCCGAAAAATTACAATCGCAACTGATCTTCCTCAGCTGAGCAATATATTCCGCTGCTGATTCCCTTTGTTGTTGGTCACGTTTATAGAACTTAAATGACACTGATATTTCGTTAGGTTTAGGGCTATAATGTTTCGTTAAAACGTTCACGATTTCCTTAAATGAGACATCACTAGCTTTTTTAGGTGTAATGAACGCAAGAAGCGTATCAAACACTATTGATCCACACACTGTGTAAAAGTTAGCTCTTTTAATTATGTCCAACACAATGCCATTTGCTTCAAAGCAAAATGTTAGCCTGTCTATGTAATTGTTCCAATTGTCTGTTTGAGAATCAAATTCCGTAAACTTCACTGCCCTACACTCCATTCTTTAAAGTTTATTCCTCGTCGCCACTATTATGTTCAATAAAACACGAATTCGGTAATTCACTGTTTTAATAAGTGTATGGTATAAGCACTAGGTAGCCTTAAACTGAAGAGGTGTTTGTAACACATGTGGGGTACTTGAACAAATCTTATTTGTCAAAGAAGATTGCGAAGTACCTTCATTTAAGATACACAACAGGGATACACTTTGGGTCCCAATACACTTTGGTTTTTAATAATGGTAACTAAATCAGCTATGCATTCATTTACTGAACACCTAGCATTAGGTAACTGACTAACTTTCTTTCAACCTAAACAACAAGCCAATTCTTCATTGTTACAACACAAGATGTGCAAGTCACTAGTAAACGGGTTTGTTTAACCATATTTTAATCCAATTTGTTAGAAATGTAAATTACAAACCTAGACACTACAACCCAGAAACTTTTTATTTTTTTATTTTTGACTAACTTTATTTGTTAACCACCTGCAGCAACAATAAACAATATTCTGTTTTGTTTTGTTACATAATATGTTTACATAATCATTCACTAAAGTGGAATAGCAACATAGATCTTAGTCCTAGTTTCAAACTAGGATATAAGTTACTTAGGTTAGGTTTTAACATTAAATCTCACCACTTTTTTATTTTTTTCCAGTATGTCCAGAACAACAAAACAGCTGACAATGACTGGTTCCGTCTGGAGTCTGACAAGACTGGTACCAAGTGGTTCGGGAAATGCTGGTACGTGCACAACCTACTGAAGTACGAGTTTGACTTAGAATTTGATGTAAGTTATTATTTATTTTCGTTTTTTAGGGTTCCGTACCTCAAAAGGAAAAAACGGAACCCTTATAGGATCACTCGTGTGTCTGTCTGTCTGTCCGTCTGTCAAAGCTGATTTGCTCCGAACCTGCTGGACCAATTAAGTCGAAATTTGTAACACATGTAGAATTCAGTGACCCTAACACGGACGTTTTACATAAATAAATTATTTTTGAATATGGAGGTCATTTTTGGGGTGCAAATTAGAAATTTACAAAAACAAGTTTTACTGATAAAACTACTACTGTTACCATCGAGATATAAGTACTAACGTACTAGAGAAGACACCGTAAATTCCTACTTTGTCTCGTTCAACTGCGGCGATCGCGCCGCACCGTTAAGACCTTTTTGCCGAGAATAAATACACTTCCGCAGCAAATCTAGCGCTGTGGTAAATTAGTTACGGTTTAGACGAATTGTTATTATTTTAGCGCTGCAGCGAACTAAAGATTCAAATTACGAAGAATAGGACAATTCAGTTATTTGACGTAGCTTCTCTAGTACGTTAGTACTTATATCTCGATGACTGTTACTGTTTAAGTTTTAATGATATCATAATATTTTTTTTAAATAATTTTAAAATAAATACTTATGAAATTATTTTAGAAAATAGATGAAAATTGACCATTCCCCCTCCCTCCCATTCCCTTATCTCCAAAACTACTGAGCCTAAAATTTTGAAAAATATACAGAAAATAGTTCTTTACTTATAGATTAGGTACAGGAAAACCTATAAGAAGTCTGTGATCTTAAAATAACGTGGTACATCACTCAATATTGTGCGTACAAACTTTCATTTGCAGTTGGAATGTATGGATCATGTTTTTCAACTACAATGTTAAGGTTGTTCTTCAGATAAATTCATCCCAACTACGGAACCCTTCATTGTGCGTGGTCCGACACGCACTTGTTTATTAAAGCACCCATTGACATGATGCAAATTTCTTTTCCATGGCATACAATAATATCGTAGCAACAAATGACTTGCATCTAAATAAGCACCGTTTACACGTTGCAACTTTTATTGTAACTTCAATTGGTATGCCATTGGCAATTAAATCACACTGTGTAAATCAGACTTACTGATTGTTTATTTATTCAATATTGCTATTGGTTAGATATGCTTGAAAGATTGCCTTTCTGCATACTCTGTTAAGAAATCATTGATCTTTTTGCTTGAAGTAGGTGCTTTGCCTCACTGACCACCTCTATTTTCCTCCCAGTATAATATTATCATGACTGCCTCATTGGTCTAGTGGTCGCAAAAACAACCTCTGAGCATGGCGTCCTGGGTTCAAATCCCAGTGCATGCAAAATATTATTCAACTTTTCCATTGATAATTTCTCATTAGCAGCCTGGAGTGTGTATTGTAACGGTTGTCTGCAAAAGGGAACTGTACGAGCTACGCTGTAGATTGACCTTTGTGACATTTGTATGTCACACTCATATTATTATAAGCGCATCAAATTGTTTAGATGTGCATTTCTCCAACATAGCATTTAAATGTAATAATTGTGTAATTATATTCAGTAACAATAAATCCATCAAGGGAATCATTTGTGTACTCATTTACATAACATAACATATGTAACAAGTTTACATAACAAGTACATAACATTTTCACTGTTGGGCTTTACACCCCCAACAGGAACCTTACATCATTCAGGCTGGTAGAAAAATATACCCATAGAAATAAGATACCCATGAATGAATAGGTATTTTTATGCAGAATAAAACTTAGTTTTAAGACTTAAAAGTCAGTACTTTTGGAGTTATACTACCTACCTATTATACTGCCATAAAAGTGGTCCCAATTTAAGCAAATTAATGATCGTCGTTTACTTCTTTATAAGATAAACATTACCCAGACTCAAACCGGACGGCATGGTTGGCGCAGTGGTTAAGCGATTGACTGCTGCGCTGTGTGTTTCGGGTTCAATTCCCGCACGGAACGAATATTTATTTATATGACCTATAAGTAGTTGTTCCGGGTGTGGCTGTTTGTGTATGTGAGTTTAACTGTTTGCCACAAGCCTACAATACAGGAGAAACTCCTAGAGTGGGGCAAAGTATAAAAAAAATGTGTAAGTACAGTCATTGCATAACTTCCCAGTTCCAGGGGTTCAGGTCTCTCTACCCGCCGCGCCACCGTCGTCCGCCCGGGCGGTAGGAACTTGCGATCACACCATATCTTTGATTATGATTAGATTATTGGTACCTAAGAGTTGGGAGATATCAACCAGTCGTGGCCCCCGCGGGCTTTTTAAATTATGTAATTATCATTGATGTCCATGACGAATAATACATCTTATTTGTTTTAAAGTGACATACATGTATTATTACTATTCTACCTTATAAATATCCATAAAGAACATGTTAGACCGAGACGACTTTAAGATGTCGCATCTCAGAAAGTACTAACACTTGACCATAGTTTTATTAGTAACTAATGTTTCGCTTAAAAAGCCCTATCCAACGGTATATCAAATGTTACTATTGAAGGGTGGGCCCACACCCCATACATTTGTTTCCCCACTCTCCCTTAAAATTAGTTTCCAAAATTGATTATTCAGTTTTTGTAACAATGTAGAAGTAATATATTAGCTGCGTAAAAGTGAGCAGACCCGCTTGACATAAATAGTCAAGATTTAAATTGCTTCTGTTTTACTTCTAACATCCCCACATAGTATCTGGTACTGTTAGCATTCCAGTGCTAACAGTTTTCTTATCTAGTTGATGGCTTTAGGCTCGCTTATTACATGGGACTTAAACATTATACATAAACTCACGCCTTCTTGCCATGGGGGTAGGCAGAAACTATAGACTTAAACATAACTAGCAAAATATTTGGATATAGTACGCGTCAAACTTAATGGTCGCTCTGAAGTACGCTACTCGCTGCCAAGTACCCCACCCCTCACTGAGACATGAATACGTTACTGCGCAGCGACTCGCCTCATGTTCCGAACTGCCATAAAGTTAGAAAAATCAGGCTGCATACTATACACCTTTTCCTACCTTTTTTGAAAGAATACATGCCTGATATTATGTATATTTGTATTTTCAGATTCCCATCACCTATCCAACGACAGCTCCTGAGTTAGCCTTACCCGGTCTCGATGGGAAGACCGCTAAAATGTACCGAGGTGGCAAGATCTGTCTCACGGACCATTTCAAGCCTTTGTGGGCGAGGAATATACCTAGGTTTGGTATAGCCCATGCTATGGCGCTAGGGGTAAGTCTTGGAACTAACATTATTTTTCACCTAAACTGTAAGTTCATGCTCTCAGATAACTTACATTCCATCGCCAGATAACTTACTTAACTATCTTCTTTAGCATATATTCTTAGTTGATTTTTGAGTGACCAGTAAATAGGTGTTTTTTTTTGTTGCAAAGGAATTTGTACTTTGTCATGTATGACATTGAGTTGTTGTTCCAAAACTTGAAAAATATCTCACACAGAAGAACAATACAATATTAACAATACAACATTTCTGCACTGTTTTGGTTTTAAGCAAAAAATACGTGCTTTGTGATCGGTTTTGTAGTGATTTATGATAACATTACTGCGTAGTTGAAAGAAAACTCATTTAATGCTTGACCTTGAAATGAATGCAATTAAAAAATACAAAGGAGATGAGCAGAAAATGTATGGTGTCTGGTATTTGATTATTCTTATTCTGGATTTGTGAATTATAATCTTGCCAGTACATAAAATTGCAGTAATTTGATGTATTCTGTAGTAACCTGCAGTCCTTTCAGTTATTTTGCTTCTGATTTTGCATCACAGTGATCTTTATTCTCGTTGCTGTAAGGTTGGTTTTGGGTTGCTGTCAGAGATAAAATTACTGTGAAAATACTGGGGGATTAATTTCTAACATTTTTTTTTCTCTCCAGCTCGGACCCTGGTTAGCGGTGGAAATTCCAGAGCTGATAGAAAAAGGTGTAATATCCTACCAAGAAAAGACGGAAGAAGCTAAATGACACAAAATCCAACCTAAATAATGAAACTGTATATAAATATCTATTATTTTCCAAATATATTATGTTTTGTATATTCGCCATGTTTTCATCACTGTCAAACTCAAACTCAAAGCATTTATGTCAATTCAACCATTTACAGGCACTTTTGAATTGTCAAAGAGCCGGACAGTTAGTCAGAAAGTTGAAGCTATTTGCCCATTCCAAAACGTAGATCTCTATGGAGAAGAACAGGCAAGAAACTCCAAGGACACTTTTTATATCAAGATATTACAAAATCCTATATATAACTAAAACATAGATAGTACATTATTATTGTCGCTTCTTTAACTGAGAACAATGTAAAAAAATAAATTATTTAAAAACAATTCAAAATATAAGATTAAAAGATTACAAATAAGCCCTGACAGTTAAGATATGACAAGTCATCTGAAGACCCGTTCACGAACATGACGCGTGGATCAGCACCAACCAGCTCAACCACTTTGTAGGGAACCGAATGATCCAACACACGCGCCACCATCAGCGAGACATTTTTTGTGAGCATACCATACTCTCAACTTCCAGGCTTTTTTAAGTCAACTTATATCATAACATAATAAAAGGCTCCATGGTACGCACATTTGCAAAATTGAAAAATGCTTTTAAATTATACAAAACTAAGTATAGCTTGCAATGTATTTCAATGATTAATAAAATTTTACTAGCAAAAGGAAAATCATGAAATATTACCTATTGAAGTATTCAACAACTAAAACTTGATTAAGTATATAAAAATAAACGATAAGTCTACATAGTGTGCGTTTAATGCATGTTTAGTAGAATGTTACGAGTATCTAGTGGTATTTTATTATAACATTTAACACAGAACCCCATAAAAGAAGTGTGTACTTTTGACAATCTGAAACGTGGTTGATCTAATTTGTTCCTATTTCTAGTGTTAAAATTATGCCGATCACTAATCTTACTGAAGAGATGTAGGTTTTTTCTAACATACATAATATTTTCATATTTCATATACAGGGTGGAATTTTGTAATGCCACCTGGAGGGAAAGTACTCTTAATACTGCAGATAGAAAGTTTTACTCAAAGGAAACATTCCTTTATTTTTGAATAGAAAGCAAACTGCATTCAAAGATTTTCGAAAATTCTCTTCTCCCACACCCGGGAATCGAACCGGCTAAAATCTGAAAAAATTATACCCTGTACTTTTATTGCATCGATCGTTAGGGTCAATTATAAGGATGAAATCTCTCTAACAAACATGATAAATTAAATGAAAGGAAAACCAGGAAATTTTAAATTAATTTAATTATTTACAAAAAATGGTAAACTAACTAATTAGTTGCTCGAAATGGGCTCCATTCTCTTGGATACACAAATTTATTCTTTTAACGAATTCATTTCTAGTAATCTTTAATAAAGTGTTGTGGTGAATATTATAAATCGTATTCTGAACTTCAACTCTCAACTCGTTGTCATTCGCATAAGATTTCATGTCAATTTGATTTTTTACATATTCCCACAAAAAAAATCTAATGGGGTGAGATCTGGCGATCTCGCAGGCTATCTGATTGTGCCGTTTGTACCAATCCAGGTATTAAAATGGTTATTAATGTAGGCAGTAGTGATTCTGCTGTTATGTGCTGGAGCACCATCTTGCTGTAGAATTATTTGGTTTCGCTCTTCCTCGGGGAAACCATTTAACTCGTTTCTTAAGAGATCCAGTATTTCAATATACTTGACAGTGTTTAAATGACCTTCGTACACGTGGACTAACACTACATTATTTCTCATAATTCCGCACCAAACGTTGAAACAAAATCTTACTTGATTGTTAGTTTCATGAACACGAACAGGATTCACTCGAAACCAATAATGGTTATTGCGGCGATTGTACACACGGCTACACATCAAGCTATACATTTCCAGTATACGCTGACCTCTCATTGTACGAAAATCCTTCACAATGCGAGGACTCCTTATAATAGAAATGTATAGCTTGATGTGTAGCCGTGTGTACATGCCATTATTGCTGAAGTTGGTTTCGTCACACCATACAATGTTACTCAAAAAATTAGGGTTTCGATCAATTTCTCCAAGCATGTTTTCACAAAATTGTAATAGTCTGTTACGATCCCCAATATGCAATTTTTGCATCAACCGACCTTCACGATAGCATTTATACTTATACTTTTTCAGCACTTTAAGTAGTACGCGAGTGTGGGTTGTTCCTAATTCATCGGCAGCATCTCTACTTGAAGCCTTTGGAAATGATACAAAGTATGTTAAAACATCTAGTTCAAAATCGAAATAGTTTTGCTGAATAGTTTGCCGTTTCTTCTTGAAACCACCCGTATTCTTTAAATTTTCTACCATTATTTTCAATACGAACCGAGTTGGTGCCTGTCGGTCTTGATATCTCTCTCCATACCACCGCAGAGCTAGATTCACGTTTTTGTTATTTAAAAAATAAGCTTCCATTAAATCAAACTGTTCTTGATAAGCCATTTTCACCGTGAGACAAAATGTGAAATGAGTTGTAAAAACAATCAAATGTGAATAACAACTATGACAATCTAATTTTCAAATTTTAATCTAACATTCCATATTTAAATTACCTCATACACGCAGCTACGAGTATGTCGCAAAGGAGTCTGCATTACAAAAGATGGATGTTAGTTAAAGAGCTTTAACTTGACTCATTGAATTTGTAACTTCAGATTTCCTGGTTTTCCTTTCATTTAATTTATCATGTTTGTTAGAGAGATTTCATCCTTATAATTGACCCTAACGATCGTTGAAATAAAAGTACAGGGTATAATTTTTTCAGATTTTAGCCGGTTCGATTCCCGGATGTGGGAGAAGAGAATTTTCGAAAATCTTTGAATGCAGTTTGCTTTCTATTCAAAAATAAAGGAATGTTTCCTTTGAGTAAAATTTTCTATCTGCAGTATTAAGAGTACTTTCGCTCCAGGTGGCATTACAAAATTCCACCCTGTATACAGTGTCCCAGAAGTAACGTCAAGCCGGAATCGGGTGATAGGACAAGTTATAATAGTTAACATACAAAAAAAAACTGCTATGTTTTAAAAAATTACGGGTATTTACAAAAAAATCGAGAAAATCTACTCCCTGTGACGGTCTTTAATTTCAGCGTAGTTTAGTATTTTTGTAGGAAGTAAGTCCCCGTTTTATTGGTATGTAAAATACAAGTTTTCTTTTGTTGCAATTATCACAGCTTTTATCGCAACTCCCCTTTTTTCGCGATTTTAGTTTTGCTCCCATAGTAAAAGTTGTTCATAATGATGAGTACAATGACCCCTTAAGAGATTTCGTGTATTAATAGATACACCCTTATATATTGGGAAGGTATTGTCATAATGTTAACTTTTTTAAACAGTTCCCTTAGAGAATCGCGTCAACGGAGGTTGTAGATGGCTCTAATAGCCCTCTTTTGCAAAATAGAGATAGAAACAATATCGGTAATAAAAACAATAGACATGATGCTATGAAAGTAACTAAAATAGACCAGTCTCGCTGTATCCACGTCTGTAATTGGCGGATTTTCCAAACAGCGTAGGCGGCTGAACTTAGCCGCCCTGCATGCCGATTCTGTGACCGTTTCACCGTGAAAACTTATGTGAAGTGAGCGTGGAGTGAACTGTCAGTGTCATCCCACCTGATGCTAGGGATGGACCAAGTATTAAATTTACGATCATAATCGAGATTTTAATTATATTTTTTATGATAATTCTGTTGATCATTTTATATTATTTCAAAGCTAGCATTTAAGTGTCTAAACATAGTAATGTTACTAGTCTAGGAAAAATAGAAAAAAACAAAATTGTGTTTCTGACTGAATTTCTGTTTAGCTATTTTATTTAAAAACCTCATACTTAGTACAGCTCACTCCACGCAATATTTCACGGTGAAATTTTTACAGAATAGCACTGCTGCAAGTGATGTTAAGTGAGCACTCCACTGCAGCTTTGAGTCAAGCGTGATTCCCAGGTAAACAACAGTATTTAAGATGAATTCTAGTATCTCTTTGTCCAGTACAACCTGACATTCACTACCTACTTCTAACATTCGGTAACGCGAATCTTATGCATTTAGTTTTCTTCTCATTTGATACCAAATTATTGACAGTAAACCAATTATGGACCATAGCGATGATGCATAGCGTTATTTACGTCAAGCTCCTGTGCATGTTTGTTTACTTTAAAAATCAGTGATGAGTAAATAACACCATTTGTGGTCGGTTTTTCAGTAAATGAGGTAAATCATTTATGTATAGGTACTAAAAAGAGGAACGGACCCAATACTGAGCCCTGCGGTACACCCATTTTGACTATTAAACCCAATGAATTCACACCATTTATTTGAACTTGCTGCAGTCTATCATTCAAATATGATTTTACTAAGTTAAGCGCAAGTTTACCCAGTCCATAATGCTCAAGTTTCAAGAGCAGAGTTTCGTGATTCACGCAATCAAATGCCTTGGATAGGTCTCAAAAAATGCCTATTGCATCAAGTGCCTCTTCCTATGCATTGAAAATGTGTTTCAATAATGAGACACCCGGCGTTAGTTGTACGTCCTTTGGTGAAACCATACTGTTGATCTTGTAGGATTTTATTACGAATAAAATGATTGAGCATTTGATTTAACATTACTTTTTCAAACACCTTGCTGAAAACCGGCAAAACCGATTCGGGTCTATAATGATTAGTGTCTTTGCTGTCACCGGAATCTAAAAGTGGAATAACTTTACTATACTTAATTAAATCTGGGAATATCCCTTGACATAAAAAAAAAACATTAATTTCAGCTAGATAGGGTGCAATTGTCTCATTAAAGGATTGACAAAACGATCACAGATCTTCGCTAATTTTAATCTTAAGAAGTTTTTACAACCACCACCCACAGGGTTTATAATTATTTTTTAATTTAAATTCCACAGGGCAAGCTGAAACATTCGCTCATAATAGATCAAGCAAGTGAGGGCGAGGCATTTTAAAGTTTCTGTAGTTTTAATTGGAATATTTGTAAAGAAGTTGCAAATTCCTAGCAACATTGATGTTATCGCTAACGAGACCGCGGGAAGTGTCCAGTGTGTGTAATCAGTTTTATGTAGATATTTTCTTCCTGTTGGTTATACTGTTAATAATTTCCCAATCTGTCTTTATTTTATTGTCTGCTGATTTAACCTTATTCCTAATGTATGAAGCTTTAGCCACTTTGCAGACATTTTTTGCTACGGCACGGTTGGCGCAGTGGTTAAGCGATTGACTGCTGCGCTGCGTGTCAACAAATCGCGGAACAAACATTTGTATGACCTGCAAGTAGTTGTTCCGGGTCTGGCTGTTTGTGTATGTGAGTTTAAATGTTTGTAAACGCACCCACAATACAGGAGAAATTCCTAGTGTGGGGCAATGTTTATTTAAAAAAGACAAAATGGAAAAATACATTTTGAAAGATTTATTGCGTTTTAGGGTTTCTTGTTGACTACGGAACCCTAAAAACGCGGTCACACAGGCAGACACAAATAGTGACTTCGTCAATAACTTACAACTTTTAACGAAACGACGGTAAAGATAAAGATAATTTTATTTTGCAAATATGGGTAAGATATAACGATGACAGAAGAACATTTAATAGTACAGCCATATTTCACCACGTAGGCATGCAAAAGATTTAACATCAACTTATAACAGTTATAACTAAATAAATACAATTTTAAAATATTACACACAAAATACAATTTGAAAATATTAATTATAGATAATTATTATTATTATCGTTTATTTTTAGGTTCCATAGCAAAATTACAAAATTACAATGCACACTTAAATAATATTAAAATAAAAAAAATAAGGTAAGTGTAATTTTACTGCAGCTCATTTAAAGATCGAACTTAGGTATAGCTCTAGATATAGCCTCGGCGTGTGGCGAACCGTGTGGTGCCGACGTATAGAACAGCACCACCCCATTTCTTCCCGCGGGTATCGTAAAGGGCGACTAAGGGACTTACTAGAGAATGGGCAGCAGCGTTTCTCTATGCATTTTAACACCATACTGCGATCGCCAACCCGCCTGCCAAGCGTGGCGATTATGGCAACATAGGCCTCCCCCAAAGGGAGGGGCCCTTTGGGGGAGGCCTATGTCGAGCAGTGGACGTCTTTCGGTTGAAGTGATGATAGCCTCGGCGGTACCTTAGCCAGAGGCATATGCGTCACATGCGTGGCTTACCATTTGATGGTACTGCCTCGCGCTGTTTCCTGTCTGTAGGACCATTAGAGGCAGGTAAGACAGGGGGCAGGAGGAACAACTGTCAAAATGGTTAAGCTAAATGGTTTTTAGAAACAAAAAGATATCATCCATTTAAAAAATATTTATTACCTGAAAACCAGACTAAACAAAAACAAACAAACAAATTCTACGAAAAAAACAATACAACACATAAATAAACATTATAGTTATAATATAAGTAGCTATTCGAAAATATAACTGCTTTTTCATTCCCCAATCAGTGTGTTTCAGGCCATCTTTCACGATATATTTTCTTAGACCCACACACCAGAGAACTATCTGTTCTGGCCAGTCTACATCGGCGATGTCGCAATGATAAATGACTTTGTCGCTGGATGATAAATTATTGTACAGTCCTACAGTGTTGCTGTCATTAAAAATCCAATTGTTGTTTGTGTAGAAAGAAATTGTGGCCGCCATCTTGGTTATTGTCGCGTAAGTTTTCTTGAATCTGTAAAAAAAAAAAAATCCTTTGATCAAAACTAGACTACCTAGTCACTAATGTCCACACACAGTCACGTGACCGCCCGCAGTCACTTATATGTGACCATATACACCCACATCATAACACTCACGTGCCCGCCCGCAGTAACTTAGGTATACGTGACCATACACACCCACATGATAATACTCACTAGATCACACTCACGTGAATACAAACACTCACGTGACCACAGATACTGGCGTGACCACACGTATGGTCTTCGAAAAGCTTTGTAACGTTAGTAATTCCTTGTAGTGAATAATTGTGTAAGAATTTAACCAGGGTTTGTTTACAGTTTTATTAGATACTTTTGGAACAGCCCATAGCAATTAACATACCGTGGAGGCTTATTGACAATCGCGCAGGCGCCATCGGCGAGGTTAGCAGGGATGGTGTGTAGCAGGAAGCTGAAGAGGATGTGCACCCATCGGTACGGCGACTGGACCACAAAGCAGTACCAGATGGCTTGCGGAGAGATGATCGTTCTGCGTGCGACGTTGTTTAGTATGTAGGAGAGACCTCCTGGAAAAGAAAGGTAGTTTTCATTTGTGTTAATATATATTACTGCTTAGTGTTTGTTTATATTTTTTCCCGTACGTTAAAAAGAAAAAAAACGGAACCCTTAAAGGATCACTTTTGATCACACCACGTTGTCTGTCCGTCCGTCTGTTTGTCTGTCAATACCCTTTTTCTCAGGAATGCGTGGACGTAGCAAGTTGAAATTCATTTAAATACGTAGGTTTACGGTCCCTTGGAGCTGTATAAAAATCAAGCTTCTAAGTGAACGCTATATAACATTCGGCCATTTATGCGACATATTTTGGTATTTCCAAATAAATCAAAACCTTTAGAGCACTTCCTCCTGACCTAGAATCATGAAATTTGGCAAGAAGCAAGGTCTCGCAGCACATTAAGTACCTAGGTAAAGGAAAAAGTCCCAACATCGTTAAATTGTAGTTTTATCACTTATATGAATATTTATTTACGATTACAAACTTACATTTGCAGTTGGGGAATTGACCGTGACGTATCGGGAATTGAACATGTTATTCAACGACAATGTTAAGTTTGTTCTTGGTATAAATTCATTCACACTAACTGAGAGGTATAGCCTCAAGGTTGTTCAGGTTTACGCACCGACCTCAGCACACTCGGATGACGAAGTGGAGCAAATGTTCGAGGACATCTCCAAGGCCTTGCATAGCACTACTAGGGCCCAATACAACGTTCTCATGGGGTATCTTAACGCTAAAGTGGGAGTACAGAATTGCAGCGAATCGGTAGTAGGATCCTACGGGTTTGGCAGCAGAAATCATAGGGGGCAAATGCTTGTCAACTTCCTTGAGAAGGAGGGGCTTTTCTTGATGAACTCCTTCTTTAAGAAACAGTCCCAAAGGAAGTGGACGTGGCGAAGCCCCGATAATATGACGAAAAATGAGATAGACTTCATCATATCAGATAAAAAGCATATATTCAGGGATGTCTCAGTGATCAACAGGTTCAACACCGGCAGTGACCACAGACTTGTCCGAGGCTCTCTGAATATTGACTTCAAGCTCGAACGAACTTGGTTGATGAAGTCTAGGCTCCGTCCAAACATGCTGCAAACTATGTTAGGATCTGAAGCGCTCCAGTTAGACCTGGAGAACCGATTTGCTGCCGTGGAAACTACAAATGACGTTGACCAGGCGCTTGACAAAATGGCGGAAATCCTCAGGGAGGAAGGCACGCGATTTTGTAAAATGCGGCGTACGGGCAAGTGGTCCAAACTTCCGAAAGAGACTCTGGAGTTCATGACGGAGCGACGTCAAAACCCACCTATCACTTCGTCGGAACAACGGGCACTCAACAAAAATATTAGAACACTGGTACGACGTGACCTCCGCCGCGCTCTATAGAGAAAGCAATTAAGCAAAAACGGGGATCGAAAGTGTTCGTCCAGTCATTTGGGAGGAGCCACCTGACGAAGTTGACCAAATACAGTGGGGCTGTCGTCGTTTCGAAGCCGGAGATCCTTTCGGAAGTAGAAAACTTTTACGGCCGATTATACGCATCGCACGCATCTCGACCTGATCCCGAAAATGAGGATTCCAGAGCCACTTTAACCCGCTATTTTACGGAAGACCTGCCAGAAATCAGCCAAGACGAAATCGAAGCGGCTCTTAAACAGCTTAAAAATGGAAAAGCCCCCGGTGAGGATGGGATTACGACCGAGCTCCTGAAAGCGGGAGGAAGTCCTGTACTGAAAGAGCTTCCGGAGCTCTTCAGCTCTGTCCTGTTCTCTGGGAGAACTCCAGAAGCGTGGCGAAGGAGTGTGGTTATTCTGTTCTTTAAAAAGGGTGATAAGACCCTTTTAAAGAACTACAGACCCATTTCGCTCCTTAGCCACGTATATAAGTTGTTTTCGAGACTCGTTACGAATCGTCTAGCGCGAAGACTCGACGAGTTTCAGCCATCGGAGCAGGCTGGGTTTCGAGGAGGATACAGTACTATAGACCACATCCACGCAGTGCGACAAATTATACAAAAGTCCGAAGAGCATAATCGGCCCCTATGTCTTGCATTTGTGGACTATGAAGAGGCTTTTGACTCTATCGATACCTGGTCTGTTTTGGAGTCTCTGCAGCGATGCCAAGTTGACTGGCGATACATCCAAGTGTTAAGATGTCTTTATGAGACCCGACTATGACCGTCCAAACTCAGGATCGGCGAACTAAACATATCCCCCTGCGTCGACGGGTGAGACAAGGGGACGTCATTTCCCCGAAATTGTTCTCTAACGCATTGGAGGATGTGTTTAAGACGCTAAACTGGGAAGGACGTGGCATCAACATCAACGGCGAGTACATCTCACACTTGAGATTTGCAGATGACATCGTCATACTGCCTGAATCGCTTCATGACTTGCAGCAGATGCTGGGCGGCCTAGTTGATTCTTCTGTACGCATTGGTCTCCGGATGAACTTGGACAAAACCAAGGTTATGTTCAACGAACACGTCACTCCGGGACCGATTGCTGTTAATGGCGGTGCTCTCGAGGTTGTTCGAGAATACGTTTACCTCGGGCAGAATTTGCAATTTGGTAAAAAAAACTTTGAGAGGGAGGTTAACAGAAGAATTCAGCTGGGCTGGGCAGCATTTGGGAAGCTTCGTCCAGTCTTCTCGTCGCGTATTCCACAGAGCCTAAAGACGAAGGTCTTCAATCAGTGCGTCCTGCCTGTTATGACTTACGGAGCCGAAACGTGGACACTCACGGTACGGCTGGTCCATAAATTCAAGGTCGCTCAGCGAGCTATGGAACGGGCTATGCTTGGAGTCTCTCTGAGGGATCGAATCCGGAACGAGGTGATCCGGCTGAGAACTAAAGTTGTCGACATAGCTCACAGAATAAGCAAGCTGAAGTGGCAATGGACCGGCCATATTAGCCGTAGAACCGATGACCGTTGGGGTAGACGTGTTCTTGAGTGGAGACCGCGAATCGGCAAACGTAAGGTAGGACGCCCTCAGGCTAGGTGGAGCGACGATCTTCGCAGGGTGGCTGGTGGCAGCTGGATGAGAGTTGCCGAGAATCGAGCTGAATGGCGTGCAATTGGAGAGGCCTATGTCCAGCAGTGGACTGCTATAGGCTGATGATGATGATGATGATGATAAACTCGTATTCAACTAAATCGGTCCAGTAGATACGGAGTAAATCGGCTGTGATAGACAGGCAGACGCACCTTTTGAGGCACGGAACCCTAAAAAACATAAATAGATCGAAATAGTAAAGAAAGAAAAGAAAGAAAGAAAATACGTTTATTTGCGGTAAACATAACGCAAAGAAATAAAAACACAAACACGAAAGAACAAGTTGAGGGAAAATATGCGTCACATTCACGCAAAACGGCCATCGCTCAGCATAATGCTGCGACCCTATGCTAGACAGAGCCCCAGCGCTGGTTTTCAGCGACCGCCGGCGTTGACGTGATGACGTCAACCGGTGCAGCATAATGAGATAAAAATAAACAAAATAAAATAAATGCAATACTTCGTTATCTATGTATATATAAATATAATATCTAGAATGGCAACATTCAGTAACGTCGGCAATGACTCAAGCGCCGAGCGCATGTTACGCAAACTGTGTGTGCAGCTGTCAGCTGTCATAAAGAATTTGGCGTTTTACGTAATGGTTACATCTCAGTCAGAGAGGGTTACATAATTAAATAACATGGCGCATTATGTAAAGAATGCTAGGATGTTATCTAACAAAGGATTCACTGAGTGACTGGGTATTAAATAAGTATGGTATTTGTACAGTGTTCGACAGTCAGTCTACTGTTGTATAGGAATCTGTTATTTTTTCCCCCGAGTCGGACATGAGTCTCGCGAAAGTTACTTTAGTATGACGGGTAGAATCACCCCCTTGACTGACGCAGGTGACTAAATCGTCACCCTGTATAAAGCATCTGAATTGACATACCCCAAGTAATATGATTCCTCTTGCTACTACCAACATTATAAAGCCTGACATCTTTGCCAGCAGTAGCCGCAGCAGTGGCCGCGGCGACGATGGCCGTGTTATTGACATAGTCCACTGGTATGAAGTCGATCCTAATGCCCTGGACTGACTGCAGCGAGTGGATCACGCCCAGCATGCAGCCTAACGTTATCTGGAACAGGAAATAGATAAGGATTAAGATTATTTAAACAAATAGCGTAACTGCTTGGTCTATCCAAGTAGTCAAAGTATAGTGCATGCAGTAAGTTTGTCTGGCCCTGTATCTGCACTTGGAAACTACACGAAATGTGAGAAGTCTGTCAGTTTATGTTCACCAACATTACGAATATTTCAATGTTCTTGACCACCAGCGACGTCGTCATGCCTCTGATGGGCTTGCCGCACTAAATAAAATAAATAAGTACGCCAGTATTCTCCAAATGGTTATGCAGCGGTAATCATAATCATAAAGTAGTACATCCACATTGTACCAGTAATATTTAGGTCCCATGATTGTAGTAGGGAGCGAGGCGAGCTTATTGCCATCAACCGAGAAGTAACTTTGGAAAAACCCTTAACTAGCCCGGCGTGAAAATCGAAATCAAACCCAAAACACCATGCTAAACAGTACAACACCAATGGATTTTTTTCGCAGATTTTCTCTTATTTTTCTCGTATCAGGATCCTTATTTCTTACAGGGTGGGTAGTACATACTGCTGTATTATCAAATCCTGCATGTTATTTTTTTGACATTCATCCTATTTTAAGAATATATGCAATCTTTTTTTGATTACTGCCTGATTTAAAAAAATCAAACATTCAAATAATGAACTGTTCTCTGACAATTGATTTTTTCTTAGAAGCAGGAGTCACTTGTTAAGAAGCCACCGTTGCTGTCGGTCCTACGTAATATTTTCAATTTTGTGACCATATTTTTGTATTTTTTTGTCTTGCAGTAATTTTAATCTCACCGTGAGTGGTGTGTTTGTGAGTTTATGATAAATTTGAACTGAGGTATGTTTTTCTGTCCTTTTGATTATTCAAAGTCTTTCTGCATTTTATCATTATTTTTTATCCGATTTTTTCTCCATTGGAAGAAGCCGCGATTTCCTTATCCATTTGTTGCCCGGTATGTATTATTTTACTTATTTTTTGGTATAAGAGATTCAGCTTGTTATTCGATTCTTATTGTGCGTTATTTGTCTAGGATACGCCCGAAGATTCAGCTGAGTTGAGGGTCCTTCCCCCAGACTCCTACCATTTTACACCTGATTGAATTGCTACTGACCTTTCTACCACCTTAAGCTCAAGTGGTTCAAGGTACAAGGAAGCTGTGATCGCTGACAGAGTCGCGTCATCGACCTGGCAGATATTTATTAGATTTTTTTATCTTCTCCTATTAGTCTTTTCACAACATTGTTACCGTTAGTTACGTTATTTCCAGTTTATGACTTTTTCTAAAAAAAATGAATTTCTGATCTACAAATACAATATACTGCAAGTTTAATGTCCATCTTTCATGGTTTCGTCGGTCTAATTTTAGCCTCGTGTACGACGCGAGTACTTTTTGGATGCATCCACAAATAAAACCTGTCGTTTAATACAACTTAAATTAATATTAAAATTAAAGGTACGAAAACTTGAAAGTATTCCTTTAAACTTTTGTTAATACTACTAAACCGACAGTATTTGTGTGATCAGTTTCTTAGCGGGTTCTTATATTGTCTTCCTTTTATTATTTTTGATTCCTTTTATTTTCGGTTTTACTATAATGTGAAATTATACGTATTTAGTGGCGAAGTGTTTTTTTTTATTATCTTTTCGCTACAATACATACATACATAAAATCACGCCTTCTTCCCATGGGGGTATGCAGAAATTATCATCGAACGCCACCTGCTACGCTCCTAACATACTCCTTTTGCTTCGTTTACGCTCATACATCTGCCGGTCTATTCTGTAAGAAATCTCACCGTGAACACGTAGGTGAACTGAGCTGTCACTCCACCTGATACAAGATACATGTCAATAGTGACAATACAAGGGATTGACACTATTGACAGCTCACTTCACCCGAGGTTTCACGGTGATATTTTTTTACGAACAAGACCGGCTAGTCATACACGCACGCCGGTTGTGAGTACGAGTGATGCGTACCAAGTTTCAACTCAATCGGTCCAGTAGATTTGGAGCAAATTGGCTGTAGCAGACAGACGCATACACAAGTGATGCGTATATCAGACCTTTCTGAAGAACATCATCAATTAGTTCACTATAATATGTCTTCCTAGGGCGTCCCCTCCCAGCGTTACCACTCACATCTGCGTTGTGTCGCCTTTCATTCATCCTCTCAACATGACCAAACCATCTGAGCATACGCTTTTAAATTTTTGTCACTGTATCTTAAACCACACCGTTGCCTTATAATTGTTTAGCCTATCATTTATAGTCACACCACACATGCTTCGCATGGAACGCATTTCCACAGCATATTTATTCTACTCTTATGCTTCTTTTACCACACCCAACATTCACTTCCATACATAAGCGTAGGCACCAGCACACCATTGTGAACAGCCAGTCGAGCCTTTTTGGGCATCGACTGGTTGGGTACAATCGCATGTATAGCACCATTCACTTTATTTACCGCATTTACATTCCTTTTCATCTTCATCAATCTTTCCATCCCTTGTAAACTGACTCCGCAAATAAACAAACTTACTTACTTGCTCCACACTCTTATCATTTATTGTCACATCACACATCGATATATCCTCTTCTCTTTCAAACACAATGACCTTCGTCTTATTGAATGTGGGTAGTAATTTCCTCTAAATTGGCTTACGAATAAATGAAAGCAAAGTACTTACGCCACTCGGTCCGAAAACACTGCTTAGATCGATCCAACCAGGATACGGTTCTCTTCGTGCACACACCACTATAAAAGTAAATAAATAGACACACATATTAAGTACATACGTAAACTCACGCCTTTATGAAAATAAAACAGTTATGTTTTTTTAGGGTTCCGTACTCCGAATTAAAAAACGGAAACCTTGTAGGATCAATCGTGTGTCTATCTGTGTTTCAGTCTCTCACTGCCATTCGCCATGTGAGGCATTCTGCTCCGTATCGAATGGACCGGTTAAGTTGAAATTTGGTAGGTACACATATGAATTTCTGTGACCTAAACACGAACGTGTAACGTAAAAGAATTTGAATCACATTTGAATTTGGGTCACTTTTGGGAGGCAAATAATAAAATTAAAATAATAGTTTTGCGAATTGTACCGTGTGATATATACATCAAGTAAATATATTATGTATATACTGTGAGGGTCCACGGTATGTGACGAACCACGCACAATGAAGAGTTGCGTAGTTGGGATGAATTTATCCCAAGAACAAATTTAACATTGTAGTTGAAAAACATGATCCCTCATACATTCCAACTGCAAATGTAAGTTTTTACGTACAATATTGAGAGATTTACCATTGTATTTTAAGACCATAGACTTCTTATAAGTTTTCCTGTAATCTATAAGTATAGAACTATTTTCACAGTACAGTACTTTCGGAGATAAGGAAGGGGAATATTTATTTTAAAATTATTAAAAAAAAAAACTGAAAACCGTACAGCAAGCTCATTCATTTGATATTTCACACGATACAGATCGTAAATCTTTTTTTTTTTCTAATTTGCCCCCCAACTTGTCCCCATATTCAAAATTCATTTATTACCGTTACACGTTCGTGTTTGGGTCACAGAAACTCTTGTATGTACCAAATTTCAACTTAATCGGTCGAGTAGATTTGGAGCAAATTGACTGTAACAGACGGACAGACAGACACACGAGCGATCCTATAAGAGTTCCGTTTTTCCTTTTGAGGTTTGGAACCTTAAAAACCACCTTTTAATTTACTGTTTCACTGCTGCTAAAACTAATTTCTCACACGAAGACAGAAAGAATAGTGAAAGATGACATGGCTAGAGTGATGATGTGGCTAGAGAGATGATATGGCTAGAGAGAGGGTGACTCAACTCAAACTCAAAGCATTTATTTCAAATAAACCAATTACAGGCACTTTTGAATTGTCAAGGGGTCGGTCAGTCATAAAGATGAAGCTAGTTGCCCATTCCAAAGCGTAGGTAGTAGGTAGGACTACTGAGATGACTGCTGATGGAAATGTATGGAAAGCGAAGTCATGCTGCGCCGACCACTGGAATGAGGACAGGAGAACGGCTGTGTTGTGGAGATCAGATAGGCAGTCGCTCAATGTAACATACGTGGTTAGACTGGACGCCTATCTCAACATTGTTGGGAAAAATGCTAAGCTGATGATGTAACTTACCTAAATATATAATTTAAGCTAATCATCATAATTAATAATAATTATTAATTTTGAAAAGGGGACTTTCAGTTTTCCCGAATTTTCCGTATTTACCGGCAACTTTTAAAAAATTTCTTTCCGTAGACATCCGAATCGGACTAGTAGTCAGTGCTCTGTATTACCTGACTCCTCTAACAAAGAATACTCGTAAGAGGGGAAAGGAGTTGGGTTATGCAGAGCACTGACTGTACGAACATTTAAAAAAAACCGGTCAAGTGCGTGTCGGGCCACGCACAATGAAGGGTTCCGTAGTTGGGATGAATTTATCCCAAAAACAAACTTAACACTGTACTTAGTTGAAAAACATGTTCTCCCATACATCGTTGTACGTCACGGTAAAGGCTCGTACAGACTCGTGCTGTATCGCGGGCGCGACGCCACACTAGTAGCACAATTTCTTTGTCGTTGTCTGTCGCGCCCGCGATATCGCACCAGTCTGTACAAGCCAAATTTCTCTAACTGCAAATGTAAGTTGGTCGTTATTACTCGTTAACTTGTAAAGCCTACTTAGCTGTGATAGTTCCTTTTAATTTCGTTATTTAAACTACTGCCATGATTTTTTTTTATATATCCAAAAATAACCATTTAGCTGGGGCACTTGACTCTAACAAAAAATAACACTTTAAAGCTAAATATTACGCAAACGGATCCCTGAATTGAAATATGGGTTGGACAGACACGCAATATTTTTGAACGGCCTATCCAATGATACCCCACACTTATTTATCTGTTCCGTTCCCCACACCGTGGGATAGACGAAAAAAAAAATCATCCTGGTCTCAGAGCTAAGCCCGGACAAACAGACGGACATGGTTCAGTTTTCCCGAATTTTTCAATTTTCCGGCAACTTTTCAAATTCTTTCTGTAGACATCTAATTCGGACTAGTACAGTTAGTGCTCTGTATTACCCTGCCCCCTAACAAAGAAGAAGAGCGGAAAGAGGATCGGGTTATGTAAGAAAATTTTAAATTAAAAAAAATCCAAATCGGTCCAGCTGTTCTGAAGAGGTGCGCATATCAACGAACACCTTTTATTATAATGTATAGATTTAATGTGTGCTTCTTTAAAAACAGACTCACCAACTGTAGGCCTGATAACGCAAATAGGCAGATCTTCTGAGCTGCAGCGTACCAACTCCTCAGCCAGTGCCTTCGTGAAAGAATAAGTGTTTGGCCAGTCCATTATTAATCTGGAATAATTTAATACACAACCTGCAGTGGACACAGTTCTAACATAAACTGACTTGACGAGGGGGTTCGGTAATACGAGGAGCTTCCTTAACACCTAACAGACCGTTAAGGTGATAGTACCTACGTAAAAAATTAATCATAGTGAACTGGGCGGTCATACTCGTATGAAAGTGACAGAGTTTAATTATTCAGATAATTGATAGTGCATTATCAATGTTCAGACAATTACGTCCACATGCGAAAACAGAGAGCACAGCAATGCGCTGGAACCAAAATAAAACAAGAGCGCCAAACCAAATAAAAAATGTTTAAAATAAATTCAGTTATAATTCTATCCAAAACATTTTCAACCAGAGTTCTCAGTTACCTAATGCGCACATTTTGAATGTATTTTTGCAATAAAATTATTTATGATTTTAGAATTACAGAAAAAAAATAGAGGTCTTGCTCGGAATGAAATTCTGTCAAGGAAATTTAACCCAACTGCGTTTTCGTTCAGTCAGAGTATTAATCAAATTAATAGTTATTATACATATCTATCGTCAGTGGAAAGGTGAAAATGCTAAAGTGCCATTTGGGCCAAAATTAGTTATATACATCGTTGGATTCGTTTTTTTTTCTGCGTTGATCTGTCTAAGTTTCAAGACAATCTGAGCCCCTTTTTGGCGCTTTAGCATTTGTAAAAATAATAATGATAAATTTATTTGCCATAAAAATACAGATAGGAACCTACGCGATTCATTATAAAATAGTGTACATTGTAACATCTTCTATGTTAATATCTGAACTCAAGTATAATTATAACCCTGCCTCTTAAACTAGGTAAACCTGTATCTTAAGAGACAGCAATTGTAGGTATGTCCCAGATTCTAAGATCTAAAGCGACGGTTTTCCGATGTTTTTTGAACAAACGTCGCTTTAGCAACACATTTTTTAAGACAGAGGCCCTTTAGAATGTTTTTCCTTTCAACATTCTCTTCACAACAGCAACATATGCATTTTATCTTTTTTGTAATTTGGATGACATTGTTACATTAGCAATTTAAAATTTTTGAATTTATTGTTGAACAGTCTGTTAGCTATTATTCATTACTGTTGGGCGCTTTAGCAAAACGTTTTCATAGCCTGTGTAGTATATCGCTTCTTTAGTACTTCTTCACGGCATGAAACCACCATAAGCAATCGTAAGCAATTTTTTCTTTACAAGTTTTACACGGTCTGAGTTACTTAAGCATTTTTTGTTTCCAAGAGAAGTGGTTTTTACCATTTATAAGCATTTTTCAAAGAACTCGATTCATACATTTGAGGTAGATTAGCAATTTTTTCCTGACTAACATTTTTTATTATTCAAAATACTTTTGCTAAAGCGACTATTTCTCGAAATAGAGATAAATATCATAAATACTTTTTACATGTAGGTACAACAGATTTTTTAATAATTTTATATTTTTAGAATAATAAAATCGGTATGAAAATAAAAAAAATATGAATTAATAACAAAAATAAAAAACTTTAAACCTCATTTCCCAAAAGTACCATTTTGGCGCTTTAGTATTTTCACCTTTCCACTGACGATATATTTAAAAATTAAATCCATACATAGTCAAATAAATGGTTATGACAAAGCCAAGAAAGAACAAGCTGGGGGCGCTACCACAGTCTTGCTTATAACAATAAATATATTATATAATATAGTTTTCTACAATTTTCCTATCGCCTGGCATATTTTGTAGCAGCCAAAATGTCATTGTTTTTTAGGAAGCCGTTAATTAAGTTAGGATTGTGACCACACCCCAAAATTAGAGCGAATGGAGCGGCCGTGTTCAAGAAACGGGTGAACGGAGCGTGCCTTCTCACTAGATGAGTCGATAAACGAAGCGCGACTCTCAACTCGACTCTCAAGATCTTTTTCTCTCATAAGTTGAAACTAGCCTCCTGAACTACCTACCCATCTTTGATCATATTAAGCTGGTCTTCGTCCATAGTCTCTGCCATGCGTATCATGAGCTCGGGCGGCACCGGGCTGGGGTAGAACTGCTCAAGCACTTCGGTGTCGCGGCGGCTGTACGTCGCGTGGGAGTACGCCGTCGATATGTAGACGAATATTCTGGAAAATTAAGGCGGAGGTGTTTAGACCTTGTTTTTTACGCGTTTCGTTTTCATCGCTGTGGCTGGCTGGCGTGGCGGCAACTGTCACACCCCCCACTTAGGCCTTGTGGTAGGATGTGACGTCATGGCAATGGCGGTTTGGCTGGCTGGCTGTCAATACAGTGGCAATATCTTTGGCGGGCGTTACATTCGGCCATCCTGTAAGCATTGCTCCCGCAATGGGAACACAAAGCATGATTAGTCATATAATAAACATAGCTTAGTAGGACGAAGGAACCCCCCGGGCTCAACCAGATCAACTCTCGAGCTGATCTATTAGATCTTCTGTTTCTAGCTGCTCGTCAGTACTACTTGCACTATCGGGCATGGGTGCTACACTCTTATATAGGCGAATAGCGTCGGCTGATACTAGACCGGTAAACTGTTTATATCATCCGAGTCCCTTAATACTTGTAATCCTATACCGATCGTTTCCTAAAACTTTTATCACTACATAAGGGCCAGAATATACGTCATCTAACTTAGAGTTCACTACCAACGCTGTTGGTTGGTGCTTGTCGCCATAATACGTAGTCACATCTTTTAGTGCTATTTTTACGTTTACTATCGTAATTTCGCTTTTATTCTTGTACTAGCTACCTGGATACGTTTTCGAGCTTTAGCACGCCTAAACTGAACAGATTCTGATACCTGATTGGGAATGGAAACATCACATGCGGGCCTACTAGTATGAGTAAACATTAGTTAGTACTGCTTTTATCCTGTAGTTGCATTAACCGTATTATTTATACCCGAAAAATTACGTCAGGTAAGCTGTTATCCCAATTGTGAGAAGCATCACTGGGTTCAGTGATCCGTAGAGCATCCAATATCGTACGGTTAGTGCGTTCGACCTGACCGTTTGCTCCAGGACATGCTATAGCGTTTAATATATGCCTAAATTATTTTTCAGTAGCAAATCTTTTAAAATACCTAGCCTAAAAGGCTTTACCATGATCAGAAACTACTCGTTCAGGGTACCCAAATAAACTAACTATCTTTTTTCAAAAATTGAAAGGTTTCCACAGGGTTAACAGTACGAGCTGGTTCAGCTACCACAAATTTAGAGAAAGCATCAGTAATCACGATCATGTATTGATACCCATTTTAAATATGAGTGAACGGTCCTAGGTGGTCAATATGGACCATCCGCATCGGCTCATTAGGCTTTGGTATGGGGTAGAGTTTGCCTTCCCTCTTGCCATATTCACTTTTTCCGTAAACACAATGCAGACATGATGACACATACTTTTTTATGAAGCGCGACATCTTGGGAAACCAGAAAATATTCTTAATAGCCTCGCTAGTACATCGCTTAAGACCTACATTACCTATATCGTCATGGTGTTTTTGTAATATTTTCCACCTAGCTAGAGCCGGAACAACTAAGCAGTTCCCATTCAGGGTTTTACGATAAAATCTCTCATTAATCCACGCGTAATTATGTACTATACCACTATGCTTACAGCCTTTTAACAAATCTATGATGTGTTTTAATTTTTCATCCTCGTTTTGCACGGTGGCAAACCTATCCATTACATCTCCAGGGATGGGCATGCTTTGACATGTTGAGAGCCAAACTTTAGCGTGCAAATACGTTCGCGGGCCGCGTTTAACAGTACTTAGTGCATTTTAAAGTAGTGATAACATTTTTTGCTATAGATATTAGACATGACATAATACGACAATGTTATTATAGTACAAATTATTAAAATAACAAAATGAAATTTAAAAAAATGGTACATTATAATTAAATGGTTAAATTTGCAATTGTTACAAACTGCGAAAGTTAAATACACCGAAATCAATGAGACACTTGAGCTTGAATTTGGGAAACTAATCCATCGATGTTTGGATTAATTCCACTGATACAAAGACGTAAATTTTTTTCCAAATTATCGTCAGTCAGTCTTGTACGATGTGTTGATTTATTAACTTTCATCAATGAAAAGAACTGTTCGCATTTATAAGAACTGCCAAACGCACAAATCAATCTCTTCTTCTTCTTGCGAATTTTCTAAGCTGCGGAAAATTGTCTTCTTCTAGGTATTTTTTGTAGAAATCGCACAACTCTATGTCTTCAAATTTGGATTTTAGGAGTGAGTTTTCTTGAATCTCGATTAACTCCATTTGTAAGTGTATTGGAGCATTTTGTACATTACATTTTGTAGGAGTAGCAAATAAACTGAAACAGTCTTCCATGTTTTGAAGTCGCTAAATCTGTTCGAAAATTGTTCCGACAGTAACTTGAGTTCTTCAGCATATTGAGCATAAGCAATATTTTCATACGCAGAGAGCGTGTTGAAATGGTAACTCTTACCAGACAGCATCTGTGACTCCCACAAGCGTAGTTTGATCTGAAACGCTTTCAAATGGCTGTACAAATCATTTACTAACTGTCCTTGTTTTTGAAGTTTCGAATTTAAATCATTCAAATAGCCTGTAAGATCGACCAGAAATGCTAAGTCACATATTCATTTTGGGGCACTTAATTCAGATAGTGGTTTATCTTTTATTTTCATAAAGTCTGCTATCTCATTTCTAAGCTCGTAAAACCGTTTCAACATTTTTCCTTCGCTCAGCCATCTGACTTCACAATTATATGTTACGTCGTTATATTCAGCTGATATTTCATCCAAAAACGCCTTGAACTGACGATGTTTAAGCCCTTGGGATCGAATAAAGTTGATGGTTTTTACTACCACATTCATAACATTCTGGAGTCGAATGGACTTAGAACACAAGTTCTGTTGGTGGATAATGCAATGAAGGACTATCAAATCATCTTTTCGCACATTTAATTCTGTTGCTTTTTCATTCAAAATTCCGATGAAACCTTTACGTAAGCCGACCATAGAAGGTGCACCATTAGTGCATACTCCAATTAATTTTGACCATGGCAAGCCAAAACTTGTGAATACCTTTTGAACTTCAATAAAAATATCCTCTCCTGTAGTGGTTCCTTTAAGCGGCTGTAAAGCAAGCAATTCCTTAGTAACAGTGAACTCCTTATCAACACCTCGAATAAATATAGCCACTTGAGCAGTGTCAGACAAATCGGTGCTCTCGTCTAATGCTTTGGAAAATGATTCAAAACCAGCCATGCGGTCAGTTGATGTTGTTTTTATATCATTAGCCATCATTTCTATACGTCGAACAACAGTTCGTCTTGACAAACTAATTTTTTAAATTCATTTTTCTTTTGAGGACACAAAATACCGCAAACTTCTAACATACACTCCTTGATAAATTCTCCTTCGGCAAATGGTTTTAATGCCTTTGCCAATTTTGAGCTAACTATAAAACTAGCTTTCACAACATTATCAAGTTGTGTTCTTTGTTTATGAAACATTTGTTGCTGTTTTTCCAAATTTGCGATAAGCTTCTGGATTTTGTCTATTCTTAATTGTCCTGTCAGTGAGTGCAGCGTAGCATACTTAGTTGAGTAATGCCTCTTTATATTGAATTCTTTCATTACCGAAATGGATTCATTACACAGCAATCAAATAGCCTTACCATTGTGCAAGATAAAAAAGAATTCTTCAGTCCATTTTTCTTGAAACTGGCGACCCTCTGTATCTACTTTTCGTTTCTTTCCACCAGACATCAATTTTGTTTACTTTTCGTTCAATAAACTTAATAACAAACTATAGTTAGTAACCACTCAAGATGCACACAAAGTCACAAAGCAAGTTGACGGCTCGAGCAGTTCGCTAGGATATCGCTTGTCCAAGTTATCAGTTCGGTAGCTCAAATAGAACTGAACTAACGTTCGGGCCATCCACCCACTTATATAGGCAAAATGAAGGAATAATCTGGAATAAACTAGTTTAGAATAATTGAGAACCAATAAATCTTTTGCCCCGTGAGGCGGCAAACCTCAAAGATTTTGATCGAGCAAGCCGAGTGGCGGCGATTATCAAAGAGTGAGACTCACTGTCACTCCCGTGAGTATAAGTACCTAATGTAATATTTTTTAAATTAGGTTTTTACAAAATATCTCGCGGGCCGGATAATATCTTACAGCGGGCCGGACCCGGCCCGCGGGCCGGTTGTTGCCCTCTATGATCTAAACGGTCAACATTAAACGTTTGTACAGGATTTCTACTTAATGCATCTATGTGCTGCATGCGCTCTCCGGGCCTATAATCGATAGATATGTCGTATTCCCCACCACCGAGCAATACCCGGAATAAGGTCGCGTTTGTTAATGTGTCGCGAACGGCGGTACAGTCTGTCACTACCCGTACTTGTTTAGGTACCTACTACTTAAACCTGAAACCTACGTAAAGATTCTACTACAGCTAATGTTTCAAGTTCATAACTATGCACTATGGTACACACTTTCTTCCCGACTATGGCGGCTAAAATACATAACAGGGCGCAAACTGTCATCGTTTTGTTTTTGTAGTAACATACCCGCAATTCCTAACTTGCAAGCATCCGTGTGAATTTCGGTAGTCATTGGTGCCGATTCTGTTGTCACAAAATTCTCTAAACTAGACTAAAAATCACCAAAATTTAGTTTATTCCTGTCAAACGACGTTTCCCATTCTGAAATTGACTAAAGTGACGCAACTTAACTATTATTATAGTTTGACAGCACTAATGTCATTTTAGTTACTCAATTTAGTGAAAATGGCAATTTTGCTATTCTGAATTTGACGTTTTTCACCTAAAATTAGGATTAGTGCCGATTCTGTTGTCACAAAATTCTCTAAACTAGACTAAAAATCACCAAAATTTAGTTTATTCCTGTCAAATGACGTTTCCCATTCTGAAATTGACTAAAGTGACACAACTTAACTGTAATAAAGTTTGACAGCACTAATGTCATTTTAGTTATTCAATCTTATGAAAATGGCAATTTCGGTAGTCTGAATTTGACGTTTTTCAGCTAAGATTAGGTTAAATCGACTATTTTTAATCGCGATTAAAAAGGTGTGGAATAAAATTAGTTGTCATGAACTAAAATTTACAAAGTACATTTCTCTTCTAGTTCTTGAAAGTTGGGATGCTTTTGTTGATTTGGGAGTCACACGGGTAAAGCATTCCATAACCATACTCGGTTATGGAATGCCTTACCCGTGTCGTTATGGTGTGCTCAATCTTTGTCCAGTTTTAAAATTCTGGTAAAAAAATACTTCCTCTCTCCTTAAACATCATCGTTACAGAATACAGTTCCTTGCTCTTGTTTCATGTTTATTATTGTTTATATATTCATATAGATAAGTGTATGCTTTGTGTATGTCAGATCGTAGATTGCTAATAATGGTTTACTACAAAGTTTTTGCTTTAATTTACAAAAACTTTTTGACTGGGTTTCATCCCAAGTCCAAAATGCATTTATCTTCGTCAGTTCCGTGAGTGGACGTGATATTAATGCTAAATTAGCTATAAAGTTTCGAAAGTAACTACATAAACCAATGAACTGTCTAATCTCATGAACATTACGTGGTGTCGGAAATTGTGAAACAGCTGATAACGTCAAATCACCCGGTTGAATGCTACCCGGGGATATTTCGTGACCGAGGTAAGTTATAGTATTTTTTTTTAATAAATATTTTTTTATATTCAACTCGAAATTTTCGGATCGCCATTTAACGAGAACCTTTTTCATTAATTCAATACCTGTCGGTACGTCAATAGAGGGCAATAATAAATCATCTAAGAAAGCTAGTATTTCCGGATTTTTTTGACTTATTGATGATGATTTAATATCACTAGGGTTATTTATAGAGTTTATGTTTATTTATCAGGCGCATAAATACAGTTGGGGCATTTGCGAGGCCAAACGGTATCCGATTGTATTCGTAATAACCTTGAGGTATTACGAACGCCGTCTTATGAGTATCTTCCGGTAAATCAATAATTGATGATAACCTTGGGCTAGATCAAGACTGGTAAAGTAATTCATACCGGCTAACTTTGAAGCTTGGTCTGGTATTAGGCAGCGGATATCTATCGCGAACCGTGATGGCATTGACCTCACGGTAGTCAACACATGATCTACTATCGCCATTTTTCTTTTTAATTAGCAGTACTACGGAGATGTGTAGCTCGACTGAGATTCTTTAATAATACCAGCACTGAACAAGTCAGAAATTTTAGATTTAACAATTCCTTGTTTCGTATGAGAACGTCTATAGGGACGGCGAAATACAGGCTGATAGGTTGTAAGCTTAATAAGCATTTTTACAAGATCGGTAGAGAGTGCTAGCTGCGTCGCCGAATTGTGATAAAAGTTCAATTTTTTTTTTGTGTTCTACTGTTTATATGAGCCCTACGTTAATTTGATCTACATCTATCCCTCCTATGGCACGCTTACTACAAAAGGCTATACTGGCATAGTGTATATTTTTAGCAGATAAAAGGCAATTTTTGTCAAGCCATAGGCAATTACTGGCGGTGGCACTGACTTGAATATCTTCTTCAACCATGCTGCTATCGTAAATTCCTCACTATAAGGATAAAACTCCGGAATCAAGGCTGCCGCGTGCTGCTCTTTCAGTGGCATTAGGGTAGGGACTTCATTTAGCAGGTTTTGAAATGCTTTTTCTACTTCACGAGTAAGAAGAGTCTTTAAAAAAATTTCTTGCAGGCGGTGAGTTGTCTTCGGCGTTGCGTGAAGGCACTTTATCCCCGTCAGAATCGGCACTTTCATCTTCTTCACAATAGATTCGTCTTTGCATTTTGCGTGGATCACACTTCTGAATTATACACTCAGGTAGGCGCGGAAATAATTTAAACGGTATAAATGCAATCACTTATATTTCCTCGATTTTACAAATTATCAAAAGGCCTCATGCCAAGGCGCAACTCGTTTTTTTCATCGCTGTGGCTGGCTGGCGTGGGCGGCAACTGTCACACATGGCGGTTTGGCTGGCTGGCTGTCAATCCCGTGGCGACATCTTTGGCGGGCGTTACAAACGTTAAAATTCAAACTGCTCAAAATAATAGTTTCAAATAGAGATCAATCAATCTACCCAGCCTTTTCCCAACTATGTTGGGATCGACTTTCAGTCTAACCGAATGCAGCTGAATACCAGTATTTTACATGGAGCGACTGCCTATCTGACCTCTACAACCCTGTGACTGGGTAATACGATACCCCTCAGTAAGACTGGTTGTCACACTTTCGGACTTCTGATGACCTGTAACGACTGTCAAAGATCCATGAATGACAGCTGGCACCCACGGCTTAAGGTTCTTTTTGAGGCACGCAGGAGTCTCGGTATGTAATGATGGTCACCCATCCACGGACCAACCCCGGCAAGCGTAGCTTATCCTGATGGATCGACCCACGCGGCTGTTATTAGCCACGAGCGCCTAGATCAATGCTTGAATTTAAGATTTACCTCTCTGTGTCTCGGAAAGCACGCTGAGTCGTTGTCCCCGGCTGTCATTCGTAGGTAATTACGGTTAGGCAGAAACTCAAATGTCTGGTAGCCAGTCTTACCAGGGGTTTACTCGATGTTACCCAGTTACTGGATTGTGGAGGCCAGATAGGTAGTCGCTCCATGTAAAATACTGGTATTCAGCTGCATCCGGTTAGACTGGAAGCCGACCCCAACATAGTTGGGAAAAGGCTAGGCAGATTGATTGATCTATTTAAAACTATTATTTTGAGAGTTTGAATTTTAAGCTGATCCCGACATTGTTGAGGCAATACTAAACTATAACAGAACTTTAACTAGTTCCTCCCTAATAACTGATACCTTAACTGCCTGCATTGCTTCGCCAATGCGAGGAGGTCCCTTGTCCCCCGCACGTTGGTGAGGGTTGCAGACTGCAGCGGCTCTTGAAACGATATCGTAGCCGCCACGTGGAAGATCACATCCACCTGTGTGATTAAATTCAGTCATTATTTACTGCCTCTCTGGTATTATAGTGTTCGTAAGAGCGACTGCAGAGCACGGAATATTGGGTTCGACTCTCAATTTAAGAAAAGTTTGGCTTTTTACTTGAGTTATTTCTCCTTAGTAGCCCTGAGTTAAAAGTGTGGCATCTTAGCGATCTGACTTCTGTACTTCTTGGACTGTATTCTGCATAGCTATTCACATGTATTCGACAGGCTGCTGTGTCGAAAAATACATATTTGCGGGGTTACCTGATTTACCCTGAAGAATAGCGGTCGTTTATTTGATTTAAATGGTCAAAATTCGTGAAGGGATATATTTGTATAATATGTTCGATTCGGCATGGAACCGTATCGAATTTTTGTGCACAGATAGGCTGATCTCTCCCCGGTCGTGTCGGGAGGGAAAAGAGAGTAATACTGTATACATAACCCGCACACACCTTTTTCAATATTGTGACTGTGTTTGACATTAGCGCCCTCTGTCGTTGAGCAGCTAAACCAAGGTTAGGAGTATATCCTTCTGTTTGTACCACCTGCTGCTAGATGGCGTCAGGATTTATGAAGGAGTTAGTCGTAGTATGAATAGAATATTGGATAACTGTTTACGCCTCTCGACACCAGAGGGACGCTTTTATGAATGTGATATTGTTTATTTATGAATGAATGTTCTAGTAATCGCTTCTCAACACTAGAGGAAACACTGTAGAACAATATAGAATATTCTCGTTCTTTCTGGAAGCCTTAAGTAAACGGAAGAATGAAAAGTGTTCACTAGTCTCATAATGGTTTTACCATCACGTACCTATTGTTATAGGACACGGTATTTTAACAACTGTAGCCATGCTTGCCTAATATCACCGTATGTAATTATTCTGTAATTAAAACCTGTGGACGATAATAAATCAGGTGTAGTGTTCACACCGTCTTTCATTACCACCGTTTAGTCCACTATCCTCGACAATAATATATCCTGCGTAGTTGGCTATTCTCCATTTAGATTTTAGATTTATCGCCGTCTCCGGAATTACTAATAGGGAAAATAATATTTAAATTAGTTACGAACCTCCTTAATTAGAACCTCTCTGTCTTGTTCACTGATTGCAAGATCCTTCTCAGCCAATTCACCAACTATGGGCACTATTCTGTTTACAAAATCTGGTTGATATTCACGGAGGGTGTCAAATAGCTAAAAACAAAGAACTTATTAAATTATAGTTTCTTAGGCAATCAGATTTCTCGCATTCAGAATAATTATTGTACAACATTCATTTGATGTTCTATTTGTACAGAACTCGGCTGCTACTGCCAGTATGACACATAGAGTTTTTGAAAATATTCGGCGATGTAGAGCGCCGTCTCTATCATACATAGGCACCAGTGGCGAAAGGACCATATAACACGATTCCTACCGGCTTCCCTTCGGAGGTTTGCATCAACAACTCTACCGCTATTGAAAAATGGCACAGACAATAATGTCTACTATTGCCAAAAAATATAGTTACACTACGGGTATTTAATCCACTATAACATTCAAACAATAAAAATGCCTATTTTTATTAGCTTTGAATAGAAATAACAAACAAAAAAGTTTTGTTTGTGTAGTGATGCGTCTTTTTGGTTCTAGACTTACGTTACGACCTACGTTCGTTTGCTAGACTTATTTTTAAGTTAATTAATTAATTTTTACTTTATTGATAAAAGTAAGAAATTTAAACCGGCTTCGCTTCGGCTTCTCTCATACAAAAATTGACACCTCGCCACTGATAGGCACATGCGTGACAGTCTCTATCTAAACCTAAAAGTTACTCGCAAAGTTAGCTCTAAATTACTCAAATTTTGTCGAATATTGTAAAACCTAACCTACAGTTATTTTGCATCCCTGTCAAAATCAAATTGTACTTTATTATCGTTCACATAAGGTGGCTGGTGGATTGCTGCTTGGGTTGTTTTCAGAGGTAAAATAACTGTAAAAGGACCGCAGTTTATGTTTAGTACCTTCAAGAGTGAATACTTACAGCATCTTTGAAAGTTTCAGCAAGTCTTTCTTCAACAGACTTCCCTTTCTTGGCTCTAATCAGCATAAACACTTTGCTCAGTCTGCAAGACCTGAAATACAGTGTTTTGGTTAAGTATAAAAGCTTGTTTTGCAATGTACACTAGGCGACACTGCTCCGTGCGGTGCACGGCTCCGTGTGGTGCCGGACGTATAGAATAGCACCACCCCATTCCTTCCCGTGGGTGTCGTAAAAGGCGACTAAGGGACTTACTAGAGAATGGGCAGCAGCGTTCTCTATGCATTTTAACACCATACTTCGCCAACCCGTCTGCCAAGCGTGGCAATTATGGCACACACCCCCCCCCTTAGGGGGAGGCCTATGTCCAGCAGTGGACGTATTTTGGCTGAAATGATGATGATGACTAGGCGACAATAAGTTGGGATCGTATTCTATTGAAACTTTGTACTACGCTGAGCCAGCTCAAGGTCGTCAGTCGGTCAGACTCTTACTGACTAAAAACCACCCCGGTGTTCCCATTCCCACACTTGCACCGGGGATCATGTGCGACTTCTGCTATCCCGGGCTGGTTTTGGCGTGCCTCTGCGGGCCACCTCAGCTCTGAGGGTTGAGGTGTTTGACCCCCACCTCTAACCACCAATGCCACTTAAGTTTGCCAATTTTCTGGCTGTATCGGTTACCTTGAGTCTCCTGTGAACCTCCACGTTTTGGATTCGATCATGCAGGAAAATTCCAAGCACAGATGGGTATGCTTAGAGCCGAGAAGTCATCTAAAGGGTCACTGTTTGCTCTTCACAGCCTTTTAGATGACTTCTTTTGGACTAGTGTGAAGGCCTCACCTACAGAGTTTCTCAATGAGCTGCTTGCCGAGGAAGCCGGAGCCGCCCGTCACGAGCACGGCCGCGCCCCGGTAGAACTGCTGCACGGCAGAGTCGCCCCGCTCCATCACATCTTTTGACCCTTTCTGTCGCTCTAGAGCCTTCCATATCACTGCTTCTCCTGCATCCATCTCTCTCACTCTTGTCATTTAAATATAATTCTTCGTTTTTATCTCAGTTTGTGTAGTTCTCTCCGTGTCGACTGCCCAGAACTTGGCACGTCCGCGGCGTCGTGACGTTGGCGTTTTAGTACGAATCCTATTAATGATCTAGATGTGGCCTAGATTTGATTAAACCTCACTCAGGCCCAAATTCACAGATTACACTTTGACTTAACTTTACCGAGTAAAATAAGCGTTCGATGGATGCTTATTGATCTCACTCACATTCACATAAATGATTTTTAAGCAAATGTGAGCTATAGTTCCATTCGAACATGAACATTAACGTTATACAAATACTGTTCACATGGCATGCGTATGCAACGCTTGCTTTACTTCTAGCAAAGTAAACTCAAGTGCGACCTGTGAATTTTGTCCTATTTCAAGAAAAACCAAATGGAACCAACAGGGTTATACGATAGGTACTATTGGAATCCGCAATGTCCGCTAGACAACCTTAGGATGGAAACAAAATGAACTTATTAAGAAATCCGAAGAATTAAGAACCTTGTTCTTTTTAGAAGTCGGTAAAAAATGTGTGATCGACTCCTTTCCTTGTTTTACGCCCTAGGTGCCACTTATCACTCTTAAACATGGTTATTTTTTGACCTTATTACAAAACCGGAATCACAGAGCACGGCGGCTGCTAGAGGCGGCCCTGTCAACACGTCGGCGGCTGCTAGAGGCGGCCCTGTCAACACGTCGACAGCTGATAGAGGCGGCCCTGTCAACACATCGGCGGCTGCTAGAGGCGGCCCTGTCAACACGTCGGCGGCTGCTAGAGGCGGCCCTGTCAACACGTCGGCGGCTGCTAGAGGCAACCCTGTAACACGTCGGCGGCTGCTAGAGGCGGCCCTGTCTACACGTCAGCGGCTGCTAGAGGCGGCCCTGTCAACACGGCGGTGGCTGCTAGAGGCGGCCCTGTCAACACGTCGACAGCTGATAGAGGCGGCCCTGTCAACACATCGGCGGCTGCTAGAGGCGGCCCTGTCAACACGTCGGCGGCTGCTAGAGGCGGCCCTGTCAACACGTCGGTGGCTGCTAGAGGCGGCCCTGTCAACACGTCGGCGGCTGCTAGAGGCGGCCCTGTCAACACGTCGGTGGCTGCTAGAGGCGGCCCTAGTGTTGCCCAAATGCAAGAACAAGACGAGACTTAGCCAGTCTTGGTCTTGGTCTTGCGCCAATACACCTGGTCTTGGTCTTGGTCTTGGTCTTGCGCTCCCAGTCTTGGTCTTGGTCTTGGTCTTGCAGCAAGAGTCTTGCAAGTCTTGCAATTACCTATTAGTCTATTACTATTTATTAAAGTTTACTTTAAATCTTAGAAAAACGTATTAGAATTGGAACATTGTGAGCTTGAATTAACATAGCCATAGTAAAGATCAAGCAGATTAATAAATAACTGAAGATTTGATAAGAAATTCGAAAAATCAACTGACCTATATGTCGTTTTCCATGGAAGTAACTGTTTCTTAATAAACATTTATGATTTATAAGCTTTGATTTATAACCTAATCATAATACTACTTGCGTGATCAGTATAATGTATTCATTTTCATTCTAAGCACTCTGAAACTTATTTATTCTTTGGAACACCTGTAGGTACTCTTAAAAAAATTCGAAATTATTTTGCATGAGTATACCTACGCCCTATGGCGGCAATCAAATAGTGTCACAAATGTTATGATTTCGGCGTGGCGGCAACGATTGTTTTAGATTTCAAAAGAAGCCGCCGGCGCGTGTATCATAACCATGTACTTCCGAAAAGCGGCAAATTTCTTTGAGAAGTAAGTACAAAACCTTTGATGCCGCATTATCAAAGTGCCGATGGTTAAAACATAACTATGCATGCACTCAGTTTGATTTTAATAGATATTTTTTTATTCGCTATGTTTATGGTATTAGTCGTAATGCGCATAGGTCCAGTTTTTCATATTCTTTGATACAGTTTTTTGCGTCTCATAGAATTCCTAAGCGTACCTACCTATACACCGAACTGTTACACCTAACTACTCAGTGAAATAGCGCTAAGTCCTAGCTGCAAGACGCAAGAGTCTTGCAGGCTATGTCTTGTTCTTGCTCAAGTCTTGCACGGTCAGTCTTGGTCTTGGTCTTGCTAAAAATACGCGGTCTTGTTCTTGGTCTTGGTCTTGCAAAAACGCAAGAACAAGACCAAGACTGCAAGACCAAGACTGAATTTGGGCAACACTAGGCGGCCCTGTCAACACGTCGGTGGCTGCTAGAGGCGGCCCTGTCAACACGTCGGCGGCTGCTAGAGGCGGCCCTGTCAACACGTCGGTGGCTGCTAGAGGCGGCCCTGTCAACACGTCGGTGGCTGCTAGAGGCGGCCCTGTCAACACGCCGGCGGCTGCTAGAGGCGGAACTAACCGTGTTTCCGTTTACACGCACTATGACACATGGCGCCACGTATTTTATCAGTACTGCCGTCTCTACACGCTGCAATTCTGTGCTCTGGGATCCAATCAATCTGCCTGCCTTTTCCCAACTATGTTTCGGTCGGCTTCCAGTCTAACCGGATGCAGCTGAACACCAGTATTTTACATGTAGCGAATGCCTATCTGACCTCCACAACCCAGTTACTGGGTAAGACGATACCCCTTGGTAAGATTGGTTGTCAGACTTTCGGGCTCCTGACGACCCGTGACGACTGTCAAAGATCCGAGAAAGACAGCCGAGACCAACAGCTTAGCGTGCATTTCGAGGCATGGAGGAGTCGCGATATGTAAAGATGGTCATCCACGGACCTAACCGGCAAGCGTAGCTTAACCCGATTGATCGACCCGTGCAGCTGTTATCACTCAGCCAGAGCTCCTATGCTGCTCTGTGATCCGAATGTTGGATTAAAAACTTATTTGTATGTGTATGTTTCACAACTTACGAATAACGAACAGTTTGGTAGAAATCAGAAACCTCTAACTAGGTTTAGGACCATAAATAAACGCGGCGGTTTACAAATTGACCTCGCGAGTCCATTATATTTTTATAGCAATGTTTTATATAAACTAGATCTCATTAATATTAAATTATTTCTTGAACCTAACCTTTAGATGACGCGCTGTTTAACAATGCCTAAGACCTAGGCATTGATTAGTATTTTACGTACGGTTCCGGTCGATCGGTAAGTACAATCAGAGGCGACAATAACGAGTATTGATTAATAAGATAATAATCACAACAGGGTGCTATGCGACGCCCTTGTTCGGGTCGGCATGATAATAATCATAACGGGCTGCTATGCGACGCCCTTGTTCGGGTCGGCATGATAATAATCACAACGGGCTGCTATGCGACGCCCTTGTTCGGGTCGGCATGATAATAATCACAACGGGCTGCTATGCGACGCCCTTGTTCGGGTCGGCATGATAATAATCACAACGGGGTGCTATGCGACGCCCTTGTTCGGGTCGGCATGTTAATAATCACAACGGGGTGCTATGCGACGCCCTTGTTCGGGTCGGCATGATAATAATCACAACGGGGCGCTATGCGACGCCCTTGTTCGGGTCGGCATGATTAGGTACAGTCGGCCGACAAATGATAAATGATGATAAATGATTTTTATTTCTTTAAGTTTGTACAAACATTTTTACACGTCAATCATATTTTAAAAACTAGTTGAGGTCGGTGTTTCCTATCTAACTACTCTGAGAAGAAACACCGAAACAAACCCAGGGGTCACAGTCTCTTTTAAAGTCCAGACATAATCTCGGTCAGATCATGTGAAGGCCATGTAGATTGATGTCTGAAATGGTCTGTTGTGGAAAGAACCACACAGATTGAGTGGATGTGTCTAGTCAGTGCACGCATTTGTCAGTAATAGTGCAGCTCTACTCAGAACTTAAGGAGCTCAACGATGCGACGAACAATACCAAAGAAAGGACATTTGGGTAGGCCGCATAAATGACGCAAACTGCCAGACCATGGTTAAAACTAATTGAGAAAAAAAGAAAAAAACCGGCCAAGTACCGACGTGTCGGACCACGCACAATGAAGGGTTCCGTAGTTGGGATGAATTTATCCCAAAAACAAACTTAACATTGTAGTTAAAAAACATGTTCTCCCACACGATACGTCACGGTCAATTCTCCAACTGCAAAGGAGATGGATAACGGTCCCATACAAGTTTGGCCCTGAAATAAACACAAATAAAACAAAATGTATTATGAAGCTACACTAGTGTTTCATAGCCCTGTATATTTTTGTTCGTCGTAAAACTTTGTGAAGGGCCATAAGATTCTTCTCAAATCTGATGAGTTACAAAAATTAATTCATTCCTGTCGATCGCGGAGTAATCCCCTGTCTTCCAGCAGATTGAATTTCACTCAAATCTAACGACTGTATCCCAAATGATTAATTAGTAGCCCCGGTTAATAGAACGGAGCTCCGAGGAAACCAGGCAAAATCTTTATTCTCAAAATTATTGTAGCTCAGGTAAACTGTAATGCGAAGGCCCATAGTCCAAGAAAGGCGAAGTTACTAAGAAATGCAAAAAAGATAACCAGAAACACAACCAAGGATTTTTTTGAACAAATCACAAGAAATCACAACAAAACATTCATGATGCTGTCACACGCAGCACCTTAAAGTTATTTTTCACTTTGTAGTGTTTTTTTGGAAGTCAGTTGTTTTTTTTTGTAAAAAAGTTTTTTATATTCGCTTTTTAGTGAGTCAGTTTTTAATTTATCTAAGTTACAATAACCTAATGTCAACTGCTCATCACCTTTTACAAAATAATGCTTTCCACGATGCAGAGGCGTTAATTGTTGAGGAGTTCTCTTGGTAAGAACCAGGAGACCTGGAACTGATGGTGACTTCACCATATGCAATGTAACGAACATAAATTGCTTAGCAACCGTATTAAAGTACATATTCGAATCGCAACCATGACATACTTGTTATTTATTTATTTATTAAAACTTTATGCACAAGTAAAAAAAAAAACTGTACAAAGGCGGACTTAATGCCTGATTTAGTAGTTCCGGTGGCCATCTGTGGTCTTCATCATCAGTTCCACTTCACCAAATGGTGCTTTTCGAGTGCAAATGCATGACTTACTATAAAAAATACCTAAATCACTATAGGTGTGCCTATACAATTTGAGGAATTCCCTCGATATCCATGTGATCCCCTCATCAGATTCTGACTTGGTGACAATGAGATCACCTCGGAAGCATACCCTTTGAAATTTTTTTTTTTTTTTAAATTGGTTCACAATAGACGGAGATATCGGTAAACATACATTAAAAAAAACCGAACATTATAACCCGTCCTTTTTGGAAGTCGGTTAAAAATAAGTAGACGTAAATCACATTACATTTTTTTAATTCTTTCTATCTTTACGGCTCTTCTTTGATTATTCGGGTTCGGGAGTTGTTGTAATATCTGCTATTATAGTATCTGCTGTTGCAGTCTCTGTTATTGTTGTGTCTGTTGTTGTAGTCTCAGTTGTTGTATTGTTGTCAGTCGTAACTGCAGTGGTGGTCATGTTACCGCCCGCATCGCTGACGGTGGTCATGTTGCCGCCCGCATCGCTGACGGTGGTCATGTTACCGCCCGCATCTGTGACGGTGGTCATGTTACCGCCCGCATCTGTGATGGTGGTCATGTTACCGCCCGCATCTGTGACGGTGGTCATGTTACTGGCCGCATCTGCGACGGTGGTCGTACCTTTGTCTCCGCCCGCATTCGAAACGGTCGTCCCAGCCGCTGTCGATGCTACCGTTGAAGATTTCCTGTTCTTAATAAATTCTATCCAAGGTCTGCAATCAAGAAATTAGTTAATAACACTTATTCTTTTGTTAGGTTTTTTACCATAATAACGTTTTAAGACTAAAATTCGGAAAATATATAGCCCAGAAACGGTCATTATGGCGGCGCTTGGGGGAGGCCTAAGTGCAGCAGTGGACGTCTTTCGGCTGAAATGATGAATGATAGCTAAAATTAAAATTCCGAAAAAAAGTTATGATCGGTCACGTGGGTTTCAATGCGAAAGTACTTCATTCTGTCTCTCTGTCTGTTACCGTCTCACGCTATAACGGCTGAACGAACGCTTTAATTTCGCATTTATAATTGATTAAGTATGGATTAACTAAATTACTATGAAAATTGGACTTTTTTTTCCGCTGCATCCGGTTATACTGGAAGCCGACCCCAACATAGTTACATAATAAATTATTTTATTTCTGTAAGTAGGTTTGTACAAACACTTTTACATGTCAATCATATTTAAATAAAAACTATATGAGGTCTTCGTTGGGGCAAGGCTGGCTAGGTGATGACGAACTTACATGATATGTGTTGTGCTCGGCATCTGTCTCGCAGCTCGCGCTCTTGCTTCCAGGATCTCTCTGCAAAATATAACGTGACATCATTATTTAGAATAACAAACAGCCTTTTGTTCGGACAACTATGTTTAATATGGACCGATAGAGAGAATATCCTCACAGCGTCGCGCTTTTCTAAAATTAGTTCAAAATAAGCTCGCTCTTGGATTCCGATCGGTTACAGATGTGGTGGAAAACTTCAAGCATTTCCATAAAAAACGTTTCGGTCGCTGATTTTTACGATACCGACGTTAGCCCTTAGCTGGGACAGTGAAGGGACCATCCGATAATGATTAGCAGGGCAGGCTGGTGATGTGCGGGGCAAGTATAGGTGACACGTTGCACCGCACATGGTACATTAGCAGGGCAGGCTGGTGATGTGCGGGGCAAGTATAGGTGACACGTTGCACCGCACATGGTACATTAGCAGGGCAGGCTGGTGATGTGCGGGGCAAGTATAGGTGACAAGTTGCACCGCACATGGTACATTAGCAGGGCAGGCTGGTGATGTGCGGGGCAAGTATAGGTGACACGTTGCACCGCACATGGTACATTAGCAGGGCAGGCTGGTGATGTGCGGGGCAAGTATAGGTGACACGTTGCACCGCACATGGTACATTAGCAGGGCAGGCTGGTGATGTGCGGGGCAAGTATGGGTGACACGTTGCACCGCACATGGTACATTAGCAGGGCAGGCTGGTGATGTGCGGGGCAAGTATAGGTGACACGTTGCACCGCACATGGTACAACATCGCTTGACTCTTGACTTTTCGTCTAATATTGACCTGTTTATTAAGTGTATGATAGTAACCAGTATGGGTAGGCCCCCCACAGGGACGACCGATGACATGATGAAGATCACGGAAATCGGCCAAATGCGGGGAGCGCATGACCAATCATTATGGCGACACTTGGGGGAGGCTTATGTCAAGCAGTGGACGTCTTATGGCTAACCTGAGTAACTTGGCGCTGATCCTGGCACAGGGCAGGTGCATTCCCACCAGGTTACTGATGACCAGCACCACATGGTCTTCGGGCACGGGCGGGACGCAGTCAGGTTGCAGTAGAACGTTGCTAACCGGAGCAGCTCGACGCTAACTTGAGCAGCTTGACGCGCACCCGACCAGCTCGAGTCTCACCTGAGCAGGTTGACGCTCATCTGAGCAGTGCTGACGCTAACCTGAGAAGTTTGGCGCTCAGCGGAGCAGCATGACGCTAACCTGAGCAGCTTGACGCTGATCCTGGTGCTAGGCAGGCGTGCCTCCACCGGGTTACTAACGACCAGGACCACCTGGTCTTCTGGTACGGGAGGGGGCGCGGGCAGGTTACCCTCCTCCGAGCTGCTGTAGTCCACGTCGTAGTAGAAGGCGTTGTCGTCTTTCTGTAATAAGAACATGGACTTAATGAGTTTGTCAAAGGGTAAGGCGAAATGGGCGTAACTGACGCAAAACGACAGGTAAAAAAAAATGATTTCTAGAACCCATGCAAAAAGATAGCCAACAGTACAAGAGTAATTTTTCTTTTAACTAGAATACTTGATGCTACTGGGAAACTGTATTTCTAGGAATTACTCTAGATTCAAAATTGCAATGGGGTGCCCGTATTTATTTATTTTATTTTTAAGAAAACTTACAGCTAAACAGATACAATGAGTAATAGCATATATAAAATATGGCCAATTACAAGTTTCCACATGTAGTCTATGAACAAAATAGAAAATTGATAGTAGACTTTAAAAAACAGAAAATTTACTATTTACGCTCGAAGAAGCCATTAGATAAGCGTCTCTTCAAATGAGCAACACTGGTATTGAAAATGTCGATATCAGCTTCCCGGCAGGTTGCATTGTACATACGACTCGCTCTCATAATGTACGAGTTCTGTCTGTACGTAGTGGCAACCACTGGGGTGTGCAATATATGAGGTTTACGCAAGAACACTGATGGCACTCGCAGCCCGATTTTGTGTAACAACTCGGTGACACCAGTTGTTCCATTGGCTATCTTGAAAAGAAACACAAGATCTGAAGGCCAATTCTCGTAATTTAAAACGTTCAAAATCTAGTCGCAATCTCATCTTGGCGACAAACAAACGTCAAAAAATTGTCAAAATGTAGGGAAATAAGAGGTATTTTTGACAGATTGAGACTGAGATCAGACTGTGAACGTTCTTAAAATTAGTAGAATTGCCCCTCTGATATTTTTCGCCTTTCGTAAAGTGGAAGGATATGAAACTTTTTGCAACGGTAGGTATACGTAGTTAAAAACGTTTTAGATCGATATTGAATGTGCCTTAAAAACCTTTTCTGTATGCTCTCAATACGATTTATATAGACATTATAATTGGGGTTCCAGACTTGAGAGGCATACTCCAAATGACTACGAACAAAGGAACAGTATAATATTTTAATAGTCTTTATATTTTTGAACTCCGAGGACACCCGGAGAATGAAACCCAGTGCTTTTGATGCTTTCTTGACTACATTGTCTATGTGTGCATCAAAGAGAAGCTTAGCGTCAAAGGTAACTCCCAGATCCCTGATAGTATTGACCCTATTTAGTGCTGTATCCAAAAGCGTGTAGTTATGGATGATCGGGATAGGTTTCCGTGTAAAGGAGCAAACATAACACTTGGAGACATTCAAATCTAACTTATTATTAATACAATAGTCTTGGAAACTATTAAGGTCTGTCTGTAATAGATGAGCATCAGCCACTGTATTTATTTGTCTCATTATCTTCATGTCATCAGCATATAGTAACAATTTTGAATACCGGAATGAGGAAGAGATATCATTGATAAAAATATTAAATAACAGTGGCCTTAGCAAGGATCCTTGGGGAACCCCGGAAGGGACATTCATAGGCTTAGAGCAGTATCCATTCAGAACTACAATCTGACACCTGTTCTCTACATAGGACTTGAACCACCGGTAAAGATCGCCCCTAATGCCCACCGATAAAAGTTTACGCAAACAGGATCACATGATCTATCCGATCAAAACACTTACTGTAGTCGGTATATATAACATCGACTTGGGACCTCTGTGACATACACTCGGTGAGGTAGTCGCTACAGACAATGAGATTAGACGAGGTCGACCGACCCTTTACGAAGCCGTGCTGGCTTTCACTCAAACTGTGCTTGAGTGCCGAAGAAACCTGTGCGTGCACAATTTTCTCCAGCATTTAAGCAAAGACACACAGCTTTGAAATAGATCGGTAATTCTCAACCAATGTCCTTGACCCTTTTTTATGTATCGGTGTTACATACGCCGACTTCCATGTCTTAGGCACCACGCCAGTAGCAAGAGATTTTTTTATTTTGTATTAGAGGTCTTTCAGGTAGATTAAGTTCAGCTACATATGCAGTAAGAAAAATAAAACTGATATAGCCACCGCTAGGCTAGTATACTTTGCTTATTTTCACAGTATTATGTCTTATGGCGTTCTGCTGTGGGGATCAGCAGCTAACGTAGGTAGATTAAATTTTCATTTTACAAAAGAGGGCAATCCGCACGTTCTATAGATTGGGTCCTCGTGAGTCCCTTAGACACAAATTCAAAGTAATGGAAGTACTAACTCTGCCTTCTCTTTATATCTAAAGTATTTTGTGTTCGCAAAAACTTAGGACTTTTAAAAATAAAAGGCGATTTCCATCATATAAATACACGTAGTAAACATAAAATTGTAATACCCAAATTTAGATGAACAAAAACAAGCAAATCATTGCTTATAAACAGTATCCGCTTTTATAACAAGTTGCTGAAGCCGGTCGAACTTAGCGATGGAAGGTTCAAAACCCGAATCAAACGTGACCTTATAAACGCGTGTCGGACCACGCACAATGAAGGGTTCCGTAGTTGGGATGAAATGAAATTGAAAAAAAGAAATATCCCAAAAACAAACTTATCATTGTAGTTGAAAAACATGTTCTCCCATACATCGATATACGTCACGGTCTTTTCTCCAATTGAAAATGTAAGTTGGTCGACTATTACTCAACCATTTTGAAGGGAGCTAAATGATCCAACACACGCGCCACCATCAGCGAGACATCTGAGTGAGCATGACATACTCCCAGCCGCCAGGGCACATTCAAGTCAATGAAAGACATATTACCTGGTAAATGGTAGCTCTATGTACAAAGTACTCGATGCGGCGCACGCGCACCTTAACCTACTTAAAATTGGTTTCCGTTATTCCCATAAATTTTGATGCCTTATCACTATTATGCGAAGTCATTACGCCAAGTAACATTACATAATCTGCCTATAATGTTCCCACTGCTGGGACACAGGCCTCCTCTTTCTGTGAGAGGGAGTGGGTCGTGTGTAATAAATTCGTGAAGCTTACCTGCTATCTCCGGCCCACGCTTCTTGGGATCGGCGGCGGGGTGGCTAGGTCTGAATCCAGGTTAAACCACACTACACATATTGTCCACAGGTGCTGGTTATGTTAATTTCTAGTGTCTTGCGGGGATTGTAGCATTAAATCACTGAAGGACCATTTCTTTTCAGAAAAATGTTTTTGTTACCGCGGAGCGCGTTGGGAGATTTTGACACGTTGATACAGTGAGAAAGTGCGCGGGGACGCGGCGCTAGTGTGCTCATTAGCAGACCAATCTGATCGCTCAGCGAGTGGACTAATGAGAAGCCGAGAGCTTCATCGAATCAGCAATTACACATAAAAGCTTAATAACCAGTTGTGGGGTGAAAAAATAATCTTAAAATTCAAAAGAAGAACGGTACTTAACATGCCGCTCGCCTTGAAAGAATGTAGGTCTTTCAATATTAAATCAAATAGGTACAATAGAGAATGGTACACCCGAAAGAGAAATGAAAAAGCATGAAGCCTTAAAAGTTTTAAATTTAAGTTATTCTAACTTAAGATTACTTAACTAAGATTCGCAACAATAAGATAAGATAAGATAAGATAATTTTTTATTTGTTCAAAACATGAGTATACACACATAGCATGCAAGATGTTAAATCCAATTATAAATTCAGTCATGTTTTGCCTGGACGGCGTACAAATATGAGATGTCGAAGTTACACAGCATCAATTATTTTTATAATCGTTAATTAAATTGCAGATATACCCATTAAACAATCCAATTTAGAGCATATTAAAAGCTAAATAAATAAGTTTATAATAATTATACAATCATGTCAATATACAAATACATCTAAAGGAATACATACACATGTCAAAGCAACTGTTAATAAATTGAATGTCAATATGCAAGTCAAATTAATTTGTCGGTTAAGAATTCGTCAGTGCTGTAATAGATTTTCTCTAACAAAAGGTTTTTTAATCTATTTCTTAATTTTTCAATAGGTAATTCCCTCCAATGTTTTGGCAACTTATTATAGAGAATTGGCGCCATACAGAATACACTTTTACGCATTAGAGCTTTTCTGGATCTCGGAATACATAGCTTACTATTGTCGCGTCTATTTCTAACTACTTTATCTGACTCTAAGGGGAATAGGTGTGGATTCGATTTGACGAACATGACGATCTCTAAAATGTACATTGACGGAAGGGTTAATATTTTATAGGTTTTAAATAACGGCTTGCAACTTTCTGTAACATGGAGGCCAGACATAGCCCTCAGGCACCTCTTCTGTGTTTTAAATATCACATCTTTATTTGTTGAGTTTCCCCAAAAAATTAGTCCATATCTCAAGCTAGAGGACACCAAGCCGTGATAAGCAGTTAGCAGTGCATCAACATTTAAGATAGGGGCCAATTTATATAGGGCATATGTGGCATTACTAATTTTTTTGCTTAATTCTTCCGTATGAGCTTTCCAATCTAATTTGCTGTCAATAGTTACACCAAGAAATTTGGTTGTGTTTACCTTATCTATTTTGTTATTACAATAATGGATATTTACATTTGGTATGGATGATCTTTGATCAAAATGCAGAATATTAGTTTTCTCAAGGTTTATCTTAAGATTATTGTTTTCCAGCCACTGTACCATTGATTCTAAGGAATTGTTAATATCAGATTCGTATGTGTCTCTGTTTTTAAAAGCAACTGTAATAGTACTGTCGTCGGCAAAAAGTGTCATCGGGTGGTCGATGCTTTTGGGTAGGTCATTAATGTACAGTATAAAAAACAGCGGGCCAACGACAGTTCCTTGCGGAACGCCAAATTTAACTATACGTTCTTTGGACTTATACACAAATTCCTTTTTATTACTTTTATTTACTGCTGAGATTTCTGTAAATTGAGTTCTATTGCTTAAATAAGATCTAATGAGGTTTGAGACATTACCTCTAATGCCATATGCTTCTAATTTTTCAATAAGTATGTCGTGCCGGACATAGTCGAAAGCCTGTGTCATGTCACAGAAAATCGTACATACAGGTATATTTAAATCTACTTTTTGCATGACATAATGTAAAAAATCGTATATTGCCAAGTTTATTGTTTTACCAGTTCTAAACCCTTTCTGTTCATTAGTGAGTATGTTTTCTCTTTCAAGGTACGTATTCAACTGTTTACATAAATACTTCTCAAATATTTTGGAGATTATGCTAATAAGAGATATTGGCCTATAGAATTGCATTAGCTCTTTATTTTCCTTTTTAAATAACGGCTTTATGACAGATACTTTTAAAGCATCGGGAAAAACACCTGTCACGATGCACAGGTTAATTATATAGCTTAGATGCGGTGCTATTTCTCCCGCTACAGATTTTACAACTTTTGTTGATAGGCCATCATGGCCTACACTATTTGTATTTTTCAATTGATTTATAATTTTAAATACTTCGATTGGCAGACAAGGGGCGAGAAAAAAAGAATCTCTTCTTTTTGGTATCAGTGATGCAGCATTTTTACCAGACCCTGCTATAGGGTTAATTTTGTCAATGAAGTAATTATTAAATGCATCTGAAATAGCCTTTGGATCTGTAATGACGTCATTTTCTACACAAATTTTATCAATACAGTTTTTTGGAATGTTGAATTTCGAGTCATTTATAATTTTCCAAGTAGCTTTTGATTTGTTATCTGACGTCTTTATTGCATAGTTATTCTGTGCCTTTTGAGTAAGTTTTACAATTTTTTTAAATATTTTTAAATAGCAAGTTAGTTTTCTTTTATTAATCGAATTTGGTTTTAGTCTATATTGCCATAATAATTGCCTTTTCTTTTTACTACATAGTTTTACACCACGTGAAACCCATTTTGGTTTTTTCATCGTGCTGATTCTAACATTAATTTCTGGAAAGCACAGTTTGTAGAATAACGAAAACATGTCAAAAAGTTTGTGGTTTTGTAAATATCAGAAAAAGATAGTTTATCTAAGCAATTTTTAAATATTGTCATATTTTCGTTACAGTAGTCGCGTCTTGTAACCTGCCAATATTTAATATTACATTTCTTTTGCACTGGAAATGACATTAGTTGTGCCGTATGGTCCGATAGAGCAAGTTCTAGGACTTCAACCTTGCCTGCTTTGCGAAAGTTATGAGCAATATTATCAATACAAGTTTTACTCTTTAAGCGTGTAGGTTGATTTAAGGCTAACTTTAAATTGTAATTCAGTAATATGCATTCAAATTCCATTGTCTGTACGCTCTTTTTTAAGATGTCGATATTGAAATCCCCTGCTATGACAATATTATGATGGCATTTCTTCGTTAACTCTTGCAGGAGGAATTGTAATTTGTCCATACATACGTTGAAGTCAATGTTAACTAAAATTTCCAAATAATTATTCTAAGGGCAAAAGACATATTTTTACTACTGAACGTTTCACAAAAGTTTTGCCCATTTGTAAAGTTACGACACGAGTAACATTATCGGAACCCGGATGAAGAGCATGGACACGAGCCAGTCTCCATTGTAATGGTGGTAAATTATCATCTCGTTCAACGACAATAATACCTTCACGGAGTTGCGAGCCGCGATCTCGGAACCATTTATTACGTTGTTGAATTTCGTGTAAGTATTCACGACTCCAACGTTTCCAGAAATGTTGCACACATTGTTGGACTCTACGCCATCTAGTGAGTCGATTTGAAACATTCTCGCATAATGTAACATCTGGTAAAGTCATCAACGGATCTCCTATTAAAAAATGAGATGGTGTTAAAGGTAACGGATCTAATGGGTCAGCACTTAATATACAAAGTGGACGAGAATTGAGTACCGCTTCAATTTGACAAAGAAGCGTATGCATCTCATCATAAGTTTGAGTTTGTGTACCGAGGACTCGGTATAAATGGTCTTTGAAACTTTTAACACCGGATTCGAAAAGGCCACCAAAATGTGAGGCATAAGGAGGTTGAAAATGCCAAGTAATGCCTTGTTCTAAAACTTTATTATTAAGAGTGGCTTGAACACAATCACTACATAAAAAATTATACAAGTTTTGTAGATAATTATTACACCCAAAAAAGTTCCTTCCACAATCAGAGTAAATGTCGGTGCATAAACCTCTACGGGACGTGAAACGTCGCAAGGCTGCAAGAAATGCATCAGTTGACAACTCGGACACAAGTTCGAGATGTATGGCCTTGACGGACATACACACAAAAACAGCTACATAACATTTAATAATTCTCGCGTTTCGGACTTTATTTGCCCGAACGTAAAACGGAAATGGCCGCTCGGGGCGCACTCTGACGGCCGGTAGAGGACCCATGCATGGCTGTGGATTCACGGGGCGAGCACGAAAACAACGAACGCATCGATGTATGCGGGTACGTATAGCGTCACGATTAGACATTATCCAATATTTTTGAAGTAAAATGTATTGCACGGATTGTGGACCAGCGTGTAGGTGCGTGATATGTGTATGATCAATGAGTAAATTTGTAAGATGATGTTTCTTAGGCAGAATCAATTGGTGTTTGGAAACAAACGGTAAAAGTGATTTGTGAATCCGCGCACCTACATGTACATTATTTTTGTTATCCATGAAAGGGTTGAGTCGACGTAATTTAATTGATGCATATTTTCCATTTGAAAGATTTTTAATGTCTTCGGAAAAACAGGAATGTTGAACTAAATGGATAAGTCGATTTAAACAAAAATTACTCTCCGATACAGTTATGTATTGTGGATAGGAATCTTGAACCTTCTTACATTTATTATAGAATCGAAATAACAGTGCTGTTATTCTAACAAGTTTGCCTAAAGTAGAAAATCTGGAAATGTACTCGATGACATCAGGCGGTGCTGAGGTGGAAAAGTTTACTAACATAGACAACGGTAGATTACGTTTGTCTTCACAATGACTTCTGGTATTTTCTTTGGACTTGGCCAAAAAATAGAATCACGTGCGACCATGGAGCATGGACCATGGAGCCACATCTGATTTTGTATAAATTTTGTAGGAAGCATTCCTCGAGAAGGTGCGTCAGCTGGATTATCAGCCTATGGAACATGTCTCCAATGGTTGGCAGGAAGCCGGGATAAGATTTCAAACGAATGTTTTCCACTCGTGTGGTGGGGAATGAAGCCACGCTAACACGATGGATGAATCGGTCCATGCATACACATGTTGACAGTTTATCTGGTTATCATACACACTCCTAACCTTATCAAGCAACCGTGATAACAGAACAGCTGCGCACAACTCAAGGCGCGGAATCGTAAGAACCGGTTTTATAGGTGCTACCCGCGTTTTAGCAAGAAGAAGAAATGTTTTAACGTGACCATCATTCTCTCGGATGAATCAGAGAACCCGTGAATTTGAATTACATTTACGTTTGCAAATACGAAACGTGGAATTTGAAGTTTGATAATAATGGTAACTCGTTAAGAAAATTACACCAAGCATTTATAACATCTAAAGGAGGTGACATCCCAGTCGACCCCTGAAATCCATAACAACTGAACAAGACGTTTCGCGTAAATAGTTACAGGAGATAACCATCCCATTGGGTCATAAATTTTGGCTATTTGTGATAGTATGGATCGTTTTGTAATTTTAACCGTAGTTGCTTGTACGCTAAAAGTGAAAGTATCAGATTTAGGATTCCACTGAAGTCCTAAAACCTTGATTTGTTTGTCATTCTCCATCAGAGCGAAAGAAGCGTTATCACGCCGCTCGCCCTGACTCACTGAGGTTTGTAAAGCAGCGAGTAACGCTGGCGAATTGCTCTGCCACTTACGTAGCTCGAAACCGGCTGACTTACAAATACATACTACAGATGCTCTATGTCACGAAGTCCGTTTGGCTATGAATGTTGTCAAGCGTGCACATGCACATTGTTTTTGTGTGCGTAACCTCGAGAGCGCTCAGTGTCGATCGGGACACGGTCCGGTCAGTAGTGGTTTTTAGTTCGCGCCAAATTGTTTCACGGAGTAAGGTCAGCATGGCAACAAAACGAAGAAGAGTTGTCCATATTGAGGTAATATTTATTTATACGTTTTCAATTAAAATGTTATACAAAGATACTTAATATAGCAATAGAAGTATTTATAAAATGAATGTTTTTTGTGTTATAAAATGTTTATATTACTTAATTATTTTGATTACATTTTGTTTTAGGGTCGAAACATGATAGCTAGTGTTTATCATTTTCTGCGAGAAGAATATGAATTTACAAAATCATTAATGGAACTCAACTGTGATTTGTCTCATTTACGAGACATTACACGCCGTACAGCTGAAGCTACGGGTGTGAGCCAAAAAACAGTTAAACATAAAGAAATTCCAACATTAGCTAAGTTAAGAACAGCATTGAATGAAAAAATCGGATTCGAAGGTTGTTTAGAAACTGTTCGCAAGTTACTGTTGAAATTAGGTTACAAGTGGCGCAAAACAGAGAACAACCGTAAAGTCTTGACGGAGCGTCATGATATACAAATGTGGCGTTTAAAATATTTAATAAAAATAACAGAGTACCGCTCTCAAAGTCGGCCCATTGTCTACACCGATGAGAGCTACGTCCTTTCGACACACGTGCGAAACAACACCTGGGCAAAAAAAAAAGGAAAGAACTCCGTTTTAAAAAAAAATTAGCACAGGCACTCGCTTTATTTTAGTGCACGCGGGACCCAAGGATGGTTTTATTGAAAATGCTTCCTTGGTTTATAAGGCCAACTCAACAGCTGGTGATTATCATTCAAATATGAGCTATGATAACTATGTAAAATGGCTAAATGAAAAGTTGCTACCCAATTTACTTCCGCGCTCTGTCATTGTCTTAGACAATGCATCTTATCACAACACACGGGCTGAACGACTACCGACGCAATCTACAAAGAAAGCCGATATGCAGCAATGGCTCAGGGATAAGGGTATAGCATTTGATGAATCTCTTCTTAAATTGGAATTGTACGATACAATAAAGAAGTACAAAGCCCAACACGTACAAGATTGACGATTTTATAAAAAGCAAGGGTTTTGATGTCTTACGCCTTCCCCCTTATCACCCAGAATTAAATGCGATTGAAAATATTTGGGGGATCGTTAAAAATTATGTCGCATCTAAAAATATCGAGCAAAACATGACGAATACGGAAAGACTGATCAATGAAAGTTTGGGCCAAGTTAGCAGTGAAACGTGGCAAAAAACTTGTGCTCATGTTGAAAAAATTGAAAAAGACTACTTGAAATATTTTGATCTCGATTTTGAATTTATAATCAATGTACAAGATGACTCTGACGACAGCAAAACGGAATCGGAAATCGAAAATTTATCTGATAGTGATTGAAAATCCTGAATAGTCCTACTTGTTTCGTTTCCATTCTGTAACACCAATGCTTAATTAAATGCCTACATATTCTTAATATTTTTGTATTTATTGCAACCTAATCTAATTTATTTACAAAATGTATATACTTTTAAAACCAAAATTTTATTTAGATTATTAAATCTCGACTTGAATATATATCAGATTTTTTTGCTAACGTTACCTACTTTTACACACACAAGCGCGCTTGTCGGGATACGTCACTACTACAATCAAAGCCGAACGGACTTCGTGAAATAGAATATCTGTAACTCGCGCTGTAAAATCAATGCATTCTTTACGTCGCCTGCTCCAGTGACGATGTCATCTACGAAAACCTGGTCCTGGAGAACCTTAGAACCTAGCGGGAAGTCAGCGGCTTCGTCATGAGCCAACTGTTGAATAGTACGAAGGGCTAAGTACGGTGATGAGCTGACACCAAAGGTGACGGTTCGCAATCAGTAATCAAGCAACGGTTCAGTTGGTGATTTTCGCCATACAATGCGTTGAAAATCCCAATCGGATTGTTGTAATTTAATATTTCTATACATCTGCTTGATGTCGGCAGTAACAGCAATAGCATGGATACGAAAACCTAATAAAACGTCTACTATATCCTGGTGCAACTTCAGACCAGTCAGTAGAACATCATTAAGTGATATTCCATTCGAAGTTTTACAACCCGCGTCAAATACGACGCGAGTACGAGTAGTCTCACTAGACTCTTTGACCACGCAGTGGTGCGGGATGTAATAGCTATTAGCTAACGGAGTAGGTACATCAATGAGCTCCATGTGACCGAGTTCCAAGTACTTCTGGAGGCAAGCATGATATTCCACCTTAAGCTGAGGATTACGTTCTAACCTATATTCTAATTTCCTGAACCTGGAGACCGCCGTATCTCGTGATTTGCCGAGGGCGGGTGCATCAAGTTTGAAAGGAAGTGGACCGACATATCGCCCAGATTTATCAAGAGTATGTGAATTTACGAAAATAGATTCACACAGCGCTTCGTCAGGACTTAGGATTTTCTTTTCCGGAAAAGACTCCAATTCGCAGAATCGTCTCAGATTGTCACCGTCATCGTATGATGAGCTTAAACTACTGAGACATACTTGAAGTGAAGTAGATGTATTTTGGTTGCATGAAACCTCACCCATTAGTAAATAACCAAAGATACTGTTCATAGCCATCGATGAACCGGGTGGACCCTTAATCACATGACCTAATAGAACTTGGGATAGTATATCCGCACCTAGAAGCATTTCCAACGATTGTGGAAGATAAAACTTAGGATCTGCTAAATTTAAATTATGTATGTGTGACCATTCCTTATAAGGCAACGTCACACATGGCATACGTGAAATAAGATTAGATCAAATTAATGCATCAACTGGAATTGAAGGTTGATCCCCGAACGTAGGGGTGATATGACAAGACACTATACCTTTGGGGTTAACGGCTGTTACTTCAGACCCACTTATACCGATAACTGGGACGTGGGCTTGCCTGCGGGCTAAACCTAACCGCTGCACGCATGCCTCAGTAAAGTCAAAGTCAAAGTCAAACCATTTATTTCAAATAGGCACATAAGAGGCACTTTTGAACGTCAAAATTTACAAAAAAAAATAGAATTGATTCTAGTTGCCCCTTCCAAAAGGTAGTTTCGTATGGAGAAGAATGGGCAAGAAACTCCACCGGTACTCTTTTAAAAATGTTTTACAATATTTTGTTTGATTACATTAATTATATGATTATATGTGAAGACGATGCACCTAGAAAAAAATTACTATACCATAATAGGTAAAACGAATTAAAAACTAAGCAATGAAAAATAACTTAATTATTAGATAGATACGTGGTGTTCACATATTTACAAACATCATACAAGTATGTTTTTCTAAAAAAATAAAAAAATAAGTCAGTGTGTGAGTATAGGTTATCACAGAATGTAAAATGAATATCATAAAAATAACAGATTTTACCATAAAAATAGCAACCAGTTTGATTTTGTCTAGACTCTAGATTGTCCTATGGAGCTGGACCAGCATGTTTCCAAGCATTCCTGTCCTGGATATAATCCTCTAACTTGTAATATGCTTGTTTACAAAGTGTACTTTTAATATGTGTTTTAAATTTTCTCTCATTTAATTTCAATATATCACACGGTATTTTGTTGTAACATTTAACACAGTACCCCATAAAAGATGTATGTACTTTAGATAATCTGAAAAATCGTTGATCTATTTTATCTTTATTTCTAGTATTAAAATTATGTCTATCGCTTATCTTGAATAATATCAATATATCTATATATATATATAATATATATATAATCAAATAATCTATATATATAATATATCTTTAATAGTTCCCTAAGAGATTCGCGGCGACGGAGATTATAAATTGCTCTGACAGCTCTCTTTTGCAAAATAAAGATGGACTCAATGTCAGCAGCCCGACCCCACAGTAAAATGCCATACAACATAATGCTGTGGAAGTAACTAAAATAAACCAAACGCGCGGTTTCTATATCTGTTAGCTGTCTTATCTTTCTAACAGCATAAGCGGCCGAGCTTAGCCGCCCCGCCAGAGAGGTTATATGTGGTCCCCATTGCAGTTTCTCGTCTATAGTGATTCCTAGGAAAACCGTTTGATTAATAAATTCCAGTTTTTCTCCGTTCAATATGATATCACATTCGCTACTTCTAACATTAGGTAATTTAAATCTAATACATTTGGTTTTTTTTTCATTTAGTACCAAATTATTTACCGTAAACCAATCTTGGACCTGAAGAATAGAGTTATTCACTTCGTCAAGATTTTGTGATCGTCGATCTATTTTAAAGATCAATGATGTGTCATCAGCAAATAACACCATCTTCGGTTGATTTTGAAGTAATTGGGGTAAATCATTAATGTAAACTAAAAAGAGGAATGGACCCAATATCGAACCTTGAGGAACGCCCATTGCCATTACAGACCCTAATGAGTTAACGCCGTTTATTTGAACTTTAACCTTTCTATCTTTTAGGTATGATCTTAGTAAATCAAGAGCTGCATTCCTAATCCCATAGTGCTCTAGTTTCAGCAAAAGTGTCTCATGGTTCACGCAATCGAACGCTTTAGAGAGGTCGCAAAAGATTCCAATGGCATCTTGTGCTTCCTCCCAGGCGTTAAAAATGTTCTTTATTAACACCGGCGTCAGTGGTACAACGCCCTTTAGTGAAACCGTACTGCTGTTCATGAAAGATGGAATTTTTATTAAAGTGACGTAACATTTGATTGAGCATCAACTTTTCAAACACCTTACTGAGAACTGGCAGAATTGACACAGGCCTATAATTATTGGGTTCTTTACTATCTCCGGATTTGAACAAAGGAACTACTTTACTGTGTTTCATGAGATCCGGAAAGACTCCTTGATCCACACTGGTGTTAAATATAAAAGCTAAATAGGGCGCAATGATTTCGATTATAGATCTACAGACTTTTACAGACATGCCCCAGAGATCTTCTGTTAATTTAATTTTAAGATCTTTAAAAGTTTTTATAACAGCCTGGGGGTTTGTATGTTGGAACCTAAATTCCAAAGGGCATACTTTTACATTCTTTCTAAGTAAGGCAGCAGAGAGCGCGGGTGAGGAATTTAAAGTTTCAGTAGTTTTAAGGGAAATATTAGCAAAAAAGTTTTCAAATTCCTGAGCTATTTCTACCTCTGATGTGATGGGCCCATGTGCAGTTTCTAAATTTAATTCAGTATTACGCTGTTTTTTCCTACCTGTTTCATTATTTATTATTTGCCAGGTCGTTTTTATTTTATCATCTGCTGATTTTATTTTATTGCTAATATAAAGAGCTTTAGCTATTTTGCACACACTTTTAAAAGCTTTAGAATATTTTGCAACATATTGATGAAAGCTTGTATTATTCATATGTTGCTTTAGGCCATAAAGTTCAAAAAGATTTTCCCTGCTTTTACGAATACCTGGAGTCGCCCAATCACTAAATACGAACTTTGTGTAAATACTTTTAGTCTTTAGTGGAAAAGTGTCATTAAATTGTGTGTTTAATAGTGAAAAGAACTCGGCGTAGAACTCATTTGGGTCACTAATATTATTAAATCTCTGAACACATAATGCACTGGCTAAAGAATTATTTAATTTCTCTAAATTTTTACTCGTAATTGGCCTAAACCTTATTTGAGTTTTTTGTACAGGCATATAGGAGCAAAATGTTATTGTTTGACCACTATGATCAGATGGCAACTTATTTACAATTTGTTTGTGTAAGTAATCACAATTACAAAAAAAATTATCTATACAAGTGGCAGAAGAAGCTGTCACTCGGGTTGGTTCAATAAAAACATTTGACAAATCAAATGACCTAAAAAGACTTAATAATCTGACAGTGTTCGAGTTATTTTCTAATAAGTTAATATTAAAATCACCACATATGATTATTGACTTACTATTAGTACTAAGTTTTTTTAACACATCTTCCAGTACAGAATTAAACAAAGATAGATTCTGGTAACTTGGAGGTCTGTATACGCATACTATAACATGCTTATCAAGCTCAACACAGGACAATTCAATGGTGTGTTCAACAGACAGTCCGATGATGTCTTTCCGTTCTTTCGATTTGATAGAATTTTTAATTAATATTAATGATCCGCCATGTATCATACGTTTTCGGCTAAAATGGCTAACCACACAATAATTTTCATAATTAATTGACATCACTTGATGATCTTTTAACCAATGTTCTGTTAAACAAATGACGTCAAACTTGGTATTTTCTAAAAACAATTCTATTTCCAGTAATTTGGAAGAGCAACCTTGGATATTTTGATGAAATAATTTTAAAGTATGTTGTACTCCCTTTGTTTTATTTTTATGAGTTAAATGGCCAGAAGATACCTTTTTATTATTCGCTAATAATAATAATGGGTTATTTGAATGGGTAACTTCTGTTGTCTTACAGTCTAGTTTAAAGAATTATCTGGAGTGACCTCCACAACTACAACTGAAGAGTCTAGAATGCCTGTATGAGTTCCAGCAGGAAGAGAATACCCTATCTGACTGGTTGTGGCCTCCAAGGATGTTGGTATTATAGGTGGATCCTCTTTCGTACAACATGATGACTCATAATTAATCTCTATGTTGTTAGTATAACTAGACAACACATACTCGTCACTAATACTAAATTTCGTTATATTAGCTATAACCTCATTAATATTATATGCTATCAACATAACATAACAACGTAATAAAAGTCGCTTGGCTCCCTGTATCAATAATACACCGAACTTTATGTTTTTGTGGGCCGACATGAACATTGATGAGTGCTGTACACAAGAGGACCGTACTCGCGCTAATCGACGGAGCAATGCATTGCGAATCGCTTGAGCTCTCGCGCCACGCATGATTCACCGCAGACAATGCGGCGGCGTGCGAAGCACTGCTTGCCGCTGTCTCTGTCGTTTCGTTCACAGGAAGTGAAACGGAATTATCAATACTCCTTACTTCATTAATAACTGATAAACTGTGAGCATTTTCGAAATGAAATAATGTATGATGTCGTTTATGACATGAACGACAAACAAAGTTGGATTTGCATTGTTTTAAATCATGACCGACATGTAAACAATTTAAAAAAACGTTTTTGTTTTGAATAAACGAATACCTATCACGCGGAGATAAATTAAGGAATTTGGAACATTTTGTCAACGTATGTTGAGCATCACAACATAAACAATTATTTTTGTTGATAGACTGTACATCTGTTTTATTCGAACTTGATGACGTAACGTTGGCTACAAGCGCGAGTCGCGTAGTTCGTGAAGTACTACCTACCTTTTCAAGATTATTAATATTTTGTGGGTAAGAAGAGAATTCGTTCGCGGCTAACTCGCGTTCTAAGAAATGAATCAATGTATTTATGTCGGGAATGTCCGATGGTTTTGATAATGATAATTTGAAACGTTTTCGAATACCAGACGGAATTTTACGTAGTAAAATCGTCATTAATATGAAACTCCATTGATCTATAGGAAACTGCATCGCCTGCAATGCCTTGATGTTTTCTTGATAAACATTGAGTAGATTTCTTAGACTTTGAGTCATTTTCTCGGTACTAGGGTCAATATCTAATATTTTTTCCAGATGTTTCGTGGCGATAGCCCGCTTGTTGTCATACCGAGAAATAAATATATCCCACGCAACACTATAGTTTTCGTCTGTTATTGGTATAGATTTAATAAGGTTATAGGGTTCATTTTTTAATGACAATAACAAATAACGAAACTTCTCTGTTTCCGTGTAAGTATTTTTGCCGTGCACCAATGAACGAAACAAATCGTGAAATGGGGGCCAATCCGTAGTCTCCCCTGAGAAGGTAGGTATTGGAAGAATAGGTAATCTAGTTGCACAATTATTATGACTAGAATTACATGATGCATGTACCACTGAATTATTAATCGCCGTACTAGACGATAATCTTCGTTTACGCTCATTATCATCTTCCTTTACTTTGTCTAAGTGAACACTAATTGCGTAATAACAATCATTGAAATTGTTACGAATCTGTAGTTTTTCCTCTTCATGTGTCGAAAGTATTGGACTTGATTAAGGCTTTTTCTATTTTTGCCTGAAGTTTGAAGAACTTTCTTTGTTGCAAAGTTAACTCTTTTGAGCGTGATCTAAACTGTTGTTCGTCTGAATGTATGAAATGTAATATAGGTTGGAGATCATCGATAATGATCTCGCGTTCAAAAATATCTTGTTGAATTAGCTCCGCCATTTTGGACGCGTAACGACGCAAAATGTACTGAGACGTTAGGAACTAACTAAATGGAATATAACCCCACAACAAGTACTTAGAAATAAATCCGGATCGAACGGATCAAACAATTATGTGTAATAAATTCGTGAAGCTTACCTGCTATCTCCGGCCCACTGCTTCACGCTTCTTGGGATCGGCGGGGTGGCTAGGTCTGAATCCAGGTTAAACCACACTACACATATTGTCCACAGGTGCTGGTTATGTTAATTTCTAGTGGTTTGCGGGGATTGTAGCATTAAATCACTGAAGGACCATTTCTTTTCAGAAAAATGTTTTTGTTACCTCGGAGCGCGTTGGGAGATTTTGACACGTTGATACAGTGAGAAAGTGCGCGGGGACGCAGCGCTAGTGTGCTCATTAGCAGGCCAATCCGATCGCTCAGCGAGTGGACTAATGAGAAGCCGAGAGCTTCATCGAATCAGCAATTACACATAAAAGCTTAATAACTAGTTGTGGGGTGAAAAAACAATCCTAAAATTCAAAATAAGAACGGTACTTAACAGGCCGTAATCCACCACGCGGGCCCAGTGCGGGTTGGTGGATGTCACATGTCTTCGAATTTTTAGTTCTAGGACATGCCGGTTTCCTCACGATGTTTTCCTTCACCGTTTTGAGAGCAGTGGTGATGAAATAATTTACACAAAGTAAAGTGCCTGTCTGGGTTCGAACCTACGACCTACACTCGTAAGTCGAGGCCGTTAACCACTGGGCCACCACTGCTCTCAAGTAGTAACAATAAGCGAACTAAAATTATGCCAAAAAAAATATCCAATAAGATAATTAAAAAGTGGAAGTGCTCACACGAGCAAAAGACGAATTTTTTGATGCCCAATCAAAAAATTCGTCCGCATCGCTGTCAATGGGAAAAGTGCCCAAAAGGCTGGCAGCATTGCCACGTTGGATGGCAAAACTGATTCTTTGGGCTAAAAATAGGCCAGCCCTCTGGTCCAGTGAAGAGTCTGCCAACCGCTTGGCGATGTCCCGAAATACTTGATGAGCACTCGAACCCCAAGGCCCTAGTGTTTCAACCCCAAACGGCTCAAACATATAGCTCCCAATAAGGTTGTTATATTTGCGCCGTTTGAGGTTTTCTGCTCCTGCAGCTGTTGCCCCAGCACAACCCGCCGTGCCAGGTGGATGGGATGGCGCGAGGGTGTCGACACAGGTTGCATCCCTCACCAAAGGCCTACCCAACTTCAATGGCATTATGGTCATTCCGTCTGGCCTCTTCCCATCGTCGCGCGCCAAGCCATTGGGTTCTAAAACAGCTGGCACTCCGGCGGCGGTGACAAGAGCCCGACGGATGATGTCATTAATAACATGACGCCGACAACGTGTGTTTAGTTATAGTTTAATTTGTTTAATGTTACTATAATAAAAATATGTATGTTTAGGATAAGGTAGTTATCTATGGGCCTGCGTAGCCTGAAATAAATGGATTATTATTATTATTATTATTAATACTGGCGTGCCGTGCCATCCGACCAGCGCTCTTGCTGCAGGATAGGCCATGGTGTCCGAGGCAGTCGACTTTTTAATTATTTTATTATATACCTACTTGTACATATTATACATAATTTTAGAGTTAGCTTGTATATTTTAATTAAGGACCAATTGTTATAAATAAATAAAAAGAATAACTTTTTATTTAGTATAAGATAATTATGTCTACATCAACTGTATGCCAAAAACAATTAAGGCAAAAAAAATATACCAAAAAAAATTATACCAAAACCGTTACGGAAAATATATTATATAACTCGTAACAAAATCATTATGCGAAAAGAAGGGATCCCAACACATACACATCCTTTTTTGGCTTCGCAGTCAGGTAAAAAATATGAATATCCCGGTGACGAATGGAAGTGTCTAAATCGCGACCCTGTATTTGGCAGTATTTGGCTTTTGTGTTTTGCCTGTACCTACGTATATTTTTTTCTTACCTTCATGCTTGGAAACCTGTGCTTACTCTCTTTCATAGACATCATAAGACGTCTGGTGGGTTGGAGCATTCTTCTCAACGCCTTATAAACAGGCTTCGCTGTCTCGCTCCCTCTTATGAGAGTTAGAAGGCGTAGGACTGAGTCGTAGTCCCAATGGGTTGAGTCTTCGTAACCTGCTGGTTTTGGTCGGATCTCGGCTGCGAACAACGTTTAGTCACAAAATAGATATTCCATAATTCAAATCCTAGTTTCCACTATTGATGTTATTTCTGATTAAACAAATATAAACTTTATTATAAATGTGAATTAAGTTGATTTCAGTATGACTACTGCTATGGGCCGGTTTTAAAATAAATATTATATATTTTGTTATTAAGGCGCTGACAAGAGGCAAATGATAAAAGTAGGCTTGTCTTAAACAAAAAAACTGGCCAAGTCCATATCGGACCACGCACAATGAAGGGATCCGTATTTATCCCAAAAACAAACTTAATATTGTAGTTGAAAAACATGCCCTCCCATACATCGATATACGTTACGGTAGATTTTCCAACTGCAAATTTAAGTTGGTCAACTATAACTCGCTAACTTGTAAAGCCTACTTAGTTGTGATAGTTTTCCTTTTAATTTCGTTATATATACCACTGCCATTAATTTTTTCACATGTTTCCAAAACCAACTATTTAGCTGGCAGGGGTGGCTGACACTTGACACTAACAAAAAATATTACGCAAACGGATCCCTGAATTGAAAAATGGTTTTCACAGACCCACAATATTTTTGAACGGCCTATCCAACGATACCCCTATAATATATTATAGAAAAAATAATATCATTCCCACTTTACGTGCAAGGGAGTTACTCTAAAAAAATATTTCTTTTACGACTTTGTCGGCGTGATTAATATCTATACCCATGCCAAATTACAGCTTTCTAGTACTAAGAGTCTATGAGCTAAGCTGGGGACAGATGGACGGATGGACAGACAGACAGACATACAGACGGACATGGCGAAACTATAAGGGTTCCTTGTTGACTACGGAACCCTAAAAATTACCAAATCTATATACCTAGTTTGTGGTAGCAGAAAAAATATATGTTATTCTTGAACATATTTCTCAGAACTTGGTTGTTACCAAAAGACGTTAAAAAAAAACTCTATACAAATTAACGGTAAACTAACCCTTTACTTTGAGTTTCAATCCAAAATATCTGTATTAAATATCAACGTACGGTTGGTATTTAATTAATAAAAATAACGTCTTATTAGTATGCAGAACTTGGTTGTTTTTTATTTTTGATTACTCAACTCATTTTTGAGTAAATAGATAATTGCTTCATATTTTGAAATAAATTACAAGCGTTGTGTCATCGCGCTGCTCTTTCTTTTGTATGTAGTCTGACAGTGACCGCGGTTTACCTGTTGTCAGCGTCTTAAGTGCAGTTTTAGACTGGGTTATATTTGTTTAGTATTAATGTAAGTAGTGTGTAAGGCGCGTGAATCTCAGTGAGTGTGTTTGTGTACGTTTGGGTGAGTGTTTACTATTTTTAACCGACTTCCAAAAAGGAGGAGGTTATATGTTCGGCTGTATGTTTGTTTTTTATTTTTTTATGTATGTTCACCGATTACTCCGTCAATTGTAGACGGATTTTGAAAATTATTTTTTTGTATGGAAGGGTATGCTTCCGAGGTGGTCCCATTGCCACCAAATCAGAATCTGATGAGGGGATCCCATGTAAATCGAGGGAAATCATCAAATTTTATAGGCATTTGAGTATTTTTTATAGAAACTCGTGCATTTGCACTCGAAAAACACCATTTGGTGAAGTGGAACTGATGATGAAGACCACAGATGGCCACCAGAACTACTTGATAATAAGTATTTCACCGTTGCGATTCGATTAGGCACTTTGATATGGTTGCTAAGCAATTTATTCTCGTCAAAATGCATATGGTGAAGTCGCCATCAGTTCTCCTGGTTCTTACCAGCAGAACTCCTCAACAATTAACGCCCCTGCATCGGGAAAAGCAATATTTTGTAAAAGGTGATGAGCATTTGACATTAGGCTATTGTAAATTAGGTAAATTACAAACCGACCCACTAAAAAGTGAAAAATAAAAAACTTTTTACAAAAAAAAAACAACCGAATTCCAAAAAAACACTACAAAGTGAAAAATAACTTTAATTTCGGAAGTCGGTGGCAAAAAACTAAAATACAGATCCAAAGACACCGACTTCCGAAATTAAAGTTATTTTTCACTTTGTAGTGTTTTTTTGGAAGTCGGTTGTTTTTTTTTGTAAAAAGTTTTTATCCCTCCTTTTTCCTTTCCTGCGTTTGGTTCACTCGTGCGAATGTTTATTTGTTAAGTTACATGTTAAGACATTTTTTTTATTAAGGTATAGAAATAAAATATAATAAAACCAGTCGTACCATTAATATTGATGGGCGCCAGTTCCCTGACTTCGTTGAAGAGCTTCTCCTTCTGGTACTGCACCACGCGGTCCAGCCAGCCGGTGCGTCGCAGCCCGATCGCCGCCGACGCAGCCGACATCAGTAGCATGGTGACGGAACAAATCTGTGCATGACAGGTAATATGCATAACTATACGTATTATAAATTTCGTCGCTTTTTGTGGCCGTCTGTGTGACCGCGTTGTTTTTCTAAACTCCTAAACGGATTTTGATGCGGTTTTTGCCATAATTTAGAGAATATTCTGAAAGGTTTATGTGCATAATACTTTATTATTAAACTTACCTAAAATATAAACTAAGTATCGACGTTTTTTCAAGTCGTAAAAACCGTGGGAAGCAGTGGGGCGGGTCGCTAGTTTGTATATACAGGGTGGAAACTTTCAGCGGGGCAGTAAGGGGAAGTACCTTATCCGTTGCAGCTACGCGAAAATGGTCTTAGGAGACTATCCTTATCTTTTTGAGAAATTTTGATCTGCATTCACAGATTTTGAAAAAAAATTACAGTCAGCAGGAAAATAAGCAATTTTCACAAAAACTTTTTTTTATGCCAATCGATCCTCTTTCTTATAAGGATAAAAAACCTCTATTGGACCAATTGAGGTTTGAGTACTAGAAAAGTCATAAATCGCAAAAAAAAATTCCCATACATTTCGTAACAAAACTCCAAGTTAGTTTTTTATGATGGATAAATGGACAATGAAGACTGGCCAAAAATAAACAAAAAAAATAAACTTCGTATTTCGAAATCGCATTAATCGAATTCCGGCAATTCGCAAGACAGTGGATACAAACATAATGATGGTCCTTTAACGTGACCACCTCACAGTCCAGGGGCCCAAGTCTGCTGTTTTTATAAATTCAGTCATTCCAACACGATCCCTCTGTCATGCCATTGTAATTTTGCTAAAAGTTCGTAATCTGGTAAATTCATAATGGTCGATCATTGGTCGGTCAATGTTCTCGTAATATAATTGTGTTATTATAATGGCATTGTAGTATTGCCATCTTTCATCATCTTTTTTGCGTGATGTTTACCGCAAATAAACGTATTTTTTTTCTTTCTAATAGTCGACCAACTTGAGAACTGACCGTAACGTATATCGATGTATGGGAGAACATGTTTTTCAACTAAAATGTTAAGTTTGTTTTTGTGATAAATTCATCCCAACTACGGAACCCTTCATTGTGCGTGGTCCGACACGCACTTGGCCGGTTTTTTTTTATAGTAAGTAGCAATCTACCATAATTATTTTGTGATTAATCTGTGATATCTTTTAAAGTATTCATTTAAGTTTTACGAGTATGCAGTCAAGGTAAATTTAAATTAAATGCCCAATTTAAATAAAGATTAATAATTTACCGGTCAAAATAGTTTCGGAAATATTGTTTTTTTTTTATCAAATTCTAAAAGATAAAAATGGTTGCGGTGGGTCAGTCTTAGAAGATAGACATATACATCGGGGATTTTTTGTTGATTTTTTTAAGATGTACAATCCAGTAAAACATATATTTCTTGTATCTCGTACGGTTGACGCGGCTCACACCAGTAAAACTCCCAGTCGGCATGATTTTTTCCGACATCTTCAACAATACTCATCATATTACAGTCAATTTACAAAAACCTTAATAATTTGTTGACATAAACCTTCCTCATGAATCACTTCGTCCATTGGTGAAAACCGTTTGAAAATCCGTTCGGTAGTTTTTGAGTTTATCGCGTTCAGACAGACAGACAGACGGGGCGGGGGACTTTGTTTTATAATAAGTAAGGATTTTTAAGTGACTACAGCACAGGCGGTTGATGACCAGTTCTATGTTTAATAATTTTGCATGCCGTATGGCAAAATGTATCGGGACTCTAATTGAAATTACCATCATATCTGTATACCTACATTATTAGCAAATAAATGATTTCTGATTTCTGATTTCTGATTTCTGACCCAAATAAAACATCATGAAATTTATTAATTTTTTGTTTTATCATGTTTAAATATCAAATATCCATCACGTCTGCGGAGTTTCGTTAGCTAATTTAATGTGACCCTGTATACAGGGTTATTTTTAAGTCGTTTATAACCCCTTAAGGGGTCATTGTACTCATCATTATGAACAACTTTTACTATGGGACCAAAACTGAAATCGCGAAAAAAAAACCAGCTGTTCCCTACATTTTAACAAATTATTCGAATATAAATGTCCCCTTGAGAGGTTATAAACGACTTAAAAATAACCCTGTATATACAGGGCTACTGGTAACTTGACGTATTTCTTTCAGGACGTCATAGTATGGTTAAAATGCAACAAATTAAGCCACCAAATGTTCTACCGAAATTGAGTAGTTTTTGAGTTAATTAGATTTTTAGTTGTTTTATGAAAAATACAATTTAAAAATGATTTACGATGCGACTACACTGGAATTTCATTTATTATCATAACTGATGCCGTAGCAAATCTTTGTTAATAATAAAAAAATCCAAAATGCCGAAAACTTTGGCAGAGATCACTAATTAAACATTTTATTTTTCGTAATTTTTGTCATTACTTTATTTAAAGAATACTTAAAAACTACTGAATTTTGGTAGAACATTTGGTGGCTTAATTTTTTGCATTTTAACCTTACTATGACGTCGTGCAAGGAATACGTCGAGTTACCAGTAACCCTGTATATAGTCCCCGAAGGGCCGCTAGAGATTTGTGTAGTAGAGTGGAGCTTATTTGTGTAGTAGAGTGGAGCTTTTTTCTTTTCTTTATTTTCTTTTATAAAAAACGTTGCCCCACACTAGGAATTTCTCCTGTATCGTGGGTGCGTTTCCAAACATTTAAACTCACATACACAAACAGCCAGACCCGTAACAACTACTTGTAGGTCATACAAATATATGTTCCGTGCGGGAATTGAACCCGCACGCGCGCGTTGTTTTGATAGATTTTAGAAATGGAGGTAGCGGGAGAGCTCCGTCTTTGTAACTTACTGTGGTGACAATATTATAGGAAGTACAGTTACTGCCCTGGCCAGTCTTACATTAAACCACACGAATTTCATGATTTTGGAGCCCTTCCCCGTCCTTGTCACACATATTTGTGTGACCCTCCCCTGATGTGGTGTTTACATATTTTTCTAGACTGCCTCGTTGGTCATGTGGTCGCGAGCTCTACTATAAGGTCTTGGGTTTGGTTCCCAAGTCGGGCAAAGTGTTATTTGGACGGACTCCGGGTTGCTATTCCTGATAGAAAAATCTGGAATTTCACAGTAGCAGTCCAGAGTTGTGCCCGGTTGATAGCACTAGGCTCGCCCCCCGAGATGTTACGTACGTTGTTTGAAAAAATAGCTACTTACTTGCTGTACCTTCATTGCACCACAACCAAAGAAAAGCAGTACTTTTACTGTTTCCAATTATTAATTCATTAACACATAATCATGTAGGTAATTAAAAACCTCATTAAAAGGTTTAAATTGTGTTTCTTTATTGATGGAATATCAAAATTATATGATGTGTTGAAAATACATAATTATACCTTCTACTTCAGTTTCGCCCTTTGAGATAAAAGTAATAATAAGTGAGCAGTGAAGTGGTGGCCCAGTGGGCCAGTGGTAACGGCGGTGACTTATGAGTTGTAGGTCGTGGGTCCGGTGAAATGAATACAAAAGGAAATCGGCATGTCCTAGAACCAAAAATTCAAAAACGTGTGACATCCGCCAAACCGCACTGGGCCCGCGTGGTAGATTAGGGCCCACTCCCAATGACAGAGAGGAGGCCTGTGTCCCAGCAAGGGGTACAGTATCTTAGGTGATTAATGATTAACTAAATAAGAAGTATCTACGTATGTAGTTCTGCTTCGAGAATCTCCCACCTTATTTAAGATTTTGTTTATGGTTCCGTTTTAGCGGGTGCCAAAAGCGGTTAGCGGGGATCCTATTACTAAGCCAAAGCCATCCATTTGTCTGTCTGTCTTTTTTATCGTAATAGCTAATTTCTTAAATGTCGCAGCATCATGCTGAGATTGGGGTATTTTGACCTCGTACAGGATTTTTTATATAGTTTTATAAACAAGAAAAACAACTTGAGATTATGGTCGAAAACAAATTAGTTAATAATGCAGCTGACGTAGCTGAGGCCTTTAATGAGTTTTTTGCCAACATACCTATAACTACGACTCGCTCCTTAAATTCATCCCTGTCTAAAGCTGAAAATCTTTTGCATAGTAGTGTGCCTAAATGTAGTCGTTTATTTAGCTTCGAACATGTAACACCTCATAATGTAGTTAATGTTTTTATCACACTTAAGTCTAAAAACACTGGTGATTACTGGGGCATCTCCATTAAACTATCAAGTAATATAATAGACATCGTAGCCCCCTATCTAGCTGTTACTTTTAATAAATGTGTTGATTTAGGATTTTTTCCTGACCTTATGAAGAGTATAGTCATATAAGAGTAAAGTCATACCTTTTTCCTTTACCTTTTTATAAGAGTAAAGTCTCTAAATAAAAATGACGTTGGCAATTTCAGGCCTATTTCTATCTTACCTGCATTTAGCAAAGTATTTGAAAAGTTAATACTCAAGCAGTTGCTAAGACATTTTAATTTAAACAGCCTCCTTCACAATGAACAATATGGCTTTACAAAAGGTCGTTCGACTACAGATGCGGGTGTTGCACTGCTCAAACACATATTTAACGCTTGGGAGAACTCACAAAATGCTGTTGGAGTTTTCTGTGATCTCTCCAAAGACTTTGATTGCGTGCACCATAACACGCTTTTGCGTAAACTACATCATTACGGCGCGGCGTCCAAAACGAAGCTCTTAAAGTAATAAATTCTTATTTATATAATAGGTTCCAATGTGTAAATGTTGATGGTGTGAAATCTTCCGAGCTACCAGTTCAGTTAGGTGTACCTCAAGGCTCAATACTGGGCCCATTCTTATTCTTAGTGTATATTAACGACTTATCATTATATATAAAGGGAATCTGTGACGTTTTACTGTTTGCAGATGATACCTCTCTTATTTTTAAAGTAGACAGGAATAGACAAGATGTTGACGACGTAAACATTGCACTCTCAATGGCTTCGGATTGGTTTACGACAAATAAATTAATTCTCAATGCCAAGAAAACGAAATGTATAAAGTTTGCCTTACCGAATGTTAGAAATTTAGGTCCCAACATCGTTTTAGATAAAGAGGTGCTTAAAACTGTAGACTGGGTAGTGTTTCTGGGTATAACAGTAGATCCCAAACTTCAGTGGGGACCTCATTATGTCAAGCCTAGCGGGAAGGCTCAGTTCGGCCGCATACGCCGTCAGGAAAGTAAGTCAATACACTGACGTTGATACAGCCCGATTACTTAGTGGTGTGTGCTAGCTAACATAAGGCAAATAATTTAATTTAATGTTGTGTTGCGTAATGCAAATTCTTTTACATTTTATTGTATAGATTCAAGTTTTATATCTGAATAGACAGCTATGCTGCTGGGGAGTTTGTTGCTCCACTTCTTCTTCCCAGCTAAAGCACTAGGAAGTGTTGAAGGGTTTTTGGGGGACTGTCTTATGTAATTTTTGACGTTCGAAAAGTGCTGATTGAAGTGTTAGAATCTGATGTTTGATAAAATATGGTTTGCAACTGTCTATAATTTTAAGACCAAACATAGCTCTTATGCATCGTTTTTGCATTTTAAATATAACATCTTTAAGTGTAGAGTTTCCCCAGAAAATAATGCCATATCTAAGTATCGATGCATCAAGTCCATGATAGGCAGTAAGCAAAGTATCCGTATTTACGGTTGGGGCGAGCTTAAGCAATGCATAGGAAAAACTACTAATTTTCTTACTAATTCCTTCAATATGTTCTTTCCAATCTAGTTTTTTATCAATGGTTAGTCCAAGGAATTTGGCATTATCAACTCTGCATACGGTGTGATCTTTATAGCTTAAGTCAATGTCATTTCTTACTGGTATTCTTTGACTGAAGTGCAAGATTTTTGTTTTTTTTAAATTAATTTTTAGATTATTATTGTCCAACCAATGGATTATAGAAGCTAAAGCATTATTAATATCAAGTTTATAGGTGTCAGTTTTCTTACATGCTATTGTGGCTGTGATATCGTCTGCAAAAAGAGTCATTGGATGCTCAATAGATTTCGGAAAGTCATTTATATATATAACTAGCTGCGCCCCGCGGTTTTACCCGCGTATGTCTCGATCCCGTGGGAATATCGGGATAAAAAGTAGCCTACGTCTTAATCCAGGGTGTCAGCTACCTCCACACAATTTTTTTTAATCAAAATTGGTCCAGCCGTTTAAGCGTGAAGAAGTAACAAACATACACACACACACTCACAAACTTTCGCCTTTATAATATGAGTGTGATAAATAATAATGGTCCCACAACACTTCCCTGAGGTACACCGAATTTCACTATACGTTCTTGAGACAAATACATAGTCGCTTTTTTGGTACGATCTGATCTTGAGATTGCTGTGATTTGCCATCTATTGAACATATTCGATTAAATTAAGAACACAAGTTTATTAATCAAAATAGTGTGGTCAACATAGTCGAATGCTTGTGTCATATCGCACAGCACAGCGCAAATGGGAGTCTCTTTATCCATCCGTAACATTACAGTGTGTAGAAAACCATAGACCGCCATGTTGATTGTCTTATTTTGTCTGAAACCTTTTTGCTCACTACAAAGAATATTAATTTTTTCCATATACGCATATAATTGTTTGTAAATGTATTTTTCAAAAATCTTTTTGGGTAAGTCGTATATTTTTTTAAATAATTTACTGTATTTAATAAAGTCAAATTTGTTGGTTTCACACGGTTTAAATATAGGGTATATTTCCTTAAGAAATGCCTCTTTTCTTACTACAAATTTTAACACCACGCGAGATCCATTTAGCCTTTCTGCCTATGTTAATAGTAAATAGTAGTAATAGTGTTGTAGTAGTTTACATGGAAAGCAAAGTTTATAAAATAATGTAAACTCCTCCATAAATGAATTATATGCGATGTTAGGATCATCTGTATTATAAATATCAGCAAATGTCAGACTTCCTAAACAAGATCTGAACTTCAATATATTTGCTTTTGCATAATCTCTTTGTGATTTTTTCCAGTATTTACTATTGTATGTATTTTTCACAGGATATTTTAAAAGTTGCACCGTATGGTCAGATAATGCAAACTCTATCACTTTAGTCCCACATCGATTTTGAAAATTATGTGCGAAATTGTCGATGCAAGTCTTACTTTTCAATCGAGTAGGTTCATTGATAAAATAAGATAAGATAAGATAAGATAAGATAATGATTTATTTTCTCACCACAATATAGGTACAGTAGAAAAGTATCAATACATAAAGGCTTATATAATATACTGTGGGAGACTGGTGCCTAAACTAGACGTGAGTCTGTCGTGTATTGATGGCTAATTTCAGATTGTAATTTAATAAAAAACAAGTAAAATCAAGGCATACACTATTTTTTCAAGATGTCAATATTGAAGTCACCAGCTAGTATAATTTCGGTATGTAAAGTAAAAATTAACCTATGGCGATTCCAAAACCATTTCGAGATTTTAAGCTTTTATGAGTTATTTTTCTATTAATAGGTCTTAAAATTATAAGATCATATTTATTTTCACAAAAATACTTAAAATCACTTGACTTTTATTTGACCTCTAAATGTCATCCAAAGTAGCCTGAATTTTCAGTGCCTCTTGTAATTAAACAATTAAGTTGTTCTGTGTGTCAAGTGTCAATGTCAACGACAAACTTACATGAAGCACTTATTATTATTCTATTCAAATAGGTAAATAGTGTAGTTTTTCACCAGCGGCCGACAGTACAAGTCGAATCACATCGATGTATCGCCTCAGGAAAACTTAACTTACGTTCAAATGATCTTCACAATAAAACAGACGCCGCACAGACTAGTACTCAACGTTTACTTCCTGGCACCCTTTCTTTTTTAAGGTTTCTTTTACTTACAATCAATTTGTGTCGGCTATTTGTTGTGGTGTTTATACTTGACGGTATGAAGCACGTAGCAGAAGTAGTCTTTGATCCATTCATTTTATTAATAAGCTATAACTTTAACCCATTGAATGCCGAAATTGGCTATATGGCCAAAATTGGTTGCCACCATACATTTGTCTATTTACGGATATATACGTATATGGCATCAGCGAAAAAAAAATCAGCTTGGGTGCCGGTATACGTATAAGTACGTATACGTATAATTACGTAGATTCGGCATTCTTGGTACTTACACACCCCGCACACTTCCGAGACCAGTCAAAATGTCTCGTAATTCTCAACGGCGACGACGTCTTGTACGTGATGAGCAAATTTTGCATATAATGTCAGAATCAGATTCTGACAACGGTGATTTTTCTTCTGGTTCCGGCGAAGAATTTCGCCCAGGACGTGAAGAACATAGCAATTTGTCTACCTCTTCGTCAAGCTCTAGTGCCAATGAATCCTTGGTCGAACCACTGTCATCTGAACTGGACCCAGAATATCAGTGGACGCATGGATCTTCAAGACCAAGTCAGTTTGTGTTTACAGGTGAGCCAGGCGTAAAAGTAAATACAAACTTCACACCGGCGTCATTAGCGGATTTATTCTTCTCAGAAGAGTTCGTCATAACTTTAGTTGATGCTACTAATGACTATGCCAACCGAACAGCTCGACCTTTACAACAACATTCACGGTTCAAATATTGGAAAGATACCAATCCTCACGAAATGAGAAGGTTCATCGGGATGTTACTTTATATGGGTATTGTACAATTACCAGTGATTTCTCACTACTGGCGATTGGATAAACTCTACAATTTGCCGTTATGTCGATCCCTCATGAGTAGAAACAGATTTCAGTTGTTGCTACGAAATTTTCACTTTTCGAAAGATGATGATAAAGCTACGAATAATCGCCTTCATAAAATAAATCCTATCTTGGAAAGACTCAATACTTTGATGCCGGAAATATATTACCCAGAGAAAGATCTTAGCATAGACGAATCTATGGTATTATGGAGAGGGCGTTTGATTTTCAGGCAGTATATAAAAAACAAAAAACATAAATATGGAATAAAGCTGTATGAATTATGTGAGTCTTCTGGTTTAGTAATGAAAATTCGAGTCTATAGGGGCAAAAGTGAAAGACCACCACCCGGAACATTGCACAGTACAGAGGTTGTTCTTGATCTTCTTGATGGGTATTTAGACAAAGGCCATGTCCTTTACGCAGATAATTTTTACAACTCTGTGTGGTACTTTACGTAGTAACCGAAAAGGCAATCCAGCAGCCGTGACTACAGCACGGCTGAAAAAAGGTGAACTGGCTTTTCAGTCATGTGCCGACATAACTGTTTGCAAGTGGAGAGACAAGCGAGATGTTTTGGTTATTTCAAACAAACACAAGCTGGAAATGGTAAAAGTAAAAAACCAGAATGGAAGAATTTCAAATAAGCCAAACATAGTTGCTGATTATAATTTAGGCATGTCTGGAGTCGACCGAGGTGACCAAATGATCTCCTATTATTCTTGCCTGAGAAAACATTGCGATGGCATAAAAAGTTGGCTCTACATATATTTGATGTTTACGTGCAAAATGCGCACAGGCTTCTTCGAAAACAAGATCGAACTTCCAAGATGAGGCTGCTAAAATTTCGTGAAGAATTTGTTACACATCTGTTTGGAATGTCGAATATTGATACAGAAACTTCTTCATCAGGGACCTCCATGTCATCACAATCAATCCATCCAGCAAATCAGATGTCTAGAGCTTCTCTAGATAATTTCCACTCCTTGGAAAAGATACCTCCCACCGAAAAAAAAAAAACCCGGTAAACCATGCAGAGTTTGCACTAAACAAAAAAAACGCAAAGAAAGCTGTTACTTTTGCCCGATATGCCCCGAAAAGCCGGCCTTATGCATTCTCGAATGCTTCAAAATATATCACACAGATCCTAGATTTATGTAGCCTGATTTTATTAGTTCTTTTTTATGTATTAGAGTCCCAAAATATATCTACGAGTATTACAAAAGGCTGATTAGGAGTTACGATTATCATAAATATTTCTGAATTACTAAAAATGTAAGACTGATTTCGTTTTGTTTGGAAAAATAATTATGTAAGTTTTAGGTTTTTTTTATTTTATTTCAGTGTTTGCGCCAATAATCAGCAAATGTCAAGTCTTTGTTTGATTTTCAGAACAAAAATTGAGGTATTACTATTAGGTCTAAAAATTTCCAAAAAGCTTTTGAATTTTTTTGTTTTTTTTCTTACTTATAGCCAATAAAGTTACTCTTTTATTAAAGCTTGTTTTATTTGAGATGCCACCCTATATAAAAATACTCTATTGGTGAGGCCAGCTACTGTAGATTCTGTTGAAACTCGTATAGAAATCCTACGTGTCTATCCGTAGTCGGCGTCCTGCATAGAAACCATATACGGATATATCCGTAGTCGGCATTCAATGTGTTAAACTAAGGTACGGAAATCGCTAAAGTATGAAATGTAAACAAATTAACTGTCAAATTTGACTGTTTGACTTTACTGAATTTTGTTTTTAAATAAGTGTTAAACGTGGCAAACATCCTAAGCTATTCAGGCTACTTTAGAAATCAGCACGAACAATACTTTAAAAAAAAATATAAAAATAACTACAGCTTGTAAAAACCAAAAGATGAAATTATGTGTTTCAAATACTCTTATCTTTAAAATAAAAATATAAAAGACATACCTGAAAAATACTTTACATACCGACTAAGTAGGCTTTGACTATTGACAAATTAGCTTAAGATTAAGATTAAACACAGTTTGCTGTTTGTTTGTAGCTTTAAGGGATAGCTATTTAGCTATCCCTCGGGGTTGGTTGATTTCGTGTAGTATATATTTAAAATAGAATAGTAATCATTTATTTACTTAGGTTTGTTATTCTTATATGATGTAACTTAGGCGCGTATTGCAGGGCGTCGCTCATCGCTCGGGCGTTGCTTGAAGCTGGATTCAAGCCGTTTGTTTGAAAGTAGTATTAAGTAGTGCTTGGGTGTTGAGTGACGTTCTGTAATGCGGGACTTAGACTATGAGGGAGTACTCATTTTGAGTTTATCTGTGGGGGCTTGTAATTAGCAACTTAGATATATATTATTGTTATTATAATGTTATTAGTCTGTAAGCCTTCCAAAAATAAAGAAAATAAATAAAATAAAATATTTACAAATTAACGAGTAATAGTCGACCAACTTACATTTTTGCAGTTGGAGAATTGACCGTGACGTATGGGACGTGAGCAATGTATGGGAGAACATGTTTTTCAACTACAATGTTAAATTTGTTCTTGAGATACATTTATCCCAACTCCGGAACCCTTCATTGTGCGGGTCCGACCCGCACTTGGCCGGTTTTTCATTCTTCCTTTTTAGGGTTCCGTACCCAAAGGGTAAAACGGGAACCCTATTACTAAGGCTCCGCCGTCTGTCTGTCTGTCCGTCTGTCACCAGGCTGTATCTCATGAACCGTGATAGTTAGACAGTTGAAATTTTCACAGATGATGTATTTCTGTTGCCGCTATAACAACAAATTAAAAAAAAAAACAGAATAAAATAAATATTTATTAATATTTATATTTTTGCTCATGGGAGCGCCCTTAAATATTTATTTTATTCTGTTCCTTTTTGCTCTATGTTGATAACGGCAACAGGTATATGCTTGAAATATTCACAGAATATTTAGTTATATATTCACTTTAAAAATAAATAATTTAATTAAAATAAAACAAATATATTAGGGGGCTCCCATACAAAAAACGTGATTTTTTTGCCGTTTTTATAGATAATGGTACGGAACCCTTCGTGCGCGAGTCCGACTCGCACTTGGCCGGTTTTTTAATCAAGATACAACCTGACACTGACCTGCAAATTGCATAAAACGTAAGAAATACAGCGGATTCACCTTAAATAACAGGCACAAAACCGACTAAAAAAAGAAAAGAAGAAGCATTTATTGGGACTCGCACAGATCACAAATTAAACTAAACTAAAACACACTCATAGAAACATAAAGAACAAAAACAAAAATAAAACAAAGTCACTACATTATCCAAGCGATGATCTTTTATTTCACAAGAACGCAAACATATTGTAGCAAAAGTGCCGTGACGGTCAAAATCTAACACTTTTTACGGTCTAGCTGTCATTAGCCAAGTGTGCAGAATAATGTGCGATAAAGAACTTCGTTCCAACAAAAAATATTGAATTTATGGTCTTCTTTTTAGGGTTCCGTACCCAAAGGGTAAAACGGAAACCCTATTACTACTGTCTGTCTATCTGTCTGTCTGTCTGTCCGTCTGTGACCAGGCTGTATCTCATGATCCGTGATAGCTAGATAGTTGAAATTTTCACAGATGATGTATTTCTATTGCCGCTATAACAACAAATACTAAAAACCAGAATAACATAAATATTTAAGGGGGCTCCCATACAACAAACGTAATTTTTTTGCTCGATATCGATAAAGGTAACAGGTAGACACTTGAAATATTCACAGAATATTTAGTTATATATTCACTTTAAAAATCAATAATTAAATTAAAATAAAACCAATATTTAAGGGGGGCTCCCATACAACAAACATGATTTTTTTGCCGTTTTTAGAGATAATGGTACGGAACCCTTCGTGCGCGAGTCCGACTCGCACTTGGCCGGTTTTTTATAGATAATGGTACGGAACCCTTCGTGCGCGAGTCTGACTTGCACTTGGCCGGTTTTTTTTTAATTTTACCAGCCATCGTTCTCTAGGGCGGCCTCTGGCTCCCTTTCCTCTTGGACCTCACCAATTATCGACCAATTCTGTCCACCTTCCATCTGTCGATCTTGCCACGTGACCTGCCCACTTCCACTTCAGTCGTTTCATGTGCTGGAGAGCATCTATCACTTTGTTTTTTTTTTGCGTATATTTTCTGATTTTTAGGGTTTCGTATCTCAAAAGGAAAAATGGAACCCTTATAGGATCACTCGTGTGTCTGTCTGTCCGTCTGACACAGTCGATTTAATCCGAATCTACTGGACCGATTAAGTTGAAACTTGGTACACATTTAAATTTCTGTGACCCAAATACGGACGTGTAACGTAAATTATTTTCGTATTTTGAATATTGGGGTTACGTTTGAGGAGAAAATTAGAAAAAAAAAATTGCAATTGGTACCATGTGTCATATCACATCAAAGGGCTTAATGATTTCAGATATTTTTGACGATATTTGATGAATTAAATTAATTATTTTGATATTTTAAAATTGACCATTCCGCCTTTTCTCCTTAACTACTGAAACTAAAATTAAAAAAAAAAAAAAAAAATAGTTATTTACTTTTATACTACAGGAAGACTTATATTACTCAATATTGTGCGTACAAACGTACGTATTTGCAGTTGGAATGTATGAGGGAACATGTTTTTCAACTACAATGTTTAAGTTTGTTCTTAGGATAAATTTTAATCCCACTACGGAATCCTGCATTGTGCGTGGTTCGACACGCACTTGACCGGTTTTTTTTTCTTCGCCGCAGTCGGCTAATAAAAACTACATAACTGATAGGAAAAACTTAAAATCAGTTAAGCACTTCCATGTTACTCGCTGATAATGAAGCCTTCTTATAGAAGAAGGCTACATTATCAGCGAAAAACATGGTCTGTTTTTTTTTTCAATAAAATTAGAGATCCTTCCGAAAATTACAATAATGTTACCCAAGGTATCAAAAATTTGCCTATAAAAAAGTCATTATATTTTAAGTGCTGTTTATTTTATTTTGTTACCTATTATGTACAACTCATTAAACCTGACAGGTTCCGTACGTATTTTTCGGGTGACCACTGAAAATCAGCGCTGTGCTGTGGATCCCCCATAGCACAGCATCACGCTGAGTGCAAGCCTTCTTGTCAGAGTCATGACGTGCAGCTGCCGACTATTTGTTTTTTTGTGTTCGTGATTATAATGTAGACCGATGTATTTGGTGTAATGTTTACCTACTCGAGTTTATGTTTTCGTATGCACGTGTTTCTGTGACAAAACAAAATATTTTTCTTTTTTTCACTTTGGCGTGCGCTGCGAAAACTATTGATGATACATAAAATAATGTACTACATGTTTATAGGACTCAGCGTTACCCGCAAAAAAGTCCGCGAGGCTATATGTCTAACTGTTATAGTAAAGACACAATAACCGTTTTTTGTTCAAATTAGTCAATCAAAACACGGGTAGAATCGAAAGAAGTTTTCGGAAACTATCTTTTAAACGGGACGGAGAGTGTTGAACTTTGTAGGCGAAGATACGAAATCCACGCGAACGAAGTCGCGGGCGAAGTGCTAAGTTATGATAAAATTGGACCGCACTACGAACATTTTGCTTCTAAGTGCTTGGTTTATTTTTAAATATAATGATGACTTAACAATTATTCCTCGGGAATGTTGTTGTATTTTATTTATTAACGTACTTGTTCCCAAAATCAGGGATCATTTTGGTTACCCATTGAAAGGGTTTTCGATAGGGTTTATCTAAGCGGTTAAACAAAAACCCATACGATATGGGTATCCCTTTTGAATGGCTTAAATTAAATTTTGGTTACCTGTTGAAAGGGTTTTTGATAAAAACCCATACGGTAAGGGTAACTCTTTGGAACGGCTTACTTTAAGCCATTCAAAAATACCCACACCGTGCACCGTATGGGTTTTTCTAAAATGGTAACCAAAATGGTCCCTGGGTAGAATAGAGATAGAATTGGTCATGCTACGCGTTCTGGGCGGATATCGAAATAACATAATATTATGATTTTTTCATGTCACTGGGTTTCAAGTATAAAACCCATTCAATGGGTTACATCATGATAAAGGTAACCCATTGAATGGGTTATGTCTTCGATAGGCTTAACCCTTAACCGGGGTTATACGGTCCCAAATATATTTGCATGATTTTCGGCAGTAACAATTTTGTTGAGTTAAACTAAGTACAAATGTTAGGTGTTTAGTTGAAACTGATATGTGATTATCATTCCACGAACAACTTGGTTACAGTTAACGTATTGTCCATTGAAAGTAAATCATTAATACTGTGTTGTATTTCATTTACACTCAGTGTACCGCTGTCCACTGCTCAGTAGAGGCTTCGGCCGACATCCGGGCTTAACTCAATCTGAAAAGTAATATCATGTGTAGTTATTATTTTTCATAAATTGCAAGAATTTTTTATTGATTGTTATTTTTTCTTTTCCATCTTAGTTCATCTATTTTATTTTAAAATCTGAACAAAATATTAGTCCTTCCGTACTAAATTCTGGTCATCCCGACATCTTTTCTTGGCAAGTGATGCCCAAACGTAGCTACTAGTGATCGGGTACCTCCATTTTAAATTAATCTAGGGTAAAGTTAATAAACAGTGTAACATTTCAAAATTGTCAGAGTTATTATAATTCTTGAAGATTATCATGGAGTCAGAAAGTAAGTACATTTTTATTATTATTCTTGTACGAGTCAATCAAAATCAAAAATCATTTATTCAAACTAGTCTGAGAATCAGCGCTTTTCGAACGTCAAAAATTACATAAGAGAGTCCCCCAAAAACGCCCACCCTTCACCACTTCCTAGTGCTTTAGCTGGGAAGAAGAAATGGCGCAACAAACTCCCCAGCAGCACAGCTGTCTGTTCGGATATAAAACTTGAATTGAATCTATACAATAAAATGTAAAATAATTTGCATTACGCAACACAACATTAAATTAAATTATTTGCCTCATGTTAGCTAGCACACACCATTAGTTAGCTACACCGCAGTCGTTGCGGGTAGTCAGAAGCCCGAAAGTCTGACAACCAGGTTACCAAGGGCTTACCCAGTTTATGGGTTGTGGAGGTCAGATAGGCAGATTTTTACATGGAGTGATCCATGTAAAAATATGGTATTCAGCTGCATCCGGTTAGACTGTAAGCCGACTCTAACATAGTTGGGAAAAGGCTACCTCGGGTTCTGGCTGTAATTTAACATCGATTTTACTTAGAAGACGTCCAAGAAAGCTAAGGTAATTATAAAATGAACGAATAAAAAAAACACTTAGCGACTGATGATGAGATGCTGTTTTAATAACTTAACTTTAACTAAAAGTGGGTTGTGACTTGTGATTCATCCATTGCGGATATTAACATTCTAGCCGAGCGACTAAATGAGTGACTGAGCGACTAGACATACAGAGAGGTTAGAACGGTGTGTCCCTGCCGGCCGTGGTCGAGTCGATGGCCGGCAGCGAGGAGTCCTGGGACGTGGTGGTATCCTTCTGCGAAACAGTCGTGTCGCAGAAGGAGGCTGCGGAAAGGGAGCGGGAGATCTCGTCTGCTCACCCGGCCCGCAGCAGGCGCACTGGGCGTCGGCAGAGGGCAGACAATGCCCTCTTCCGGCCCCCCTAAATGGGTCCAGGGACGGCGGACTCGGGGACGTCCGCCTCCCTCTACCACACAGGACCCGAGGTGGCGGCGCGTAGTGCTCCACGCGCGCCCCTTTTCAGACGTCACTGGGGGGGGGGCCAACACCTCCAACCCCCAGACTTGAGGTGGCCCGGAGATGCGGGCCGGCACTAGCCGGGGATCACAGAAGTAATACTAGCTCCCAAGATTCCCGGTGCAACTGTGGGAAGGGAACACTGGGGTGGTTTTTAGTCAGTAAGAGTCTGACAGACCCCTCCGCCCACCCCAGGGCGGAGGATATCCATGAGGATTTTCCACCCCAACTAAAAAAAAAAAGGTTAGAACAGTGACCATGAACACCAGATTCCCTCTGTTCATCGTGAATCATTTGGGTTACATGAGGTTGTAAAATTAAATATGAAAGTTAGGTCAACTGAACGTTATAAATAATAATAATATATACTTTATTGATACAAGTCCTTACAATATGCTTAATATCTAGCTAAAGTTCACAATAATTAAAGGCGCACAACAGTTGAAACCCTGACTCCTAAACTAGGAATACCTGTGACTTAGGAGTCAGAAATATAAATAAGGTTCTCATAACTCAAATTAATGTTTGTAAGTTGATGTTCTGTTGATTTCTCGTCACTCGCAGTCAGTCGCTCACTTAGTAATACTAACGTAAATTAATTATTTTTGCCCCTTTAATTTACAGTCACTCGTTTAAATAATACCCATATTATAATTAAGCGAGCAAAGCGAGTCCGAATCGGGGTATCTACATTCCCTAAATGTAGATATCCCGATTCGGATGGGATAAGAATAAAGGGTAATGATGATGGTGGTGGCTCATCATCTGCCTACGTTTTTCCAACTATGGTGGGATCGGCTTCCAGTCTAACCGGATGCAGACGAATACTATTATTTTACATGGCGCGACTGCCTATCTGACCCCCACAACCCAGTTACTGTTGATGGTGACTATGATGATGAATTTGCCAAAAACGATTGGTTCCAAAATTGCTTAGTTTGTGCCAGCGCGCTCTTTTCCGTTCAGCTCGTCTCTGTCTTAGTTTGTGCCAGCGCGCTCCTCTCCGTTCAGCTCGTCTCTGTCTTAGTTTGTACCAGCGCGCTCCTCTCCGTTAAGCTGGTCTCTGTCTCAGTGGAAACGACCCTTATTCTTCGTATCCACATTCCACAAGCGCATCCGTCTTTGTACAGTATTGAATAGCGTATATAGCGATGTATACTTGACTGCCTTTGGATAGGAATTAAAGAATCAATTGAATAGGGGGTGGTCGGTAGCCTCAGTGGCAACAGAACCAATAGGCTATAACCAATAGGCTAGAACCAATATAGCTGGCCCCGCATTCTATTAAAACTCCGCGCAACGCTGAGCCAGCTCCAGGTCAAGGTTTACCAGCGACGTGCGGTCTACTGTACACACCTACTACGAATTCAAAGTCAATTCTATATAACGCCGCCACTGAAACTGTTCCAGTCACAAACACTTTCATTATCATCATTTTAACCGATCGTCCACTGCTGGCGATAGGCCGGGGTGTCCCGCAAGCCTTCAAGCATTTTCACAACAGCCGGTCCTGTGCTTCTCGCATCTTACGATAGGCCGGGGTGGCCTGCAAGCCTTCAAGCATTTTCACAACAGCCGGTCCTGTGCTTCTCGCATCTTACGATAGGCCGGGGTGGCCTGCAAGCCTTCAAGCATTTTCACAACAGCCGGTCCTGTGCTTCTCGCATCTTACGATAGGCCGGGGTGGCCCGCAAGCCTTCAAGCATTTTCACAACAGCCGGTCCTGTGCTTCTCGCATCTTACGATAGGCCGGGGTGGCCCGCAAGCCTTCAAGCATTTTCACAACAGCCGGTCCTGTGCTTCTCGCATCTTACGATAGGCCGGGGTGGCCCGCAAGCCTTCAAGCATTTTCACAACAGCCGGTCCTGTGCTTCTCGCATCTTACGATAGGCCGGGGTGGCCTGCAAGCCTTCAAGCATTTTCACAACAGCCGGTCCTGTGCTTCTCGCATCTTACGATAGGCCGGGGTGGCCTGCAAGCCTTCAAGCGTTTTCACAACAGCCGGTCCTGTGCTTCTCGCATCTTACGATAGGCCGGGGTGGCCTGCAAGCCTTCAAGCGTTTTCACAACAGCCGGTCCTGTGCTTCTCGCATCTTACGATAGGCCGGGGTGGCCCGCAAGCCTTCAAGCATTTTCACAACAGCCGGTCCTGTGCTTCTCGCATCTTACGATAGGCCGGGGTGGCCCGCAAGCCTTCAAGCATTTTCACAACAGCCGGTCCTGTGCTTCTCGCATCTTACGATAGGCCGGGGTGGCCCGCAAGCCTTCAAGCATTTTCACAACAGCCGGTCCTGTGCTTCTCGCATCTTACGGATTAATGCGACGTTCATCACATCGTCGTCCCACCTTGTGAGGGGCCACAGTTTAACCACACTGCGCCTTCTGGTTGGGTCGCCGTCTGGTTCCTGGTTGCCACTCATAAGATCTTTTCGGCCTATACGGTACGGCCATCTGTTCTGCGAGCTGTGTGCCTCGCCCTGTGATTTTGCGCTACACATATTATAATTATGATAATAATATGACCAGCCTATTGTTTTGCCACAGTAGGGCAAAACTCACCTCCTCATACAGAGAAGGCGTGAGCATAGATCACCACGCTTGCTCAAGGTTGATTGGCGATTTTTCATAAGTCCAGGTTATGACGATGATTTCCTTCTCCGATGTCAATGATATCCAAGCTAAACGTAGTTATTAGCGTATTATTCATTGAAAGCTAATCAAATGTTAATTCTATCAAAGTTGAATCAGTCGACCCCAAGATCTAAGTAGTTGGGAAAACCAGGCAATTTGATTGCAATGTAATCTGTCTCAGTCTGTCAAAAATACGGCACATTTTTGACAAGATTTGAACACTGATGATGATGGTCGCTGAGATGAGATTGCAACTAATCGTTTTTACTCGTAATACGGGAATTGGTCTTATTATTTGTCTCTGCGAGGTACACCAATCATGAAAAATAAGTTTCTGCCCAGGACGTGGTCCGCGTGTTTCTTTCTTTTGCAAAAAATAATATCCTGACACTCGGTAATAGGTACTGTGGCTTCCAATTGACGAAAGATTTTTCGGAATCGGATCAGTAGTTTCGAAGATTACCCCCTACATATAAACTCACAAATTTTACCTCTTTATAATTTTAGTACAAAAAGATTATGCATATAAAGAATTGCGACAACCTTTTGACTTTGTTAATTCACGCAGAGTATTTACACCTTATAAGTTAGTTATTCAAGGGCAAAGGTCACGTAACATAACATTACATCACATCACACCTTGTTTCTCCGAAGGGTGGGGCAGAGGTGTACTTGTGTTTTATGATCTGAGGGTGTACCTGTCTATAGCACACCCACATTTCGACAGTTATGTTTAAATCCCATGTAATAGGGGGCGAGCCTGTTGCCATCAACCGGGCACAAATCCAGACTCCGGGCTGCAGGTTACTGAGAAATTTCAGATAGAAAAACTAAATAACACTTTGCTCGACCTGGGAATCGAACCCAGGACCTGATGCTCAGCAGTAGCGATGAGAAAGTAGGTAGATAAGCGTAAAAATTCTCCACAATTGATGGCATAGTAAAAGTAGTGAAATTATGTTTATAATAAAAAAATTGAAAAACAAGCGCAGTTATGGCCATGACGAGCTACCGCCTACACTTATAAAAGCTTGCGCTGAAGAGCTAACGTTACCCCTAACCTATTTAGTCAATCAGTCTTTGGATGAGGGTTCGGTCCCTGACTTGCCCTACTGAAGTATCAGTAGTAAAACCTATTTACAAGAAAGGAGACCAGACTGACACCAGTAATTATAGGCCGATAGCATTGTTACCTACTTTCGCAAAAATATTGGAGACTGCGATGTCAAAGCGACTTTACTCATATTGTGAAAGATATAAGATATTCGACAACAGTCAAAACGGGTTCAGGAAAAATAGGTCTACAACTTTAGCTATATTCAAGTATATCCAGGAAGCTTTAAATATAATCAGTAACAAAAAGTACGCAGTAGGGATTTTACTAGATATGAGCAAAGCCTATGACAGAGTTTCATACGAAATCCTACTTAGTAAGTTAAATGCAATAGGCGTTAGAGGTACAGCATACAAGTGGTTCTCGTCGTACCTACAAAATAGAGAACAGTTCGTAGAGGTTGAACATAGGGATCAACACACTGGCCGAATAACACCCGTAAGATCTGATAAAGAGAAAATAACAATGTCAATACCTCAAGGCAGCGTTTTAGGATGCTTATTATTTCTAATTTATATTAATGACCTACCTAAAGAAATTGACGCTCAAAGTATCTTATTTGCTGACGATATTTCTATATTTTTTCCATACATTAGTGGTGAAAACTTAAACTTAAACCTAGACGATAAGCTCTCGAAAATAATATCATAGTTAAAAGATCATAACTTAGAATTAAACTTTGACAAAACAAAAATAATGCAATTTAGACCATATCAAAAGCGTAAATTGGACATAAATTACTCGTATAATAATAATATACAGATACAATGCATAAATGAGTTTAAACTGTTGGGTTTGTCTATAGATACCAATATAAACTGGAAGGCTCATATAGATGCAGTGGCAAATAAGCTTGCTAGCTTTATATATGCCCTAGGAGAGCTTAAAAGAGCTACCGATTTCAAAACTGCTCTAACAGCATACTATGCCTACGCATACTCCTGGTTAAATTACGGAATAGTGGTGTGGGGAAATAGTGTAGACAAACAAAGGCTCTTTATTCTACAAAAAAAATGTTTACGAATTCTTGCCAATATAGACAACACGGAAAGCTGTAGGCCATTCTTTGTTAAATATAAGGTCCTTACACTAACTGGCATCTACATATTGGAAGTAAGTAAATTTGTACGAAAACACCAATCACTATTCCCACTCACTAGAACCCTCCGTCCACAAAGTCGCAGTGATAGGCGCCAAAACAAGAATGAATTAGCCCTACCAAGCTCCACATTAGGTATGTTCCATTCAGGACCTTTAGCCATGTGCGTAAAAATATATAATAAGCTTCCAAACTCAATTAAAGACATAGAGTACGAAAATAAATTCAAAACCAGCCTTCAAAGACACCTTACACTGAAATCATACTACACTCTAAAGGAATTCTTTGACGATAATGATAAGTAAATAAAATTTTGACATTAAAATTCATAATATAAATAGGTATATCATTCACAATTTTTGACTTAATACTATTATTCTGGTTTGACATTAAGCTTTATGATTATTATTATTGTTAAGGGAATTCTTGGACGATAACGATCGATAATTTTTGACATTCAAATCCTTATTAAATACATCACTAACTATTGTTGACTTACTACTATTATTCTAGTTGACATTGCCTATGTTATTTTATTCTATGATTATAGTTATAATTTATTTGATTATTTTTAATTGTCTAACTTATTTGAACTATTAATGGAAATGATGACCAAATAACTGTTTACCAATACTTTATCATTATGTTAAAAAATGTATTATTGTCTTTCTACACTGTGGGTTTCTTTCATTCATTTACATTTATTATGTACTGTAGCATGCCAAAACATATGTATAATTATATTGCTGTGCCCTGACAGGGTCAATGTATGAAACAAATATTATTGTAACATCTTGTACACTACATTGAATGCAATAAATGATGATTATGATTAGTAACTGACACTAAGGTCGTGTCGCTTACTATGCTGAAACTTAATTTGTTAGCAAAAGTTAACATATTGCGGACCGCTCTGACGCACGTGTACTACCGTGCCGTGTTATACATTGCGGACCGCTCTGACGCACGTGTACTACCGTGCCGTGTTATACATTGCGGACCGCTCTGACGCACGTGTACTACCGTGCCGTGTTATACATTGCGGACCGCTCTGACGCAAGTGTACTACCGTACCGTGTTATACATTATTTAATTTTGACACATTGCGGACCGCTCTGACGCAAGTGTACTACCGTGCCGTGTTATACATTATTTATTAAAAGAGTGACATCATATCATTACAAACAAAACCTCACTTATAATTATGACTTGCAAAACTAATTGTTGTTAATATATATTTATACATTTATTAATTTATACAGTAAAAGCGAACGTCAACGAACCTTGAATTACATTAGTGGTTACACAGCCAGTCCGCATGTCGTATTTATTATGTTATGTAGTTGTAGAAATAAGTAATAACAGCCGCACAGGTCGAAGGCTAAGCTCCGCCTGACGCTGTCGGGTCGTGGATGGGTGACCATCCATTACATATGGAGGCCCTTTCGTGCCTCTGAAAGCACGTTGAGTCTTTGGTCCTGGCTGTCATTCGTAATGTTTTTGTTTTCTTTGGTTCGCTTCTTTTCGTTTAAAACCGACTTCGAGAGAGTTTGAGCTTTGTAGGCGAAGATACGAAATCCACGCGGACGACGTCGCGGGCGAAGTGTTAGTATTGGATATAGGCGTCTAAGTCCTCTTATCGCGACATTCGAAAATGTTTCACAGTTGTTACGGTAGTCAAAACTCCTAATGTCTGACAACCAGTCTTATCAAGAGGTATCCAGTTACGCAGAAACTGGGCTCAGAGGTCAGATAGGCAGTCGCTCTATGTAAAATACATGTTATTCAGCGGCATACATTTAGACTGGAAACCGAACGCTAGGCAGTTTTTTTTTTTTTGTAGAAATGATTTAATTATAATATTATTTGTGGTCGAGTGCTCATGGTCTCTTTAATAAAATCTCGAAACGGCTGGTTTACACTTCCCGTGACCCAAGGGCTGGCTTTTACCTTGGCCAGAGGCTAAGCAGAGAGACTGGCGGCATTATCACGTTGTATGGCAAACAACGTGGTAATGCCACCAGTCTCTTAGGTACATTACCAGTCGACAGCGATACGGATGAATTTTTCGACGCCATATTCTAGTTTGTGAATAGTTTTAGTTAAGTTAGGTTGTTTTTTTTTTATTAATCGATTACGTAGAAAATGGTTTTTTTTTTTTTTATTTGGGATGGGTTTGCTCTTGACCTTACTCTAGGTCAGAGGTGACAGAGACAAAGTCGACGATGGAGTGAGCTTACCCAGAAGAAGCCTGTTCACTCTCACTTTGAAGAGATTAGGGTTATATGCGTTCGGAAACACAGACGCAGGCAGAGAGTTCCACTCTTTTGCTGTGCGCATTATAAAAGACATTTGGAAACGCTTAGTGCGAATTGGTGAAATAGCAACCAGGAAGGGATGGTAACCTGCAGTGCGTCTAGATGTCCGATAATAGAAGGGAGCGGTGGAATGAGGTCGTGGAGTTCTTGGGCTGAGCTTTCTGATTTAGCTTTTAGATTTTTGATTTAGCTGAGCCATCCCAAAGGTGGCTACAATACTCCATGCAGGATCGGACCTTCGCTTTGTAAAGCGTCAAAAGCTGTCCAGGCGTAAAGTATCGCTTCACCCTATTTAGGATGCCCAGTTTCTTGGCCGCAGTTTGGGCTTTGTACTCAATGGTGGCGCGGAAGTTGAGACTAGATGTCAACTCCATGCCTAGGAGCTCGAGCCGGCGGCGTTTGGTGGCGTTAAAAGTGACCAGATTATCATCACCCCACTGGGAGACAAGGCTTTAGGTCAACTCTGTCCGCGCAACTCTACCATGGCCTCTCTCAAGGAACGAACTGCGGCCCCGCTGGTTTTTGCGCTGGACAAGTATCTCTCTGAAACAGTACTTTCGTCCGCGTACCCAACAATACCAGTAAAAAAAAAAATGTTATTTATATAAGTGCTATAATATGTACTTATATAAATATATATTTTTTTTAATTATTCTGAATTAAAATAATAATATTATTTTAATTCTGAATAATTGAATAAATTATTATAAGGGAAAATATCAAATTCTAGTTCCTCGTCACATAAATACATAAATCACCATTTTTACAAACTCATAATTTTGTTTGTCCATGTTCATACATCCGTACTAACTTGCATACTAATATTGTGAACGTGAGGAGCTCGTGGCTAATAAATAACAGCCGCACGGGTCGATCCGGTTAAGTTACGCTTACCGCGGTTGATCCATGGATAGGTGACCATTTACATACCGAGACTCCTCCGTGGCTCGGAAAGCACGTTAAGTCGTTGTTCCCGGCTGTCATTCTTGGATCTTTTGACAGTCGTTGGGGGTCGTCAGAAGCCCAAAGGTCTGACAACCAGTCTTACCAACGGGTAACGTATTACCCAGTTACTGGGTTGTGGAAGTCATATTATAGGCAGACGCTCCATACTAAAATACTGGTATTCAGCTGCATCTGGTCATACTAAAATACTGGTATTCAGCCACAGTAAAATACTGGTATTCAGCTGCATCCGGTTAGACTGGAAGTCGACCCCAACATAGTTGGGACAGGGCAGGCAGATTGTTTGATTATGAATGTGAAAGTCTGTCTGTCTGTCTGTCTGCCTATTACTAGCTTTTCACGCCTTCGAGGCTAAACGGAATTCTATGTTTAGCTTACTGATAGACCATGACTTGTGTTAGGCCATGTATCCTGGTTATACGTTTTCGAGGGATTGTTTCCAACCTCAACGCGGGCGAAGCCGCAGGCTAAAGCTAGCCTGCTCATAAACGCGCGCCGCTTGCAAGTACTTACTACAAGTAGGTACTCACTACAAGTACTCACTACAAGTACGCAACCGACCTTATTAGAGGATATGAACAGTGGATATGAGCAACAGGATCCAACGTTCTTTGTTCTTCTAAGGGATCGCAGCACTTTCACTGAGGGTTTTCTTCAGTCTTCTCTATCCGCATGTCATGGTATCGTTCACCCCCTTTTCAGACATATCCTGCTACCGGCGGCGGCGTAGTGTTATGTTTTGAAAACACAAATTTTACTATTGTCCGCGGCTTCGCCCGCGTGGAGGTCGAAGTCGAATTTACCAGATTCGGAATTTACAAAACCGTACACTACCGGGATGTATATTATTATTATGTCGTAATCTCTGACCATAATATACTTTATTTCTTGTACAAAAAGTCCTAGTCCACGTGACGCTCCACCAGTAGCAAATTTCAACGAAATCCTTTCAGTCGTTACGGCGCGCGGAGTGAAAAGGTAACAGAGACAGACAGAGAGGGTTACTTTCGTATGTACTATAGGATTAATGGATTATTTTATAAGATTAATGGATTATGTAAGCAAGTTTAACATAACTCTACGTACTATTACAGCAATGGACATCGCACAGCAGACAGAACTAGTTCTCCTAGAGAAGCAGAAGCCAATGAACGTCGTGATAGATCGCGGAGACTCTGCCGTGCAGCAGTTCTACTGCGACGCCACCGTGTTCCTGACGGGTGGCTCCGGCTTCCTCGGCAAGCAGCTCATAGAGAAACTATTCAGGTGGGAATCATCATTCAGCCAAAAAACCACTACTGGACATAGGCCACCCCCAAATATCGACATAACGCCCGGTCCTATGCAGCGGATTTCCGCGACTAGTAATTTGTCCACCTGAAAGAGGTACCTTGAGCGAGGCCTACCCAGGCTGCGTCTTGCGGTATGCGATCGTCACTTCAGGAGGTTTCTGCCCCTGCCGGGGTTGCGAAATTGTCCGAAAGGGATATCGTGGTACCCTGGCACACAGGCAACGGAAGGAACACGGGTGGGTTTTAGTCAGTAAAAGTCTGACACGCCCTCCCGCTCCGCCCAGAGCGGGAGAAGTTATTTGATAATTTCCCACCCAAAAAAAAAGGAGGTTTCTGCCCCATCGGTAATCCATTCTTCGAGCAATTTGAATAAGAGCAGCAAACTCACTTCCAGCAGTCGCATCAGGCGCTTGCCTCGCGTGTTTTGGTGATGAAATCATTAATGCTGTTAAGTTTTATCAAAAAAACAATTTAAGTACCAACAATCTTTTTTGGAACGTAGTTCCTTATCGCACGCCATACTCCGCACATTACAGTGTAACATTGTGACCGTCACGACACTTTTGTTACGTAGGTAACAGAAGTGTCGTGACGGTCACAATGTTACACTGTTTTCGGTCTAGCTCTCATTCGCCACTTGTGCTAAAGCGTAAGGAACTACGTTCCAACCGGGTGTCCCACGACACACCTCGACTGTTTTGTTTTTTCCCGACTGCCTCAGAAGGAGGGGTATGCATGTATGTCTATTTCTTTGGCACGCTCTGTAGCCTAAACGGCTTGATGGATTTTAACATATGAGGTGTCGCTGGATTTGTTTTAATTGTGGGTACCATAGGGTATAAAATTTAATATGGCAACTGCGAATCAAAAAAGAAAGGGGGAATAAAAAAAATATTCGGTGATTATAATAATATGGGTATAAAATAAAAGCTAGTAAATAACCGATATTCCAAATATACATATATTTTAACACTTAAAAGCTACTGTTTTGACACAAACTACAGAAAAGTACATTTTCTATACTTATAATAAAATCTCTGATTATGTTCAAATTTTGCATAATAATATTCCCTACAAGCCTAATCACCCGGTAGGCTATATAATATCACGCTATTTACTATGAGGGATGAGCAATATTTCCATATGATTGTATTCCTCTATGGTTTACAGCTAATTGTAAAAAGACGAGCCAACGGTTGGAACATTGCAGATAATAGTTACAGATTAACCTTTTAAGCAGCTTGGCTAAGCAGTCAATTATCATGACATACACAGGGTGGATTTTTAAGATAGGGAAGTAAGGGTATCTCAACCATAGTAGCTACACGAAATCGGTCTTAGCAGACTGTCCTTAAAATTTTGAGACCACACACATACACAGATATTGAAAAAAATGTCAGTAAGAAAATGGGCTATTTTTACAAAAAAAAAAGTGTATGGCAGTAGATGTTGTTTCTTATGAGAGACCTAGAACAACTGAGGTTTGATGCATCAGAGCTGGTACTCTTGCGCAAACCCACTTGTGCGAAACGATAATTGTTGTGATTTTGTTATGATTTAAAAAAAAACACGACTGCAAAAAAACTTACTCAAAAGATGGAAACAAGATGAAAAGAAAACGAGTATCCTTTAAGTACCAAAAACAAATAAATGCAGTCGGAGCCAAATTTTAAGGCGTTCGTAACATCCTAGATGCCTCCGACTGTATTTATTTATTTTTGGTACATTTGTTTTGTTGCATTTGCAACCGACTGCATTTGTTTTGTTTTTATAATATTACTAGCTGCGCCCCGCGGTTTCACCCGCGTAAGTCTCGATCACGTGGGAATATCGAGATAAAAAGTCGAGCCAGAAGGTCTAGCCGTTTGAGCGTGAAGAAATAACAAACACAAACACACACTGACAAACTGTCACCTTTATAATATTAGTTTGATTGCTGATAGGCTACCTACTTTAAATAATAAATAATTTAAACGGTCTTCTATCAATTAATTTGGCTCGAAGGACCATTTTGTTGTTAATGTAATACCAAGGTTCTAAGGTTCTCTTATCTGTTTCAGATCATGTGAAATCAAGAAACTGTACATGTTACTAAGACCAAAGAAAGGCAAAACCATTCAACAGAGATTAACCAAAATACTTAATGAAGCGGTAAGTAAATAAGTTAGGTATAGTTTATACAACGTACCTACAATGTGTTTTTGTGTTAATAAAGTTAAAGTACGACGACCTTCGGTGCTCCAACATCCTGACATTAAGGTCGCGATCGAGCACAACCGAGGGTCGAAAGTGTTCGCTCAGCAATTAGGGAGGTCCCATTTGACGAAACTGCGGATGGTAGAATCGTGACTTCAAACTCCGAGATACTCGAGGAAGACGAGGATTTTTACGGACACTTGTACTCAACGCGGACGGCGAAACCAGCGGGGCATAGTGAAAATGACCATCGAGCCGAATTAACGCGCCACTACACGGAGGACATCCCGGATGTCGACTTTTGCGCGATTAGGGCGGCTCTCGAACAACAAGGCACCTGGTAATGACGGAATAACCTAGACCTAGCGAGTCTCTTCAACTTCGTCATCCAAGAGGGTATAACGCCCGAAGCGTGGAGCAGAGGTGCCGTGGTTCTGTTCGTCAAAAAAGGTAACAAAACCTTGCTGAGGAACTATAGACCCATCTCACTTCTGAGTCACGTATACAAGCTGTTCTCGAGGGTCGTCACAAACCGTCTCGCCAGGAGACTTGACGAGCTCCAGCCACCAGAACAAGCTGGTTTTCGAAAAGGCTTCAGTACCATAGACCACATCCATACTGTTCGGCTGATTGTGCAAAAGACTGAAGAGTACAATCAGCCGTTGTGTATGTCATTTGTGGACTACAAGAAAGCCTTCGACTTCATCTAAATTTGGGCAGTGCTGGCCTCTCTGCAACGATGTCGAATTGAATAGAATAGAATAGAATAGAATAGAATACTCTTTATTATGTACACCATAAAAGTTACAGATATAAATGTTGAAATTTTACACAGGGTGACACAATGGGCGGTCTTATCGCTAAAAGCGATCTTTTACAGACAACCTTTGGATGGATTAAAAAGAGAAGGAGAGACAGTACTGCAGGTAGTCAGTGGTGAACTATTTACATGTACAATAAATACATACATACACTAAGCATAACTTATCCATAATATATATATACAATAATAAACATGAAACAAGATCAAGGAACTGTATTCTGTAATGATGCTGTCTAAGAACAGAGAAAGTGTTTTTTTACCAGAATTTTAAAAGTGGACAAAGATTGAGCACGCCTTATCGACACGGGCAAGGCATTCCATAACCGTACTGCTGATTGAATGGCGCTACATCGAAGTGTTCAGGATTTTGTATGACGCTACAACGATGGCTGTCCAGATCCAGGATAAGGAAACCAGCCCCATCCAGCTACTGCTATAGGCTGAGTTGATTGATTAAAATTTAATACAAAAAAACCAGCTAAGTGCGTATTGGACCACGCACAATGAAGTGACCCGTAGTGGGGATTAATTTATCCTAAGAACAAACTTAACATTGCACCGTGTTTTCCTGTAATGTAAAAGTAATTAATTATTTTCTGTATTTTTCATAATTTTAGGCTGTTTAATTTCAGAGATAAGAGGGGGAATAATTTAAGAAAATAGATCAGAATTAACCATTCTGATCTATTTTCTTAAATTATTTAAAAAAAATATTTTAAAATTATTTTAAAAAATACTGAAATCCTTACGCCATGCGCCATGCCCTTTCATTTGATATGTCACACGGTACAGTTTGCAAAACATTTTTTTTTTAATTTTCTAATTGGCTCCCCGTATTCAAAATTCATTTATTTACGTTACACGTCCGTGTTTGCGTCACATAAGTTCACATGTGCACCAATTTTAAACTTAATCGGTACAGTAGATTCGGAGCAAATCGGCTGTGACAGACGGACAGACAGACAGCCAGACAGACAGATACACGAGTGATCCTATAAGGGTAAAAAGTACATCATCCCACAACATGGATTTTCTAATACCAAGGCACCTGTCGTAATCAGCCTTGAGGACCAGTGGTTGCAAGCGCGACTGGGGGGCGGAGGACCGGCCGATCTATTCTGTAAAATCTCACCGTGTAAACTTAGATGAAGCGAGCTTGCAGTGAGCTGTCACCCACCTGTTGCTAGGGATTTAAACTATTGACAGCTCGCTTCAACCTTACCTAAGTTTTCACGGTGAGATTTTTACAGAATAGATTGGCTGTATTTGATTCGGGTGGTCGGGCAAAGAGTTAGTGGGTTTTCCGTCAAGAGTTTCTTAGTAGTCCGGAGTCTAGATGGGTGCTTGTCCTAATGAAAATAATTATATTCTGTAATATTTACTTTTTGTAGAATCAATAGACTACCTCGTGGGTCTAGCGGACGCAAGCGCTACCTCATGCTCGGCTGAGCATGAGATTATTCTCGGGTCGGTAATGTGTTATTGGGTTGTTCTATCTGGAATTTCTCAGTGGCAGCCCGGAGTCTGGATTTGTGCATGGTTCGTGGAAATAGCCTCGCCCCGTAGAGCGTGATGTTATGTTATATTTAAAAGATTTTTCTTTTCTCTATTTGTAGACATATGTGTATTTCTTCTTTTTCTCAGTTATACGACACTCTACGTAAGAAGAAACCTAATTTCGCTGACTTCATCGTGGCCGTGGAAGGAGACGTATCTGACATTAGGGTCGGCCTCAGTGAGAAAGACTGGAATAACATCACAAATGAGGTAGTTACGAGTTTAAATTGCAATCTTTGTTTTTAATTTTCTTTTTTGCCTCTCAAAGGTGTCCCCCATATTCAAAATTCATTATTTACGTTACACGTCCATGTTTGAGTTACAGAAATTCATAATGTGTACCAAACTTCAACATAATCGGTCCATTAAAATCGGAGGAAATTGGCTGTGACAGACGGACAGGCAGACAGACACACGAGTGATCCTCTCTCCCTCCGTTTGCTCATTCGGACGTACGAAACCCTAAAAACAACACAAAAAGTGTCCAAGTGCGAGTCGGACTCGCACACGAAGGCCTGCTATATAATAGTGAAAAATCATGATTTAGATCTATAGCCATTTTTACTTTTCACCCGTTGATTTTACTTTCTGCCTTCTTGGTCAAATGGTCACAATCGGTAGGTACTAATAGGCCGCGTACTGTACGTATCCCCCTTTCCTTCCCGTCCTGTACCTGTACTTATTACTTTATTTACTCTCGATTAATCTCCAGGTAAACATTATAATCCATATGGCGGCAACGGTGAACTTCGACGAGCCGCTCCACGTCGCGGGCCTCATCAATGTGCGGGGGACCAGAGAGATGCTGGCACTCGGCAAGCAGTGCACCAACCTTAAGTGAGTAGGAAACTCTTAGAGAATAGAATATAATAAAATACTCAATAATGCTGTAGGTACAAGAAGCTTTTGGCGCGTGGCCAATATCAGAACTAACGCCGCCATTTTGTTTTTTCGATACTAATTGTCATAAAACAATTGAACAAAATGTTAAATGTTTAAGATAAGATAAGATAAGATCATTTATTTTTCCAAAACATGAGAATGCACACATAATATGGCATGCAAGATGCGTTTACCAGCAGCGCCCCCCTGTCGACGTCATTCGAGTGCCAAAAGATCCGAGTAGCAGTGTAGACTGAGATCTACACAGCGCACTTAGACTTTATTCAAGCTAAAGTTAATGTTCTTGTTCCTAAGTGACTGTACTCATATTCAAACATTAAAATTAACCCCGTGGCCACGAGCTGCATGCTCTAGCGAAATACATCTTGCGACACTGTGACATCGACTGCGGAGAAAACAAAAGATAGAAGTTACGAGTCACCGCCACGCGAGACTTGCAGAGCGACGCCGACCACGGGCAGACGTCGGTGACGCGCGCATGTCGCATGTGAACGGGGCCGTAGGCTAAGTGTTACTCCTGTCATTGTCGCACAACTGTCAAACTACTAGTGCATTAAACAGGGGAGAACATATCTAAGTCAAACACGACTAAGTTTCGTTTATAGATCTCGGCCTAAGTAAGAAAGTCAGACACCGTGACCGAGACAAACACGGGTGACAAAAACTATTGTCATACGGCAATCCTCCACATGAGATAAACCACAGGTAATGAGTCCCCTCCACATTAAGCGTCACAAATATGTTCGCAGCTGAAGGAGTCAACCAGAAGCAACTAAATACCAGTATTGTACATGGAGCGACAGCATTATCTAACCTCCACAACAGAGTTACTGGGTAACACGATACCACTTGGTGAGACATACGATTATCCTAACAAATATAAACTTGTCCTCAGACTCTTCAACCACGTATCGACTGCCTTCGCGCACGCTACCGTCAAAAGAATGGACACTGACCTCAAGGAACAGTTCTACCCGTGCCCAATACCTCCTGATGTCTTCCTAGAGCTGGTGGATAGCATTGACAAAGACCGGCTCACTAGTATAACGCCTGCGTAAGTAACAACTTAATGAAAAAAAATCTTTGTAGTTTTTACCGAATAGACCTGCGTCAGCTCTTGGCCGCCTCTGCGTCGACCTGCGCTGACCCTGAGATGTTTTTTTTTTCGCAGTTTAATCAAAGACTGGCCGAACTCGTACACCTTCACGAAGGCGGTCGCTGAAGAGTTGGTCCGAATCAACGCCGGCGATCTGCCCATCTGTATAGTCAAGCCACCCGTAGGTAATCCTTTTACCTTCTTAATTATTGGCATTTATTTAACCGTACCTCAAATAATTTTTTTTTTGATGTCCTAAAATATTAATTTATTGTGCCTCTTTTTGTCAGCCTTAAATAATTCCCATTTTGTTGTACTAAAATACTAAGCAATTAACTGCGACCTACTTGGATGTACCGCTTGCCGGCCGTTTGCCACGGCACCGCTCGCTGCGCTCGCTCAGCTCACGTGTTGTTGATTACAGTTCTAACCTAAACTGCCCCAATAGGTCGGGTGCCCTAGCTTAGATACTGCGATCAACTTTGAATAACAGCCAGTAAGTTAAAACAGGCACGTTAAAAAAAAGCGGACGTCATTGGAAGCACATAAACTTTTTAGAGGCACATTTATTTTAAAAGCGAACATCACCAGAAGGTCAATAAGTTTTTAGAGGATTGCATGGTGGTGAAGATGGTTCATTTACCTATATTAACTGATTTCTTTGTTTATTTCAGTGATTAATTCCTTTATTGAGCCTACACCTGGTTGGATAGACAGCCAGACAATTATGGCATCGCCAATAGGGGTACGTACCTGCAAAATAATTCTGTTTAAAACTGGCACAAATTGTAGATAGAGTGTACACAAAAAAAAAATGTGTCGCCATAACATGCGGTCCTAACGGAGACTGGTCAAATAACGGTTATTATATTAAAATATTAATAAAATTATTAATATATTATTATGATTAAAATATGGTTGGCGCAGGCGATTGACTGCTGCGCTGCGTGTCGCGGGTTCGTTTCCCGCACGGAACAAATATTTGTATGACCTATAAGTAGTTGTTCCGGGTCTGGCTGTTTGTGTATGTGAGTTTAAATGTTTGTAAACGCACTCACGATACAGGAGAAATTCCTAGTGTGGGGCAACGTTTTGAAAAAAAAAACCGGCCAACTGCGAGTCGTACTCTATATATAAATATTTGTTTTATTTTAATTTAATTATTTATTTTTAAAGTATATAACTAAATATTCTGCGAATATTTCAAGCGTCTACCTGTTGCCGTTATCAATATCGAGCAAAAAAATCACGTTTGTTGTATGGGAGCCCCCTTAAATATTTTATTTATTCTGTTTTTTAGTATTTTTTGTTATAGCGGCAACAGAAATACATCATCTGTGAAAATTTCAACTGTCTAGCTATCACGGTTTATGAGATACAGCCTGGTGACAGACCGACAGACAGACAGACAGACGGCGGAGCCTTAGTAATAGGGTTCCCGTTTTACCCTTTGGGTACGGAACCCTAAAAACTAAACTAAAAAATAAGTAGGAGATATAACAGTGCATATTTAGGTCGCAAAGCATAAACCCACGTGCGCTCTCTCTTCCCTCACACTAATTATTACTTGTTAATTACAATGTTATCTTTTGAATGACAACATTCGGGACTACTACTTAAGTAGGCTGAGCTTAACAAGCGCGATTTCAGATTACTCCAGCATCGAAAAATGAAATGATGTTATCACTCGAAGTTGTATTGATCATATTTTTGGAAGATCGCGCTCGTTGGACCTTTATCAGCGGCGCTCAGTATACGGTTATGGCAGACCATCGCATGATCGTGTTGTCTTTATTATATTTGATATAGATTCTTTTTTAATTTGTGAATGTGAGAACTGTAGCTTTGTAAGCCATTTTCTATTTTTTTTAAGTACGTGTGTTGACGGGCCTACACTGTCCTCCACTGTAACTTGAAAACATTGTAAATGCCCATTATTTTTGAAAGAGTAACCGTGGAGTGTCTTGCCGGCCCTTCTGCATAGAAAACGACCGATTGGAACCGTGCACCTAGCTTCTGGCGTTTCATAGTAGGTTTATGTGAAATAAAATAATCTACATATTGTTGCTGCCACGCCGCCGCCCGCGCCGGATCAGCCGGGGGAGGTTTTATGAATGATGCCTTACTCGCATTCGAGTCCAAAAGTACAAAAGAATATCACGAAGAAATGGACGCAAATAAATTCACAGAGTGGTTTACTAACTTGTTAACAAACCTCCCCGAACAGTGCATAATCATTATGGACAATGCATCTTACCATTCAGTTCAAATAAAGCACCTACTCAAGCAAACAAAAAGGCTGATTTAGTGGCATGGCTACAAAGACAAGGCGTTGAAGCTGACATGAAATTGTTGAAAGCTGAATTGCTGGAACTGGTAAGACAAAATAAACGAATGAAGAGATGATGAATTGGCACTGCAGCATGGACACAAAGTGATAAGAACGCCGCCGTACCATTGTCAGTACAATGCTATTAAGTTGATCTGGGCTCAAGTCAAATGATACGCAGCTCGCCACAACTCAAAGCCGCCATTCTCCACTAAGAAAATGATGACATTGCTGAAAGCAGCTTGTGCCAAAATTATTAAAGATGACTGGGCAAAAGTGATAGAAAAAACTCGAAAAATAATAAAGGAAGATTTTGACAGAGACGTCAATATTGATAATAAAATTGAAAATGAAATAATTATATTTACAAGTGACAATAGCTCAACTGACGATTTTGGCTCATCATCCAAAGAAAATGATTGAATGAAAATTCAATCACTTTCGCTTTTTCATGAGTTTTTTGTGATTGAGTGAATTTTATTGTAACTAAAAATATTAAATTAAAGACAAATTGACCTTTCGTACCATTGTATAATATTAAAGTTTAAGTAAAATTTTCTAATCAGACCTTTAATTCAATGCACTTTACAATACATAACCAAATCGATCAAATACTCATATAAACTTGAATCGATTTATCGTGAGTATCGAGTACTGAGTCGTATGGTTACTTCACTAGTTACGTCGCAATGTCAAATGTTATCTAATAACAGCGTTTTTTGAAAGTCTTACGTAACATTTTCATAATATTCAAACTCAAACTTCACAGCGCTGGGGCTGTTTTTACATACATACACATAGGTATAATGTTGGTACATGATGTAATACAATAAAATATTGTGTCACTATGTGCTGCGCTGTGCGGCGTACAAACATATTGTGTCACTATGTGCTGCGCTGTACGGCGTACAAACATATTGTGTCACTATGTGCTGCGCTGTACGGCGTACAAACATATTGTGTCACTATGTGCTGCGCTGTACGGCGTACAAACATATTGTGTCACTACGTGCTGCGCTGTACGGCGTACAAACATATTGTGTCACTATGTGTTGCGCTGTACGGCGTACAAACATATTGTGTCACTATGTGCTGCGCTGTACGGCGTACAAACATATTGTGTCACTATGTGCTGCGCTGTACGGCGTACAAACATATTGTGTCACTACGTGCTGCGCTGTACGGCGTACAAACATATTGTGTCACTATGTGTTGCGCTGTACGGCGTACAAACATATTGTGTCACTATGTGCTGCGCTGTACGGCGTACAAACATATTGTGTCACTATGTGCTGCGCTGTACGGCGTACAAACATATTGTGTCACTATGTGCTGCCCTGTACGGGTACAAACATATTGTGTCACTATGTGCTGCGCTGTACGGCGTACAAACATTTTCTTACGCATAATAGCTGTACAGGTAGCCTATAAATTATAAAATATTGCTAAGTAAAAGTCTTAAAGTTTTGCAATAAACTTAGACAAACAAAATAATAAAAATTACGGTAACAATAGTTATTAAATAAACTTATTAACTAAAGTAAGTAGGTAATAAATATATCTGAGAAAAAGTTCTTACCTACATTTCGTGCAGTAGACCTAACAAAAAGTTAATTGTTTAAAAAAAATATTGTTTTGTTTAGGTAAATTATGATTTGCGCGATTAATAATTTGCTACGTAGTTTTAGATTAATTTTTAGATAATTTAATTTGTTGATTGTTTTGGGCCTTTTGTGTCAGGTTTATAATTTTTTTGTGCAATTTAGAATCTTTAGAGAATTATTTAGTTTTACTATCAATATTTAGGTTTAATCTCATTTGCCACAGAAGCTTTCTTTTTCTTCGGCTCAGAATTTAATAAATTTTATAAGCCACTTAGGTTTTTAATAACATTTAATTGGAATACAAAAATCGTACAAAAGCCTGAAAGAGTCGATGAAGTAACTTTCAGCTATGTTCGGGTCATCCGTGTCGTAAATTTCAGAAAACGAAATATTTTTGATGTAGCCTTTGAACTTTGCTATGTTTTCCACACCCCTTCCCTTTTAGTCACATACCAACAGTTTATGGCACATTTTGTTGGCAGTGAAGGAACTGTGCCGTATGATCGGAACGCAAATTCCAGCACATCAGTTTTGCAAGATTTACTAATGCGACAAAATTGTCTATACATTGTCATGCTTGCCATGCGAGTAGGCTGTCTTAGTGCCAATTTCAAATTATACGTCATTGGTGTACCAATATTGTTAAAATTTATATAAAACGCTTACTTAGCATACCTATAACAGAAACCAATACTTTGTAACAATATTTTGATCTCAGAGAGTGTCCATGGAGTTTCTTGCCCGTTCTTCTTCATAGGAACCTACTACGTTTTGGAATGAGCAACTAGTTTCATTTTTTTGACGGACCGACTCCTTGACAATTCAAAAGTGCCTGTAATTGAAATAAATGCTAGGAGTTTGAGGTTCACAGTTGAGTTAATAATTTCCCGATTTCAGTTTCTCCTGGGCGCTGGTTTGGGTGTGATGCATGTACTTCTGGCGGACAGGAATCTTGTCGTATCGTACGCCCCCGTGGACTACGTGAACAACGCTATCATCGCAGCGGGCTGGGACTCCGTGCAGAACAGACATCACTGGGACAGCATTCCAATGTACACCATCAGTAGCTCGCCATATAAGACAAAATGGGGTGAGTACTCAAACCATTTAGATAGGTACAGTCGCTGACCAGCATTAGCTGACCCCTCTTCCATTATTCTTCTTTGTAAGAGGGGTCAGGAAACACTGGTCACCGACTGTGCCATTGCCGTTTGAATAATATAATATGACAAGGTTTTAAGTATGGTTAAGGTAGAAAAAACAGCGTAATAATGGACAGCTCAGGAAATAGCTCAGACATTTTAAAACCTTTTTGCTAATATTCCTTAAAACTATTGAAACTTTAAATTATTACTTACTTAGAAATTATGTAAAGGCATGCCCTTTGGAGTTTAGGTTTCAGCATACAAACACCCAGGCTGTTATAAAAGCTTTTAAAGATCTTACAATTACATCAACAGAGGATCTCTGGGAAATTGTCTGGAAAATTCTGTAGATCTATCATCGAAACCATTGCGCTCTATTTAGTTTTCTTAAATCCGGTGATAGTAAAGTACCCAACAATTATAGGCCTGTGTCAATTCTGTTAGTTCTCAATAAGGTGTTTGAAAAGTTGATGCTCAATTAAATGTACTTGTAATGTACTTTAATAAAAATTCTAGCTTTCATGAACGGTTCCACTAAAAGGCGTTGTACCACTGACTAGTGTTACCCTAATACAGAACATTTTAGCCCTTCGGAAGAAGCACAATATGCCTTTGGAATTTTTTGTGACCGCTCTAAGGCGTTCGATTGCGTAAACCATGAGACACTTCTGCTGAAACTAGAGCACTATGGGATTAGGAAAGTAAGCGACGTAAACTCATTAGGGTCTGAAATGGCAATGGGCTTTCCTCAAGGTTCGATATTGGGTTCATTCCTCTTTTTAGTTTATATTCATGATTGGATGATTTTATGTTTCGGATTGTCGCAAAAACGGCATTCACATAGTTTATAATCTGGATTAACACATAGGGAACTTTTAATCCCGGAAGTACATTCCTGTGAGATTTTTTTTCCGTCATCCACACGGCTGAAGCCGCGGGCAAAAGCTAGTATATTATAAATATCATTAAATTTAAAATTTTGCATGACTTTCAGAATATCAGTACAAAGAAAGATAATGAATGGCATGTATTTAACACGGCGACAAATTAATCTGAATTTGGGATTAAAAAATAATTAAAGCCGGTAGCAAAAATAATAGGTTGGCAGCAAAAATAATAGGTTGGCAGCTACAGCGAAGTATTATTTTAAGTAGAAAGTAGCAGCTCAATAATCAGTTTTTAGCTTTATTTTAATTTAAACTGGCATCGAATTTTTGATTTGGTAACTGAATTTACCAACAATAGAGGGGATCTGGCGCTCGGCGGCCGCTGCCGCGGCACGCTCGCTTCACTCGCTCGCCTTCGCTTGTTAATGGTTACTGTTCTAACCTAACCTAACCCAAATGATTCAATAACAGTAGATGACTTTGCAGCGATTAAGAAATAATATTTAATCGCTGCCAAGTTATTATTTTAGTAGCAAATAGTTAGTCGCCCTTTAAGTTATTAGTCGCCAAGTTATTATTTTAGTAGCAAATAGTTAGTCGCCCTTTAAGTTATTAGTCGCCTGGAAAATTATTATCCATAATGAATAAGTAAAGTTTAGGGAAAAATCGATACGAAAATGATATTTTAGATTTTTATTAATGTTTATCCATTATAACCATATAAAAAAAATGCGTTTCACCCCTAAAAACACAGATTTTCACACCCCCTTCCCCCATCCGGTCATCTGTTGCGATCCAATCGATTTTTCCCGTTTATGTATAATTTATCTTAAATTTTCCCGCCATCCCTATACTGCTAAGAATTTTTTAGTTTTTTGGACTCTTTTTTTTTTTTTTTTTGGGTGGGAAATCATCAAATAACTTCTCCCGCTCTGGGCGGTTTTAGTCAGTAAAAGTCTGACACGCCCTCCCGGGGCGTGTCAGACTTTTACTGACTAAAACCCACCTGTGTTCCTTCCGTTGCCTGTGTGCCAGGGCCACGATATCCCTTTCGGACAAACTCGCAACCCCGGCAGGCATTGGTCCTAACGGACCCCGTCAGTTTGTGCTGACATCTCTTTGAGGCGCGCGTGGAACACAACGTGCCGTCGACCCGGGCCTGGTCCTTATCGGACGGCGAGCTACCCATCGCTCACCGTCCGCAGGCCCGCGCCTACGGTGGCCGGAAATCGGCTTGCGACTCCCGACGCCCGGGGCGTCTCCTGCGGCGACTAGGGGCGCGCGGGCGCGAACCTTTTCTCACCCTCACGCGTTCCGCCTCCTCCTTCGCTAGCATAACTGCTTCGCAGAAGGAGGTGACGGCCTCCCATGCACTCTCGCTCCGAACCATGGCCTGAACCAGGCCCAGACGCGAGAGATCGCCGCCGCCGATCGCCTCCGTGAGGACACGGCGGTACTCCGCCCAAGCTGGGCAGACCTCCACCGTGTCCTCCGGGCGATCCACACAGTGGTGACACCCGGGCGTTTCCTCCCGCTTAATCCCAAACAGGAACCTCCCGAAACATCCATGTCCGGTGAGGACCTGCGTCAGGCGGAAGGTGAGGACGCCGTGGCGCCTCTCCAGCTACTCCTCAAAGAGGGGACTTATCGCCACAATTGTGGCGTGCCCAGCGCTGGGTTGCGACAATCGCACTCTCTATGTCGCCATGAGATCCCTCCGGAGCTCCGTCCGCTGTGCTGCGATTTCTTGCGGCAGCGGAGTTATGCCCCGGAGTTTCGCCTCTTCGCGCCACACCCAAATGTGCGCGAGGACTTTCGCCTCCAGATCTCATGGCGGCAGTCCGGCAAGGAGGCTCGCCGCCTCACGGGAGACCGTGCCGCATCCCCGTACCATCCTGATGGCCATGACCCTTTGGGACGCGTTCAACCGCTGGGCTGGTCGCAGCCTCAGAGAACGCGCCCACACCGGTGCCCCGTAAAGGGCCATGGACCGCACGATCCCCGCGTAGAGCCTCCGGCAGGAGGCGTTTGGACCCCCTAGATTGGGCAGGAGCCGCTTCATAGCAGCCCCGGCCCGCTCCAGTCTGGGAGCCAAACGTCGAAAATGCTCCACGAAGTTCCACCGGCTGTCGAGGACGAGTCCCAGGTACTTCATCGTGAAACGCCGATGTGAACCCCTGCGCCGTTATCTGGGAACCCGACAGTGGCGCGTTCCGAGGATTGTCGCAACCCCACGTGCCGCCAGTTCGGCCGCCGCCTGATGCGAACTCCCTTGTGCCAGGACTAGCGTGTCGTCAGCGTAGCAGACTACGCTGACGCCACTAGGGAGGTCGGCGCGCAGCACCCAGTCGTACCCGATATCCCACAGATGCGGCCCCAGGACCGATCCCTGTGGGACACCGCACGACATCTCTCGCCGGTTCCACTCTCCCTGGTGACCGGGATAGATGACGGCCCTGTCCGTCAAATAGGCCTCGACCACGCGACAGAGGTAGGTCGGCATCCGGTGATACCGAAGTGCCTCCCCAATGCAACTCCAGGGCAGGGTATTAAAGGCATTGGCGATGTCAAGAGACACCGCCAAGTCAACCCCACCCCGGGCAACAGCATCCCCCGTCGTGAGCGCTCGAACGCGCATGATGGCATCCACCGTAGAGCGCCCCTTGCGGAAACCAAACTGGCTCTCCGCCAAATCCGGCCCCACCCGCAAAAGCCGCCCGACAAGGCGGTCTGCAATTACTCTTTCAAAGAGCTTGCCCACCTCGTCGAGCAGCACAATGGGCCGATAAGCGGACGGAGAGTCCGCCGGGCGCCCTGGCTTCTTTATGAGGGCCAGTTTTCCCGTCTTCCAACGAAGTGGGAACTGGCCCCTCTCCAAGCATGCGCTTAGGAGCCCCCTTAGTCGAGGCTCGAGAGCCTCTAAGGCCAGAACCCAGGCTATTCCAGGCAAGCCATCGGGTCCTGGGGCGGTATTCTTGGCATTCAGCCTACGTACCGCGACTCTCATATCTACCTCGGTCACCTCTGGAGCATCGTCGTCGTCGGTGTGGTCCGCATCTGGCAGTGCAGGAGGCGGAGCCATGGGCGGGGGAGTATGTTCCCCTCGCGAAGGGAACATAGCGCTCACCACGTCCTCCACGAGCTGGGGCCGGAGACTCTGCGTCAGCGGGGGAGCCCATGGGCGGAGTTTATCTCGCACCCATTTGTAGGGGCGTCCCCGCGGGTCTCTGTTCAGAGTCTCCAGCGTCTCCTCGCGGGCCAGTCCTCTGGCCCGCTGGATCTACGCTCGGAGGGCAGTCTTCGCCGCCCTGTACCCCTCGTATAGCTCCGCCTGAATGACTTCCGTATCCGGAGGGCGGATACGGAGCCTGCGGTGCCTGGAGTACCGGTGGCGTGCAGCAACGCACGCCTCGCGTAAAGCGGTCAGCTCACGCGACCACCAGCACACCTGGCGCCGAGCACGTCCGGGCTGGACCCGGGGCATTTCCACGTCACATATTTCGGACATGGCCTCCCGGAACCACTCCGCCTCGTCGTTGATGTCGGCAGGCCTGTCTGGTGATGACACCCAGGCCTGCACGATCGAGGCTTCCAGGAGGAGCTCCCGGTCCAGCTGCTTCAGCGCCCACCGCGGACCACTCGGGGTCCGTCGGACCAGCGCGCCCGAGGTCTGGGCGGAGACGTTAAACCGGATGTATCGGTGATCGGAATACGTCTCCACCCCCTCCATGACGCACCAGTCAAACACACGCGGCGACAGAGCGGGGCTGGCGAACGAGATGTCCACCACTGATTCACCCCGCATCCGCACACACGTGGGGACAGAACCCCGGTTTAGGACGACCAGGCCTGTCTCCAGAGCCCAGTCCTCCACCATCCTGCCCCGTGTGTCCGTATACCGGGAACCCCAAGCCACGTTCTTGGCATTGAAATCCCCGAGGACGAACACAGGGAGGGGATGGAACCCGACGACGACGACTCTCAACTCTGCTAGGGAGTTGTGGAATTAGGCGAGAGTTCGGTTCGGGGTGAAGTAAACTCCTGCTACGACAATGTCCCGAACCGTGCTGCCACGCAACCCTGTCCCCTCTTGACGGCCTCGAGGGACGGGGAACCGGCGGCGGCCGACGAAATGAGGGTCACTGAGCCGCTCAGGTCCTCCACCCAGTCATCCCTGGGCGGGACAAAGTACGGCTCAGCGACCACGGCGATGTTAATCAACCACTGCGCCATGCTCTGGAGCAATAGATCCTGAGCGCAGGCACAGTGGTTGATGTTCGCCTGAAGGAGGCGTAATGGACCCATTTATTGGCATTCCATATCAGCCTCCTCCCGGGCCCTCTGGGATGGCCCTGCCGCGGTGGTAGCGGCGGCAACGACGACGTTGGAGGTGGCAGCGGCGGCGGCAATCGTGGCGGCTGTGGCGGTGACGGCGGTGGCGGAGGGCTTGCCCCTGCCCCTGGGTTTGGGGAGAGGAGCACAGGCCTTGCCCCCAGCCCGGTGATCGGCCGGCTTGCCAGCCGCCGCACATGCATAACAGTGCGGCGTGGCATTGCAAGAGCCGGCCTTGTGACCGGGCTGACCACAGCGGAAGCAGTGATCGCTGCGGTCCACCTCCGAGGTGCAGCATGCTGGGTTCCAGCAGTTTCACCTGCGCGGATACCCAGCCCACCCGGAGCCTTTGGCCCTCCTCGGATATTTTTTGGGCCGCCGACACGGGGCAGCTCACCGTAATGGTTTGCATCCCCGATTTGTCAGGACGAAGGGTGCCTGCCCTCACCTGCTCCGCAGAGCACTCTCCAGTCCTGGCCACGGCGGCCACAACATCTTCCGCCGTCACGCAGTCGTCCAGGCCCAGGATGCGCATGTCAGCGCACTTGGTGGGCCTGGAGACTCGGGCCCCCGCATTGAGGGACGCTTCCGGCTGTAGTGTGATCACTACAGCTGCGGACTTTGGGGCGCGGAGCCTAGCCGCGGCGCTTCGCTTCTTGCACCGTTGCCGCCTCTCCTTTTTTTTGGCCGCCCTTTTGGCTTTAGCCGCCTTCTTTTTCTCCCCGTCTACTTGCCATTCGGCGTCGGCCGGAGAGTAATTAGGAGGCTGGGGGGGGGGGGGGGTGACCGTCCTGCCGCAGTGGCTGGGGCCCTTGCCTTCTGAGTAGCCACCTGTGCAGCCGTCCCGTCCTTCTTGGGCTTAGGCTGCGCCGATCTGGCCGATTTGGCCAGAGGCGCGGGCTTGGCTGCAGGCTTGGCCGTAGGCTTGGCTGCGGCAGCCACGGTGGCCGCAAAGGTGGCCGGTCTGCTCGCCGCTAGCGGGGGGCGCAAGACAATGCCCTCAAGTACGGACGACCGGCTGTTGAAGGCAGCCAGCTCCTGCTGCACCAGGGACAAAACCCGGTCCTCCGCCGGCAAGGGCACACTCTGCCCTTGCTGCACCCCTCCATGCGGCACCTCCGGAGGGCCAGCTTTTCGAAGCCGGGCCAGGTCCGCTCGGAGCTCCTCATTCTCCTTTCGGAGAAGCTCCATAGCAGCCGTCAAGCGGCCGACCTCCGCCCGCATCTCGGACACTTCGCCTGACGAAGGCCCGCATTGTTGATTGCGGCTACCACAACCTCCTCAAAGCTGGCAGCTCGCTTCTTAGAGTCGCCAGCGGCATCCGCCTCACCACCGGACGACTCAGTTCCTGGTGCCCCAATCCTTGCCTGCTTTGTCGGTGGACTCACAGGCTCGTAGTCTCTGTCCTGCTCTTTCCCAGACTTCTTCGTCACGATCGACTCTTTGCTCTTCGGTTGCTCTCTACGCTTGCGCGCTCGGCTTCGAGTCAATCTTGTCGACGTTTGCGAGTAAGAGGACTCGCTGGTGTCACTAGCCACCTCGTCAGCAACCGGGGTAGCCGGGCGCACAAATTGTGCTCGGGTCTTTGGCACTCCCTGTGCGTTTTTGTTATGTTTCGGTACCGTGGATGTACTGGGAATAGAACCCAGCGACTCCTCAGCACCGGTAGGTGAGCCACCCTGGCTCAATGCGTCCCCGAAGGACGGGTAAAAACCGAATTGGATTTTGGGCGTTCATTGTCCCCCCCAGAATACGAGTGACTGACCAAGCTCTGCTCGGTGAGGGATTCTCCTACTGCGGAGCAGCAGGTACCCTCCTGGGATAGTTTGTTTTGATGACTCGCTTCCATTGTTGTTGCTGAACACAGCTTTGCCTTTTTTATGGGGTGGGGTCCCCAGACCACTCCTTCACCTCAGTCATGTCTGATGAGCAGACACGTACTAGAGGGACGTACTAGAGGGGAGAACCACTCTTCCCACTCTCCAAACGATGAGGAGAGAAACGCGCGCCATCCAAGAACACCAACAACTGTTGAAGTCCTCAGACGGCGCGCCCCTCGCGGAAGTCAGATGTTATTGACTCCGCCCCATGTCTCTCTTAGTCAGGTCTCTCACTTGAGGCCTTCCGGCATGAGTGACTCTACCGGCAAAGCCCCCAAGATCATTGAGACACGCAAGCCCCACCACGACGACAACGTGGAGACACACTCGGTGGGGAGTTTTGCGTTTTCGTTTTGAGAGAAATGCGTTTCACCCCTAAAAACACAGATTTTCACACCCCCTTCCCCCATCCGGTCAACTGTTGCGGTCCAATCGATTTTTCCCGTTTATGTATAATTTATCTTAAATTTTCCCGCCATCTCTATACTGCTAAGAATTTTTAAGTTTTTGGGACTCTCAAAAGCGCTTTGGAACTGGTTTAATAAGAGTTTTTAATGCTATAAGCAAAACTTTTGCTGTACCAAAAATCTACTCTGAGATCAAAACTAAACTTAAAGAATGGTTGCTGGCCCAGACATAAGCCCGGGCCAGCAACCATTCTTTAAGTTTTGTTTACTTTCTGTTTAACAGTAAGTTTACTCTTTAGCTTAAGTTAGTACCATCATACTCTCTGATCAAATACACAACTACACACACACTTACACACCACATTTACTCAAATGAACTGTTTTTGTATGTTTATTCTATGTAAATTAGCTTCTTTTTATTACTCAAATTTTTGTAAAGTTTATTAATATTATATATAGAAATTATCATTAACAATCTTGCGCTCGCAGAACTCATTAAATTATAAAATTTGTGTGGTGTTTGGCCGGTGACCAAGATACAGGCTGTGCCTAGTTTGGGACCCGCTGTTAAATTTATCTAAGTTTTCTGTTGGTTAAAACTTCATGCATAATTGTATGTTTGTGAACTATGTGTAAGTTTAAATGAATTTGATAAGTGACTCTCGGTTTCGTTAAGCATCTTTGTATTTGCTACCCCATTATTTGCATAATGTAGCTTAGTTTGACGTACATAATGCGTGATGGTGACTTTATACTTTCTTTATATTATCTATTTTACACAGGAGCATTCAGTGACGTCCTGCAAGCAGACGAGTTCTATCGGCTGAGCTCCCCGAAGATACTGTGGTACAGCTATATGATCGAGACCAACAACTCCGTGGTGTACTGGCTGCTCACCTGGTTCCTGCACTATATTCCCGGCTACGTCCTCGACGCTGTGGTCTCTGTGCTCGGAGTCAGGCCTAAAGGAGTGCCTTCGTAAGTATTTTCTACCAATGGACTACTTTTCTTAAAAGGGGACTTACAGTTTGGCTACCTCTGTCTGATCGGGTGGCCTATCGGTCAAGGTCTACATAATCCACTTATTACAGTCACTCACCGCTGGTAATGCTCGCATCCCAAAGATCCGACAAACGCACCAGACTTCCACTGTGGTCGGTATCGGATCCGAACCTCCTGATATGGTAGTGCTGAATGAATACGAAGAAATTAATGAAAAACCGCCCTAGGTCGTGTCGCACCACGCATAATGAAGGGTTCCGTAGTTGGGATGAATAAATCCGAAGAACAAACTTAACATTGTAGTTGAAAAACATGCTCCCTCATACATTTCAACTGCAAATGTAAGTTTTACGCACATTGTTTAGAGATTTACCATGTTATTGAAAGACCATAGACTTCTTATAGGTTTTACTGTAATTTATAGTTAAAGTACTACTTTCTGTATTTTTTTCAAAATTTTAGTCTGTGTCGTTTCGAAGATAAGGGATTGCCGAATCTATTTTCTTAAATAATTTTAAAAGTATTTATTTTAAAATTGTAAAAAAGTATATAGGAAATCCTTACAATAAGCCCTTTCATTTGATATGTCACACGGGACATTTAGCAAAAGTTTTTTTTAATTTTCTAATGTTCTCCCAAAAGTGAACCCCATATCTAAAATTAATTTACTTACGCTACACGTCCGTGTTTAGGTCACAGAAATTGTTAATAATTATAATTACGTGTACCAAATTTCAACTTAATCGGTCCAGTAGATTCGGAGCAAATTGGCTGTGACAGACACACGAGTGATCCTATAAGAGTTCCGTTTTTCCTTTTGAGGTACGGAACCTTAAAAACTGCTCTTTACTTTACTGTTTCACTACTTCTAAAACTAGTTTCTCACACGAAGACAGAAAGAATAAAGAAAGATGATATGGCTAGAGAGGGGAGGGGGGGTATACTGAGCTGATTGCTGATGGAAATGTATGGAAGGCGAAGTCTACATAGTATCCCACTCCAGGGGAAAGTCAATGATAATTGCACCCGTGCGTAGTGACAGTTACGCTTTAGGTTTCATAGTCCTGATAACGCCGTGACCGAGTGTGTTCACTCAGCCTTGAGATCACGTCCTGTCCGGTAGCTCGTCGTCCTATACGGACCCCAGGCCCGGGTCGACGGCGCGTTGTGTTCCACGCGCGCCTCAAAGAGATGTCAGCACAAATTGACGGGGTCCGTTAGGGCCAATGCCTGCCAGGGTTGCGAGTTTGTCTGAAAGGGATATCGTGGCCCTGGCACACAGGCAACTGAAGGAACAGGGTGGGTTTTAGTCAGTAAAAGTCTGACAGTCCCACTCCGCCCAGAGCGGGAGAAGTTATTTGATAATTTCTACCCAAAAAAAAGGGGCAATATTAACTAGTTTCATACGAATTTGGACTTTATTCTTATGCGTGTTTCAAGCGAATATGTTTGCAAGGGCTTGTATACAAATATGAATATTCACCCTATACGAATAATGACCACGTTCGCAAGGCATCAGTTTTATGTGATTAGCGCTTACATTTACAAAAAGATTCATAAAAAACTGAGAATATTAGACCTCAACAAACACAACCCAAAATTAAAAGTGACAGAATGGCTACTCAAACAGGACTATGCCGCAACGGAGGCTTTACTAACCTACATTGCCTAATAAGCACACACTCATCTCCATGCTTGCACGAATACTTCCCACTCAGTTACACACCAACTCCACATCACCCACTTATGCACACTCACATACAAACACCTACACACTACATTCACACTCATTCACCCTCACCCTCGTACTCTCACATACTCTTACATAATTAAAATATTAAAATAAACTATAACTTTTTTCCGCTCCAAAGGTAAATTGACACAGTCCACTCATACATAGAAATGGAACCTCATTGTGATACACTGTCTCTTAAGATACAGGATACCCTAGTTTAAGAGACAGAGTTTAATCTATTGTGTACAGAAACAGCATCCAAACGTTTTATGTTAATGTGATTGTTCGTTACCATAAATTCATAAATTGTAAACTCATGGTACAATTATCTGTGTTTTTTTGGAAATAAAGATAATTTTAATAAAAATAAAAAATGTTCACATTCGTAGAATTTGCTTTACTTACCTACTAAAGCAAAATCAAAGTGCGGTCTATAAATCTTTCACTCAGACTAATTATTTTTTGTTTTGGCTAGGCTCGTGAAGGTCTACAGCAAAGCCTACAAGCTGTCGATGGTGTACCGCTACTTCCTGTCGAACTACTGGAACTTCTGCGAAGACAACCTGGTCGCCATGACGGCCAGGCTGTCTCCCGCCGACAGAGCCATCTACAACTGCGATGTCAGCCGTCTTGATCTCAAGGAGCTGTTCCAAGCATCCTGTGTTGGCATACGAAGGTTGGTTCATCATCATCATCATCTTTTTTCCCTATATAACATAACCTCACGCCTGTTACTCTGTAGGGTTAGGCAGAGGTCTACGTAGCAATGTGACTCTATCGGGGAGAGATCACGTGCAAGCCTAACGGCTTTACGTGTTTTTCTAGGCACGGAGAAGTTTCGCTATAAAATGAAAATCCTCGGGCCGACCTTAAGGCTCGTACAGACTCGCGCGATATCGCGGGCGCGACCGGCAGCGACAAAGAAAATGGTGCTACTAGTGTCGCGTCGCGCCCGCGATATCGCACCAGCCTGTATGAGCCTTAAAAACGCCGTCAACCGGAGCAGCATATAATGATGACGACAACCGGTTTAGCATATTATGATGACTACAACCGGTGTAGCATATTATGATGACGTCAACCAGTGCAGCATAATAATGAGATACAGAGAAATAAAAATAAAATAAATAAATACACACGTTATTACATAATCTGCCTATAATGTTCCCCCTGCTGGGACACAGGCCTCCTCTTTCTATGAGAGGGACTGGGCCGTAATCCACCACGCGGGCCCAGTGCGGGTTGGTGGATTTTTAGAATTTTTAGTTCTAGGACATGCCGGTTTCCTCATGATGTTTTCCTTCACCGTTTTGAGAGCAGTGATGGTGATGAAATAATTTACACAAAGTAAAGCGCCTGTCTGGGTTCAAACCCACGACCTACTCCCTCTTACTACTTACCCTCGTAAGTCGAGGCCGTTAACCACTGGGCCACCACTGCTCCCACACGTTATTGATAATGATGAACTTCCATAACACATTCATCCTGTGTAGCCCCTTTACGGAAATAATTTTTTAAAACTCTTCCTTAGTGCTAACTGCTAACCTTCGCTCCAGAAGGAACTTGTGCAAAACTTCATGCTCCTAGAGCCAGGTGTAGCTTGTGCGTGTGTCAGTGAGTGAATACATGATTGATTGTTTCAGGTACGTGTTGAAGGACGGTCTGCAAGGCAGTGAGGCCGCCTATAGGACACGGAAAATGTTGTACTACGCGAACATCGTGTTCATAGCGGTGTACTTGTACTTTATTTGGAGGCTCGTGTACTTCGTGTACTCTATCCTCGCTATGTTTTTCGCTGTTTAGATTTTAGTAAATAAATTATTATTTGAGAAAAAAGTTTTTTTTTGTTTTTGTTAGTCGTTTTTACATACATATATCTACAGTTGGTCCATGACTAAATATCCAAAGATTGAGAGTTTTTCAGGTAGGTATGTGAATAATTAACAGTCTGTTTAAGTTGCATTTTGAATTTTTTGAAAAGTCTTTTTTTTTCTGTTTATTAATTTGCTTTTCTACTTATTAAGTGCTAACAGTGTGCAGTGCGGTGAGTGTTAGTTTTAGTGTTTAGTGCTAGTGTTAGTGTTTAGTGCTAGTGTTAATCTATCTGTTTATCTAATGGCTCAATGAATTTAGCTCGTTAAAATTCGTGTCACCCAGTCAGAAAAATAAGGATGGGTAGCAATTTTTTATAATAACATCTTTTATGATTATTACAAACTAGCCTTTTCCCACGGCATCGCCCGCGTAAACATCGGAAATTATCCAACGGAAATGTACTGCTGGGATTTTATCCTATGTTTTAATTCAGGTTATTAACTATCTGTGTGCCATTTCACCCAAATCCATTCAGCCATTTTTTCTGTCGTAGTAATAGCAGAGGAAAAGGATTCCCCCGCCACCGTCAACCATAATTATTTTGTTACGCGTAATTTTTAATCTGTGATATCTTTTAACGTTTTATAATGTAAAGGCATAATATTTAAATCTAAATTAAATGCCCAATTTAAATCACGTATATTTTATTGGATAAGGATTCATATTTATATAAAATAAATAGGTAAATAAAAACAAGTACCGGTATATAATACCCGTTAAAATTGCTTCGGAAAAATCAATATAATTTTTATCAAATTCTGAAAGATAAAAATGGTTACTGTGGGTCATCCTTATAAGATAGACATATTATGCTATCGCGTACTTTTTTGTTGAACTTTTTAAGATGTACAATCCTGTAAATATACATTTTATGTATCTCGTACGGTTTACGCAGCTCACGAAGCTCCCATGACTGTAAAAAAAATCCGGCATCTTCAACAATAATTGTCATATTGCAGCCAATTTACACAAAACCTTTTTAATTATACTCTCAAAACCTTCCCCATGAATCACACCGTCTATTGGTGAAAACCGTTTGAAAATACGTGCAGTAGTTTTTGAGAGTATCGCGTTCAGACAGATAGACAGACGCGGTGGGCGACTTTGTTTTATAATACAACTAGCTGCGCCCCGCGGTTTCACCCGCGGTAGTCTCGATCCCGTGGGAATATCGGGATAAAAAGTAGATGTCTATGTCTTATTCCAGGGTGTCACCTACCTCCATACAAAATTTTATCAAAATTGGTCCAGCGGTTTGAGCGTGAAGAAGTAACAAACATACACACACACACTCACAAACTTTCGCCTTCATAATATTAGTGTGATTATGTAAAGATGAGCGCGACTTCAGTATGTCATTCATCATTATACACTATTTTTACGTTTAAAAAAAAGATTGAAAATAAAAATTTAATAAAATGAGAGGCATTATTTATCTTTACATTGTAATAAAATCGTAGCGAAGTCAAAATTGTACATTCAATATTTTTGAAAAAAAATAATTACTACGAGGTCTGGGATCGATTCCAATGCCAAAAATATAATTTTAAAATTTATGTATGTTTGTCTGAACGTATTTTCCAGCATCACGCAAATTCTACTGGATAGATTCTATTTAAATTTTGCATAAATATTCCTTATATGTCTGGTCAGGCGGTATTTCGGTGCTCGGCCTATTATTACGCTATTTGCTGTGGGGGATGAGCAATATTGAATTATGTTTGTATTCCTCGACGTATCTACATATAGTTGTAAATTGCAAAAAGACGAGCCAAACGGTTAGAACATTGCAGAAGTTACAAATTTAATCATCACGCTATATCCTTATTGGGTTAAGCTATCAATCATCTTACATATACCCATAAGTACAGGTTTGATTTTGGAAATGGGGCAGTAAGGGTACCTTAACCGTTGTAGCTACATGAAATGGGGCAGTAAGGGTACCTTAACCGTTGTAGCTACATGAAATGGGGCAGTAAGGGTACCTTAACCGTTGTAGCTACATGAAATGAGGCAGTAAGGGTACCTTAACCGTTGTAGCTACATGAAATGGGGCAGTAAGGGTACCTTAAAGTCAAAGTCAAACCATTTATTTCAAATAGGCACATAAGAGGCACTTTTGAACGTCAAAATTTACAAAAAAAATAGAATTGATTCTAGTTGCCCCTTCCAAAAGGTAGTTTCGTATGGAGAAGAATGGGCAAGAAACTCCACCGGTACTCTTTTCAAAATGTTTTACAATATTTTGTTTGAGTACATTAATTATATGATTATATGTGAAGACGATGCACCTAGAATAAAATTACTATACCATAATAGGTAAAACGAAATAAAAACTAAGCTATAAAAAATAACTTAATTATTAGATAGATACATGGTGTTCACATATTTACAAACATCGTAAAAGTATGTCTTCCGAAAAAAAAAAAAAATAAATAAGTCAGTGTGTGAGTATAGGTTATCACGTAATGTAAAATCAATATCATAAAAATAACAGATTTAAAAATCAAAATAGCAACCAGTTTGATTTTGTCTAGACTCTAGATTGTCCTATGGACCTGGACCAGCATGTTTCCAAGCATTCCTGTCCTGGATATAATCCTCTAACTTGTAATATGCTTGTTTACAAAGTGTACTTTTAATATATGTTTTAAATTTTCTCTCATTTAATTTCAATATATCACAAGGTATTTTGTTGTAACATTTAACACAGTACCCCATACAAGATGTATGTACTTTAGATAATCTGAAAAATGGTTGATCTATTTTATCTTTATTTCTAGTATTCAAATTATGTCTATCGCTTATCTTATTAAAAATATGTAGATTTTTCCTTACATACATAATATTTTCATAAATGAATTGGCAAGGTACCGTCATAATATTAATTCTTTTAAATAGTTCCCTGAGAGATTCGCGGCGACCGAGGTTATAAATTGCTCTGACAGCTCTCTTTTGCAAAATAAAGATGGACTCAATGTCAGCAGCCCGACCCCACAGTACTCGTAAAATGCCATACGACATAATGCTGTGGAAGTAGCTAAAATAAACCAAACGCGCGGTTTCTATATCTGTTAGCTGTCTTACCTTTCTAACAGCATAAGCGGCCGAGCTTAGCCGCCCCACCAGAGGTTATATGTGGTCCCCATTGCAGTTTCTCGTCTATAGTGATTCCTAGGAAAACCGTTTGATTAATAAATTCCAGTTTTTCTCCGTTCAATATGATATCACATTCGCTACTTTTAACATTAGGTAATTTAAATCTAATACATTTGGTTTTTTTTTTCATTTAGTACCAAATTATTTACCGTAAACCAATCTTGGACCTGAAGAATAGAGTTATTCACGTCGTCAAGATTTTGTGATCGTCGATCTATTTTAAAGATCAATGATGTGCCATCAGCAAATAACACCATCTTCAGTTGATTTTGAAGTAATTGGGGTAAATCATTAATGTAAACTAAAAAGAGGAATGGACCCAATATCGAACCTTGAGGAACGCCCATTGCCATTTCAGAACCTAATGAGTTAACGCCGTTTATTTGAACTTTAACCTTTCTATCTTTTAGGTATGATCTTAGTAAATCAAGAGCTGCATTTCTAATCCCATAGTGCTCTAGTTTCCGCAAAAGTGTCTCATGGTTCACGCAATCGAACGCTTTAGACAGGTCACAAAAGATTCCAATGGCATCTTGTGCTTCCTCCCAGGCGTTAAAAATGTTCTTTATTAGGGTAACACGGTCAGTGGTACAAAGCCCTTTAGTGAAACCGTACTCCTGTTCGTGAAGATGGAATTTTTATTAAAGTGACGTTACATTTGATTGAGCATCAACTTTTCAAACACCTTACTGAGAACTGGCAGAATTGACACAGGCCTATAATTGTTGGGTTCTTTACTATCTCCGGATTTGAACAAAGGAACTACTTTACTGTGTTTCATGAGATCCGGAAAGACTCCTTGATCCACACTGGTGTTAAATATAAAAGCTAATTATGGCGCAATGGTTTCGATTATAGATCTATAGACTTTTACAGACATGCCCCAGAGATCTTCTGTTAATTTAATTTTAAGATCTTTAAAAGTTTTTATAACAGCCTGGGGGTTTGTATGTTGGAACCTAAATTCCAAAGGGCATACTTTTACATTCTTTTTAAGTAAGGCAGCAGAGAGCGCGGGTGAGGGATTTAAAGTTTCAGTAGTTTTAAGGGAAATATTAGCAAAAAAGTTTTCAAATTCCTGAGCTATTTCTACCTCTGAAGTGATGGGCCCATGTGCAGTTTCTAAATTTAATTCAGTATTACGCTGTTTTTTCCTACCTTAAAAAAAAAATTTGGACCGATTTCATGTAGCTACAACAGGTAGCTACATGAAATCGGTCGGAAATAGGAAATACCTTTTTACATACATTTCGTGGGAAATGAGACTCCAACTTACTTTTTAGGATTACGTACCTTAAATGGAAACACGGAACCCTTATAGCATCACTTTGTTGTCAGTCTGTCTGTCAGTCTGTCTAGGCCCTTTTCTCATGAACGCATGGAGGTATCAAGTTGAAATTAATATATCAAATAACTGCACAAGTAAAGAAAAAGTGCCGAAAATAGATAATTTGTAGTTTTATCACATAATTTTTTTTTTTTTTTAATTTATATTTGCAGTTGGAAATTTTTTCAAACTTATATTAGCAGTTGGAAAATTGACCGTGGCGTATATCGATGTATGGAAGAACATTTTTTTCAACTACAATGTTAAGTTTGCCAACCCAACTATCAACAATCCCCACTATGGAACCGTTCACTTTGCGTGGTCCGACACGCACTTGGTGAGTTTTTTATAAATTTGGCTGTTATTTGTATTGTGGTGTCTTACAGCTTCCACGCGAACGAATAGAATAGAATAGAATAGAATATTTATTTGCTCAGAATGTAGGTATTTACAATAAGGTGGTTACAATAATATTAAAGAATCCTTGTACATTCTACCATTTTGGCATGCAAACATTGATGCAGTTCATCAACAAACATACAAGCTTTAACACAACTAAAATTTATCAGTAAGAAAATCCGATACGGAGTAGTAACATTTATATATAAGTAATACGGTTAGCTTCTTTTTGAAAGATGTTACTGGTTCCTCTTTTATGGAATTAGGAATGTGGTTAAAAATAGCCAGTGCCATACCAAAAACACTTATCCTTAACAAAGCAGGCCTATATCCACCTGTGCGTAACAAGTTTTGGTATTGAGATCGCAAAGTTACATCTCGGTATCTGCTTTCCGATAAAGTTAAAAATAGATGTCGATTACATTTAACAAAAATAGCAATTTCTAAAATGTAAAGGCACGGAAATGTCAATAAGTTATGACTTTTAAAAATTAGAACACAGCTGTCAGTAACTTTTTGTCGGGCGGCTGGTGCGGGTGGGGCCGGATTTGGCGGAGAGCCAGTTTGGTTTCCGTAAGGGGTGCTGTTGCCCGGGGTGGGGTTGTCTTGGCGGTGTCTCTTGACATCGCCAATGCCTTTAATACCCTGCCCTGGAGTTGCATTGGGGAGGCACTTCGGTATCACCGGATGCCGACCTACCTCTGTCGCGTGGTCGAGGCCTATTTGCCGGACAGGGCCGTCATCTACCCCGGTCACCAAGGAGAGTGGAACCGGCGAGAGATGTCGTGCGGTGTCCCACAGGGATCGGTCCTGGGGCCGCATCTGTGGGACATCGGGTACGACTGGGTGCTGCGCGCCGACCTCCCTAGTGGCGTCAGCGTAGTCTGCTACGCTGACGACACGCTAGTCCTGGCACAAGGGAGTTCGCATCAGGCGGCGGCCGAACTGGCGGCACGTGGGGTTGCGACAATCGTCGATAGGATCCGGCAATTGGGACTCGAGGTGGCATTGCACAAGTCCGAGGCCATATGTGTTTATGGTCCTTGGAACGCGCCACTGTCGGGTTCCCAGATAACGGCGGGAGGGGTTCACATCGGCGTCGAGTCGACGATGAAGTACCTGGGACTCGTCCTCGACAGCCGGTGGAACTTCGTGGAGCATTTTCGACGTTTGGCTCCCAGACTGGAGCGGGCCGGGGCTGCTTAGAAGCGGCTCCTGCCCAATCTAGGGGGTCCAAACGCCTCCTGCCGGAGGCTCTACGCGGGGATCGTGCGGTCCATGGCCCTTTACGGGGCACCGGTGTGGGCGCGTTCTCTGAGGCTGCGACCAGCGCAGCGGTTGAACGCATCCCAAAGGGTCATGGCCATCAGGATAGTACGGGGATACCGCACGGTATCCCGTGAGGCGGCGAGCCTCCTTGCCGGATTGCCGCCATGGGATCTGAAGGCGAAAGTCCTCGCGCACATTTGGGTGTGGCGCGAAGAGGCGAAACTCCGGGGCATAACTCCGCTTCCGCAAGAAATCGCGGCACAGCGGACGGAGCTCCGGAGGGATCTCATGGCGACATGGAGAGTGCGATTGTCGCAACCCAGCGCTGGGCACGCCACAATTGTGGCGATAAGTCCCCTCTTTGAGGAGTGGCTGGAGAGCCGCTACGGCGTCCTCACCTTCCGCCTTACGCAGGTCCTCACCGGACATGGATGTTTCGGGAGGTTCCTGTTTAGGATTAAGCGGGAGGAAACGCCCGGGTGTCACCACTGTGTGGATCGCCCGGAGGACACGGTGGAGCATACGGTGGAGGTCTGCCCAGCTTGGGCGGAGCACCGCCGTGTCCTCACGGAGGCGATCGGCGGCGGCGATCTCTCGCGTCCGGGCCTGGTTCAGGCCATGGTTCGGAGCGAGAGTGCATGGGAGGCCGTCACCTCCTTCTGCGAAGCAGTTATGCTAGCGAAGGAGGAGGCGGAACGCGTGAGGGTGAGACAAGGTTCGCGCCCTCGCGCCCCTAGTCTCCGCAGGAGACGCCCCGGGCGTCGGGAGTCGCAAGCCGATTTCCGGCCACCATAGGCGCGGGTCTGCGGACGGTGAGCGATGGGTAGCTCGCCGTCCGATAAAGACCAGGCCCGGGTCGACGGCGCGTTGTGTTCCACGCGCGCCTCAAAGAGATGTCAGCACAAACTGACGGGGTCCGTTAGGACCAATGCCTGCCGGGGTTGCGAGTTTGTCCGAAAGGGATATCGTGGCCCTGGCACACAGGCAACGGAAGGAACACGGGTGGGTTTTAGTCAGTAAAAGTCTGACACGCCCTCCGGCTCCGCCCAGAGCGGGAGAAGTTATTTGATGATTTCCCACCCAAAAAAAAAAAAAAGAAAAGCTGTCAGTAACTTTCAGAGCAAATATTGCTCGTAGGCAGCGTTTCGGGCCTTAAAAATACTCTCTCTTTCGGTACAATTGCCCCAATATATAATACCAAACCTTAAAATGGAAACGACAAGACTACTCGTATGATATGCTAGTAATACTGTTTTGATATTGACTTTTTTTTTAAGATTGTAAAGTGCATATGCAGATGCGCTAAGTTATTTACAGATTGCTTCTGTCTGTGCCTTCCATGTCAGTTGACTGCCAATTAGTATTCCTAGAAATTTTGTAACATCTACTCTGTCCACATTTTGACTATTATAATTAATATTTAGATCATTCATACGAAGTCTTTGGTAAAAATGCATTATCTTTGTTTTTTGTATATTTATTTGTAAGTTGTTACTACTTAGCCAATTTATTATTATTTTAATGGTATGGTTTATACCGTTTTCATAATTTTCATTATTGTCGCATTTTAAGAATGCTGTACTGTCGTCGGCAAACAATACCATGGGATGGTGGATTTGGCGTGGGAGGTCGTTGATGTAAATTAAAAATAACAAAGGCCCAAGGACGCTTCCCTGTGGTACACCGAATTTAATCTCTCTACTGGAAGACACATATTTTATTTCTAATTTAAACTTTAACACATTTTTGTAGATTTCTGTCATCTGTTTGCGACCGGATAAATATGTTTTTATTAGATTCAGGATATTACCCCGAATGCCATAGGCGTTTAGTTTTTGAAGCAGTATGTTATGGTTGACAAAATCGAAAGCTTTCGACATATCTGTATATATAGCACATATAGGCGTTTTTGTATCAACATTCGACATAATAACTTTCAAAAGGTCAAAAATTGCCATGTTTATATTCCTTTTTTTCCTAAACCCGTATTGCTCATGGCAAAGTATATTAAATTTAGTCAGGAAAGAAGATATTGCTTCATATATGACTTTTTTTATTATTTTAGAAAAAACTATCGGCCTATAGTTCGACATATCATCTTTACTGTTCTTTTTATGAATTGGTTTTACAATTACTATTTTTAATTTGTCAGGAAATGTTCCTGATAATATACTAACGTTAATAATATGATTTAAAGGGCCAGCTATACTATTAGCAACAAATTTTATGACTTGTTTTATGTGGAAATCCCGTCATAACCAAAGCTCTTTTTGTTTTTTAGTGATTTAATTATTCTCATCACGTCTTGAGGTATGACTGGTGGCACAAATATTGAGTTTGGGTTATGTTCTATTTTCTTAACGTCGTGCGTTGGTTTGTTAGGTATATTAGCAATTTGGTCAATGAAAAAATTATTGAAAGACTGCTATTTCTTTCGGATCCGTTATTGTCTGATTATTGTTTCTTATCTGTGAAATTGGTTCCCTATTAATTTTGCTGTTATTTATTATTTGCCATGAGGTTTTAGATTTATTTTTCGAGTTCTTAATCAAGTAATTGTTTCAGGCTTTCTGAGTTAATTTAATAATTTTTTAAATCTCTTTTAGTAATTAACAAAAGCGTTTTTATTTTCTGGTGACGGCCTTAGTCTATGTTTCCAGGGGATGCAAACCGTTACGGTGAGCTGCCCCGTGTCGGCGGCCCAAAAGATAGCCGGGGAGGGCCGAAGGCTCCGGGTGGGCTGGGTATCCGCGCAGGTTAAACTGCTGGAACCTAGACCTCTGAGGTGCTTCCGCTGCCGGGTGGGTAACCACGTGGGAGCATGTTGCACCTCGGAGGTGGACCCCAGCGATCACTGTTTCCGCTGTGGTCAGCCCGGTCACAAGGCTGGCTCTTGTAATGCCACGCCGCACTGTTTTGCATGTGCGGTGACTGGCAAGCCGGCCGATCACCGGGCTGGGGGCAAGGCCTGCGCTCCCCCCCCCCCAAACCCAGGGGCAGAGGCAAGCCCTCCGCCACCGCCGTCACCGCCGCAGCCGCCACTATTGCCGCCGCCGTTGCCGCCACCACCGTCGTCGCTGCCGCCGCTAACGCCGTGGCAGGGCCTTCACAGGGGGCCCAGGAGGGGGCTGAAATGGAGTGCCAATAAATGGCCCCATTATGCCTCCTCCAGGCGAACATCAACCACTGCGCCGCCGCTCAGGATCTCTTGCTCCAGAGCATGGTGCAGTGGTCGATTAACATCGCCGTGGTCGCTGAGCCGTACTTTGTCCCGCCCAGGGACGACTGGGTGGAGGACCTGAGCGGCTCAGTGACCATTATTTCGTCGGCCGCCGCCGGTACCCCGTCCCTTGAGGCCGTCAAGAGGGGAGGGGGTTGCGTGGCAGCTCGGTTCGGGGAGATTGTCGTGGTGGGAGTATACTTCTCCCCGAACCGAACTCTCGCCGAGTTCCACAACTCCCTTGGGGAGTTGAGAATCGTCGTCGTCGGGTACCATCCCCTCCCAGTGATCGTCCTCGGGGACTTCAATGCCAAGAACGTGGCTTGGGGTTCCCGATATACGGACACACGGGGCAGGATGGTGGAGGACTGGGCTCTGGAGACAGGCCTGGTCGTCCTAAACCGGGGTTCTGTCCCCACGTGTGTGCGGATGCGGGGCGAATCAGTGGTGGACATCTCGTTCGCCAGCCCCGCTCTGTCACCGCGTGTCATCGACTGGCGCGTCATGGAGGGGGTGCAGACCTATTCCGATCACCGGTACATTCGGTTTGACGTCTCCGCCCAGACCTCGGGCGCGCCGGCCCGACAGACCCCGAGTGGTCCGCGGTGGGCGCTAAAGCAGCTGGACCGGGAGCTCCTCCTGGAAGCCACGGTCGTGCCGGCCTGGGTGTCATCACCGAACAGGCCTGCCGACATCAATGACGAGGCGGAGTGGTTCCGGGAGGCCATGTCTGAAATATGTGACGTGGCAATGCCCCGGGTCCAGCCCGGACGTGCCCGGCGCCAGGTGTACTGGTGGTCGCGTAAGCTGACCGCTTTACGCGAGGCTTGCGTTGCTGCGCGCCACCGGTACTCCAGGCACCGCAGGCTCCGTATCCGCCCTCCGGATACGGAAGCCATTCAGGCGGAGCTATACGAGGGGTACAGAGCAGCGAAGACTGCCCTCCGAGCAGAGATCCAGCGGGCCAGAGGACTGGCCCGCGAGGAGACGCTGGAGACTCTCAACAGAGACCCGTGGGGACGCCCCTACAAATGGGTGCGAGATAAACTCCGCCCATGGGCTCCCCCGCTGACGCAGAGTCTCCGGCCCCAGCTCGTGGAGGACGTGGTGAGCGCTCTGTTCCCTTCGCGAGGGGAACATACTCCCCCGCCCATGGCTCCGCCTCCTGCGGTGCCAGATGCGGACCACACCGATGACGACGATACTCCAGAGGTGACCGAGGTAGATCTGAGAGTGGCGGTACGTAGGCTGAATGCCAAAAATACCGCCCCAGGACCCGATGGCTTGCCTGGAAAACCCTGGGTTCTGGCCTTGGAGGCTCTCGGGCCTCGACTAAGGGGGCTCCTAAGCGCATGCTTGGAGAGGGGCCAGTTTCCACTTCGTTGGAAGACGGGGAAACTGGTCCTCATAAAGAAACCAGGGCGCCTGGCGGACTCTCCGTCCGCTTACCGGCCCATCGTGCTGCTCGACGAGGTGGGCAAGCTCTTTAAAAGAGTAATTGCAGACCGCCTTGTCGGGCGGCTGGTGCGGGTGGGGCCGGATTTGGCGGAGAGCCAGTTTGGTTTCCGTAAGGGGCGCTCTACGGTGGATGCCATCATGCGCGTTCGAGCCCTCACGACGGGGGATGCTGTTGCCCGGGGTGGGGTTGTCTTGGCGGTGTCTCTTGACATCGCCAATGCCTTTAATACCCTGCCCTGGAGTTGCATTGGGGAGGCACTTCGGTATCACCGGATGCCGACCTACCTCTGTCGCGTGGTCGAGGCCTATTTGACGGACAGGGCCGTCATCTACCCCGTTCACCAAGGAGAGTGGAACCGGCGAGAGATGTCGTGCGGTGTCCCACAGGGATCGGTCCTGGGGCCGCATCTGTGGGACATCGGGTACGACTGGGTGCTGCGTGCCGACCTCCCTAGTGGCATCAGCGTAGTCTGCTACGCTGACGACACGCTAGTCCTGGCACAAGGGAGTTCGCATCAGGCGGCGGCCGAACTGGCGGCACGTGGGGTTGCGACAATCGTCGATAGGATCCGGCAATTGGGACTCGAGGTGGCATTGCACAAGTCCGAGGCCATGTGTTTTTATGGTCCTCGGAACGCGCCACTGTCGGGTTCCCAGATAACGGCGGGAGGGGTTCACATGGGCGTCGAGTCGACGATGAAGTACCTGGGACTCGTCCTTGACAGCCGGTGGATTTTCGTGGAGCATTTTCGACGTTTGGCTCCCAGACTGGAGCGGGCCGGGGCTGCTTAGAAGCGGCTCCTGCCCAATCTAGGGGGTCCAAACGCCTCCTGCCGGAGGCTCTACGCGGGGATCGTGCGGTCCATGGCCCTTTACGGGGCACCGGTGTGGGCGCGTTCTCTGAGGCTGCGACCAGCGCAGTGGTTGAACGCGTCCCAAAGGGTCATGGCCATCAGGATGGTACGGGGATACCGCACGGTCTCCCGTGAGGCGGCGAGCCTCCTTGCCGGACTGCCGCCATGGGATCTGGAGGCGAAAGTCCTCGCGCACATTTGGGTGTGGCGCGAAGAGGCGAAACTCCGGGGCATAACTCCGCTTCCGCAAGAAATCGCGGCACAGCGGACGGAGCTCCGGAGGGATCTCATGGCGACATGGAGAGTGCGATTGTCGCAACCCAGCGCTGGGCACGCCACAATTGTGGCGATAAGTCCCCTCTTTGAGGAGTAGCTGGAGAGGCGCCACGGCGTCCTCACCTTCCGCCTGACGCAGGTCCTCACCGGACATGGATGTTTCGGGAGGTTCCTGTTTAGGATTAAGCGGGAGGAAACGCCCGGGTGTCACCACTGTGTGGATCGCCCGGAGGACACGGTGGAGCATACGGTAGAGGTCTGCCCAGCTTGGGCGGAGCACCGCCGTGTCCTCACGGAGGCGATCGGCGGCGGCGATCTCTCGCGTCCGGGCCTGGTTCAGGCCATGGTTCGGAGCGAGAGTGCATGGGAGGCCGTCACCTCCTTCTGCGAAGCAGTTATGCTAGCGAAAGAGGAGGCGGAACGCGTGAGGGTGAGACAAGGTTCGCGCCCTCATGCCCCTAGTCGCCGCAGGAGACGCCCCGGGCGTCGGGAGTCGCAAGCCGATTTCCGGCCACCGTAGGCGCAGGCCTGCGGACGGTGAGCGATGGGTAGCTCGCCGTCCGATAAGGACCAGGCCCGGGTCGACGGCGCGTTGTGTTCCACGCGCGCCTCAAAGAGATGTCAGCACAAACTAACGGGGTCAGTTAGGACCAACGCCTGCCGGGGTTGCGAGTTTGTCCGAAAGGGATATCGTGGCCCTGGCACACAGGCAACGGAAGGAACACGGGTGGGTTTTAGTCAGTAAAAGTCTGACACGCCCTCCCGCTCCGCCCAGAGCGGGAGAAGTTATTTGATGATGTCCCACGAAAAAAAAAAAAAAAAATCTATGTTTCCAAAGTAAATTTCGTTGCCTTTTACTGCATAATCTTATGCCACGCGATAGCCACTTAATTGGTTTTTCTGATTTTATTGTCACTATCTTATAGGGAAAACATAAGTCATGCATGAGCTTAAATATTTCAAAGAAATTATCATACGCTTTGTTCGAATCCTCTGTGTTATATACGCCAGAAAACGATAGATTTTGCAGATAGTTATTAAACTTAATGAGATGTTCTTTACAAGTATCTTTAATCTTAGTTCTCCAAGTTTTAATCATGCATGATTTATTTATTTTTATTTTTATTATTTGAGCTGTATGATCTGATAGCCCGAAGTCTATTACTTGACAATTACATTTTTGTCTGGTATTGTGTGCAAAATTATCTAAACAGGTATTACTTATAAGACGTGTCACTTCATTAATTTCTAAAAAAAGGTTGTAACTCTGGAGAAAGCATTTAAATTCCAAAGTAATTCTATTATTTTTTAAACCGTCTATATTAAAATCACCGCATACAATTATTTTAGTATGACGATTAGTACATATTTTTTTTAGAATAGTATCCAAATTTTCATAAAATTTACTTAAGTTAGATAGCTTAGGAGGTCTATAGATACATAATATAATTAAATTATTCTGTGTCATTTTAATGGCACAACATTCTATAATTCCTGAAACCGAGTGTTTCATTATGTCAGGTAATTCTTTATACTCATGACCCTTTTTAACTAAAATACGGGCTCCACCGCGTTTTATGTTGCCTCTTGCATAACATGCAGCGAGTCTATAATTAGGTATATGAAGAAGATGTTCCTGGCCCGACATTATAAAATGCTCGGTTATGCATATAACATCTACAATTATTTGTTTGCTTAACAGCTCTTGAATGTGCACGGTTAATAGATCAGATTTATTTATAAGTCCGGCAATATTCTGGTGCATAACATACATGTGATCAAAGAAAAAACTCGGTATGTGTGACCGCATTCGTGTTTACATTATTTGTCAGATCAGATTCAAGTTCAAGTGGTGACATTGAGAAATTATTATTTATAAGTAACAGCAAATTTTTAAAAATGTTTCTCATTCCTTGGTTATTTATTTTTTTATTATAATTTGAAAACATAGTAAAATCGTAGAATAAGTCTAAATTAGAGTCTAGAACCGTTACATAATTATGTGACAGTAAATCTAAATGAAGTAAGTTGTTAAACGTTTCGATACGCCAGTTGAACATCGTTGAATAATCGCTTAGTTTGAATGTAGGTGGGCACAAAATAATATTTGTATGCTGAATTTTTTCCAGTGTTTTCCTTAATCCTACTATGATTTCTACGTAGTTTTCTGTTTTTTGAAAATCTTCTTCTCCAATTAAAATTACACAGTAATCGTTAAACGAGTAATCCACAACTTTTTGATGCAAATTGCTGATAAGTTGTAACAATCCGCATTTCGGTGACACATAGTGACAGATCTGTAAGTTTTGGAATGTATCTTCCGCGATGGACAGAATATTATTTGTTTTGTTAGCACTAACAATGCATAACCTATTCCTGGTCGATTTCACATTATCTTCTAATTCTGGGGCCTTACTCCCGACGGCATCGAGTACTGAATCAATCGAATTAGATTCGAAATAAATGACGATCCATACTCTTGAAACCGACACTAGCGCACGATCGTGCGGTGGTTCAAAACGACACTAATTTCGATCGAAAGATTCGTTAGAATCGAAAAGTTCGTACTCCACACGCCATCTGACAGTTATGTATCGAGTAGTTGAATCAAAACTAAACGTCAAATAACTCGATAGCAAAGAAGCTACTTTATGAAGATCGAGTGAGATTTTTTTGTGTTCTTTACTGCTTTATTTCTTCAAAATCTTTATTATTATGGCTCGCCTTACTTTGTTTTTCAATGTTCTTGAGAAAACATCGTATGGATCTTCGTGCGAAAAGAAATATGAATCGATATAATACCCGGGGCTATAGAAATGGATTCGGAAGAATTTCGAAGAAGTTATAGTTTCTCGAAGGAGTTGTTTAATGTGTTGGTAGGAGATTTAACACCATACATGAAGAAATTAACCAGACGAAGTGACATTTCCATTAAATGCAAGGCGAGAAGCCCGAAAGTCTGACAACCAGTCTTACCAAGGGGTATCGTATTACTCAGTCACTGGGTTGAGGAGGTCAGATAGGCAGTCAACATAATCAGCCTATAATGTTCTCACTGCTGGGGCACAGGCCTCCTCTGTGTGAGAGGGAGTAGGACGTAATCCACCACGCGGGCCCAGTGCGAGTTGGTAGTTTTGACATGTCTTCGAATTTTTGGTTCTAGGACATGCCACCGGTGTCCTCACGATGTTTTCCTTCGCCGTTTTTAGAGCAGTGGTGATGAAATAATTTATACAAAGTAAAGCACCTGTCAGGGTTCGAACCTACGACCTACAACTCGTAAGTCGCTGTCGTTACCACTGGGCCACCAGTGCTCTCAAGTAGGCAGTCGCTCTTTGTAAAATACTGGTATTCAGCTGCATCCGGTTAGACTAGAAGCCGAGCACAACATAGTTGGAAAAAGAATAGGCAGATTGGTTGATGTTTTTTCATAAGGTTTTATTTGTTAAGTTAAAATAAAGCACTAGGGTATCGTTTTTTACGTGATAAAGTGATAGAGAAGTAAATAAATTCAACCACATAAAAGATTCTAACCACAGACATAAGACACTTGACAATGACGTAATCCATGAATGATAGGATATAGACAATGACAGGCATAATGACGCTGATAATACTCGAACCTATGTCAATCTTGGTTTACGATTCGATTTGGTTCGGGAGTAAGGTTTTAAATCGAGTTCAGATCAGAAACGAGTTCGAATCGAAAACAAAATCAAACTCGAATCGTTTTCGGGAGTAAGGCCCCTGGTCTTTGAGTTGTATTATTTTGTTTTGTGTTTGTGGTGCATACAGTATTTTTTTTGTTTTTCTGTTGTAGTCAGTTTGCTTAGCTTCTGTGGTTTTATTTCAGTTTTAGGTGTTGTATTTTTGCTTTGATTCTCGGTTGTATTTCGTTTTTGGAGCAAGTAATCTTCTTCGTGGGAAAAATTCAATTTGGCTTTTTTATACTTTTTCTGTTAGTTACGGTTGAAGCGCTTTTCTAACTTTCTCATGGCTAATTTTGATATTTTTAAGTGCAGTATTCTCTGTTATTGTTTTCAATTTCACTATCCGCAGAAGCCAATTTCTCTCGCAAGATGTTAACTAATGCCCCTAATTCTGTAATTGTTTCATTTTCATTAAGTTGTAACTGGGGGCAACTTATGTTATGCTTGTCATAAGACGTAATAGATGAGTATTCGTTGTCATCGTCCACTGATATAGATGCAAAAGAATTTTCTGTACTTATGGTTATTTTGCTTTGCTGTTTTCTAATGGTTACGTTATCAGTTTCAGTTTCTAGTGAAAACAGTTGTAAGTCAGAGTTGTTTGACATGGTAAATACGGCGCGAGTCACTCGCTGTAGATCGGCACAGATCGACACGGGACGCGATCCCTTCCAGCAGTCGTTCACTGTGCGACACAGTGTTGGTGGGCGGGGCTTACCGCTGCGGTCACCTGTCGCGGTGACACAGTGAGACACAGATCGACACAGAACGCGGTCCTTTCCAATTACGCGGCACTGTGTTTTTTCTTTATAGTTCGTTATTTAAATTTTTGGATTTGTTTTTGTGAATAACATGATCACCACTTATTATTTTTTAATTCTGATTTCACAATCACATAGATAGTATCAAAAGGCACCTCTCAGTATATTTTACTCTATGATTAATTAGTTTTTTACGCAAAATATAATTTAAAATCACAGCACTCGTTTCACTCGTGTACAATCCAAGAATCCCGACGAAGTCGCGGGCAGAAGCTAGTCTACAAATATTTATAAAACTTTAACTTAAAAACCATTAATTCAGTAACACCCTGTATGTATGTAGGCAACCAAAAAAGCTTAAAACGGCTTTTTCGGTCAAGGCACCTGCACTTAGTCGTCAAACTGCATCGAATGCAGGTCACACAGTTGAGTCGATAAATAAGAAAAAAAATGTGAAATTATTTATTTATTTTTATAAAACTTTGTTGGTCAATGAACAATAGTATTGTGTAGGTTTGATTCCCGGTGCATGCAAAGGATTAGTGTTTAGTAAGGTTAGTAATATCACACTTATTATAAAGGCGAAAGCTTGTGAGTGTGTTGAGGATGTTGGTTACTTCTTCACGCACTAACGGCTGGACTAATTTTGATAAAATTTTGTATGGATATAGCTGACATCGTAGATTAAGATATAGGCGGCTACTTTTTATTCCGATATTCCCACGGGATCGAGACTTACGCGGGTGAAACCGTGGGGCGCAGCTAGTTTTTTTTTTTATAAAGCATAATGAAATCAACTAGTCAAGAATGATAGTTGGGATTTGAACACGCACTTAAGCTGATTTGTTTTGCGTCTATTTGCTAAACTTAGTCTTACCGATTTTCATTTTATAAAAGAGGGCAATCCGCGCGATCTATAGAATGACCCCACGTGAGTCCCTTATAAACAAATTCAAAGAAATTGATGTAAAATACCAACTCTGCCTTCTCTTCATATCTTAGAAAGTATTTTGTACGTTCGTAAAAACTTAGGACTTTTCAAAATAAGAAGCAAATTTCATAATATAAATACATGGATTAAACATGAAGTTGTGATTCCACAGTGTCCTTTTTTGACTTTGAGTCCTTATCCGACTTCAAGTAACAGTTTTGACTTTGGCTTATCTCTTCGAAAGTCTTCTTTTTTTTTCGCCGTAGTTAGCGATCGTTAGCCATAGTAAAGAAACGACCGAACATTCGGCCGATACTTCGAATGTATGTTCGTAGTAGACCCCCTGGTACTTGTTGACGGGCCTACACTGTCCTCCCATACCTATAAAAAAAAAGAATAACACTGTTATTTGAAAACATTGTTAAAGCTAATTACTTTGAAAAGAGTAACCGTGGAGTTTCTTGCCGGCTCTTCTTCATATGAACCGACCAATTGGGACCGTGCACCTAGCTTCTGACGTTCATAAGTGCCCGTAGGTTTATGTGAACGCCTGTCCTCCATATAAAATACTAGTATTCAGCTGCATCCGGTTAGACTGTAAGCCGACCCCAACATACACACACCGTCACAGTTAGCACTCTCGGCACTCTGTAGGTTTGATAATTTCTCCTCAACTCAAGTGCCCTGGCAATCTCAGTTGCATTTAAGTCGGGTATAATGAAGTCCTTGACCTTTAAAAAGATTGAAAAGTTAAAAAAAAACTAATGAAACTGATTTTTAAAGAATATTTTACGAACAATAAGGGAAATGCGCTCGAAGTGATGTACCTAATACGAATCAAATTGAAACAATCGCAAAAAAGGTGACGTTCAATTGTTTTCTCATTTAGAAATTATTATTTCTAAAATAAAATGAATTAACAACCAGTCAGCAATGTTACACAAACTAGTTTTTCGAAAAAAAAAATATGTTCCGCTAATTTTGCCGGTGCGTGTAGTTGGGGAAAGGCAGGCAAATGATGAATTTGATAAAAAATGTATTTCTCTGATTGTATAAAATCATGATCATGATCTTGTAGGCAATTTTAGGGATTACGTAAAGAAGGTAACCTCCTGTCTGCTAATATTAACATCTTGTTGCTCTGGTAGTCGCAAGGGGGACTGCTGAGCTTGAAGTCTTGGGTTCTATCCCAAAAAATGTTTTTTACAAATAAAAACAAGCGGCTTCCAAAAAATACTAGTGAAAAATTACTTTAATTTTGAAAGTCGGGGCGGCGCGGCGGCGGCGGCGGCGGCGCGGGAGCGGGACGGGCAACGCAGACCCGTTCTCGAAACCAGCGGGCAGGGCCACAAGTCTGCTATTACAATAGTGTCCGAATGGTCGATCATTGATTTCATAATTGTTGATTTTGACAAGTTTGGTAATCTACTATTATAATGGCGTCATTATGACTTTCCAATGGTCGGCAACTGACACTACATTGAAAGAAATTGCAAAGAAAATGATCGACCATTATGAATTTACCAGATTACGAACTTTTAACAAAATGACAATGGCATGACAATGGGATCGTGTTGGAATGACTGAATTTATAAAAATAGCAGACTTGGGCCCCAGATCGCGCGGCACTATAGCGGCGTAGTGTTGTGTTCGTGGTTGTGTCGTCGAGATATTTGGTTTTATTCGCGAACGAAATGTCTGAACAACGGCGACAACATCTTTTTGATTCGACACGTTACAAAAATAAATTACACAACACTGCATTGCAGACGCGCGGGCGGCCCCACAGAGTACATTTGGGCGGCCCCAGCTTGACTGAAGTGCACCGCTCGTTGCCCGCCACACGGTGGATCGAAAATCGGCTGTAGAAGACATAGAATCTCGATTTCTTAAATGTTATTTTTTTTGCTGGAAATGACTTTTGCTGATCGTTACTGTTCTATAAAATGTCATATGAAGTAATTGTGTGCACAAATGGAAGAGTTATAATTTTTATAAGAAAAAAATGTATGGAGCTGACATGAAAAATGAGGATATCTCTGGAATCGCTAGGATGGCCGTTATATCCTTGCACACTGTTATAGTACTATTTATTTGTGAATTTTTGACATACTTAATATCGCGGCATGACTTGCGATATTTTTTTTTTAATCTTCAAAATTTAAAAAAAAAAAAAGTATATGATACATTTTAATGCTTAAATATGGCTATACCAAGTGTAATTTACAATATTTTTTATGCTTAGACCAAAACATTCTAAGAAATCACAAAGTCGTATTACCTACTTTGTGATTTTCATTTGAAATGACATGGTAATTATCAATTACGTAATACGTAATCTTATCTAATGCCTCAAGTCCACATTAGCTAATGATTAATAAAACTTAATACCTATATACCTAGTTAAAAGGATACGTACCAAAATAGTTTGGGGTACTCGCTAATTTAGCAATTAGTGCAGGATTAACTTAATGAAAGTAATTAGATAAATGTGATACCATCATTAGTCAATAACAATAAATAGTCAAACATTGGATTCACAACTTCAGTTCATTTAGAGCATTTCTAATACTAACATCTATCCTACCGTGTCTTTTTACTCAGTGATCGTGAATAATGGAAAGCATTATTACAAATTTGGATTGTTTGTTATTCTGAGCAATCAGGATGCTTCGTCTTTCGATCATGAAATATTGTTCAACACACTTGTTATTCGACTGGGCTCTAGCCTTTCAGATGAAGACAGTGTTACCGTGAAAAAATTTTGTCGAAGATTTACACGGGCAGTTCAAAAGAGATAGTTACGATCCCACTGGAAAAGTGAAGTTTTTAGACGTGATTACAGTAATTGGCTTGAGGCAAATATTGACTGGCCAAACTGCGTGCAAACCAATTTGCTCATTCAAGAATCAACAAGTGAAAATATTTCTACTGAACCTGTACCTGAACCTGTACCATCAACTTCAACAATGAAATCAACTTCAACGATGACAAAAAGAGATCTCGAAAGCCGTTTGAAGATCTAAGTAACAAGCAGAAGAAGAGACGATCTGATGAACATATAGGCGATGACCCTAATGAAGTAGCTTATTCAGCTGCAGCACTTTTGAAAGGAGATGGTCGTGAGGATATTGCATCTGTTATTGAACATATGCTCCAAAATCCAGAAGCAGCAGCAAAAATCAAGGAAATGTTGAACAAACCAGCTCCTTCAACAATATTTTCACCAGAAAAAGCACTGGGTTTGCTACTTTCATTAAAACTATCGAAATGGCAATATATCACATTAAGGGAAACGACTATTCGAGAAGGTTCAAAGGAGATATATCCGTCATACTATAAAGTGCAAAAAGCTAAGCTACAGTGCTACCCTCCGAAGACATTTGTGACTGTAACGGATTCATCTGCTAAGATTGCACTACAAGCGTTTCTAGATTTAACAGTGAACAGAATTTCTGAAACTATTCGTAGTCCTGATGCGATACAAGATAAACAATATCAATTGTTTTTCTTTTTTAGTTTTTCGTTTTTATTAATATCAAAGTGGGGATTTGACGGTGCATCTAACCAAAGTAGATATAAGCAAAACATAGAGAGCGGTCAAGATGATTCCAGCATATTTATGACCTCTTTGGTTCCATTTAAGTTGACAGCTGACGGTGATACCGTATGGGTGAATCCAAAACCCTGCTCACCTAGGTATTGCCGTCCAGTCCAGTTTAGTTTTGTGAAAGAAACCAAAGACGTTGTCATAAATGAAAAAACTACAATGGATAACGAAATTGAAGCTCTCGTTCCCTCAAAATGTCAAGGACATGAAATTAGTCACAAATTAATGATGACGATGATTGACGGCAAAATTTGTACATATCTGTCTGAAGCTAAGTCAAATGCGGCCTGCTACCTGTGTTTGGCTAAGCCTACAGAAATGAATAAGTTAGATGGCATTGCGTCAAAAACCATTTCTTCTGGTGTGTATGAGTTCGGATTATCATTACTTCATGCCCGCATTAATGTGATGGAATGTCTTCTACACATAGCGTATCGTCTCGACTTCAAAAAGTGGTCTGCAAGAGGAGAAGGTCATCAAGAGTTATTGCATTCACGAAAAAAATTCATTCAAGATCGATTCAAAGATGATCTCAACCTTTTGATTGACATCGTTAAGCAAGGATCAGGCACAACTAACGACGGGAACACAGCAAGGCGGTTTTTTGAATTTCCTGATAAAACTGCAGCGATCACTGGATTAGATGAAGACCTCATACGCAGATTTGCTGTGATTCTGCAAGCTATCACATCTGGAGAGATTGTAGACGTGCCGAAATTTAAAGAATACGCTAGAACAACCGCTGAAAAATACGTGGAACTGTACGATTGGTACTACATGTCATCAACCGTCCACAAATTGTTGATTCACGGAGGGGACATAATTGCAGAAAATGCTATTGTACCAATTGGAAGTCTTTCGGAAGAAGCTTCAGAGGCCCGAAACAAAGACTTTAGGAGGTTCAGAGAACACCATTCGAGGAAAAAGAGTAGACAAGCATCAAACGAGGATATCCTCAATATGCTTATCGTCTCTTCTGATCCTCTAATTTCTTCCACAAGACCAAAATTAAATGCCCACAAGAGGCAGACATACTTTAAGGAAACAGTAGAACTACTGAAACTTCAGGATCAGGAAGCTCCGACAGAGTTCTTAGAAGTTTTATCTATTGTAGAGCCTGATTCTGAAGTGGATTCTGATGGTGACGAAGTATAAAATAAGTTAACTTTCATTGTTTATGTTAGGTTAGGTTAAGTTAATATTTTTTTTTAATAATTTGCTTTTATTTTTAATCATACAATAGTTTACCATTTATTGTTATTGACTAATGATCACGTTTATCTAATTACCCTCATTATGGTACGTATCCTTTTAACAGGTATATAGGTATTAAGTTTTATTAATCATTAGCTAATGTGGACTTGAGGCATTAGACAAGATTACATATTATGTAATTCATAATTACCATGTCATTTCAAATAAGTAGGTAATACGACTTTGTGATTTCTTAGAATTTTTTGGTCTAAGCATAAAAAATATTGTAAGTTACACTTGGTATAGCCATATTTAAGCATTAAAATGTACATAATATCATAAACATTTTAAATTTTAAATTTTGACGATTTTTAAAAAAAAAATCGCAAGTGATGCCGCAATATTAAGTATGTCAAAAATTCACAAATAAATAGTACTATAACAATGTGCAAGGATATTACGGCCATTCTAGCGATTCCAGAGATATCTTCATTTTTCATGTCAGCTCCATACATTTTTTTCTTATAAAAATTATAACTCTTCCATTTGTGCACACAATTACTTCATATGACATTTTATAGAACAGTAATGATTGGCAGAAGTCATTTCCAGCAAAAAAAATAACATTTAAGACATCGCGATCCTATGTCTTCTACAGCCGATTTTCGATCCACCGTGCGCCACCGCGCTGCTGTTTTCGAGGGCCGGTCCATTTGATTTTACGCATTAGATCCTGCCGCTCCAGCGCCGCCGCCGTCCGCTGCCCGCAAGATTCGAGGCAGAGGCCTTAAGGAGCTCAACGACTCGACAAACAATACCAAAGAAAGGACAATTGGGTAGGCCACATAAAGTGCTCAAAATGCTAGACCATCATTAAAACTAACTGAGAAAAGGAAAAAAAAAGGAAATTAATAAAAAAAATTACCCACATAGTGCTCAAGTGTTAAAATAATAAATATAATACTTCTCAAAGTAAATATTCATGTAAATTTGTATATAATATTCAATGTCATTGTGTATACTCGTATAAAGTTATATATAATGATTGAATGATGATTTTACATAATAATTAAAAATGTCAAGTTTTCCAGTTATATCAAGGAGAGCGAGCAGCTCAATACCAAGCGTTTTTGTCTTCTAAATAATCAGAAATTTTATAGTACCCTTTTTTACTAAGTCTGGTTTTAATACAGCTTTAAAATCGTTTAATGGGTAAGTTTCGAATGTCAGTAGGAAGTTTGTTGTAAAAGCGTATACATTGACCCATGAACGAGTTGCCTACTCTGTGGAGGCGAGTGCGATGTACAGCAAGACTGTGTTTATTCCTTGAGTTTAAACTATGAATATCGGACATTTTCTTAAAATGTTATATATTATATTTTTGTTTATAGAAAGTATGATTTGGTGAAGTGGAAACGATGAAGAAGTCGAACTTCCTGTCACTGTTCACACGAATTGATGTGGGGTAGTTACCACCCGTACCACAATTAAAAATTTAAAAATATTAAAAAAAAAAAAAGATTTTGTTTTCTCTTTTTAGATGCGGTACCTACCACGTACAAATTCATATTCCACTACTTGCTATGTAAACAACAGTGAAAGGAATTTATAACAACATCAACATACACAAAGTGGATTAAATACGTATTATTATGCTAACTCAAAAACCACTCATCAACCAGCTCAGGAGTATACCTTTACAATCATAAAATAATTTTTTAAATCTTTTTTTAATTGACGAAAATATCGATGCACATACATAACAAATAACATACTTACAGACGAACGTAGAACACCACCTCCGTTTTTTAGGTCGGTTAAAAACTAACACAGATTCTCAGTCGAATAAATACGACTGAGGCGGTTCGGGCACGTAAACATTTGTAGAATTAACCCGACTGGGGGAAGGTATTAGGTAATCAGTACTTTTCAAAATTACTACATAAAACAGTCCCGCAAAACCACTTCCTAGTGCTTTAGCTGAAGAAGAAGTGGCGCAACTAGAGAGAGCAACTTGATGTCATTCAGAAGAATGCAAAATAGTTAACATTAAAAAATTTAATAAAAATAAAAATCATTTATTTCAGACAAAAAGTCCATAGGCAAGGACATTACGAAACACAAAACGTAAATAGTAGATTGTTGCATCGAGCGCAACGTAAGTGATTAATGCACGAGTGTTATGTTGGTTGCACGAGTGTTATGTTGGTTGCACGAGTGTTAGGTTGGTTGCACGAGTGCATTAATTACTCACTTTAGCAAGGTGCGTAATCTATTTTTCTTTCAACTATCAATCTACCTACCGTGATAAAATATATCTACTCAAAATAAAAACTCAAGTTAATGAAAGTTAGAGTTCCGCGTTTGGCTTCTATCGAGAACGGACGATTCGCGGGCGCGTGCTCTACCGCTCTGGGCCTCAAGTCTGCTATTAAAATAGGTCTGCTATTAATACAATGGTCGATCATTAATTTCATAATTGTTGATTTTGACAAGTTTGGCAATCTACTATTATAATGGCGTCATTATGACTTTCCAATGGTCGGCCACTGACACTACATTTGAAGAAATTGCATATATTGGTAATCTCGTACATAATGACAAATGAATGACATTTCTACTAATGGGTTTTATAATAATGGCAATACGACAATGCCATTATAATAACACAATTATATTACGAGAACATTGACCGACCAATGATCGACCATTATGAATTTACCAGATTACGAACTTTTAGCAAAATGACAATGGCATGACAATGGGATCGTGTTGGAATGACTGAATTTATAAAAATAACAGACTTGGGCCCCTGGTAATTCGCTGGTGCATCACAATAATACCGTCGTCGCCGTGTTGCGAAAACGATTTATCAAGGTCGCCGCGATGTCCCCTAGTTATTAATTATAGTGGAAACAGTACAGTTAAATAATAATTGTGAAAGTGAAGTTTACTAACAGTAAAACGTCGACAAATAAGGTAAAAATTAAAACTGATCTGGAAAAGCTGTTGCATGCAAGAAAACTCAGAGAGAGAAAAGCTGGAACTTCTTGTTAATGATCTGAAGGTCCAAATAGAAGGCCTCCAGCGACAACCTCTAAACCACCAAAAAGATAATCCCAGCTCCAATGGACAAGGAAATAATGAACCCAAGGAGTTGGAAGCTAGGAGCAACATACAATTTGCTCAATCTGAAAAAGAAAACGTTGAGTACTGTACAGTTGAGGAACGAAGAACTCGCTAAAGAGACTGAGTGGATTAGGCCCAAAAGTAGGAAGAAAAGGAAGCTAAAAATCTCCCTCTCTCCACCACAATAACCCGGAACAAGTGCCCAACAACAAAAATGTGAGAAAGAACAGACATTGGTCAAAAAGGTGCCTCCACCACCCCCAATTATAATAGACGGAGTCAAGAACTACCAAATGTTCTATGACTCACTAACTGAAACCCAACCAACTGAATCATTCACCGCAAAAATGATGAATGGAGATTGTGTGAAGATCAACGCCAAAACCGAGGACTGGTATAGAGCGATTGCTAGGCTTTTATCAGTAAAAGAATATCTTTGGCATTCATACGAGAACAAACAGGCTCGACCAATAAGAGTTGTAGTGAAAAAATTACATTCTTTTTGTCAGCCAGATCGAATCAAAGACGATTTAATGTCACAAGATCTGAAAATAGAAACAATTGACAACAAGTTAAGCTGGAAGAATAAAGAACCATTCAATTATGTTCGTCTTATCATTTAATAATGACAAATATGTCGATAAAATCTATGGTACAAAGCACATTTTAGGGTGCAAAATTGAAATACACCCTCTCGAAAACCCGAAACACATTCCTCAATGTAAAAGATGCCAGACATATGGACATACTCATAAATACTGCAAAAAATAGCCAAAGTGTGTAAAATGCACTGGCAAGCATCTTACAGCCAACTGTACTAAATCTCCGCAAGAGAAACCGATATGCGTCCACTGCGGCTCACCCCACCTAGCCAACTTCAGGGTGTGAAGTAGCCAAGGAGTTGCAAATTATGAAAAATAAACACATTAAAAAGAAACTTGTTGTGCCAACTGCCCAACAGCCTCCTTACATAATAAATTCTGACAAACAGGCACGGAAAGTTTTCAGACAACTGCAAAACCTGTTCAATCAAGTAGTTCCTATGCGCAAGCTACAAAACAAGTCACGCTAAGTCACGCAACCATCGAATCTGGAAGATAAGATTAATCAGATCTTGAAGTGCATTACTACATTTGACAAAAGATTAGAGAAGCTAGAGTCCAGCACCAAAACAGCTGCTTTTAATAATCAAAAATGAGTAACACACTAAAGATAATGACGTGGAACTCTAATGGCCTCCTCAAATATCAGAATGAGTGACAGACAGTCCTAGAGACAGAAAATATAAACGTGTGTTTGATTTCCAAAACACACTTCACGAACCAATATTTCATCAAATTTAGAGGATTCAAGGTATATAACTCGCTCCACCCTGACAACTCCGCCAGAGGAGGCAGTGCGGTTATAATCAAAGAAAACATCAATCATTACGAGCAGAGTAAAATTGCAGAATCAGACATTCAAGCCGTGGCAGTATCTGTTAAAACTAAATTTTGGCACGTTTCCATATCAGCCTTAAAGTGTCCTCCAAGGCACATGATAATTAAAAAGAGCGATATTTAAAAAAAAATAAGGTCTAGGCCAGAGATTCATCCTAGGTGGTGATTTTGATGCCAAGCATACGCACTGGGGATCAAGACTTACTTAAACAAAGGGAAGGCAGCTCTTAAATGCAGTTAAAGGTACACACTGTTAAGTTATGAGCACAGGCAAACTAACATACTAGCCCACTGAACACCAGAAAATACCGGATCTTATAGACTTTTTCATATGTTAAAATATATCCACCAATTACATTAATTAGGAGGAAGGTTTTCACATGAATTCGGACCACTCCCCGATTATAAGACTTAGTAAAAAAAATCTACAAAGAGAAACCTATGTAACCCTGGTTAATAAGTCTACAGACTGGGATAGTTTTGCCATTGATCTAGATAATATTATCGACCTAAAAACTCCGTTACAAAATCTGGAACAGCTGGACTTAGAAGTAAACAAATATGTTGTTAATATTCAACCAAGTGCGTGGAATAATACGCCACAGTTAAAACGTAAATATAAGGGACACATCTACCCCAAGGAAATTGTGAATTTACTTTCTGAAAAAAGAAAGCAAAGAAAGCGGTGGCAGCAAACAAGATGCCCGCGGGATAAAACATTATTAAATCACCTCACTAAACGTTTAAAGAGGAAAATTCTACAATTTGAGGATGAATGTCTGAATTCTAAACTTGTGTAGCTAACCAACGACCAATCAACGGATTTCCCTCTTTGGAAAGCGACAAGACAACTAAAAAGGCCGATTATGCAAATACCACCCATCAGAAACAGCGACGGAAAATGGGCCATAAGTAATGAACAAAAAGCATTTAATTTTGCCCAATACTTAGAAAACACTTTTTATCCCAATGAGAGCTCCATAGAAATCTTGTGAGTGAAAAGTTATTACATAGTCAAAGAATTCGGCTTGTTACTCCTAAAGAAGTTCTGAGAGAAATTCAAAACAACAGTAGCTCGAAGAAATCCCGGGTTACTACCTCATAACAGGAGAAATTCTAGAATGCCTCCCACGCAAAGCCATAGTAAAGCTGACCAGACTTATCAATGCTGCATTTATGCTAGAACTTGTACCTGAGCCATGGAAGGTTGCTGAATTCATTATGATTGCGAAGCCAGGGAAAACACCCCATGAAGCATCATCATATAGACCCATTTCCCTGCTGCCCGTATTATCGAAGCTATTAGAAAAACTGTTATTAAAACGATTAAAACCAATAATACAAGAAAAAGAGCTAATACCAAACCATCAATTTGGCTTCAGGGAAAAAAACTCTACAATAGGCCAGGTACATAGAATAATTAACATTATTGAAAGAACACTCGATAACAAGGGAGTGTGCGCCACCGCATTCCTAGATGTCGCGGAAGCTTTTGATAAAGTTTGGCATAAGGGTCTGATATTTAAACTCAGACGCATGCTACCTCCAGAATTTGCAGACATAATTATTAGAATCATATATAAGTAAATGTTGAGACCAACTTTCTCAACATTGCTTCTCAACACAATGTTTAGAGTAAGGCAAGAGGATGCATATTCCGATCTAAACACCATAAAAGCTGGGGTACCACAAGGAAGTGTGTTACGCCCAATCCTGTACTTGCTATACATATGTGATATCCCAAAGCTGGAAACCAACACGATTGCGACCTTTTCAGATGTCACTGCTATTATGGCTACTAGATCAAGCCACAAAAAAGCCGTAAAAAAGATCAATTAGCTGTGAACAAAGTTTATAACTGGACACAAAAGTGGAAGATCAAACTGAATGAGTCAAAATCAATTCACATTGACTTCACTAAAAAACACTGCGATTATCACCCAGTCCATATAAACGGCATGCAAGTGTCTTATGCTAATACAGCCAAATACCTTGGCATAACTCTTGACGCCAAACTGCGTTGGAAATCTCACGTTAAAAAGAAAAGACGGGAACTTGACATACGTTATAAAGTATGTATTGGTTACTCGGAAGAAAAACCTGCCTATCAATACATAATAACATTATATTATACAAGCATTTTCTTATGCCTATTTGGACGTATGGCAACCAACTTTGGGGCTGTACTAAACGAACCAACGTCAAAGTAATCCAACAATTCCAAAATAAAGTACACCATGGTACATTAGAAATGACGACCTCCACCGAGACCTAAAACTGGAAGTCGTCACCACCATCACCCAAAAATTTGCTGAAGCCCACGAACACAGACTTCACCGACATGTGAATGTCGAGGCAATTCAGCTGCTAGACAACACGGACATAGTGCGTACGCTAAAGGGAACTAAACCATTTGAGTTAGTGTAGTGTATAAAATATAGTGAATGAAAAATAGTAACAATGCTGTGCTATACATGTGGCACATGAACAAAGTGTTTCTATTAAGTATCAAACCCTAATAAAGTGCTACGGAATTGTTTTAAAAGTGCAAATTTACACTATTCTTAGTTCTATCATAATCTATCAAGTAAAATATTAAGTTAAATTGCTTATTATTCTATTACTCTATTAGGCTAGATTGTAATAAATTATTATGAACTTTATTAGGTTCTTATTAAGGACGCTATCACAAAATATGACAAAAAAATCGGTACATTTTGCGGCAAAATTTAACTAAACCAAATGTAACTAATAATTGCCACAGATATATTAATCCTTCATCTCCATTGGTAGCAATTTTTTATTCAAAAATGTTCGTTTATAATATTGTAAAAAATAATTTCCGTTGCCTCTTCACACAAAATTGACGATATCGTGTTGAGTTTAGGAACATTTTTCTTCAATATGATAACATAAATTTAGTTAGTAAAAATATTGTATGTAAGCAAACATGTTCAACTCAAAAAGGTAGCAAAAAGAACTATCAAAATATTACAAATAATACTCTCAGAAAATAGTGTTGCAAACACCTATATATTTTTTTTACCCGACTACGGCGAAGCAAAAAGGAGGGTTATGATTTTGACCGGTATGTATATATGTATGTATGTATGTATGTTCATCTGTTCCCTCATTACTTCTAAACCGCTTGTCATAATTTGACAAAAGAGGTATTGTTGGAAACGTCTTGATTGTCCGCTGGTTATAAGTTATGTGAGGTCACATTATATTCAATATAGTGGACATAAAAGCAAAGCCTAAAAACAAAAAATTGTTTACTCATGCCGTGTTGGATATCAAATTAAAGGCCTTAATTAGCACATTTCAAAAATATATATATTGTCAGCTTTTGCTCATGACTTTGCTTGCATGCACACAATAATTAGGTATAATTTCTATAAAATCATAAGCAACAACAAACATATTTTCCCTTCAAATCTACACAAAATACATAATTATATTATAATAAATACGTATTTCAATGTGGAACTTAATATGGCCTGCTCTTGGTCGTGACCAGCTGGAGCATGGAGAACAGCCAAGTGCAGTTCTCATACAAATCGATGTTTGCACTATAAATGCAGATGAAGATGAGCTTGTTAGAGTTGAACCTTGTCTGACTGAATTTGACGGATTAAGAGGATCGGGGAAAATTTAACGCAAAATGTTACCATTAATCCTTACTTGGGCAGTTACTGTGCACAAGTTGCATGGGTGCACTCTAGATAAAGAGATTTAGGGAAGTTACTATTTGCTAAGGAACAGGCCTATGTTACCCTCAGTAGACTCAGATCCTTAGACGAATTATTTATTTGTTCATTGGATCATAACAAATTGCTGAAAAATCCTCATGACTCACGATCTCTTCAGGAATTAGAAAAGTTAAGAAGTCTTTCAAATTTCTTACACAGGTACATATAAAACATTAAAACTAATGATTGAATGAAAGAGGTGGACTCGAATGAACCTAACAAAAAAAAAAAAATTAAAGCGCCTCTGCAAATACTTTATCACGAAATTATAACCCCAAAATAATTTAAATAAAAAAAAAGTTCAAAAACTAAAACCCGACTACTGAAAAATCACGCTCTAAAAAGTATGAAACAAGAAAATATCCTCATCTGAAATTATTATGTACAAATTATTCAATATTTATCGTCTATTACATAAACAACTTACACGTAATATATTTTGTTGATTCAGCATCAATCAAAGGGTGCTTTTTCACTTTAGTAAAGCGATTTGGAAAAGGGGTGGTGAGTTAGTTTTGACAAAATCAAAATGTTTGCGAAAACAAGTAGCACTTAGTGCAGTTTTACCCTTAGTACCAGAAGAAAAGATAACTGAAGGTTGGTTTTACATAGTTGCACAAATTCCAGATGATGAACAGAGTAAAAAATTTAGAAAATATATGCTGCAAAATTGGCTAAAAGACGGTTTTCCAAAAGTGTGGTGTGTATTTGGTGCAAGACATCGTACAACCAATGCTCTCGAAGGTTGGCATAATAAAGTAAATAAAAAGATTAACGAAAAACTTCCCAGTTTATTAAGACTCCTTAATGTCTTATATGTAGACATAACACTTTCCATTGTTAAATATATGCAGAACCAACCATCCAAGCCACGCCTTAAGAAATACATACAAAGCGATCAGAATATACAAAATGCCCAAACGGAGCTCATAAAGGGCGATATATCAGTTGGGCATTTCTTGGAAAAAATGCGATAGATTTATTATGTACTACGTCATTTTTAATTTCTTCTATTTATTAAATCTGTGATTTTAGTTGATTTTATTCCTTACAGTCAGTAGTTTAGTGGCTGTTTGTATATAGTTGTTTCTTATTTATGAGGTAATCATGAGACTGTATTTTGCCATGCCAACTGATGATTAATGCGTGATTTTAGTTGATTTTATTCCTTACAGTCAGAAAAGTAGTAGTTTAGTGGCTGTTTGTATATATTTAAGTTGTTTCTTATTATAAGGTAATCTTATGACTACCTTCTAAATAATAAACAACTTAAATCATCATTTGGCATGACATAATTCAGTCTTATGACTGAATTATGTCATGCCAAATGATGATTAATATGTGATTTTGAATAGTTCAGTAGTTAGATTAAATAGCATTTCGTTTTCTATTTACGGGGACAACTCATACTCAGTTTGTGATTTTGAGCTTAGTATAAAAAGCTTTAATGAACCAGTAAGAACAAATCGTATATATGTGATTTTAGTTTAGTGTAGTTATATTTTATTTGTAACAAATCGTGTAATTAACCTGTGATTTACAACCCGTTTCCTTCCAGAAACAAATAGGAAATAAAAAATTGCAAAAAAAAATGTTTTTATTCTAAGGTGCCAACCCTAGTGGGGCAGAATCCAACAATATTTTACAGTAGTGGAATCTGCCCCACTTAATCGAAGTAGTGGGGCAGATTCATTCCACTACAAAATTTTAGGCATTCCACTTTGCCCCACCAGTGGGGTGGCTCGGTGGGGCAAAGTGGAATGATTCATCATTAATCACTACAAAACCGATCACAAACGACGTATTTTTTGCTTAGAACCCAAACAGTGCAGAAATGATATTAATGAAATATCATTGTTGCACAGTTTTTCATGATTGCACTGTTTCTAGGGTTCCGTACCCAAAGGGTAAAACAGGAACCCTATTACTAAGGCTCCGCCGTCTGTTTGTCTGTCCGTCTGTCACCAGTCTGTATCTCATGAACCGTGATAGTTAGACAGTTGAAATTTTCACAGCTGATGTATTTCTATTGCCGCTATAACAAAAAATACTAAAAAACAGAATAAAATAAATATTTAAGGGGGCTCCCATACAACAAACGTGATTTTTTTGTTCGTTTTTGCTCGATATTGATAACGGCAACAGGTAGACGCTTGAAATATGCACAGAATATTTAGTTATATATTCACTTTAAAATAAATTAAAATAAAACAAATATTTAAGGGGGGCTCCCCTACAACAAACGTGTTTTCTTTTTGCCATTTTTATTTATAATGCTAGTCCGACTCGCACTTGGCCGGTTTTATAGATAATGGTACGGAACCCTTCTTGCGCGAGTCTGACACGCACTTGGCCGGTTTTTTTTTTATTATGGGTGCTATCACAAAGAAAACGTTTTTCGTCAATTTCTTATCTAATTGTGAAAAAGCTTGAAATAATTGAAACATTAGGTCTGTGTAACTATAAAAGTACCATTTTCGTGGTGATAAACCATTCGTGTCAGTCTCAGCAACTTCACTTTTGCGCTCTCGAAAATATAGCTTATTTCGCCGTTCATTTACTTAATAAAATAATAAATATAAATATTGTATACATAAAATATTTTTTTTTTTATCACACGGATAGCTGAAGCCCAGTGTGTGATTTTTTAAATTTATTGATATGGTTTTTGAAATAATAGGCAAAAAACATTACCGATAGTGTTCTAAAAAAATAAGTTTAAAAACTAAAACCCGACTACTGAAAAATCACGCTCTAAAAAGTATGAAACAAGAAAATATTCTCATCTGAAATTATTATGTACAAACTATTCAATATTTATCGTCTATTAAATAAACAACTTACACGTAATATATTTTAATGTATTTAATACATATTCATAATAATGTTCAGAAGACAGCCGTGGTCGTATGGAACTTTGCCCTAAATATTATGATCGCTTACTACTGTTAGAATGTGTCGTTTTGATAGGTTAGGTGGCATACGACCACTGCTGTCTTCTGAACATCGTTATGAATATGTATTAAATACATTAATATTAGATTATTAACCTAGGGGATAAAGCAGTGTCTTCTGTCGCGGATGACGATTTAAGTTCACCCAAGACTAAGACAACTTTATCACCGAGGAAAATACTCTACTTTTCGTACCATTTGCGAAAAATTTAACACAATAATAATATGAGATAAGCATTTATTAAAAATAATGACAATTAAAAGTAAAAGCTAACATTCGAAACATTGGTCCAATTATTGTTAGAGAGAGTTACATTTTTGTTTGGTACATTTATTGTTGATGAGTTGATTTGAGTATTTCTCTGTTCTTGCGTCTGAGGAACTTGCGTTTCATTGTAGATAGTATACGTCGGAGATAGTGGTGGTGGTGCATCGTGAGTTACGGACGAAGATAAGATGCCGGAAGTTGATGGTTGTGGCTCTGATGGATTAAGTTTTATATTTTTGTTAATTTGACTGCTTAATATGGTTTTATTCGCCATTGAGCTTTCGATATAACCCTCAGCTACTCTATCAGAGCTCCAACCACCGTGTCTTTTTATAGACGTAATATCCGCCCCTGAATCTGCCAAGAAAGTCGCCGAAGTTCTTCTAAAGCAGTGACCGGTGTAGAGTTCAACATCTTTAAGTTTTAAATATTTAGCAATTTTATTTTTGCCGATGGCTTGTCGAGTACATTTCCCATTCCGATAGTTTATAAAAAATGTATTGTTTTCCATGTTGGTGGGACGTAATGCTAGGTATTTATGATAGTATATTGTCCTTGTACAATGAATGACCGATTTTTCTTTGTCTTAGTTTCCTTTACATTAATCAGCAGTAACTCATTGGAATGATTTTCAACGTCCTCCACCTTTAAGTTTACAAGTTCACATCCGCGGCAAGCACCATTGAGTCCAAAAATTAAGGCCACCTATAACAAAGATAAAAAACAGGTAAATATATAGAATAATTACCATTACTAAGATACGAAATATTCATAGTTAAATCATGTATACTTACTTTTGTGGCCAGAAAAATTTCGTCAGGAGCTTCATTAAGATATTTTTCCACATTTTGAGTCGTAAAAATTTTAGACTTCTTTGCGCAATGCCCTTCTGATTTTCTTTTTAACAAAGCCAGTAATTTCGTGAATCTATTTATTTCAATGCTGTGTTTGATGCTTATTGTAGCTTTTAGTTTTGAGTATATGCACCAAAGTGTATTCGGATTCTTTGTCTTCGATAAATAATCAAAATAGACAAGAAGTACTGATTCTGAAATTGATAGGCCTTTCGCACTTCTCCACGTTGAAAATTCTTCATAAGTTTTTAAATAATTTTCCTTGGATTTTGTTGGAAGCAAATTATTTATAATTGCGGCAGTATTTGCACTGATGGAATCCGACAATTCACTGTCACTGTCGCTTTGATTTAACATCGTAACGTATTTTTAGAACATTAACTTATTTATAAAAATAATTTAAAATAAACTTAACGTTTATGTATTAGAAGAAAACAAAAACGCGGCAAATTCCTAGTCTAATATTTTTTTGTCGGGAAAGCAAAGGCATTAAGCTCTTACGGCCTCGTCGGTTTTCGTAATTTTATTTAATAATCATAACTGCATAATAAATGCGTATTCCTTTTTCAAAAAGATGTATAATGCTTTATATACAAACTCAATGGTGTAAACACAGATGAAGTTCAATATAAATTTCGGTAAGTATTCTAAATTTAAATCACATTCTCCCCCTAGAGGATGAATGAAATTCAGTACAATTTTCTTTCCCTGTTTTTAACAGATTAAAAATGACTATTGTTATGTTCGCTTTTTGTGGCATAGAATGTCACTTTTTTGAGCAAGTGGTACGAAAACTTTTTTAAAGGCATTCATAGCCGCTGCCTCAAAATCCGATTGAAAAGTATGTGGTTCCCGTTCCGGAATCTGTGATTTGACTTTGTACTCATAACAGCGTACACTAATGGCACAATATTTGTTGTGTGTTGGGAGCTACCCAAATCACCATGCAACGTATACAATTGTATGAACGGATGTGGGCAAGTTTTAAAAGTGCCATCGCCAAAAAAATGTTGGCAGGATTTTATCAAATTTTTATAAAAAGCTTTAATGAACCAGTAAGAACAAATCGTATATTTGTGATTTTAGTTTAGTGTAGTTATATTTTATTTGTAACAAATCGTGTAATTAACCTGTGATTTAAAAGCCGTTTACTTCCAGAAACTAATAGAAAATAAAAATTTGCAAAAAATAAATGTACTTGTGTTCTAAGGTGCCAACCCTAGTGGGGCATAATCCAACAAAATTTGAGAGTAGTGGAATCTGCCCCACTAGGGTTGGCGCCTTAGAATGAAAACATTTTTTTTTTGCAATTTTTTATTTCCTATTTGTTTCTGGAAGGAAACGGGTTGTGGTGGTCGCGACAATCCCCATTTCTCTTTCTCATATAATTTCCCATGTTAAAGTCTTGTGCTCTCCCCATAGTAAAAATCTTCGTTCCACCAACAATCGTCTTCTACGGTGTCCTTCTTACCGCACTGGTTTCATTCACTCTTCTTTCTTTGTTCAGGCGGTTTTTCTTTGGAATGCACTCCCTCTGAGCATCAGGATGGCAACCAGTCGGTTAATATTTAAAATGAAAGCACGGGAATATATTCGTAAGAAGTTGGCTAAAAGCTCTTTCAAACACACGCGATATCGCGGGCGCGACATGCACCGACAAAGGAATTGTCTTTGTCGATGCCTGTCGCGCCCGCGATATCGCGTGAGTGTGTAAGAGCCTTAAATCATCCCAGCGCTGATTCGTCGTCGTTCGATCGTTATTTCTCCTGACACTGTTATTGTGTTTATAAGTATGTATGTATCTATGTATTAGAATGTATTTTGTTGTAGTTGTTGTTTTCCGAGCTATATAACCCGTATGTTGCACCTGCCATGTTTTGTGTCTGCATCTCTTGAGGTTGACTGGTAGAAAATGCTTCCGGACCCGCCGCCCGCGCGGGGTCCGCCTTTGTACAGTATTTTTTTTACTTGTGCATAAAGTTTTATTAAATACTTACATTTTTTGTTTTACGTGAATTCGTCAACAATTTAGGTAAATGCGGTCAAGTTCGGGTCGTCCACATACTGGTACATGGCCTTTTAAGTAAAGATTCAATGAATCAGGTTACAATTATTACGGTCAAGGGCTAAAGTCGCCAACTCGCGGTGAGAAAGCGTAGTGCTCAATGCTCGTCTGTCTTTGCCCTGCCGTGGGTCAGTTAAAAGTTGATATAATTTTGACACAAACTTTAGATGCGTATCAAAGGGATGCCAACGGGATCCTATTACTAATCCATACCATCTTTTTACCCGACTGCCAAGGAAGGGTTATGTTTTTCGTGCGTATCTTGTATGTATATTTAAAATTGTTTGTCCTCGTATCTTCGTATCCTCCTATCTCGTATCATCTTCTTCCTATCTCGTATCATTGCTGTCGGGAGACCGTTCTGTGGAAAAAATTTTAATCTAAAAGTAGTTAGCGAGTCTATTCTCAATCTTGTTTCGGTCTTTTCAGTGCATTACTTTTAAAAATTGTCTTTTTGCAGTCGGGTTTTTATTTTTTTTAATTATTTATTTTATTGACAGTGTTTTCGAATATATAATGTGTGATAAGCTTGGGTGTCTTATGCATGCGGTTCCGTCATTTATAATAACTGCCGTCATGAAAATCTGTATTTGACATTAAAGTGTCAAATGGGCTCTGTATTCGAACAGACGTTATTTTGAGACCGGTCACCGCGTGTCCTATAATATATTCTAGTGCAAAACTGTGTGTCCTATCTATTCTAGTGCAAACCTTGTTTGTTCAAATTTTAATAACATAAACCACATCAGACATGCGGGTAGGTATGCCCCGAAGGGGGCGGCAGACTGTACAGCCACATTTTCGCGACTTATATTTAAGTCCCATCATTTAAGATGTGCCTCAAGCTATTAACCGGGCACTAACCCAGGCTCCGGGCAGCTACTAAGAAATTCATGATGGAGAAACCTACTTACATTGCCCGACCTGAATCAAACCTAGGACCCTACGCTTAGCAGTCGCGCTTCAACTACTAGACCAACGAGGCAGACAAGTCACTTACCTTCACAATTTTTAAGATAAAGTTTAAATAATCAAATATAGGGGCATCGAAGATGCGGAATTTCAGTTCGATCGAATTTTAAACGCGTGACTTGAGTCTCGGCGCATGCTTGCACGTGATGTTGACGCCATTATAATGCTGAACAGTCAAATGTATCAACTTATAAATAAAATAAGCATTCTGCTAGCTTGCATATTCGGTATTACGGAGAAAGTAGTGATGTCGTCAGTTAATGACACGGATTTCCTTGTAAATGGAGTGATCAAAGTACAATATCGCACAAGCAAGTTATTCCAAAAGTGACAAAACGAGACACATCATTTCTCGTAAGTGTGTGGCAGAGAGCTTTATCGGCAAGCTAATTCGGTATGTAAAGTAAAAATTAACCTATGCCAATTCCAAAACCATTTCGAGATTTTAAGCTTTTATGAGTTATTTTTCTATTAACAGGTCTTAAAATTATAAGATCGTATTTATTTTCACAAAAATACTTAAAATCACTTGACTTTTATTTGACCTCTAAATTTCATCCAAAGTAGCCTGAATTGGGAATTTTCAGTGCCTCTTGTAATTAAATAATTAAGTTGTTCTATATGTGTCAAGTGTCAATGTGAACGACAAATTTACAAGAAGCACTTATTATTATTCTATTCAAATAGCAGACAGTACAAGTCGAATCACATCGATGTATCGCCTCAGGAAAACTTAACTTACGTTCAAATTATCTTCACAATAAAACAGACGCCGCACAGACTAGTACTCAACGTTTACTTCCTCGCACCATTTCTTGTTTAAAGTTTCTTTTACTAACAATCAATTTGTGTCGGCTGTTTGGTGGTGTTTATACTTGACGGTATGAAGCACGTAGCAGAAGTAGTATTTGATTCATTCATTTTATTAATAAGCTATAACTTTAAACTAAGGTACGGAAATCGCTAAAGTATGAAATGTAAACAAATTAACTGTCAAATTTGACTGTTTGACTTTACTGAATTTTGTTTTTAAATAAGTGTTAAACGTGGCAAACATCCTAAGCTATTCAGGCTACTTAAGAAATCAGCACGAACAATACATTAACAAAATATATAAAAATAACTACAGCTTGTAAAAACAAAAGATGAAATTATGTGTTTCAAATACTCTTATCTTTAAAATAAAAATATAAAAAACATACCTGAAAAATACTTTACATACCGAATTGGTTGCTATACCATAGCCGGAATATCAATAACACAAAATAAGAAAAAACATTCTTCATAAATAGGTATACACTATGTGTAAAGTCACGAGCACTAATATGTATATACTTAGCAACGTTTAAAAGTGATTTTCTTCAACTGTATTAGTATTTTGGAATCTAAACTATTATAAAATAGATCTTTTCTCAAAGTTGTAATCGTTATTCCACGAGAAAATCGGTTTTGAGTTTTACTATGTGTTTACATATTAGTGCTCACGACTAAATATGAATAAATATCACAGAGTTTTTTCAAAATGCAGTGAACGACTCATGTGAACATTCACAGTAAGCATCTGCGTATGGCAACACACTGTGTACAGCCGATGACGTTTAGGAGACTGAAGCCTTAGCATTCCATTTGCTTGTCAATCTGTGAATGGAAGTATGAAGGGTAAGAATTTACTCAAACATGTCTTAAGATACTTTGTAGTGATTCACATTGTGTCTTGTAAGTACGTGATTTATGAGTGTCAATAATAATTATATTAAATTGAAATAAAAGTATTTTTGAACGTTCAGTGGTTGGTTTGTTATCTGTAAGTAATATACATTTTGCTCAAAATAATATAAGTACGGTAGTCCGCACGTCTACGGTAAAAAAACCAGTATAAGCTGACCTCTTATTCAATTGAAACTCCTAGGCCAGCTCAAGGTCAAAGTGTGACCACCGACGAGTGGCCTACTGTACCGGAAGGTAGAGCATAGCACAGCCTAGCATATCACAGCCTAGCATAGCATAGCCTAGCATAGCACAGCCAAGCATAGCACAGCCTAGCATATCACAGCCTAGCACGGACGCGGGAGTAAACGTGAATTCGAACGATTTTTGAATCGAAAATTCAAATATTTTTTATTTATTTTATTTATTAAAATTTTATGCACAAGTAAAAAATACTGTACAAAGGCGGACTTAATGCCTGAGGCATTTTCTATCTGATTAAAAGTGACCGTCTTTCATGTAGGTAACCCATAGAATAGATTCATATCTTAAATCTAAGTATCGTACTGCCACAGGAAACCCTGGAAGACCAGAACACCATGGATCCAGCGCTAGCAGTGGAACTAAAGGCGCTGTCGTGTCAGAAGGCGATGAACGAGGCCACGGAGCGCGGGAAGTCTGCCGTGCAGCAGTTCTACCGCGGCGCCGCCGTGTTCGTGACAGGTGGGTCGGGCTTCCTCGGTAAGCAGCTCATCGAGAAACTCTTCAGGTGAGGATAATTATAACATCTTTCTAGATCAAAAGAAGGCACTCAATTGTCTATCTAGATCCACTGCCCTATAGGTGACTTCTCGAGTCTAAGCATAGCCATCTGTACTCGGAATGCGTGATCGAAACTGAAATGAGGAGATCAACAGTAGAACCAAGTTCGATGAATTATATTATCAAACTTCAGTGGCAGACGGATGGCCGACGGGGTCGAAAGGTTCTGGGGTGGCGACCACGTACCGGACGGCGCGGCGTGGCAGATGAGACAAGTTTTTTTTAGCGATTTGTGGCTTTTCTTAGTATTCTTTCTAGAAGTTGTCGCCCTTATACAAAACTGCATCGATTGGCATTGTCAAACTGTAGGTTTTACGTTACTTAACTGTACCATTTTTGCTAAATCTGTGAAAGCAGTTAGCAATAAATCAAAAAGTTAAGAACAGTCTCCTAAGAACGTTTAATATAACGATTAAAGGACCTCCCCTTACTGCCCCGTCTCAAAAATCCACCCTGTTACTGTTACTGTTAATCCATTCCTGCTAAATATGAAATTCTCAGAGCCTGCGATATTAGCAAGATCTACATTCTGTTACGACCTAAGAAAGGGATGACCATACAGGAGAGGGTGGTAGAAATGCTGCAGGATCCGGTGAGTAGAAGATACCAATGTTTTATTTATATCTTATACATAACATCACGACTGTAGTCCCCGACTGGGGAGGGAAAGGAAATACATAAAGCTATTTTATAAAACAAATGTGCAAACTAAACGTACTTTACAAAAATTATATACTTGGTAAAGGTTCTTACAGACTCACGCGATATCGCGGGCGCGACAGGCACCGGCATAGAAATTGTGCTACTTATAGTGACGCGTCGCGCCCGCCAGTCTGTACGAGCCTTAGCAGTCTTCGGACAGCTGGACTCGCTACTGGACCCGCGGGTCCACTTGACCACATAATTCATTTTCTGTATTTTATTGGTTAACTGGACCCACATTCAAACTTAAAAAAACCGGCCAATTGCGAGTTGGACTCGCGCACGAAGGGTTCCGTACCATTATCTATAAAAATGGCAAAAATATCACGGCTGTTGTATGGCAGCCCACCTTAAATATTTATTTTAATTTAATTATTTATTTTTAAAGTGAATATATTACTAAATATTCTGTGAATATTTCAAGCGTCTACCTGTTGCCGTTATCAATATCGAGCAAAAACGAGCAAAAAAATCACGTTTGTTAAGTGTGCCCCTTAAATATTTATTTTATTCTGTTTTTTAGTATTTGTTGTTATAGCGGCAACAGAAACAAATCATCTGTGAAAATTTCAACTGTCTAACTATCACGGTTCATGAGATACAGCCTGGTGACAGACGGACAGACACACAGACAGAGGAGCCTTAGTAATAGGGTTCCCGTTTTACCCTTTGTGTACGGAACCCTAAAAAACATCTATTGTTTAAAGCTACCAGTGAAAGAATTCGACCGCAAAATTGGTTAGTCAAAACATAATAAAACGCGATTCAACTAGGTTTACCTAAACGTTTCTTCTCAATCAAAATATAAAATGTTTTTAAATTAGGGCCCCACTTCTGCCACATTTACCACGATACAATGCTAGTCAGTTGCACATTCAGTATCTACTTAAGTATATTAATCAACTACATAATCTAATACGTGCTTAGTAGATGTTGATAGCTATAATTATGCATGCATATCAATGTTATTAAATTACCTAGTACAATACTCTGTACGTTACAGGTTGTTCTTGTTATTGGTACAAACGGAGCATGTTGAACTAATGAACTAACACAACTTAATGTCAAAAACATTGAGAAACATTCAGATGACTTACTATTCATTAATTTACCTAATACAAAGACAAAAAGAGACCGCAACTTCATTCGCAAGAAATACGTAACAATTGTTGAGAAATATCAAGCCTTACGCCCGCCTAACATTCCAATCAATCGATTTTTTCTACAATATTGCAACGGAAAGTGTGTTAGACAGCCTATGGGTGCTAATAAAATTGGCAGTATCCCACGAGAAATAGCAACATTTCTTGAACTTCCAGAACGTGTTGTACACGGGTCATTGTTTCCGACGAACTTCAGCCACACTTTTGGCCGATTCAGGAGCTAATCTCCTGTCCCTTAAGCGCCATGGAGGCTGGAAGTTCAATGCGGTTGTAGAGGGATACATAGAGGATTCCATCCAAAATAAGTCTAAAATATGTAAAGGCATCGTAGGAGCCATTACACTGAAAGAGCCTCAGTCAGATCCTTGGACTGACCCATTCCACATCAAAAATGAGCCGTTACGAAACACCTAACCATCACCCTCTCTCGCGAACATTTACGTCAAGAGAATCCGATGAATCGGTACAACTGTTAAGTATGACAGATAGTTTACCGTAAAACAGTACACAAGTCACTAACACCAACATTACAGTACCTAACAAAAATATTACACTCAACTTAAGTACTTAACTGTAGCAACGTTACTTTAAATTTTTCTTAGTTATAAATAAAATTATACCTAAGTATTATTTGTTATAATTTAAAGATTATTCTGTAATACTTACCTATCATAATGTAGTAGTTAAAAGTAGTAATAAACTGAAATAAAAGTATCTTGTGATTGTAAATGTTTTTTTTTTTTGCATTTAGTCATTTCCTCACTGAGGTGGTTTGAAAAGTTACGTGTTGCATAATCATAATCATTTATTTGTCAGAATATGGTACATTTTATGGTCTTAAGAATTAGTCTATGGTATCATCACATTTTGCCAAGTGTGGCGTGCAAATATTAGGTAGGTACATACAATTATTAGGTTACTTACTATAATTACAATTTGAGATTTGTCAGTTCAAAATAATATCATATATACACACAATCTATTTAGGATGTCAGAGTATCATTTTAATGTCAGAGTATCAAAGAGTTAGATGTCAAAGTTTAAAATATTACAATTAGGATGTCAAAGTATCATTAAAATAGTCGTTTAAATTATAATAACATTTATTACATAGCAAGTCTTTAAGTTTATTTTTAAATCCATTTAAGTTGAACTCTTGCACTCGAGTGCAAAGATTTTCCACCTCGTGCTCTATTGATTCCGCTCAGGATTCTAATTTTTAAATCACACGCTGCGCTTGTGATTCAATTTTAGAATCCTTCACTTGCTCGGTCATTAAAATTGAGCACGCGGTTAAAAATAAACTTTGCACTCTTGTAGTAACAAATAACTATTTTGACCCGCATTTGGCCACTTATGTTAAAGTCCAATGATCCGGACTCCAGGCTGCTGATGAGAAATTACTTTTATTTTTCCTTTTATAAACTTTCACGGCTGGTGATAACTTATTCACATTACAATCTAGCCTATTTGTGTAATTACTGAAGCAAAAACCCAAAGACATGGGTCGAATCCAGGATCCCAACCTCAACAAGTCAGCAGTCGTTTTTTGTCGACGACTTAACCAACGAGGCAGTCCTGTAGTACATAAAGATAATAATTTGTCATTTGCAGGTGTACAGCATGGTCAGAAGAAAGAAACCGAACTTCGCCGACAGGATAGTGCCGTTGGAAGGCGACGTGTCTGAAATAAGGCTCGGCCTAAGTGACCAGGACTGGGCGACCATCACGAGCCAGGTAACTATGGGATCTCATTCTTACTTCCCATTCCGACATAAATAATCAATTCAGATCCAGTTTATTACATCTAAGATTGACATTTGCAGCTAAGTTTTATGGGTATTGGGTAGGTAGCTTGTCAATAACGAATCCAAGGAGCGTAGAAAGAGAATGTTATTGTACAGATTAGCTATCTCTATCCTTGATAGTCGCTTGTAGACACATACATACATAATCAGCCTATAATGTTACCACTGCTGGGACACAGACGTCCTCTCTTCGAGAGCGAATGGGCTGTAAACTACCACGCGGGCCCAGTCCAAGTTGGTAGATGTCATAATTATGTCATCGGATTGTTGGTTCGAGGACATGCCGGTTTCCTCACTATGTTTTCCTTCACCGTTTTGAGAGCAGTGGTGTTGAAATAAGTTACACAAAGTGAAGCGCCTACCTGCGTTCGAACCTACGATCTACAACTCGTAAGTCGCGGACCACCTCTGGGCCACCACTGCTCCATAACACCTTAAAACCTTTTAAATCCATATAATATTGTAAATGCAAAAGTAAATCTGTCTGTCGGTTACATTTCCACACATCTTTATTTGACGCTTGCCTGGGTTCGAACCCACGACCTCAATCAACTCAGCCTATAGCAGTCCACTGCTGGACATAGGCCTCTCCCAGGCTGCACCACAACACCCTGTCCTCCTCCTTCCGCATCCAGTCTGTCCCAGCCACCTTTTTAAGATCGTCGGTCCATCTAGCTGGGGGGCGTCCCACACTACGCTTGCCGATACGCGGTCTCCACTCCAGGACTCGTCTATTCCACTTGCCATCGGTCCTTCGACAAACATGGCCAGCCCACTGCCACTTCAGCTTGCTTACTCTGCAGGCTATGTCGGTAACTCCGGTTCTCTTCCAGATAACTTCATTTCTGATCTTATCCTTCAAAGAAACTCCGAGCATAGCCCGCTCCATAGCACGCTGAGCGTTTCAGCACCGTATGTCATAACGGGCAGGACGCACTGGTTGAAGACCTTAGTCTTCAAACACTGCGGGATTGGCGACGAGAAGACTTGACGAACCCACGACCTACAACTCGTCAGTCGGGACCGTTGCCAATGGGCCACCACTGCTCTTGTAAACTGATATTATCTAATGTAATAAACCATTTTTTCTTTGTTTATTTTTCTACAATGTAGTCGGGTAATACTTTCCAAAGAATTTAAGGGAGATGCGCTAAGGTAGCCCGCGAAATTCAAATATTCTTACGTTTTTTGCAATTTGCAGGTCAGTAACAGGTTGTATGTTGATCTAAATATGATTCGCGGCCATAACAAATATGGCTTTACAGAATTATAATCAATAGAATCAGCATTACAACTCTCTAAGTTCAAAAAATCCTACTGAATGATTATTTCAGAAATAATCTTTCAGTAGGATTTATTGAACTGATGATGATGCTTTTTTGATTCTAATGATTATAATTCTGTAAAGCCAAATTTGTTATTGGCCGCGAATCATATTTAGATCAACATACGACCTGTTAATGACCTGTAAATTGCAAAAAACGTAACAAAATTTGAATTTCGCGGGCTACCTTAGCACATCCCCCTTAATTGTTTCTCTTCTAAGTGGGATAGGAGTGGGAGGGATCTAATAAGTGTGTCTTAGTCTTATTGTTGTTTTTTTATTGTTTAACAAATCTCGGGACCGAATCCAACTCGCAAAGGCGCCTGAGACAAATTTGAATGTAATGAGGCACCAACCGACGGTTATCCCCGTACGCACTATGCAAGGGTACCCAACGACAATCCCCGGTTGGTAAAGGGCTATTATTGCAGGATATGGAAACAAAATAATTATTGGACTATGGGTTTGCGTGGCTAAAATGGACTGGTTATCTAGAACTAAAGAAGGACTATGGCCCCTGCCTAATACTCTCTCTATTTATAGTGCATAATCTCAGTACAGACCACATAATTAAGATTGCTCTTTGTTCCTAAATGATAGTTGTCCAATGTAGCTTCCGTAGTTAAGCCACCCGTTCACCCTCGTCAACTCGCCATTGGATCAACGATCACCTCGACCTGCCCTACACACTACCTGCTTTGACAATGACTATAGTCATACCACAGACACGTGCTCATTCCAGGTGGACGTAATATTCCACATGGCGGCGACGACCCGGTTCGACGAGGCGCTCCGCATCGCGACCATGATCAACGTGCGAGGGACCAGGGAGGCTGTATTGCTAGGCAAGGCTTGCCAGAAACTCAAGTAAGTATAATATTATAGTTGTTTTTGGATATGTGAAAAAAATCACGGCAGTAGTACTATACAAAGGCTCGTACAGACTGGTGCGATATCGCGGGCGCGACGGACGCGACACTATTACCACAACTTCTATGTTGCTGCCTGTCGCGCCCGCTAGTCTAGCGGCTTTATATGCAGTCAATAATAAACCTAACTATTTAAAACAGCATAGGAAATAAGCTCGAAGTCGGCGTGACCAATACATAGTTGTGCTGGATGTGCTGCCTAGATCAGCGAAATATAATAAAAACTCTCTGGCTATGTGATAAATTACCAAAAATATGTTTAAAACATTAAATTCATAAGTCATAAGTCATTTCAGTCATTTATTCATGAACAATAAATTGTATCTGAAATTGCATGGTGCTCATAATTTTTTTTTTTTTTTTTTTAATTAAATTTCACACGGAAAAACACGTTAAATATTACAACAATGCAGAAATAAAACATGTATAGGGATATCATTATAGATCTTCAATAGCATAAATACACCTTATTGAACAGGAAACAAAGTTGATTTTTAAAAGAGCTTGAGTAAATAGCGCTTTTTATATCTAGAGGTAACTTATTAAATAATAAGCTAGCTAAGCTTATTGAATGGCTCAATAATAATAATTCCTATAGTAGGTATTAATGATTTTTTAATAAGAATTTCAATGTCATAATATATTTTTAGTAAATTTGCATGCTTTAGTTTTAAGCAAAACATGTTTGATCTAATTTGTGTTTGATCACAACCACTTAAGGGGTCATTGTACTCATCATTATGAACAACTTTTACTGCGGGAACAAAACCAGAAATCGCGAATAAATAATCCCTACATTTATGTTCGAATAACTCGTCAAAATGTAGAGAACAGCAGATTTTTTTATACACCTCTTTGTAGAATACAAGCGTAATGTTCTGTCAATGTTCCAGATCATTCGTATACGTCTCAACGACGTACGCCAACGCGACGGACCGCTTCGTGGAGAAGGAGGTGCTGGAGAAGTTCTACGAGAGCCCGGTGCCGCCCGAACTCATAATCAACATGGTGGAGACCTTCGACCAGGAGAGGTTTGAGGCTATTGCCAAGAAGTGAGTACTAGTGTTTTTTCTAGGAGTATTATTTATTCGCTTTATCCGTTGGAAAAGAAACATGTTACTTGACGCAATTAGAAAATTGTGAACAATCTTTGATCTCTCTTGTTTTCCTTCGCCGAACATTATATTGCATGAATTATCGACGTGTATTGTGTCCGACTTTTATTTCATCAACACTGTCTTTGATTTTTTGTGTATCTGCGGAGAGCGTTGTTGGTTGCACATTTGAATAACCCCCAAGTTTTATTTAATTGTGATATATTATACTGTGTAATTATTAATTCTTCCGAATATATCACACTAATATTATAAAGGCGAAAGTTTGTGTGTGTGTGTGTGTGTGTATGTTTGTTACTTCTTCACGCTCTAACGGCCGGACCAATTTTGATAAAATTTTGTATGGAGGTAGCTGACACCCTGGATTGAGACATAGGCTAATTTTTATCCCGATATTCCCACGGGATCGAGACTTACGCGGGTAAAACTGCGGGGCGCAGCTAGTATAAAATAAAATAGCACCACACAAAATAGTGACACCTTGACCGTAGGCGAGTATAATAATATATTATGTTCTTGCACCTGGACGTGCGCCGCTGCGCACTTGATATAACACCACGTGACTCTTCACTTTTCCTCTTATATTGACCTGCTGTAAGAGGCTATGGTAACCCCCTGATTGTCCATAGTATACGTCCTGAGTCCTCTCATAAACATTCTGGCAAAACAGCTGCAGATATTAGATAATTTTGAGAGTTCCCACCATATAAGTAAACGGAAGCTTAGAAGATATTTTTTTTATTTTCCAGCCTCATCAAGGGGTACCCCAACACATACACTTTCGCGAAGGCGATAGCTGAGGAGGTGGTGAGGAGTAGAGCTGGTGCTATGCCCATCAGCATTGTAAGACCTGCAGTTGGTAAGAACACACTGAACCTACAATGACGCTGTAGCCCCGCAGGGTTCGACAGAGGTGTATCTGCAGTACGCTCACACTTCGTCAGTTATGTACCTGCTGTTAATAATTGTTGTTTATTAATTGGCACATTATTATTATAACCTTTACGTAACATACCTACTTTGAATGTCATATAACTGGTAGGTATTCAGTTACATCCGGTTAGGCTGGAAGCTGAACCAAAATATAGAATAATGGGAAAAGGTTTCATCGATTACCTTTGAATATCATACGATCACCGGTTGAAAGGCTAAAGACTTGATTTGTATAATTTCAGTGATCTCCTCGTACCGCGAGCCGATGCCAGGTTGGGCGGACACCAGCTGCGCATACGGCGCCAGCGGGGTATGTAGCAACATCTAATTGGAACTAGACGTTTTTAAACAGATTGCTAAAGCTGCACTTACCAGGGGTTTTTTCAGCAATTATCGCCCGACAATGAATGTTGCCAGAGATAATGGACCAAAAGTGGTAGTTTAATTCCTAAAACTAGCTTTGTTTCGGTAATATCCTGCATTGCCTCCTATTTCATTGCCTAGTTTATTAGTTGCTCCATATCGCTACATAATTATTATGATTTGGTGATCTCTCTAGAAATAATAAATTGCTATTTGTTGACATTGATGCTGTTTTGACATCATAATTTGACCAATATTGCCCCGAACTGAATTGTTCCAGAATACTATTATTAGCACGTGCAACGGGATATTTACCATGTTTATTTTTATCATTTAACCAGCATAATTATTTTCGCCTATTCCAGCTCATCCTAGGTCCAGCCACAGGCCTGATCCACGCGACCTACGCCGGCGACAACGCCCGCTACTCCCTCGTACCAGTGGACTACGTGAACAACGCCATCTTAGCGGCCGGCTGGCACACTGGCACTAAAAGTGACACAGACGTCAAAATCTACTCCGTGTCCAGTGCTAGGAACCTGTTTCATTGGCGTGAGTATGACAAGTCGGATGGTACTCGACATAGCCTATGTACAGTTCTGTTGACGTCTTAAGGGTATAAATTATAATAATATTATGCCTACTTATTGAGTGTGGAGGTCAGCCCCTGCCATCCATGTATTTATACTAAATAATATAAAGAGAAAGACCGAATTTTGTGAGTTTGTTTAATATGTGGAGGGGAACCGCCGGAACCAAAGCTCCTATTTGAAAAATTATTTCATAATTTGGAAGGTACACTATACCAGATGGAGATATGCTATATAAAGTGTATATGGATACAATGACTCCATAAGAGATTTCGTGTATGTATGGTCATACACGAAATCTCTTATGGGGTCATTGTAGTCATCATTATGAACAACTTTTACTATGGGGCAAAACCTGAAATCGCGAAAAAATTATCAGCTGTTCCCTACATTTATGTTCGCATAACTCGTTAAACTGTCTCGATTTTTTTTTCGCGTCGTAGAAGCTAGGTGCACGGTTCCAATTGGTCGTTTCCTATGGAGAAGAGCAGGCAAGAAACTCCACGGTTACTTTTTTAAAAAAGTGGGCTTTCACAACGTTTTCAAGATACAGCTGTGTTAATAGGTACGGGAGCACAGTGTAGGCCCGTTAGCAAGTACCAAGTACTTAACAAAATAGAAAGTATAATTAAAAAAAAAAGAATAATTCCTATGGAGACGAACGGGCTAGAAAATCCACAGAGACTATTTAAAATTATTGTTACAACATATTGGTTACATAAAATTGGCTCTAAAAAAAAATTGCCTATAAAGCCCTCTTGTTGAAATCATACGTTAAAAGCGTCTGAAATAAAAAGCTATAAATAAAAAATAACAATTGAAAATTTAAAATAAGTTAAAATAAGACGTGGCAGCTAAGAAATGACCCGTCCCTACTGACAGCGCCCGTTCACGAACATGACGCATGGATCAGCACCATTCAGCTCAACCATTTTGAAGGGAGCTAAATGATCTAACACACGCACGGACCAATATTTTAGTTTATTTCTTTTTACCGCGAAAATAATTCTAATTAAAAAAATAAAATAACTTAAGACCTGCTAAGGTCAGGTAATATGCAAAGTTTCATTATCTAATTTGAAGTATTTTTTTAATACCAGCGGTTTATTGTTCGGTGTGGACGTAACTTTGGAACTTTATTCTACCAAGAAAAAATTATGGAATCGTGTTTTCGTACTTAACATTAATCCTCAACTTTACCACATATTTATTTCAAAATTAATGCTGCAGTATTTTCGACATAACGGAGGATCATGCTAAGCCATTTGAGGTATTATAGGCTCTTAAGGATTATTTTGCAACATGTTCGCGATCCAACATCTTTCCAAAGTTATGGTTATACAAGCTTAGTAGTGTAAGTAGTTATGGTTATAAAAGTTTTCTGTCTTGAAATACAGAAAAAAGACCGACTTCCAAACAAAAAGAAGACATACACTACAAACTGAAGAAAGCTTTGATTTCTGAAGTCGGTGTCTTTGGTTTTATATTTTCGTTTTTTGCCACCGAATTCCGAAATTAAAGTTATTTTTCACTTGTGCGTTGTGCGTACAAACTTGCATTTGCTACTACGCAACTACGGAACCCTTCATTGTGCGTGGTCCGACACGCACTTGGCCGGTTTTTTTTTGTTTCAAAATCACGCGTCAGTTTGTGTTTAACTACTATTGTGAACGGACGTACCGATCGCGCGCGCGTGCTCTAGTTAAGAGTATTTTGCAGACGCATCACAACATCGTCGTCGCGGTGTACCTACGTCGAGCTATCGGGGCCACCACGATGACCCAGTTACAAGTGCGGAAATCATTATGAAGTGTTTATCATAATTGTTTAGATGTCACGATCGCCCTAAAACTAAATAATGGCTGCAAAACAGTCTATTAAAATAAAAACAGACCTGGAAAAGCAGTTGTATGACTGTTACATCCAGGAAAAAACGGACAGAGAAAACCTGCAACAAATGGTACGTCAGCTGAACGGCCACATACAAAGCTTGCAGAAACAAGTACAAGATCTTCAAGGACAATTAAAATGCTTAAAGACACACGAACAAGAAGAACCCTCAGATAAACAGGTCAGTGAGACCATAACACAGGCTCAGCCTACTAAAAGTGACGTTGAGTACTGCACGGATGAGGATGAACTCGCCAAAGAGACTGGGTGGATTAGGGCGAAAAATAGGAAGAAAAGGAAGTTGAACACCTCCCTCACTCCACCACCACCACTAACTACCACAAGCAAGAGCTACCGCTCAACAGCAGCAACTCAACAAAGAGAAGGCAACCATAAAAAAAAATCTAGCACCGCCTCCAATCGTAGTAGACGGTGTTAAAAATTACCAAACTTTCTACGACTTTTTGACTGAATCTCAGTCAGCAGAAACATTTACCGCCAAAATGTTAAGCGGTAATAGCGTGAAAATAAATGCCAAATCTGAAGAGTCCTACAGAGTGATTGCTCGACGCTTAACAGAAAATAACTGTTTATGGCATTCATACGAGGATAAACAGACCAGGCCAATAAGAGTGGTGGCGAAAAAATTGCATTCTTCTTGCCTACCGGATCAGATTAAAGATGATTTAACGTCGCAAGGATTTCATATAGAAAATGTAATTAACAAGAGAACAAAAAAACCGCTGAACTTGTTTATATTATCGTTCAAGAATGACGAAAATGTTAGTAGAATATACGGCATTAAACATATTCTAGGGTGTAAAGTCGAAATAAACCCGCTTAAAACATCAAAAATAAGACCGCAGTGTAAGAGATGCCAGGCTTATGGGCATACCCAAAAGTATTGCGCTAAGGAGCCAAGGTGTGTTAAATGCACAGGTAAACACCTCACAGCTGATTGCAACAAACCTGCACAAGATAAACCTAAGTGTGTCCACTGTGGCTTACCTCACCCAGCCAACTACAGAGGGTGTTTAGTTGCCAAGGAGATGCAAATAATTAAGAATAAAAACTCTAAACATAATCCACCAAACAACCCTACCGTTAAGCAAGTTGTTGGAAACACCAACAAACAGATAACAAAACAAAGTCCACAGTTTGCGCAGACAACCGCGATAACTGGAAATACTTCTAAAAGTGCCTCGTATGCACAAGCGGTAAAACCAAGTACACAACCATCAAGTCTTGAGGACAAGCTCAACCAGATCTTGAAGTGCATATCCTCTTTTGACAAGAGACTAGAGAAATTAGAATCAAGAAATACAAAAATCAATCATGAATAACACACTAAAAATAATGGCGTGGAATTCTAACGGACTGCTGCAACACCAACATGAGTTGCAAGTAGTCCTAGACACAGAAAATATTGATGTGTGTTTGATTTCTGAAACGCATTTCACTAAACAGTCTTTTGTTAAGTTTAGAGGCTATAAGGTTTATCACTCGCTGCACCCTAACAACACGGCCCGAGGAGGTAGTGCAGTTATTATTAAAGAAAATATCTGTCATCACGAACAGTGTAAATATGAGGAGCCACACACGCAAGCTGTGGCGATATCAGTTAAAACCACAAAATTTAATGTTACAGTAGCGGCCGTATACTGTCCCCCAAAACACACGATAAACAAAGAACAATATGTACACTTCTTTAGACTCCTTAGACAGAGATTTATATTAGGCGGTGACTTTAACGCTAAGAATACTCATTGGGGATCGAGATTAACTTCAACTAAGGGAAGACAGCTTCTACGTGCAGTGAAAGACATGCGCTGTGAGGTCATAAGTACTGGAAAACCTACATACTGGCCGACTGACCACCAGAAACTACCAGACCTTATCGACTTTTTCATAGTCAAAAATATATCAACTAATTATCTGAGTGTGGAAGAGGGGTATCACATGAACTCCGATCACTCTCCTATATTATTACAATTAAGTCACAAAATATTACTGAGAGAAAACCACCTGACATTAGTCAACAAGTTTACAGATTGGGAAAGTTTTAGCTTAGACCTACAAAATATTATTGACCTAAAAACTTAATTAAAAAGCAAAGATCAGCTCGATTCTGAAGTAAATAAGTTTAGCAATAATATCCAACAATGTGCATGGAACAACACACCACAGATTACAAAAAATATAAAGGAAATACCTACCCAAAGGAAATAATAGGCCTATTATATGAAAAAAGGACTCAAAGAACAAGATGGCAGCAAACTAGGTTCCCGCAAGATAAAACTCTATTGAATAACCTTACGAAAAGATTGAAGAGAAAAATACAGACCTTTCAAGATGAGGCTTTCAATAGTAACCTACGTCAGTTAACCAGCGACCATACAACGCATTACTCTCTTTGGAAAGCGACAAAGTCACTCAAAAGGCCAATTACACCAATTCCCCCTATCAGAGATGTTAATGGAAAGTGGGCCATAAGCAATGAGCAGAAAGCTCTAAGATTTGCACATCACTTAGAAGAAACCTTTCAGCCAAATGACGCGTCTGTAGACAACCTACAGTTCGCCAATATTCTGCAAGATCAAAGAATTAAGCTTGTGACCCCGAAAGAAGTTGCAAAGGAAATTCAAATCACTAGCCTTAAAAAGTCCCCAGGGTTTGACCTTATTACGGGAGAAATCCTAAAACATCTACCGCGTAAAGCCATCGTTAAGCTTACTAGGCTCATCAATGCAGCATTCGTGTTGAAGCATGTTCCTGACCCTTGGAAAGTTGCTGAAGTGATTATGATTGCAAAGCCCGGTAAACCACCTCACGAAGCATCATCATACAGGCCCATTTCCCTGTTGCCTATATTATCAAAACTGTTTGAAAAATTGTTTTTAAAACGCTTAAAACCTATCATAAATGAGAGAAACTTGATTCCTGACCATCAGTTTGGCTTCAGAGAGAAACACTCAACAATAGACCAAGTACATAGAATTACCAACATCATTGAGAGAACACTCGAAGATAAAAAAGTCTGCTCCACAGTATTCTTAGATGTGGCACAAGCTTTTGATAGAGTTTGGCATAAGGGTTTGATATTCAAGCAAAGGCTTATGTTGCCCAATGATTTTGCCGATATCTTGCAATCATACATTTCAGATAGAATGTTTCGAGTAAGGCACGAGGATGCCTTTTCCGACTTAAAAATTATTAAAGCTGGCGTGCCTCAAGGTAGTGTGCTGGGTCCAATGCTCTACCTGCTGTATACGTATGATATACCAGAGCTGGAAAATAACACTATTGCAACCTTTGCGGACGACACTGCTATTATGGCTATAGGGTCATGCCATACGGAAGCAATCAGTAAGGTACAAATTGCTGTAAATAAAATTCATGACTGGGCAGAAAAATGGAGAATCAAATTGAATGAATCAAAGTCACTTCACATTGATTTCACCAACAAGAAATGTGTTTACCACCCAATCTTCATAAATGGCCAACAGGTGCCATACGCAAATACAGCCAAATACCTTGGCATAACGCTTGACGCGAAACTGCGCTGGAAAGCGCACGTTAAAAAGAAAAGACAGGAACTAGACATGCGTTTTAAAAACATGTATTGGTTGATTGGACGGGATTCTTGCCTATCAATACATAACAAAATTTTATTATACAAGTATATTCTTATGCCAATATGGACATATGGCATCCAACTCTGGGGCTGTACTAAACCGACCAATATAAAAATAATACAAACACTCCAGAATAAGGTACTCAGGAGTATTGTTAATGTGCCCTGGTATATAAGAAATGACGACCTCCATCGTGACTTAAAAATGGAACAGGAGTGTAAAAAGTGTAGACATACTCGTAATAGTGACAATGACACACATATAACACATGAACAAAGTGTTTATATTATTATATTAGACTCTAAGAAAGTGGAACGGACTTGTGTAAAGTACAATCAGCACTATTCTAAGTTTTAAAATAAGTATCACATAGCAAATTAAGTTAGATTCAAATTACTTAGTAGTCTTATAGGCTAGATTGTTATTAATTATTAAGAACCTGGTTCTTTTTAATAAAGGATAAAAATAAAAAAAAAATTAAAAAAAATCACGCGTTCAACAACAAAATAAATACACGTGATATCTCACTACACCCCCATTTTTTGATTTTTTCGAACCTCCTCCCCTCCCTTTCGACCCTCACGTGATTAATAGACGATACCAAAAAAAAAAAAAATTGTCTGTCTGTCTGTCTACTTGTTCCGGCTAATCTCCGAAACGGCTGGACCGATTAAGACGGGACTTTCACTGGCATATGAATAGCTGATGTTATAAGGAATAACTTAGGCTACTTTTATTTTAGAAAAAACCACGTGGGCGAAGCTTTGAAAAGTAGCTATGCTTTAGAATAAGCATTAATTCATATTATATATTTTTGATAATAGTCAAATACCCTATTTATTAAGAATTATGAAACTTCATGTGCCACATAAACTGCCGGGTAAATACAATTTAATTGTGTGATAGCTGTTCTTTGAACTGATGATAACGTTTGTTCCCAGGTCCCGTCTCTACGAAGATCCGTGAGATAGGCCACGTGCTGCCCACCCCGCTGGCCGTGTGGTACATGTTCATCATCAACACGGCCAACAAGCCGCTGTTCGTGATCCTCACGTGGCTGCTGCATTACATCCCCGGCTACATACTGGATGGCGGCTGTGTGCTGCTAGGGAAGCCGCCAATGTAAGTATGCAAGGAATTTTGGCACGTAGCCAAAATCAGAAGTCACGTCACCAACTTGTGTCTAGGGCTCCGTACCTCAAAAAGAAAAAAACAACCGACTTCCAAAAAACTCACAAAATACAAATTATATCACGGAACAATTTTATTTCTCAAATATGTTGGTTCATTCAACTTAAAATAGAGTTTCAACAAATAACTACGGGTCCCGCCGTGTTGATGTTTACATTCAGTCGTTTAAATTAAGAATCCGACTATACGAATCTGTCAAGTCGGTTTCGTCTTGTCAACATGTGCAAGGGCGTTAGTTTTTCCAAGACAAGTTTTCTTGTGATTCGTTTTAAAGATTCGGTTAATTAACTGTCAATTTTCTAAACTTTCGCAGGTTCATAAAACTGTACAACCGCGTCTACAGAGCTTCCATGGCCCTCTCCTACTTCACGACCCACAGCTGGGTCTTCAAAGATGACAACACTGACAGTCTATACCAAACTCTGTCACCTGATGACAGACTCATCTTCAACTTTGACACCACTGACATTAATATCATGGAATACGTCACGTTGTGGTGTGTGGGGCTCAGGAAGTATCTGATGAAGGATGGCATCAAGGATACGGAGTATGCGAGGAAGAAACAGTATTGGTTACATAAGTTACATTATGTTGTCGCTGCGTTGTATGTGTTTGTACTGTATAAGGTTTTTAGTTCTGTCCTGTATGTTTTTTTTTATGTTTTTGGTTGGATTTAAGCTGCAAAGTTTTATTTATTTGGATAATGTAACTATTTAATTAATTATTTATTAAATATTATCATAATTTTGTATTCAGTTTATTTATTTTTCTTTAAATGTATAGAAGATTTTGTTTAGTCAACCGCACGTCTCAGGTAATAACAGTTTTGACTTTAATAGAACCTTTATTTCGAGGCAGTACCCGCAGTGCTAGCGTTTTTTCCCTCTTTGTGATGTGGCTAGAGAGGCGCCACGGCGGCGATATCCTCAACTTCCGCCTGACGCAGGTCCTCACCGGATACGGTTGTTTCGGGAGGTTCCTGTTCAGGATATGGTGGGAGGAAACGTCCGGGTGGAGCGCCCTCACGCTCTTAGTCACCCCAGGAGCCGCCCTAAACGTCGGGAATCGCAAGCTGATTCCCGGCCACCGTAAACGCGGGCTTGCGGACGGTGAGCAATGGAGTAATTCATTACCATAAATTTATTTATTTTTCCTTTCTTCAAAAAAACTCTTGCAATGTGTAGTAGCACTTCTGGTTCAAATAAGTGAAATTTTGTTTAAATATATTGTTACTTTGTATTTCTTTTATAGACTTTGGAGTGTTATTATAAATCTTGATACACATTACATACGGGCCTGAATGGAAAATGGATAGTTTTGAAACCGGTAATGCTAGGTCGTTTTGCTGTCGCAAGTTTCGTGGCTGGGAGTAATGATCTTTATTTAAGGGGAAAAGTGATATATTTTTCTTGACAAAATGCATACGCCTCCACCTTTGTAGTGTTGCCTGTGGTAACAGGAGGCCCTTTTATATCCGTTTAGGTGTAATAGTTATATTTCCTTTTCTGTGATCCAAGTTTCAGTCAGACATATAGCGCAGGATTTTTATTTCTTCAATGACTGGTTGTAGCAAATGTCTTTTATTGTTAAGACTGCCTATATTTTGGTGTAGAATTTCAAAGTTAGTTGCGAAAGGAACAATGTTCTGTATGCCTATTATTGTATCTCTGGGTCGGGGCAGGTGGCATAGTTGTATTATTTAGCGTAATAATTATTATTGGTGGTTTCATGATCGTAGTATCTCAGCATTCTTTACCATCCACTGTTACATTGTAGTTTTTGATGTTTTGGTGTATAGACCGTCCTTCTCTTTGTTTTCATCTTCTCTGCAGAGATTCTTTATCAACGATACCAGACACAGATTCATTTGTATGTCACGCGGTGCACAACTCTTTTTTTTAATTTTCACGTTTGCTTCCCAAATGTACCATACATTCTAAATTAGATTCTTAACGTTACACGTTCGTGTTTGGGTCCCAGAAATTCATATGTGTAAGTACTAAGTTTCAACTTAATCGGTCCAGTAGGTTCGGAGTAAATCGGCTGTGACAGACGGACAGACAGACACACGAGTGATCCTATAAGGGTTCCGTTTTTCTTTTTAAAGTACGGATCTCAAAATAAAACAAGCGCTTTCAGGAAATGTTTTATATGAAGTAATGAGTATGACATTTAAAACACGGTTTGTTATATAAAATTCGTAACGCGCTAAGTACAAACACAAGGTACACATTTATTTAACCTGACTTAAAATAGGCACAGGTAGGCTCAGTATACGGAAGAATAGTTAAAACCGGCAAAGTGTGGGTCGGACCACGCACAATGAAGGGTTCCGTAGTTGGGATGAATTTAAGCAAAAAACAAACAACAATGTAGTTGAAAAACATGATCTCCCATACATTGATACGAGTATACGTCACGGTAAATTCTCCAACTGTAAACTTAAATTGGTCGAGGATTACTTGTTAACTTGTAAAGCCTACTTAGCTGTGATAGTTTTCCTTTTAATTTCGTTATACATATATAAGTATTACTGCCATGAATTTTATCACATATCCAAAAACAACCATTTAGCTGGCAGGTCACTTGATTCTAACAAAAAATTGCACTTTAAAACTTAATACGCAAACGGAGCACTGACTCGAAAAATAGTTTTCACAGACTCGCAATATTGGAACGGCCTATCCAACGAAACCCCACATTATGAGAGAGACGAGAAAAAAAAACTTTACGTGCAAGAGAGGAAGCTAAAAAAAAAATTTTTTTTTTTAATTTCTAGATTTAATTTTTTTACTTTGTCGGTGTGATTAATATGTACGTCCATGCCAAATTACAGCTTTACAGTACTCAGTCTCTGCGCTAAGCTGGGTACAGGCAGACAGACAGATGGACATGGCGAAACTTTATGGGTTCCTTGTTGACTACGGAACCCTAAAAATCGACTGAATACCAAATAGGTAGTTGCCAAATATTTGTTGCAACTTAACAACTTTATATATAAGTGACCAATCACAAGGTTGGGGAAAGGATAGAATGGCTTTAATAAATGTGACTAAAAATAGTATTCTGTGTTTTTTGGCTCCGTGCAGTGCCGGACGTAAAGAATAGCACCACCCATTTATTCCCGTGGCTGTCGTAAAAGGCGACTAAGCGACTTACTAGAGAATGGGCAGCAGCGTTCTCTATGCATTTTGACACCATATTGCGATCGCCAACCCGCCTGCCAAGCGTGGCAATTATGGCAAACACCCCCCCTTAGGGCGAGGCCTATGTCCAGCAGTGTACGTCTTTTGGCTGAAATGATTGAAAATATTTTTAGTGCATAACAAACTAGGTTTTTTTTACGCAGCCTTCTTCTATAATGCTATTAAACTTATAATATCAGAAACGGAAGTTACCTACCGACGTCAACAGACGTAATTGTTAACAACATTACTTTAATGGTTCATTAAAATTCTTATCTAACTGCTAAAAGATGAAACAAATACCTAATTATTAAATCTACAAACGTAATACTATATTAAAAAGTTATTAAATAAACCCAGTTTATGTGACACTATAATCTATTTCGATGTTAGAGACTTCCAGAAATGTAGATATTAAAAACCCATACATATTATAAAACAAAGTCCCTCGCCGCGTCTGTCTGTCTGACCGCGATAAACTCAAAAACTACCGCACGGATTTACAAACGGTATAAACCAAAGGAAGAAAAAAAAAAAACTAGCTGAAATATGATGATTATTGTTGAAGATGTTGGAAAAAATCGGCTTATTCCACTATTCCCCCTGAGAGAATCCCCCTCAGGGGGGAAAACTGGACTCTAATGTAAAAAATATCCAGAAAGTCCACTTTTCATTTTGAGTTATTCCACAATTTGCCCCTGAGAGAATTTCGATCAGGAGGAAAACTTAACCCTGATGTAAAAAAAGTCCAGAAATCCCCCTTTTCATTTTGGATTATTCCACTTTTCCCCCTTATTTTCAGTTTAGATTTCTACGCTCTATTAGTAAATAAAAAAAAATAGTGATTAGATAAAATGTCTCTCTCCTAACTTACTTATTTTGCGGTGCCCGACCGAACTTATAAGTAGGTACGTAGATCATATGGACCCTCCATATGATCTACGTATCTACTTATAAGCTTAGCACCTAAAAAAACCTTTTTTTTTTTTTTTGGGTGGGAGTTTATCAAATAACTTCTCCCGCTCTGGGCGGAGCGGGAGGGCGTGTGAGACTTTTACTGACTAAAACCCACCCGTGTTCCTTCATTTGTCCGTGTGCCAGGGCCACGATATCCCTTTCGGACAAACTCGCAACCTTGGCAGGTATTGGCCCTAATGGACCCTGTCGCGAACGCGCCGTCGACCCGGGCCTGGTCCTTATCGGACGGCGAGCTACCCATCGCTCACCGTCCGCAAGCCCGCGCCTACGGTGGCCGGAAATCGGCTTGCGAATCCCGACGCCCAGGGCGTTCTGCGGCAACTAGAGGCGTGAGGGCGCGAGCCCTGCCTTTCCCTCACGCGTTCCGCCTCCTCCTTCACGAGCATTACTGCTTCGCAGAAGGAGGTGACGGCCTCAAATGCACTCTCGCTCCGAACCACGGCCTGAACCAGGGCCGGCCGCGAGAGATCGGCGCCGCCTATCGCCTCCGTGAGGACACGGTGGTGCTCCGCCCAAGCCGGGCAGACCTCCACCGTATGATCCACACAGTGGTGACACCCGGGACCTAAGAATACCTACATGTGGTATGCAATACCTACATGTGGTATGCAATACCTACATGTGGTATGCAACACCTACATGTGGTATGCAATACCTACATGTGGTATGCAATACCTACATGTGGTATGCAATACCTACATGTGGTATGCAATACCTACATGTGGTATGCAATACCTACATGTGGTATGCAATACCTACATGTGGTATGCAATACCTACATGTGGTAGGGTAGATCAGTATTCGAAAAGACGGAATGTTGTTATTTTTGCTCCTCAGTTTTTAAATAAGTAAAGTGGTAAAACGTGGATATTGTAACAATAATATACTGTTACCTTAAAGCCAGTGAAGTGACTTAGTGAACAGTGTGGGTCTTAAAGTAATCGGCTTAAGTAATACAGAGTAATATCAAAATTAAAATTGTGGGAAAAAAACTCAAAATTTGAATAGTGTATTAACGAACTGTTTCCCTGACCTACGACAACCTGCGGAGCGTTTGATACCTCCCGCGCTAACCACCACTGTACCCGTCGTCGCCTGCGCACTAGACATCACTTAGTGCGTGACCATAAAAATAATACGTGAACAATTTAATCTTTGCATAATCGCCATCTAGTGCAAAATCAACAAGTTAACAGTGATACCAACTAATAATCAGTGTTACCATAACATTAAAATGTGCGTGTAGTGCTTACTGACTGAGAGTGCACACTGCAAGTAAAACTTTAGGACAGAGCCATCTAGTTTGCAAACTATACACTATCGGTTAGCATACGTAATAATCACAAATTTCACCTAAGTAATTAATGTTCATCTGGCCTGATGGTAACTAGTGTCTGATGCAAATGAAGAAGACACGAGTTCAAATCCTAGCAAATTATCCGAAAAGTTAAATGCTCTTTTTGAGATCAGATTACACTTGTTTCTAAAGATAAACAATTTAATATTAATAATCAATTGATAATAATATATCATTTATTATAAATTGAAAATAAAATAATGAATAATTTCTTGGGAAATATAACATTCCGTAGCAATCGCGTCCGTACCAATTCGGACCCTAGTATAGTAGATGACCGCGACAATGGCGTAACATCACAGACACTAGAGTGCACCTCTAAGAGTTTACCAGATATCTCTGAGGATGAAGACGACAACGTAAAATCACTGAGAGATAAAATACAAAACCTTGAATCAGAATTAAATAGCGCCCATAAAGAAATAGAATTATTGAGCCAGGAAAATACTGAACTCAAACGCTCAAATGAAGGCTTGGTTAAAAAAAACCAGTTATACAAAAAAGTGACAGCAAATAGCCCTATTAAGTTAAACCGAAATACACCTAATAAAAACCTCTCACAAACTATAAGACTATAAGACAAAGCAGACACAAACTGATACACCTAAGAAAAAACCTCTCACAAACTTTGAGACAAAGCAGACGCAAACTGATACTTTAGCAATTCAAAAAAATGACACTGAAACTCGGAATAAGCAACAAGGCAACAAAAACGGCTGCATGCAAACGGCGCGTAATAAAGATACATTAATTAAAAACAATACTAAACATAATAAAACTCAACCAACTTGTAGAAAAAAAAAAGTATGTATACTTAGCACGGAACAGAAATTCAATATCTTAAATATTGCACAAAATGTATTAGTACAAGATCAAGATGAAATATGTCACTATCTAACACCGAGAGTAGGAATTGAACAACTTGTGAATGGTATTGAGTCAAAACTATCTGACTTCACAATTGAAGACTATTGCATAATATTATTAGGACCAGAAGATTTTAAAGTAACAAATGACTACCACAAAATTATAATCTGCATAAGAAATGTGCTAAGTAGAATAAAACATACTAACATAATTTTATGCTTTCCTACATATGCGTATGGAAATCATAATAGCATATACAACGGGAGGGTTGAAACATTTAATAACCTACTCTACTTGGATCTGTTGAGCTATGAACACGCTTACTACCTGGAGTCAAATCGAAACCTTAAGATTGACTTTAGTATGTTTCGCGAAAAATCGGGCTTAATAAACAACACTGCAATGAGAACAATTTTTGAAGATATAAAAGCTCTAATCACTGACATAGAATACTCCAATATGAATAACTTTAGTGAAACTGACAGCAATTCATTTACTATTTGTGACGAAGTTTCTGCGGATAATAATAAGGACGACACCTGTAATGAGGAATCAACGAGCTTTTTTCGTAACTAAATATTTACACATAATGCATCAAAATATTGCAGGATTGTTAGCTAAATCAGATGCAATAATAGTGTGTCTAGAAGAGTTAGCAGATATGAAGTCATGTGTGGACATACTATGCATTACAGAACATTTTATTATGGAGGGCTATGAACAGTATCTAAGTATACCTAATTATCAGCTTGCGGCGTGCTACACAAGAAAGGAAAGTAAGAGGGGTGGAGCATGCATACTTGTAAGAAACGGACTTCAATATAAGGAATTGAAACAAATTACAAAAATATCAGAAACCGGTGTTTTTGAATGTTGTGCCGTAGAATTGGTTAACTATAAAATTGTAATAGCTTGTATTTATAGAGTTCCAAATGCTAATAATTTCAATGTGTTAAGTATTTTTACGAGAACTCACTAATAAATGTTTTCAAAATATTGTGATAGCAGGAGACTTCAATGTAAATATCTTGAGAAAATCAAACCAAACTTTAGATTTTGAATGTCTTCTACTGAATTATAATTTAAGGTTATCTGTTAACCAGCCCACTAGAATAAAGAGTCAAACATGTATAGATAATATTGTACATAACTTTAAAAGAGCCTGTAAAGTAGAAGTACTTGAATTCGCGCTATCCGACCATACAGCGCAATTAATGAAAATACCCGTTAAAAACTGTTGCACTCTGAGATACTGGCGTATGAATAGGCGTGATTATAAATCAGAATATATTTCAAAATTTCAAAATTGCCTGCGTAGGTTGTCATTCTCTGAAATATATGAAACAAGTGATGCTAACACAGCTTACAATACATTTATAGAAACATTTTCGCTTTTCTACCATTTATGCTTTCCTAAAATATCTATAACCATACATACGGCAACTAAATCTAAATGGGTATCACGTGGTATCAAAATATGCAGCAAAAAGAAGCGACAACTTTTATGGCAATACAGACGTGACCCAAATGGAACTAATAAACATAACTTGACTAAGTACTCTAAATTATTTAAGAAAATTATGCAACTAACACAATATGCACAGAATAATTATAAAATAAAACAATCAAATAATAAATCTAAAACTAGTTGGAAAATTATCAATAACTCAAAGCAAAACATACCACGAAATCTTATCACAAAAATAAAAGTAAACAGTGACACTGTAACAGATCCTCAGAAAATAGCCAATGAATTTAACAGCTACTTTATTGAAAAAGTAGTCCCACTTGTTGATTCAGGAAATCAAGTCACTTCAAAAATCCCAAATAGAGACAAATCATTTTTTATGACGTGTTTAGAATAATCAAACTATTGAAAAATACGAACAGCGTGGGTCATGACGGAATATCAACAAAAATTGTTAAGTTGGTGGCTCCAGAAATTTGTACGCATTTAAGCCATTTGATTAATTTAAGTATAAGTACTGGCATTTTCCCTGATGCTTTAAAAAAATCAATTGTAAAACCTATATTTAAAAAAGAAATAGAGAATCCATGGAATTTTACAGACCTATTTCGATTATTAGTGTTTTCTCCAAAATTTTTGAAAAATATATTTATAAAGAATTAAGTGCTTATTTGGAAAAACATAATATACTAGTTAACGAACAAAAAGGATTCAGAGAAAGCCGAACTATAAATATGGCTGTTAACGATTTCCTACATAAAGTTATGGTAAATGTCGATAGAACCAATCCCGTCTGCACCATATTCTGTGATATGACGCAGGCGTTTGATTACGTCAGGCATGATATTTTAATAAATAAGTTGGAAGCATATGGTATAAGAGGCAATGTTCTAAAATTAATAAAAACATATCTTAGTAATAGAAAACAGGTCACGGAGATATCTAGGATAAACGCTAAAACTAAATGTGAAGAAATATTTCATTCGCACGAACAAGTAGTCAAGTATGGAGTCCCCCAGGGTAGTGTGATGGGTCCCCCACTATTCATAGTATATATAAATGACTTACCTAAACATGTAGACCAACCAGTTACGCTCTTTGCTGATGATAGCACTATCACAACTCAATGTAATACTAAAGATAGCTACAATAATGACATTAATAATTCTTTGACATCAATAATAAATTGGATGAATAATAATAATCTAAAAATTAATCTTAATAAAACTAACGTAATGCACTTCAGTCAACGTTCATCAACTATGACTGATCTTAGCCTCCAATACAATAATAGAATTATTACAGAAGTTGAAAGCACTAAATTCCTTGGAGTCACGATTGACAAAAAGCTAAACTGGAAAGCGCACGTGGAATAACTCAGTAAAAAAGTTAGTAATTCTTGTTACGCGCTGTTCAAACTGGTCCCAGTGCTTAACACTGAATCATTGCTCACGGCATATCATGGTTTGGTTTCTTCACACTTAAGGTATGGGATAATTTTCTGGGGCAACTCAACCGACAAGGACATACCCTTTAAAGCCCAAAAAAGGTGTATCAGGACTATGTTTAAGTTACAGTCAACCGAAAGTTGTAAGCCCTACTTTAAAAAATATAAAATATTAACTCTGCCTTGCCTTTACATTTTAGACATTGTCATGTTTGTGAAATCAAATCGACACTTATTTCCACGTCAATCAGAAGTGGTCGATCACAACCGTAGTAGACGCGATGACAGTATTCTATGTCTACATAGATCGAAAACAGCATTACTGCACAAGAGTGTTTTCTGTATGGCCCCTAAAATTTTCAATAAACTCCCAAAGAGTTGAAAGGAGCTTAATGTCCGTCAATTAAAAAATAAATTAAAGATACTGCTAGAAGGGAAAGCATACTACAGTATTCTAGAATTTCTTAACGGCAACATCTAGTACCTACCTAATATTATCAATACATCTTTGACATAATCTGTACATAAAGCAACATATTATTGCTATGATGATAATTTCAATTGATATTTAGTAATTGTTTCGTAATTATGACCATATATTTAATTTTATTCTTAACAAAATTGACATTTACTATTTATTATTTTTGTCCATATGTAATTGTTCAAACTTATCCTATAACTATTATTAGGTACTGAAATTTAAATATTTGTACGCCACTAAGGCCAAACATGACTGGTCATAAACTACAACGTATTTAATAACTTGCATGCTCTGTATGTGTACTCATGTTTCCACAAATAAAGAATCTTGAATCTTGTGGTACAATACCTACATGTGGTATGCAATACCTACATGTGGTATGCAATACCTACATGTGGTATGCAATACCTACATGTGGTATGCAATACCTACATGTGGTACATTACCCACATGTGGTATGCAATACCTACATGTGGTATGCAATAACTGCATGTGGTATGCAATACCTACATGTGGTTTGCAATACCTACATGTGGTATGCAATACCTACATGTGGTACATTACCTACATGTGGTATGCAATACCTACATGTGGTATGCAATACCTACATGTGGTACATTACCTACATGTGGTATGCAATACCTACATGTGGTATGCAATACCTACATGTGGTATGCAATACCTACATGTGGTTTGCAATACCTATATGTGGTATGCAATACCTACATGTGGTACAATACCTACATGTGGTATGCAATACCTACATGTGGTATGCAATACCTACGTGTGGTATGCAATACCTACGTGTGGTATGCAATACCTACGTGTGGTATGCAATACCTACGTGTGGTATGCAATACCTACGTGTGGTATGCAATACCTACGTGTGGTATGCAATACCTACGTGTGGTATGCAATACCTACGTGTGGTATGCAATACCTACGTGTGGTATGCAATACCTACGTGTGGTATGCAATACCTACGTGTGGTATGCAATACCTACATGTGGTATGCAATACCTACATGTGGTACAATACCTACATGTGGTATGCAATACCTACAAGTACTAAAAGTATTGAGTATTGAGTAAACCGTAAGAGATACATAAAAAATATGTTGCATTGGATTGTACATCATAAAAAGTTCAACAAAAAAGTCTGGGACAGCATATACGAGTATTATGTCTATCTTCAAAGGATGATCCACAGTAACCTTATCTTTCAGATTTTAATAAAAATGTATGAATGTAATTTCCGAAGCTATTTTGACCGGTTTATGTATTATTAATTTCTAATAAATTCTAGTAATATTATTAATCCTTATGCAATAAAATATGTTATTATTGGGCATTTATTTCAGATTAAAATATGCATATATATATGCACATCATATCATTTAAAATAATACTTTAAATGATAATACAGATTACGCGTAACAAATTATTGATGGTTGATATCAACCTACGATAGAAAAACGGGGGAACGGAATTGAATGAAAGGCACACAGATAATTATAGTTAATGACCTGGATTAATACATAGGATGAATTAATACCGGTAGTACATTTCCGTGAGATTATCGACCTCCACGTGGGTAAAGCCGCGGGCTTGTGCTAGTAAATAAATTAAGTGTACCTACCTACGCGTATCAAACGATGTTTTTACAACACACTTGCGAGGAAAAGGAAAATACAATTTCACAAACATAATAACATGTATTTTTTTTTTTTTTTTGAAGAATCCAGGCGGACAAACCAATGACCTGAAATATGGTGTAACTTTTGTCTGTCCGCCTGCGATACCAACATTCTATAGATTATAACGCTTGTTTTTCTCTTTTCAGTTATGATTTTTTGCAGTCTAACTACTAACTCTGCCTTCTCTTTATATCTTAGAAAGTATTTTATATGTTCGCAAAAACTTAGGACTTTTCAAAATAAGAAGCGATTTTCATAATATAAATACACGTAGTAACCGTGAAATTCCAACCTGCACTGGGCCTGCATGGTGGATTACGGCTCACTCTCTCTCACAGAGAGGAGGCCTGTGGCCCAGCAGTGGGAATATTATAGGCTGATTATGATGAAACATGAAAACGTGATATCCAAATCAAAAAAAGTCGGACTCGCGCACGAAGAGTTCCGTACCATTATCTATAAAAACTGGCCAAGTGCGAGTCGGACTCGCGCACGAAGGGTTCCGTACCATTATTTATAAAAACGGCAAAAAAATCACGTTTGTTGTATGTGAGCCCCCCCTTAATTTTTTTTTATTTTAATTTAATTATTGATTTTTAAAGTGAATATATAACTAAATATTCTGTGAATATTTCAAGTGTCTACCTGTTACCGTTATCAATATCGAGCAAAAACGAGCAAAAAAATCACGTTTGTTGTATGGGAGCCCCCTTAAATATTTATGATATTCTGGTTTTTAGTATTTGTTGCTATAGCGGCAACAGAAATACATCATCTGTGAAAATTTCAACTGTCCAGCTATCACGGATCATGAGATACAGCCTGGTGACAGACGGACAGACGGACAGACAGACAGACAGATGGCGGAGCCTTAGTAATAGGGTTCGCCTTTGGGTACGGAACCCTAAAAAGCATATTATAAGATTAAGTACGTTGAAGACAAGGAAGTTTGGCAATAATTCCTTCTGCACATGATTGTGTCTTCCCTGGTACCTCATTAATAGCATATATTATGAAAAGTCTAATATCTGCTCCAAACTTACGATGTATATTTTTATTTTATTTTAATTTCTTTACGTATCTTGACACAATCTCATCATTATTTGACACTTAACTAAATACCGACAATTTTAATTTAAAATAGGTATTTAGTTGTGAACAGAATATTAATTCAGATTTGTTACAGATGTACGAGTAATGGCAATCTTGTCATTTGGTTTAAATAGGTTTTATTTTTATTGTATTAGACATATCTTAATTTATATAATACGTGTACGTGTGTTTGTCACCTAACTCCTCCTGAACAGCTGGACCGATTTGGTTGAAATTTTGTATTTATATTTCAATGGGTTCCTGGATGGTTTGAAAACACAATTGGACCCGGTAGGTGGCACTGCTGTTGGTATAAAGCGGTACGAAGTTTGCCGGGTCAGCTAGTTTTATATATGTACATTCTTTTTTAATTTGTGAATGTGAGAACGTTGTAGACTTAATTGACTGTAGCTTTGTTAACTATTTTCTATTTTATTAAGTACAGTGTAGGCCCGTCAGGCCTACACTGTCCTCCCATACCTATTAACACTGAAACTTGAAAACATTGTAAAAGCCCATTATTTTTAAACGAGTGACCGGTGGAGTTTCTTGCCGGCTCTTCTCCATAGGAAACGACTAATTGCAACCGTGCACCTAGCTTCTGACGTTTCATAAGTGCCCATGTAGGTGAAATAAAATATTTTGATTTTGAGTCGGTTTTTTTTTATAATTTGCTATGTTTCAAGCTTTATTTTTTTAGCTTTATGAATGTATTATATTTGAAATTTATTCATTACTAGCTTTTATTTGATACCAGTATTGTTGTAATTTATTAAAAAAGAAACCTTTCACATGGTAGGTAGGTACCCAACTTCCCATAATTGCCCCTTCTAAAAATTTTAACACCCCTTTTGACCCCACATTTTAATGATAAATAAGTAAACAAAACAATTTATTTGTTTCGTTTTAATTATGATTGTTGTACGAATATTTATAACTATTCTAAATTTCATATGATAGCACGAGGTCCGACACAAATAATATGGCCCATTTGTACGAGTTACCTATCATAAGTTCGAAAAATATGTTACCGAATTTCATTTCACCTAAAACTTTTTTTTGTACTTCGAAGTTACGTCTGCCACTGTATCAGTTGTCCAAATATCAATTCGATTTTTTTCGTTACTCCGACGTTCCATTTGGTCCAAAAACTTTTTACCGAAGTTACACTTAGCCGAAATAACATTTGTAAAAAGTATTATGTTTCCGAACATTCATTATACCACTGTTTTAATTCATACCCTTTGTTACATGCCTCTCACTAAATTAAAGTCAATTCGCAACCTCGGCGTTACACTGGATTCCAAATTATGCCTAGATTTATTATACATATTGATAAAATTGTAAATAAAGCGTATCAATTATATGGCTTTATCATGCGATCTCCCCTTGCCTTCAAGAGAACCTCATCATATCTATGCTTGTATAAAGCCCTAGTTCGATCACAATCGGAGTATGCATTGTCAGTATGGAACCCCTTCTACAAAAAATATGCTGAAATGGTTGAAAATGTTCACTACAAATTTTTACGTGCCATGCACTATATAGATGCCATAAATGCTACCTACCTTACTCTCAGTTACTCAGCAAGTACAAGCTCCTGCCCCTTAGCTCTCGAAGAAAATACCTTGAAGCCATTATTCTATATAAAATTGTCAGAAATAAGTTCAACTGTATAAATTAAATCTTGGTACCATGATACCAAGATATCAAGATACGTGCAGGTGCTCTTGAACTCATGTCGAACTAATTCTGGCCAGCGCTCACCAGTCCGCCGTATTGTGGACTCATACAATAGCACTTTTGTAAATATTGACATCTTCAATTGTCCAATGAATAGATTTAAAAGCCTCACCCGGTCCTCTTTATTAAATACCTTTTCTGAAAATCGTCATAAGGTCATATTTTTATATTAAGTAACCTTTTTTAAATTAGTTGTAAGTTCTTATAATATTACTGTTTGCTGTTCCTTTCAATAAAAAAAAAAAAAAAAAAAATCTGTTTGAGAGATACGAGGTAAAAAAGAGATTTAAAAACAAACATACATAAATACAAGATACGCACAAAAATCATAACCCTTCCTTTGCAGTCGGGTATAAAATACCTGTCCGAAAAAGGCTTTCAGTAGATAATTTATACAAAAATCCCCGAATTTAAACTGACGATTGTAAGTGACGGTCAGTCACTGCAGCGTCGTAAGTACGGTCAGTCGAACCTATCAGCTAGCACCCTGCGCACTACATCGTCATAGGTACGGTCAGTCGAGCCTATCAGCTAGCACCCTGCGCACTACATCGTCATAAGTACGGTCAGTCGAGCCTATCAGCTAGCACCCTGCGCACTACATCGTCATAGGTACGGTCAGTCGAGCCTATCAGCTAGCACCCTGCGCACTACATCGTCATAAGTACGGTCAGTCGAGCCTATCAGCTAGCACCCTGCGCACTACATTGTCATAGGTACGGTCAGTCGAGCCTATCAGCTAGCACCCTGCGCACTACATCGTCATAAGTACGGTCAGTCGAGCCTATCAGCTAGCACCCTGCGCACTACATCGTCATAGGTACGGTCAGTCGAGCCTATCAGCTAGCACCCTGCGCACTACATCGTCATAGGTACGGTCAGTCGAGCCTATCAGCTAGCACCCTGCGCACTACATCGTCATAAGTACGGTCAGTCGAGCCTATCAGCTAGCACCCTGCGCACTACATCGTCATAAGTACGGTCAGTCGAGCCTATCAGCTAGCACCCTGCGCACTACATCGTCATAGGTACGGTCAGTCGAGCCTATCAGCTAGCACCCTGCGCACTACATCGTCATAAGTACGGTCAGTCGAGCCTATCAGCTAGCACCCTGCGCACTACATCGTCATAAGTACGGTCAGTCGAGCCTATCAGCTAGCACCCTGCGCACTACATCGTCATAAGTACGGTCAGTCGAGCCTATCAGCTAGCACCCTGCGCACTACATTGTCATAGGTACGGTCAGTCGAGCCTATCAGCTAGCACCCTGCGCACTACATCGTCATAGGTACGGTCAGTCGAGCCTATCAGCTAGCACCCTGCGCACTACATCGTCATAAGTACGGTCAGTCGAGCCTATCAGCTAGCACCCTGCGCACTACATCGTCATAGGTACGGTCAGTCGAGCCTATCAGCTAGCACCCTGCGCACTACATCGTCATAAGTACGGTCAGTCGAGCCTATCAGCTAGCACCCTGCGCACTACATCGTCAAAAGTACGGTCAGTCGAGCCTATCAGCTAGCACCCTGCGCACTACATCGTCAAAAGTACGGTCAGTCGAGCCTATCAGCTAGCACCCTGCGCACTACATTGTCATAGGTACGGTCAGTCGAGCCTATCAGCTAGCACCCTGCGCACTACATCGTCATAGGTACGGTCAGTCGAGCCTATCAGCTAGCACCCTGCGCACTACATCGTCATAAGTACGGTCAGTCGAGCCTATCAGCTAGCACCCTGCGCACTACATCGTCATAAGTACGGTCAGTCGAGCCTATCAGCTAGCACCCTGCGCACTACATCGTCAAAAGTACGGTCAGTCGAGCCTATCAGCTAGCACCCTGCGCACTACATCGTCAAAAGTACGGTCAGTCGAGCCTATCAGCTAGCACCCTGCGCACTACATCGTCAAAAGTACGGTCAGTCGAGCCTATCAGCTAGCACCCTGCGCATCACATCGTTTTTACCCCATATGTTTTATTGCAGTGATATGTTTAATAAATAGTAAAGGTGTAGTCTCTCTATCCGTCTTTCTTTTATAGGATGCCTAATTACAAAAGAAAGACGGATAGAGAGACTACACCGGTACATAATAGGAAATTGGCTGCAGATGAGGTCAATATAGAGTGAGAAGAAACTATGTCAAGCTGCGAAAGATTACGATATCTGCTATAAATTATCTGAGGAAACTCAGTCAGCCCAATAGAGCATACAACAACCGAGAGCAATGTCTCTTCAACCTTCAACATCTAAAGCAGCATTTTCCCCTGTAGCCGTTCTACCTGTCTCCAAAGCCGGACCCCGTAAAATCTCAAAGACCAAAAAACGTCGCAAAGCCATTCATTTAACTGACACTCCTGAAAAAATAAGTTAGAGAAAGAACAAGAGAAGAGTAAAATGAGAAAAACTAAAGAGAATAAGAAGAAAATGACAGTTGTTATGTGTCTTTGAAGTGTTTATTAAAGTCTGTACGCCCCCACCACACTTAGTCGCAATTAAACAGTCTTGAAGCAAACACGCATTTTAAATTACCAAATTCCTGCTAAGCAAACACCAACCCTAACGCCAAGACAAAAAATAAAGACATGAGGCGTCACCTTCCTCTGATGATGAAGACCCATGTTTGCAAACCAATAAATGATTTGATTTTATTTGATTTCTGATTTGATTTTTGATCTGATTTGATTTGAAGAATATTTTGGCATTATATGCTGCGAATCTTATTCAGAAATAAATCAGGACAACAGTGGATTCTATGTTCAATCTGCAAAGGTTGGGCACATGAAAGGTGTGTGTGTTTTAATTCAAATTTGAATTTTATCTGTGTTAATTACGATAGCTATGAAGATTAAGAAGATTCTAAATAGCTGATTGTAAATTAAGATTTTAAATTACTACCATTATAATAAAAGGCTGATTTTGTGTCTGTTTAAAATCAAAGCTCAAAATAGTTTACGTTTCGTTTTGTTTAATTGTTTTTAAGTTGGAAGTTTATGTTCCAACAAAATAGTTATAAAGTTATGTATTGTTTTGTTTTTTTGTTGTACTAAAACATTAAGATTAAGTTGAATATATTGAATTTTTTATAAACGAAAATATTAATGCATTTTGTTTTATCCTCATAATTGCTCATAAATACCTCATTAGCTAGTCATTAGGATGTATGAACTTTTTGCCCCAAGCCTGGGAATTTTTACACCATGAGCGGGGCAAAAAGTACAGGATTCCATTTTGCTTTTGTCTCTAAAGTTTTTGGGAAATTAAATGAATGTTCACACTTCTGACTATTTGAGCGTTAAGCTTGATTGTAAGGTTTCATAGAATATTTTTTGTTGAAAGTAAGTTAATCGATTAAGCTAAGTCTTTCAAAGCATCCACAATGGTCATATATAATTTTAATTGACCATCTAACACATTGTGGAATGCAAATATAGTATTGAGATATCCAGAACAACAACAAAAAGTTCGGCAAAGAATGGGTTTAACCACAGACCGACTGACGCAGGTATTGATATAATGTTGTTATTTATAAATAAATTGGTGGAGGGTAAAAACCACAGCGGTATGGAAAGTTACTAAATGATTAAAAGTGGAAAAACATCGTGGCTATTAATAAATACTACTTGTACAGGCAACTGCACGGCTGGGTGGCAGCTCGACTGTGACAGCGCCTTTATTTTGTAAGGGGAATCTTTAACTGATCGTCTTATCATTGACAAACACTTTCTTAAATTAATGAACCTCTGGGTGATGAACCAATGGGCTTCTAAAAATGCACCCTTTTTAGGGTTCCGTAGTCTACAAGGAACCCATAAAGTTTCACCATGTCTGTGTGTCTGTCTGCCCGTCCCCGGATTGGCTCAGAGACCCTTAGTACTAGAAAGTTGTATTGGCACGGGTATGGTACTTGTATAATTAGTCACGCCGACAAAGTGGTAAATAAGTCAACTATAAAAAAAATTGTAGGGTAGGTGGTACTTACCTCGCATGTACGTAAAGATGATATTTTTTTTTCTCGTCTATCCCATAAGGTATCGTTGGATAGGCCTTTTAAAAATATTGCAGGGTTGGGAAACCCATGAACCGATTTAGGGATCTGTTTGCGTAACATTAAGCTTTAAAGTGCTAATTTTTGTTAGAGTCAAGTGTCTCCCCCCCCCCCCCAGCTGGCTCAATGGTTGCTTTTGGATATGTGAAAAAAATTATGGCAGTAGACGAAATAAAAAGGAAAACTATCACAGATAAGTAGTCTTTACAAAAAAGCTGGTCGACTATTAATTCGACCAACTTACATTTACAGTTGGAGAATTGACCGTGACGTATATATATCGATGTATGAGAGCATGTTTTTCAACTACCAATGTTAAAAAAATTAGTTTGTTTTCGGGATAAATCTATCCCAACTACGGAACCCTTCATTGTGCGTGGTCCGACACGCACTTGGCCGGTTTTTTAAGAGAGATTGTCATTCCAAGACCGTGTGTTACGTAATTAGGGTGGTGGACATCGCCGAATAAAAATGAAACATGTTTTTCGCGAAAGAACTGAGTGAAAGTTCTAAAAACCAAAACTGGATGTTCTCTTACCGATCCGTGTCCATATGGATTGAGGAGCAGTGTCTCATATTTAAACGCGGGTACTACCAATATTTAGTAGTAAATTAGCTGATTTTGTAGGCCCGATCCTGGAATTTGTAGTAAAACCGTTAAAAAGTTATAGGACGTTTTAAGTAGCTCCTCAATCTTGACGGTCTATAGGAAATATAATTATGATTGTAGGTACTAAAGCAGTTCTGCCGGGGTTGCGAGTTTGTCCGAAAGGGATATCGTGGCCCTGGCACACAGGCAACGGAAGGAACACGGGTGGGTTTTAGTCAGTAAAAGTCTGACACGCCCTCCCGCTCCGCCAAGAGCGGGAGAAGTTATTTGATGATTTCCCACCCAAAAAAAAAAAACAAAAAAAAAAAGGTTCTAAAGCAGTTGATCAAATCAGATAACAATAGCACCAATATTTAGTAGAAAGGATATGTCCGAAAATGGTTTTTTATTATTCAATAATTCTAACCAGGATCAGTTAAATATATTTAGATAGACAACCCAAAAGCTAGTAGTTCTAACTATAACATACATTTTTGAGTGTACGACTAAACGCCGACAGACACTACGCCGACAGACTGAACACCGACAAGACTTTACTTCGACGGGACTCTTCGCCGACAGGACACTTCGCCGACAGGACTCTTCGCCGACAGGGCTCATCAGCGACGCAATTTATCTCCGATAATCAGATACTTACTTTGGAAATCGATTACTTATGCGTTTCTTGTAATTATACAATTCATACAAAATAAACGACGTTACAACATTGTAACGTATAATATGGTACAGATGTTCTATGTCACGAAGTCCGTTTGGCTATGAATGTTGTCAAGCGTGCACATGCACATTGTTTTTGTGTGCGTAACCTCGAGAGCGCTCAGTGTCGATCGGGACACGGTCCGGATCAGTAGTGGTTTTTAGTTCGCGCCAAATTGTTTCACGGAGTAAGGTCAGCATGGCAACAAAACGAAGAAGAGTTGTCCATATTGAGGTAATATTTATTTATACGTTTTCAATTAAAATGTTATACAAAGATACGTAATATAGCAATAAAAGTATTTATAAAATGAATGTTTTTTTGTGTTATAAAATGTTTATATTACTTAATTATTTTGATTACATTTTGTTTTAGGGTCGAAACATGATAGCTAGTGTTTATCATTTTCTGCGAGAAGAATATGAATTTACAAAATCATTAATGGAACTCAACTGTGATTTGTCTCATTTACGAGACATTACACGCCGTACAGCTGAAGCTACGGGTGTGAGCCAAAAAACAGTTCAAAGAATATTAAAAGAAGAGAAGGAATTCCCATCCACTTCATCAAAATTCACTTCACCTATGAAGAAAAGGAGAAAGCGAGATAATAAAGTGGATATAGATAATTTTACAGCCGATGTGGTTCGCAGTACTGTACAAGATTTCCATATTGTCCATAAAGAAATTCCAACATTAGCTAAGTTAAGAACAGCATTGAATGAAAAAATCGGATTCGAAGGTTGTTTAGAAACTGTTCGCAAGTTACTGTTGAAATTAGGTTACAAGTGGCGCAAAATAGAGAACAACCGTAAAGTCTTGACGGAGCGTCATGATATACAAATGTGGCGTTTAAAATATTTAAAAAAAATAACAGAGTACCGCTCTCAAAGTCGGCCCATTGTCTACACCGATGAGAGCTACGTCCTTTCGACACACGTGCGAAACAACACCTGGGCAAAAAAAAAAGGAAAGAACTCCGTTTTAAAAAAAAATTAGCACAGGCACTCGCTTTATTTTAGTGCACGCGGGAACCAAGGATGGTTTTATTGAAAATGCTTCCTTGGTTTATAAGGCCAACTCAACAGCTGGTGATTATCATTCAAATATGAGCTATGATAACTATGTAAAATGGCTAAATGAAAAGTTGCTACCCAATTTACTTCCGCGCTCTGTCATTGTCTTAGACAATGCTTCTTATCACAACACACGGGCTGAACGACTACCGACGCAATCTACAAAGAAAGCCGATATGCAGCAATGGCTCAGGGATAAGGGTATAGCATTTGATGAATCTCTTCTTAAATTGGAATTGTACGATACAATAAAGAAGTACAAAGCCCAACACGTACAAGATTGACGATTTTATAAAAAGCAAGGGTTTTGATGTCTTACGCCTTCCCCCTTATCACCCAGAATTAAATGCGATTGAAAATATTTGGGGGATCGTTAAAAATTATGTCGCATCTAAAAATATCGAGCAAAACATGACGAATACGGAAAGACTGATCAATGAAAGTTTGGGCCAAGTTAGCAGTGAAACGTGGCAAAAAACTTGTGCTCATGTTGAAAAAATTGAAAAAGACTACTTGAAATATGTTGATCTCGATTTTGAATTTATAATCAATGTACTATCGGCCAAAGTTCCGCATGCTCACATTAAAGGCGATAATCGCATAGCACGACTCACGACTCGATCGCACAATGCACGAGTTTTGACCAATAGGATGCACAAAGCGTATTTTAGTGGTGTTCGTATTAGTATAATCATGTATAGAATGTGTGACACTCACACTAGGAGCGTACTATGCTCACTTGTTTCTGCTAAGAGACGAGTTTTTAATGGGCACGGCCAGCGCGGCGCGGCGGCGGCGTGAGCTCTTTGTTATTGAATTGAATTGTTATTTTATTATTGACAAGAATTAATTTTAGTACTCATATCTTCTGTTTGTTTGGTTTAGAAAATGTATTATTGATATTGCAGTATTTACAAAAATAATTTGTAATAACTAATAAACTACAATTTATATGTATTAATCCACTTTAATATTTTCCTCTCTCTATCGGGTCTATAGATATAGGTTATTTATGAACACTTTCACTGCCTCTCCAATTTTCACCATATCCTATGTGATGCCGCATGCCGCAGCAACCGCACCATATTCCCTTCACAATAAGATTAGACATTGAAACGAACCGTTTTATTACAGTCCGTTCCACCGATTTTGACTTCTATTCCGTAGGCTTATGGATGGCATTAAAGGCAAAAAAGTGGTTACAATACCAACTGTTTACTGCAGCTGCCATTTGTCATGCCACCAACACAATAGCATTCAAAATCGATTGAACGGACATTTATGGTTTGTTTACCTTTTATCTCACGGCTCCCTGAATACGTTAGGTATAGGTGCGTTGACCGGCACTGCATGAAGGTATCAAATGTTTATATTGAAATTTTTTGTGTTTAATCGACTTTATTAAAAGTAAATAACTATCTAAATTTCTATGTGTTTGTTTATACTTGGGCAATTTGGGAATACTTGAAAATTACAGTAATATTTGAACCAATACTCTGCGCAGTTCATACAATGTTATCAGAGCTTTTTGTTTGTAGCTAACGCAAGGCCGCAAGCCGCACAACTCTTGCAACTGAAATAAAAATAAGTTCATTATCTAAGACCCATTGTTATTTAGTGGGAATGTCTGGAAATTCGGTTAAACAATAGAGGACGGCTTAATACAAGGGCCATACGTTTTTTTATTACCTTAGGATTATCTCAAATGTTTTGCAGTTGTTCCTTGTATTTGGTTTAATACTTTTAACAGTAGGTAATTGTAATATTACCTTTTATTCATTAAAATAATACAGGGTGAAATTGAATTCATGGGCATCCTTTTAAGGGGTCATTGTACTCATCATTATGAACAACTTCAACTATGAGACCATACCTGAAATCGCGAAAAAAAAATCAGCTGTTCCCTACATTTATGTTTGCATAACTCGACAAAATGTAGGGAACAGCAATTTTTTTTTCTCGATTTCATATTTGTTCCCATAGTCAAAGTTGTTCATAATGACGAGTACAATGACCCCTTAAGAGGATACCCATGAATTAAATTTCAGCCTGTATAACGAACAAGGTATCGTTGCAATTAAAATGCCCAGGCATGCCGTGCAGGAGGAACACTTTACTCTTTTATAATTCATGCTCTAGTCAAAGTTTGACAATTCATGATTTTAAGCGAAATCAACGCTACAGGCGCGTTACCGGCATTGCATGTCAAGTTTTTTTTTGACAAATCTAACAATGATTCAGTTCCTACGCCACTTTAAAATTCAGAAGCTTATCAAGTAATTAAACTAAACTATAATTTGTGCCTTGGCAGCAGTGAGAGTGAAAGGATTGAAATAAAATGTTGGGTACTAGTGAAATATATATTTTTAGTTTGTGTTCATTTAACATTATGCAGGATTAAAGATTTATTTAGGTTGATATTTAAATCTTATCTGTATAATAAAAGATGTATAGTAAGTGCTTTTTGTATGAAACTATCGGCTGTAATCTCAGTGTGAAAAAATAAACAGTTAGTTAAAATCTACTTGAGAACAATTTTAAGGATTTGCTGTTGTAGAAAAAAAAAACAATATAAGTAACTTAATTTATTTTTAATAGACTTTTTCAAAACATTAAAGATTCATCCAGAAATTAACATATTATAACAAAAAATTACACAGAAATTATCATCAAAATGCAAAATATTATAAGTGAAAAGATTCTTACTCATAATATCATTTATAAACTGTATTTATCTACACTTATATCGTAAAGTTCAAAATATGAAATCAACACAACAATGACAAACAGACAACACAACAACAACAGGCAAAAAGCCTGTCAGTAAATAAGATTAGGAGAATATTGCTCGTGCAGTTCTAATGAAATTGAAAAGTTTTAAGATTAGTACAATTTAAGAATCTTAATAATTTTTATAATTTGCAATAATTACATTACACTACAGACTAGGTTTATCAAGCAAATGAGATCAATTATTTATGAGGTGGACGGATATGATGACACTACTGAATATGTAAAATAACAAACTAACGAGATCGGGGCTTACGACAACATTGATTGTAAATAAAACAACAAATCCACCAATAAAGGCAACATGACACTAAATTGACATCAATAATTTTACAAGAAGACTTCAAAATCGTTGGCAATATTTTAAACTATGATTACGGTCTACAGTCTACCCTGTGACATTAATCAACGAAGTAATATAATACAAATTGGAATAATAAAAATAAACCTAATAAAAATAGCTATACAGGGTTATTTGCAAGCCGCCGGAGTCGCGGGTTGTTCGAAACAGATACCATGGCCCTGGCACAGGCAACTGAAGGAACACGGGTGGGTTTTAGTCAGTAAAAGTTTGACACGACCTTCCGCTCCGCCCAGAGCGGGAGAAGTCATTTGATGATAAAACACTAATAAGCTCGTAGGACTATAATACTAACATCATAAATAACAACTTTTGTTGTATGACTTTTAATAATTCATAAAAAAATAATTTCATAATACAATTAAAAATATTTATTTTGATCGCTCTAAATTTGAACAACTCTACGCGGTACCAAAATATGTAAGTAGTTAAATAAACAAACAGTGCGTTGCGAATGCAGGGTCGCAGCGGTACTTACTACAAAATACAGATCTAAAAAGTGTTATTACAAATATTACAACAAAAACTTGAAAGTTTTCTTTTGGTATTCTAAAAAGTCATAGACCAAAAGTGGTTGTACTAATATAGTCCTACCAGGTGTTAGAAAAATAACCCTGTATAATGTAATTATACAGTATGTTAATTAACGAAAGGCGTTCCCGTTAACCCGCAATAGTATAGCGTCCACATGCTACCAAAATATGACCATTCGAAAATTCACGAAAAAAAATCTGCTGTTCATTACATTTATGTTCGCATACCTAGCTTAACAAAATGTAGGGAGCAGCTGATTTTTTTTCGCGAATTTTTAAATGGTAATATTAATTGTAGCATGTTTGCACTATTGCGGGTTAACGGGAACGCCTTTCGTTAATTAACATAGTGCATGTTAAAAATTATATTAACTTAATATTTCGTCGCTGCTCCTCCCGCATCTATCACAGCATCGCAACGGCTACGCATGGACCTAGCCAGGACTTCGCACAAATTCGAACCTCTGAATGTGTCCCAAACTTGTTCGCAATGTGTGACAAGTGCTTCCTTCGTTCTTTCTGCTCTACTATCCCATCTCTGGACCATTAAACCCCACAAATTTTCAATGGGGTTTAAGTCTGGCGATCGGGAGGGCCATGGCACTGTTTTAATTTGTGGTTGCCCTCGCAACCACTCTTGAACAACCCGCGCACGGTGTATCGGGCAATTGTCCTGGAAAAAATAAAATTCTGGCACGTCCAGTTGTGGATACACCGTGCGCACTGTGGGTACCATGATGGTTTGTAGCACCTCTAAATACGTTTGGCCGTTTGCCCTCCCTGGTATAAAAGCGAGCTCGCCTGGTCCAGCAGCACTCATCCAGCCCCACATGTTCACTACAATTCTTCCCGATTCTGCATTTGGGTTCACATTTCGAGGTTCGTATCTTGTGTTATCTACACGCCATAAACAGTTGTTTACTACTTAACATCGTATGAGTCTTGCGCTCGCGCAGGTCTTATTGACTTTTACCTTCATATTACTTATTTAATTATATTATTATACCTCATTCTACAATATTATTTAATGAAATGCTTTATTTTAATGAATTATACAGATTATATACTATTATTAGTTTTGGTTTTTAATGGCTCATAAGTTAAATATATTTTATCAAAACGTACGCGGGCTTAGAACTAAAAGTGATACTTTCTATAGACAAATGTTACTAAACTCGTATGACATTATTGTTCTTACAGAGACGTGGTTAATAGATGGAGTTTTAAATTCCGAATTCTTTGATGAACGGTACATTGTGTGGCGTCGCGATCGAGATTATGTTTTGACCGGGCAATCGCGTGGTGGGGGTGTGCTTATAGCTACACGTAGGGAACTTTCAGTTATATGTCAACCTACCTTCCATTCTACAGCAGAGGATTTATGGCTCAGCATACGACTGAAAAATTCTACTACACGTAAATATATTACCTTACACATTTGTGTTGTTTATTTATGTCAACAAAACTTAGGCCTTTCTTTTTCTTTACAACTTTGCAATTACCTCACAAAATTAAACCAAATAGTTATGAGTAACTCTTCAGATACCTTTCTCATTATTGGTGATTTTAACATGAGCGGTATCAACTGGGTCTTATCTGACAATCTATCGCTCGTCCCAACGAAACCGAACGGTTCTGACGAAGTTTTACTTAGCGACGAATTAAGTACCCTAGATTTTGGTCAATACAATGGTGTTCTTAATAGGTATGGTAAGATTTTAGATTTGGTACTTTCAAACAAATCAGTTAATGTGGTTGAATGTTCAAGTCCGCTGGTTCCCATCGACGCCTACCATCCAGCATTATTAATAAATATGGATTTCGTTGAGGCTCCTCTATTAGAGTGCGCGCCACGGACACAATATCTGTTCGACAAAGGTGACTATGAGTCTATCAACAAAGACATTTCCACGACGGACTGGGAATCTGAGTTTGCGACAAGATCAATTAATGAATCAGTCGACTTTTTCAATCAAGTTATTTTCAATTTACACAATAAATACATTCCACGAAAATTACAGCGTCACAAAACGTATCCAACTTGGTACAATTCGGCACTAATAAGAATAATTAAAGAAAAATACAAATATTTCAAAAAATTTAAGACTTACGGCAATATAGCTGATGAGTCTACATTTAGGCTTCTCCGTGAAAGAGTAAAGGTATTAGAATCACAATGTTATGAAAGCTACTTGAAGTTAACCGAAAAATCTATTAAAGACAACCCAAAATATTTTTGGACTTTTGTTAAAAAGCGACACAACTCAAATGCAGTTCCGAGCACCTTAAACTTTAATAGCGAAGCGTTGCGTACCGGTGAAACAATATGCGAAGCGTTTTCTACGTACTTTCACTCTACATTTCTAGATACCAACCCTAGTCGTGGAATTTCTTCACCCCCTCTTTATACTGAATCTACCAGCCTATCTGATATTTGTAGCATTGAAGTAAACGTTGAAGAAGTTTCTAACTTGCTTCGCAAGTTGGATACTTCTAAAGCGGCAGGCCCGGATAATATTTCATCAAAATTTCTTGTTCGGTGTTCGACTTCTATTGCCCAACCTATCTCGCTTCTCTTCAGAAAATCGTTGGACGCTTGTGTTGCACCAAAGCTTTGGAAATCGGCTTTCATAACGCCTATTCACAAAAAAGGAGTCAAAACAGAAATTGTTAACTACAGGCCGATATCCAAGCTTTGTATTGTGGCAAAAATCTTTGAAAGGATTATCTATAACCAGGTGTATAGTGCTCTAAAAAATTCGTTTAGTTCCTTCCAACATGGTTTTCTGAGGGGTAGGTCTACCGTCACTAACTTAATTCTGCTCAATGATTTTATTACTGATGCCATGGACAACGGAAAGCAGGTTGATGTCGTTTATACAGATTATAGTAAGGCTTTTGATCGGATTGACCATGAGATCCTAATATCAAGGTTATATAGTATGGGAATACGAGGTGATTTACTCAGATGGTTTTCCTCTTATTTAGATAACAGATCCCAAGCAGTAGTACTAAGCAATTACATCTCTAGTTGGGTGCCTGTTCCAAGTGGAGTCCCCCAGGGTTCATTACTCGGTCCATTACTTTTCATTATATATATAAACGACATCAACTCTTGCTTGATCTCATCCAAACTGTTGTGTTTTGCTGACGATATGAAAATCTATGCCAAAATAACATCACATGCGGACGTTATTGCACTTCAGGATGATTTATGTCGTCTGGAGGCTTATTGTCGTAGGAGAAGGCTTGATCTCAATCCTGCCAAATGTTCGGTTCAAACATACTCTCGAAAGCGCTCAATTATACCTTCATCGTATAGCTTGGGTGATCAATTGCTACCTAAAACGAACTGCATCCGAGATCTGGGGGTATATCACGATTCTAAGCTTACGTTTGAACTTCACGTCGATGCCATAGTCGCTAAAGCATCTAAAGCACTAGGTTTCATAATGCGGCTCTCCAAGTGCTTCAGTCAAGCCAAAACTTTAAAAATTCTTTACTGTACTTTTGTTAGAAGTCACTTGGAGTACGCATCTGAAATCTGGAATCCATGTTATCACAAGTACATTGATCGTATAGAGAGCATCCAGAAAAGGTTCATCAAGTATTTGTGTTATCATCAGAAAGTGCCCTACCGGTCTGAAGATTACCTCAATCTCTGTAAGAAGTATCATATATTACCCTTAATTAATCGGCGAGCAATTTCTGATTGTATTTCATTATTTAAAATATTCAATAATTCTACTAACAACTCCGATATCCTATCCAAATTTTATTTTAACGTTCCCGGAAGGTCAAAGCGATGGAACGTGCCGTTGCGTGTTCCATTTACCTCTACGAATTACAGGCAAAATTCATTTATAGTGCGTGCAAGTAGAGGCTTTAATAGCATGTGTAAACAGCATGATTTTGATGCATTCGTAACGAGTGTGTCCTCGGCCAGGAAGTGCCTGAGCCGCAGCTTTTTTAATTAAGATTTTGGTTCTTCAGGTTTTATTCTTGTGTTGAAGTATTGAATGTTGCATCATAAATGTGAATTTAGCTTAAGCTTGGAGGTTATACTGTATTTTTTTTTTTTTTTTTTTTTTGTAGCTTTGTTTTTGTGTTGTTCACACCTTATCTTTATATTCTGTTTTTAGAAGCGAGGACTTTTAATTGGCTGTCTGTTTCACATACTAGTTTGTTTATCTGCTTTTTCTTAGCTGTAAGTCTTCCATAGATAATAAATAAATAAATAAATAAATAAATAAATTCCGACGACCTTGTTGGCTAGACCTAAAGCACTTTTCATCAGAAAATATGGCGTAAGAGAAATCGAAGTCCCTGTAGTCACGAGCGAATCGCACGCGAGCAGCTTTCTGCTCCTGCGTCAAAATATTTTTTTTTGCGGGACGTCTGTGATGGACTCCAGCTCGATGCAACTCGTTTCTAATAGTTTGCATCGAAACTTCGTATTCTTGTGCGAAACTGCGAGTGGGTGTGAACGGGTTCTCTTCATACGTGGCTATCATATTATTTAACTCGTTTTCGTTTATAGCCCGGGGTCGAGGTGCACGAACGCGTTCTGTAATTTCTCCTTCTTCATATCTTCGCACCCAGCGGCGCACCGTTGTTCTCTAACGAAAATAAAAAAAAAAACAATCAGCATCGATTTTTTACATAATATAGGAACTAAGTATAATAATACGAGTACACTACAAAAGTCTTATTCAAAGGGCACAACTAGTACACTATAAATAAAAATTATAAGTATTGAAATACTTAAGGTGTGCATTTTGGTTGACTTCATGTTAGATAAACTCTTAACTTTTCTATAACTAATTTAAGTAGTTATAACATTCATAACTATATTTTAAAATACAAGTTGTAAATGCAATAACTGAAAATCTCTTAAGGGGTCATTACTCATCATTATAAACAACTTTTACTATGAGAACCAAACCTGAAATCGCGATAAAAAAGCAGCTGGTCCATACATTTTGACGAGTTACGCGAACATAAATGTAGGGAACAGCTGTTTTTTTTTCGCGATTTCAGGTTTGGTCCCGTAGTAAAAGTTGTTCATAATGATTAGTACAATGACCCCTTAAGAGGTTTTCAGATATTGCAATTTACACCTCGTATACCTATGAGTAAGAAAAATGGCATAGCGTAAATTCCAACATTGTATGAAACTTTCCCAAGCAAATTTGTGCTTTATCTCTACTATTTAAAAGTGTTTATCCCGTGCGGGCTGGCAACGTGGCATTTCTAAAGGTTTTTCGTGGTTAAATACCAACGATCTAGTGCTTGGCCGAAAAAATAGTAAGTACTTGCTATTTTATCGGCCAGCCAAGCACTAAATCGTTAGTATTTAAAACTATGTGTGCTATTTTTTTTAAGTTTTTTTGGTAAGTATTTACGAGCACTACTAACAAAAATTTACATTATTGTCAATTACTTTCCATCTGCAGTATTATGATAAAATAAATGTTAAAAATAATTATAAAAAACAATTATCTTGTGCTTGGGCGAAAAAAAATTGTAGTTTGAAATATAATGATCAAGCCTCTAGAAATGCGACGAATGCGCTCTGGTTTTTCTAATTAAAATGCGGCAACGACGCTGTGAGATAAGGCACCATTGTTTAGGTTGTTTTGGTTTAGGATTTATTATCGGGTCATAAAAGGCTCCAACAACGTCTTTGAAAGCAAAAATAAATAAAAAGAACAATCTTATTTGAATGCATTACTATAAGTAGGTAATATCTTATGAGACTTTTAAAAAGAATCCATCTGAAAGTTATAATAATTTTATTATTTTTATATATAAATCTGCCTAGCCTTTTCCCAACTATGTTGGGGTCGGCTTCCAGTCTAACCGGATGCAGCTGAATACCAATATTTTTCATGGAATTTGTTTTTAAATTGCAATATAAGGAAAAATGCAAACTATGAAATAATAATATTACTATCACTTTATTTATTTCTATATCTCTCCCTCTATCTGAATACAAAAACATAACTTACTTGCATGTTCAACTCCACTGCTATTTGGGATATATTTAACCCTTGTCTATGCAAAACAATAATTTGATTCCTTTCTTCCTGAATCAGGTTTCGGGTCGTCACCACGTTAGTCACAGCCCACACACAATACACACACAGTCCAGGATACAAGCTAGGGTCAAGAAGAGGCTTTCGATCACAGTCCGGTATACAAGCAGAGGTCACAGTTAGGCAGGCAATCAGTCCGATAGAAATAAACAGGTCGTAAAATGAAATGGCGATAGGAATTTAAGGGAAGCATCAACAATTAGCGAGAGCAAATTGGCACTGCCGCGCTCTAGCTAATGTTTGTTATTTTATGTTACTCGCTCATTACTCACACAAATGCATATTGTCTCTAATTGGGGGAAACTAGGAAGGGGTGTGGTTTGTCACTAGCTGCGCTCTCGCAGGAATATTTTCTTAAGTGAGCATGCTTAACTTGGGCCGATAGTACAAGATGATTCTGACGACAGCAAAACGGAATCGGAAATCGAAAATTTATCTGATAGTAATTGAAAATACTGAATAGTCCTACTTGTATTCGTTTCCATTCTGTAACACCAATGCTTAATTAAATGCCTACATTTTTGTATTTATTGCAACCTAATCTAATTTATTTACAAAATGTATATACTTTTAAAACCAAAATTTTATTTAGATTATTAAATCTCAACTTGAATATATATCAGATTTTTTTGCTAACGTTACCTACTTTTACACACACAAGCGCGCTTGTCGGGATACGTCACTACTACAATCAAAGCCGAACGGACTTCGTGAAATAGAATATCTGTACCTACCTAATCCTAAAACATTAACTATTGTTTTAGGATTAGGTAGGTACCATATTATACGTTACAATGTTTTCTATTAGTGCAAGTCGTTTCTGGCACTCGCCGGCCGCTGCCGCGGCACCGCTCGCTTCGCTCGCTCGGCTCGTGCGTAGGAGGTCACAGTTTTAACCTAACCTAACCTACCTGTCGGCGAAGAGTCCTGTCGGCGAAGTGTCCTGTCGGCGAAGAGTCCCGTCGAAGTAAAGTCTTGTCGGTGTTCAGTCTGTCGGCGTAGTGTCTGTCGGCGTTTAGTCGTACACCGTACATTTTTAAAGGCCTCCATTTTTGAGAAAAATCTTTATTTTTATTTTAGTGTTAATTTACTTCTAAAACGAACAAACCTTTCTAACTAACTAGTATATTAAAGTGAAAACACCGTAAACAAATAGATTTTTTTTCAAAATTGACACACAGCACTGTCATTACTGTCTTTATATATTTGGTGGATGATTATAAACAATAAGAAATATGATGAAATGGGATATTTTCAGTCAAAAATGTTTAGTCTAACCTTTTAGAACTGAAAGGGATTAGATTTTACATTTATTTGGGTTGCCATCAACAAATAAAAATAATATATGTTCTAACATTAAATATTTTATAATTTTTTGCTTAAATGGAGGGGTCTAAAAATATTATTTCAGTGGTTACAAATTCCATATTTTTGTCGCTTTTATTTAGGTGTAGTTTGACGCTGGTTAGATTTTTCTCGGAATAAAAAACCAACGCCCATACAAAAAGCGGACATCTCCTTTCTACTTAAATATTGGCATAATCAAACATCCTACACACTCAAAAGATATTAATAATTTAAACATTCCTTTACAATTTTGTGAATAGGGTGTTAACAGAGTTTTATTTTCACGTAAATCGTTCTTCACCAATCAATACATACTTACATAATAAACACAATACATCAAATATTAAACACAAAGAATAAAACAGAAAAATAAATTAAAAGAGCCCCCAAATGGCCTTATTTTAAATGTGTAATCTCTAAACATTATAACAGAATATAGAGATAGAGCTCTATATTATCTTTTCTCTTCTCTAATATCTATATCACTAAATATTATAAAACAAAGTCACTTTTAGTGTCTGTCAGAGTGACTCGTAATTGTTTTAGTGTCCGTCAGAGTGACTCTTTGTTGTTTTAGTGTCCGTCAGAGTGACTCGTTGTTGTTTTAGTATCCGTTAGAGTGACTCGTTGTTGTTCTTTTAAATATTCAATAGCTTTTGATGTGGTTCTCACCATCATTTAAAGAATTTATTCCGGAAGGTTTTTATATAATAATAAACTTACATTAAACGTAAACGCATACAAAAATCTTGCAGTTAAGTCAAGTCGTAAAAAATACCTTTTTGAGCGCTTACATGGCGTGCGCTACCGTAAGAGATATAAAAAACTATGAACCTTCAATATTATAAATACACATACTATTTTGAGACTAATTATGACCTAACATTTGAATTTTAGCAGTACACTTAGAGGAATTGGAACTAAAGAATACACCCATTGTCGTAATAATTATGTATTACTGAACATTTTATGACGCCAGGACAGTGGGCTACTATAAGTTTACCCAACTTATGCTTAGCAGCTAGTTTTTCAAGAGAAGTATATAAGGGAGGTGCCTGTTTCATTATCTGCCTAGCCTTTTCCCAACTATGTTGGGGTCGGCTTCCAGTCTTACCGGATGCAGCTGAATACCAGTATTTTACATGGAGCGACTGCCTGTATATTAACTACAATTCGACATCATTCATCATTTCAGCCGCAAGACGTCCGCTGCTGGACATAGGCCTCCCCCAAGCACCGCCACTTCGGACTTTGAGCCTTCACAAGGTCATCGGTCAACCTTGTAGGAGGTCTCCCAACGCTACGTCTTCCGGTACGCGGTCACCACTCCAAAACATTTTCTTCTTCAAACAGCTTCCGGAGGACCTTGAGAACGGGTTTTCTTCAGAAGCTCGGCTGTAATTCCGTCATCACCCTGCCATCGCCTTGTTGTTTTTGAGCTGCTGCAGAGCCATTCTAATCTCATACAAGCTGTAGTCCGGGATGTCTTCAGTGTAGTGTCCGGTCAATCTAGCTCTTGGGTTGTTTTCCAGATTCGTACCAGGTTTATTTGTTGATGTGTATAACTGTCCATAGAAACTCTCGATCTCTCTCAACAGCTCAGGTTTGGCGGATACGATCCTGCCATCATCGGTCTTCAGTTTTGTAAGCTGGCTCTGCCCAATAGACAGATCCCTTGCAAAGACCTTGGAGCCCCTATTTCGCTCTATCGCGTCAATTTACAATAGAAGAACACAGTTGCAAGACTTGTTTTTTTTTTACAATTTATTTTTTTGATGGCATCGCTATTTTCTATTTACTGGGCGTTCTACCTGGAAATGCCGTCGCACCACGCGTGGTGACTATTGTTTAGATAATCCTTCAATTTGGTTCTTGCATGTGCAAAAAATTCTTATTGTTCTAATAGTCTTATTCTGTTTTAATTAGTCTGCCTAAGATTTAAAATTTCTCTCTCAATTTGGTTTCTAGGTCCTAACTTCAATAATTTGTAAGGTATCCGTGTAAATGATACCTCAGAAGAAAGAACGATTATCAAGTATGTTTTCACAAAGGTTTGATCAAAAAAGCACCCTCCGTTTTTTTTTAATAAGGTTTACAAAAAGTATTAATATTTTTTTTTAAATTTGAATGAACTTTAAAACAGAGGTTTTTATAGATTACTTACACGTTACTTTTAATTTATTAAAATAAAAATGAGTTCATTTATCATTCAATTTGGCCATAAATAAGCAGTTTGCTTAAAATATTGTGAATTTTCGAAAAAAAACAAAGTTTAGTTAAATTCTCTGTATTATCTTCGCCTTAAAGCTTTGCACCATCTTCCAACCACCCTTCTTTTCCAATATTCCCTATAAGTCTGGTAAGCCGGTAGGCTATACATAATATGTTATCACGATATTTACTATGGGAAATAAGCAATATTGCATTATGTTTGTATTCTTCTATGGTTTACAGCTAATTGTAAATAGCCGAACCAAACGGTTAGAACATTGCAGATAGTTGCCGATTTAACCTTTTAAATGAGTATCCATCTCGCTATATCTATCTATAAGGGGGGCTAAGCAGTCAATCATCATGATATCATGATGATTGACTACAGGCTGGATATTTAAGATGGGGAAGTAAGGGTATCTTTACCGTTGTAGCTACACGAAATCGATCTTAGGAGACTGTCCATAACTTTTTGATACATGAAAATATCTCAAAAAGTGAAGGACAGTCTCCTGCATACACAGATTTAAAAAAAAATTATAGTCACCAAGAAAATGGGCAATTTTCACAAAAAATATTTTTGATGGCAATAGATCCTGTTTCATATGAGAGAGTTACATCAACTGAGGGTTCATGCATCGCCGATCTGGTATACTTTCGTGAATGATATTTCCGCGAAAGAAACATGCGCGAACCCAATTTTATTGCATGAAAAGATGGTTGTCGTGATTTTAAGATGATTTTTCGTCATTGGTATCGTTGTCACGATTTTCGAGGGCGCTGACAATGATAATAGGGTCAAAATTTAAATTCAAGATGGTGCAAACGAAAATGCAAATTTTTCGCCATGGGTGTCGTTTTCATGGTTTTCGAGGGTGCTGACAACGGTAATGGGGTCAACATCAAAATGCATGATGGGACCACTGATAATTTGCAAATTTTTCGTCGTGGGTGTAGTTTTCATGGTTTTCGAGGGCTCTGATAACAAAATAGGGGTCAAAATCAAAGTTCAAGATGGCGCCAATGAAAATTTGTATGACACGCACTTGGCCGGTTTTTTATAATGAATAGACTGGTCGCTACAAAAGTCAGAAATAGCAAAAAACTTTTCCCATCAAAATCAAAATCATTTATCTGCATAAAATGTGGTCGGTACAAAAGATATTACGTAAAAAATTCAGTGCAAAGACATATTCCGCCGTGCACTGATGGCATGCAAGTATTTAATGGACGTTAGTCAGTTAAATCAGTCATACAATTAAAGACATATTCATAAAAAAATGGTATTAAATTGGAGTTTTAACGATGTTTTGGAGATGGCGGTGAGGGGAAACATGTTGGCTCGCCGGATTGCTGGTTGTTCAGTACCGGTTAAAATAACACTTTTTAAAGCGTTTTCTCATACATTTTACACCAACAGCCTGTGGGCTAATCATACCCAAAAAACTGACAACACCCTGCGCATTCAATACAACAATGCCTTCAGGATTCTGTTGAGGCTTCCTCCTTACTGTAGTGCATCACAGATGTTCGCTGATGAGTGCACACGGATGATTATTTCGCGATCATGCGCAAGAAAACGCGAATGCGCAGAGTGAGAGGGAGCAGCTATAGCATTCTGAAGGTTTTTTCTAATAGGTTAGAAGGGCCTACAATGGATAGGTTTATCACGCTACATGTCAGATGGGGCTTCATTAACCTTCCTGGCTTTGCTTTGTTTTTTGACGTTTGAACGTTGTATTGTATTGTGTGCGTGATTTGTTACTACTAAAATAATGTTTAAGTTACTTGTAAACTAACACGCCATGGTCCTACAATGCTTGCTTTTAAAAGTTTTTTATTTCATTCTATGAACGAACGGAACAAATTATTCAAGTCAATGCAAGTCATAACAATATACTCATACAAGTCTAAACGTTTTAAATTATTTGAGGCCTAATTTTCTTCTTAGAATGTCAGAAATCACTAGCAACAGGTAATAAAATCGTAGTGGATTCAAAACTGTACCTAAATTGAATATTTATGAAAAAGGTTATTGCTACAAGGTCTGAGAACGATTCTTATGCCGAAAATATAGTAGTTAAAACGTTTATGTTTGTCACGCAAATAATACTGGACAGATTTTGTTCAAATTTTGCATAATAATTATATTCCTTAAGTCTGGTCTGGTCTGTAGGCTATAAATTGTAACGCTATTTGGTATGGAGGACGAACAATACAACATTATGTTCTTATTCTTCTATAGTTTACATTAAATTGTAAAGACGAGACAAAATGTTACAATATTGCCGGTAGTTACAGATATAACCTTTTAAATGATTATTTATTTATTTATTTTATTTTTTATTTTATTAAATAATGCATATTTACAATATTAAGCCTTATAGTAAAATGGTAGGTATATAATAATGGTTCGACCTGAACTAGGATAAACCTGTATCTCAGGTGTCATAAGTGCAAAATTACATTAAATTTTTTTTTTTTTTTTTGTTTATCATCACTCTATACGTCCTTTATGAATTTTAAGCACTTCATCATGTCATCGTACATGTTCATATTTATGAACGGCTATTTTAGTCAACTTTAACAAAGCCAATAGCTTAGTGGTCCAACGACTGCTTAGCAAACGAGTGGTACGAACGAAGTCGCGGGCAGAAGCTAGTAATCAAATAAAAACAGAATGTCTGCCAATGATATAATATTATAAATAACTTATGATTACCGAAATAACATCAAGGCTCAGGCAAGGAAGAGGAAGCGTGATTGTCGTAAGACCGGACCGAATCACCAGCTCTCACCGTTTCAACGACGCAGCAGGCTGTATCTACATGTTCATTACTACATTACAAAGTCTGAAAAGATTGTTAATTGGGTAAGCGGCCAAGCGGTAGGATTCTCGTCATACAACACGACGATTCCAATCTGTGAAAGTGCTGGACAACGTCTGACGAAATTCATGAGGACTTTGGGCAGGAGGTGTAATGGTCCGGCGATTCCTAAGCTGGCTACTGAACAGTGCGCCACACATGAAGCCGACTAATCATGTAAACTAGTGATTCTTATAACGTACTAGCTTCTGCCCGCGGCTTCGCCCGCGTGGATGTCGGAAAAAATATCACGAGAACGTACTACCGGAATTAAAAGTACGTGTAGTAGTATGTGTTAAATGCAGATTATAAACTATATGTATGTTACCAAATTTCATCTAAATCCGTTCAGCCATTTTGCGCCAATCCGAAACATAAAATGGAGACACTAACCAGTCGTAGGAAGAAACTGGATTGCATCATTCTTCATAAAATATTAAGTGGAACCATAGATTGCAGTGAACTTTTGAGCTCATTAGATATTAAAATTCCGACGCGAATTCCCAGGCCTAACACTTTTGACTTATTTTACATCCATGGCTCAAAAACTAACCTCGGTCATTACGCCGCTGTGCCAAGACTTTGTAGGCAATACAACGTGTTATCTAAAACTACGAATTTAGACATCTGCGTGTCTCTGTCTAAATATAAGAAACTCTTAATAGATTTAAGTTGAGTACCAATATCTAAAGGTTATATCTTCTTGTGTATTTTTTTTTTTTATTACGTTTTGTGTACATTAATTAACTTTTCCAAATTTTAACTTTGTTAGCTTAGTTGTTTAACTTTGTGCATGTTGTGGTCTCCTGTAAGTGAAGGAGTACACTCACTTATTACCTGATGTACCTAACTCTTTATTTATGTGTCATGTATTGTGTACATCTTTTGTTGGAGATCCTAAATAAATAAATAAAATCATCCCCTCTAAAATTGACTACCTTTTTTAGATTTCCGTTTATTTCCGATCTTAAATATAAATACCGAGTCTCAAGTAAATCGAACCGCGCGTTAAAATCTTTCCATTATATTATTTTCCCCCACAAAATTCAACACCCCCTTTAAAAGGTTGTTTTCGAAAATGTATGTTTACGGCCCTTTTGTTTATTAAGAAAATATCCGGGTCAATTTTCAAGTTTATTGAACAAAGGTAACATAATTTTGATATAAACTGTCTCCCCCTTTTCACCCCGAAACGAGTTTATTTTTGAAAAATATTAAATCATGTTTTATTCAATTACTTTGGAGTTTATCATGACGCGCAGTAAAATCCTTCCCTAAAAACTTAATTACCCCTTTTTGCCCCGTAAGGGTTACATTTGAATAAACCCAAACACATGTAAGGCTTTATATTTTGTGAGCATTAGGTATATATAAAATACCGAGTTTCGGGTTAATCGGATCGCACGTTAAAATTCTTCTATACAAACTTTGACATCCCCAAAACCCGTTTTAGGGGGTAGTTTAAAAAAATAAAAATAAAACAAATTTTATAATTTACTTTCATGCCTAGTTTTAGGTTTATTAACTCAAGGAATAAGATTTTTCAAACAAACAAAGTCTCTTTTCACTCCCTTTTCACCTCTTAAAGGTCAAATTCCCAAAACCCCTCCTCAGCAGATGCCTACGTCATAATTTAGAGTTAATCAAGCCACGCAATAAAATCCTCCCTTATCAAATTGACTACCCTTTTTCACCCCGTTAGGGATCAGTTTCAGTGGCTAGAGCGGTGCTACGGCATCCTGTTATATCCACGGGTTCCTACTCAGGATAAAGCGGGACGGAACGCCTGGGTGTCACCACTGTGTGGATCGCCCAGAGAACACCGGTGGAGGTCTGCCAGGCTTAGGCGGAGCACCGCCATGTCCTCACGGAGGCGACGCTGGCGGCGGCAATCTCTCGTCGGTCCGGCCCTGGTTCAAGCCATGGTTCGGAGCGAGAGTTCATGGGAGTCCGTCACCTCAGGCGCGGGCTTGCGGACGGTGAGCGATGGGTAGCTCGCAGTCCGATAAGGACCAGGCCCGGGACGACGGCGCGTTGTGTTACACGCGCGCCTCAAAGAGATGTCAGCACCAACTGACGGGGTCCGTTAAGGCCAATGCCTGCCAGGGTTGCGAGTTTGTCTGAAAAGGATATCGTGGCCCTGGCATACATGCAAATGAAGGAACACGGGTGGGTTTTAGACAGTAAAAGTCTGACAGGCCCTCGCGCTCCACCCAGAGCGGGAGAAGATATTTGATAATTACCCACCAAAAAAAAAGAGTTCAATTTTCGAAGAACTTTGATACATTTTATTTTTAATTTTTGTTTCTAAGTATAAATACTGAGATTCGAGTTAATCGGACCGCACGTTGAAATTCTTATATACAAAGTTTGACATCCCCAAATCCCCTTTAAGGGGGTAGTTTGAAAAAACTAAAAATGACAAACTTTATAATTTACTTACGTAAGTATTCATTATTCATGCCATGTTTTAGGTTTATTAACTCTTGGAATAAGATTTTTTATACAAACAAAATTCACCCTTTTACCTCCTTAAAGGTCGAATTTCCAAAAATCCCTTCTTAGCGGATGCTTACGTCATAACTATCTATGTACCAAATTTCAGCCCAATCCGTTCAGTGGTTTGAGCTGTGTGTTGATAGCCCAGTCAGTCTCACGACCTTATATTTAAATAAATATTGTGTATTTGTATAAGTTGGAGTAACATTTCGTTTTGTTTTATCGCAATCGCTTCATTCTATGAAAAGTTAGAAACGGTACACGTGTACTTATATTATTTTTACTTGAATACAAAATTTAGCGAATGAACAACTTCAATACAAAACGTCATCCCCCTTTGCACCCCCTTGTGGGTTGAAATAAAACAAGAAACAATGGTTTAGGTTCTGTTAGTTTCCAACCATAAGCCTAAATATTATTTCATTATTTTTCAAGTTAAAACTTGAAAAATAATGAATTTCATCCCTCTTTTCACTCCTTAAGGGGTGGAATTCCCAAAAATCCGTTCTTAGTGGATACTTACTATTCACAAAGAACACACCCTCCAAGTTTCATGTCTCTAGGACCAGCGATTTGGGCTGTGTGTTAGTTTCCACCTTTTTTTTTAAATATGATTGACGTGTAAAATTGTTTGTACAAACTTACTTACAGAAAATAAATCATTTATCATTTATTTATCATTTAACCAGAAGCCAAAATATTTGTGATTTTAACTTAAAAAATAAAAAAACTTTAATTAAAAAGAAAATTTCATCCCTCTTTCACCCCTTAAGGGTTAAAACTCTTACAACACCATTGCGTAAGCTTTTAACTATAAGCCTAGATAATAAATTTAGTGATTTTTACTTCGAAAAATAAGGACTTCCCATACACAACTTCATCCCCCTTTTTAATCCTTCGGGGGTGGAATTATCAAAAACGCTGAGACACGTATAAATTAATTTTCAATTGTCAGCCTAAACATAAAATTTGAATATTCTAACTTCAAAACTGACGGACTTTCATATTAACTTCCATCCCCCCTATTTCACCCTCTTAGGGGTGGAATTTCAAAAAATCCTTTCTTAATGTACTACTAAATCCTTTTGTACTACTAATCCTTTCTTAATGTACTACTAAATCCTTTTGTACTACTAATCCTTTCTTAATGTACTACTAAATCCTTTTGTACTACTAATCCTTTCTTAATGTACTACTTAATGTACTACTCTTTACAAAGAACACCCTCCAAATTTCATGTCTCTAGGACCAGCGGTTTAGGCTGTGCGTTGATATATCAGTCAGTGAGTCAGTCAGGACTTTGAATTTTTTTTATATATACGAGTACAGGGTGGAAACTTATACGTTGCAGCTACGCGAAAATGGTCTTAAGAGACTATCCATAATTTTTTATGGAATTTTGATCCCCATTCAAAGATTTTGAAAAAAATGTACATTCAGCAGGAAAATGGGCAATTCTCACAAAAAAATAAAAAAATGCCAGTCGATCCTCTTTCTTATAAGGATCAAAAACCTCTATTAGACCAATTGAGGTTTGAGTACTAGAAAAGTCATAAAACGCAAAAAACTTTTCCCATACATTTCGTAGGAAATGAGAAGTTCCAACTTACATTTTTTACCATCGATATACTGGCCGCTACTAGAGATGTGTCCCTCACTCATGAGGTGCCTCGTTTGAGGAACTCGTGATCGCACATTGAAAGAGTTACTCGAATTTTAACATTGAAGCACCTCACCACAGTTCACTCCCTCATTCGTTCACGCGTCCTCAAAATATGACATTGACAATATGAAATCGTGGCGAGGGGCGAGGCGAGCGATTTCGAGATTCGCGAGTACTCACGAGTCGCGAGTGAGTATTGAGTGAGCTCAGTGAGCGAATGATGAAAGATGAACCGAAGTTGTTTACAGAATTAGAGAATGAGTGAGGTGACTGAGGTGAGGTCCGGTCTCGAAATTTTTACAACACAATAACACAGTAAAAAATAACATTACGATTTTGGTATGTACCTAATGAAATAATTTAGGTAATGATTATTGTGACATGTGTGTGTGTGGAGAGTGGGATAAACAAGCAAGTAAAGCAAGCAAGCAAAAAAGTACGAACACGAAAAAAACAAAAGTTTACGTAATTGTTGGAACAAAATATCAACAATTCACTTCACGTGTACCTCCAAGGTCAACATTAGGTAAACTATTAAAATTATTAGTCAAAACGAATTTTAAAGCAAATATTCTTATTTCAGATAATTATGGTTAATTATTATGAACTCTAAAAGCATTAGCATTAGATTGGTAATCACGTGATAATGATTCCTTTCTTTTGGCGGTCTAAAATTTATGAGCTAAAGAAAATGATATGTGTGAAAGATGAGGGAGATGTAAATAATCGGACGGAGAGTCCCTGGATTACTCGTGAGTTGTCGTCGCGCCCGCCCGCCTCGTTCCCTCGGACGTTCGGCAGTAATCGGCAGAGTTCGGGTCGGGCGCACGAGGCGTGAGGTGAAAAACGTTGCACGAATCCTCACCTCAAATGAGGGGTACCTCGTGAGGACCTCACGAGGAAAAGTGAGGCACTCCCTCAACCTCAAATAAAATTGATGAGTTACCCATTACTAGCCGCTACAAAAAAGACTGATCGAAAAACAAATAAAAAAGCAATAAATAGTGCATCATCTTTAGTTACCACGCCACTAGAGACGTCACTCACGCCATTTTACGGTATGTATGGCGTATGGCGCCATCTGGTGCTTTGTGCAAGGTACTTTCGCACTAGGCTTTTATGCTTTTATTACATTTTTTTTTAATATTGCGATTCAAAAATAAATAAAACGAAGTTGATAATACAAAAATCACTTTTTATTTTTTAATCTTTTCGTACAGTATATAAGTGCTAATTCTTGAATCTAATCATTTTTATCATAATCAGTTCTGGACCCTGATAATAACTTATTTGTATTTTTGCACCAGTTTTACACGAATAAATTTAGCGAAATTTGCTCAGTTTTTAAAATGACCTCTTTTTTGTGCTCATTACATTTTATAAAAGTGTAGTCAATTACTATTGATAATATAGTTTTCATGTATTGCATTAAATGATTTAAATCAGATTTGTTTCTTAATATACCCATGACCACATTTTGAATATTGGAGAAACACTTTACACTGCATCCATCCGAAATAATTCTCCTTCTAGTGTACATTCACCGGGGTCCAATAAAATTGTGAAGTGGATTCTTGCTTCATATTTAAATCATTAAAGAACTTATTTTTCAGGTCAGCTTGTACAATGGAAGTAGATTTTGAAGATGTTGATAGTGACCTGCATAACATTATCTGCCCCTGTAAAGATAAAAGCATTTTCAGTTAGTAGCTATAATAGTGGGGCTCTCTCCAAATAAAGTAGTGGAAGAAGTTCTGTTACACACACACAACATAGACATGCTACTAGTGCCAGAATTGCCGGATGCAGCTGAATACCAGTATTTTTTCTTGTAACTCCTATGAATAATAATCAATCATTGTGATATTATGACTTAGTTCCAAAAATGAGATGTAATATCACATCACTTTGAAATATGCATACACTCAAACTCACGCCTTCTTGCTCTTACCATGGGGGTAGACAGAAACTGCCTACCTCCATGCCGCGTTTACGTTCATACATCAGATACACTCACGCCGGTTGCGAATGTAATGTTTGCCATTTACCCATGTCTTGTACAGGACAATTAAATAATATTAATACATTGATTATAATTATGCACTTAGGAGTTTTACTGCAGGCCCAACATCTTTTCATAGGCATGGTTGACAAAATCCAATTCACAAAATCACAAGTACTAATTCTCAGCCACAGGTTAGTCGATGATAGCGGTAATATCGGAATTCAAGTAAAAGCCAGGTCAGTCGGGAATAGAAACGGTGTAACAAGCCGGGTCGTCTTTGAAAATTTACAAAATACAATTCATCTCGGAAGAAAATAAACTGAAGTGAGATTTGAAAACAGCCAATCACAAGTTTCATTCCTATACGAATGACTAGTACTTAATTATATTTTTTTAAATAAATAATTTACATTTTCTACTCAATGGTAGTCAATTAGTAGTTATCTATTCAAATATTTTCTAGTAAATAAATCTAAAAATATAAAATTGTTTCTTTTTGTTTGCCATTCTAAAAGTTTTTAAGTGTCTGCTAAAGAGAATCTAAATACTAGTGTCTGCGTGAAATGAAATGAACACAATCATGACAACGAAGTTGTGATGTAGCCATAACAAAAAAAAAACAATAATACCAGTCTAATAAAAATATTTTATTAAAAAAATTAGAATAGTTCCATCTAGTCTTAAGTGCAACCAACTTTTTGAAGATTCTATCAGGTTGTTTGAAGTGATGACACCGTGTTAGTTACGATCGAAATTGGGTTAAGAACGACGTGCCGGTTTGGATTTTATACAGCATTAATGCGAATTGGACCGTTATTGCTCCAACAGGTATGTAAAAGTTAAATTATTAATTCGAGTTAATACGTTTTAATTGATTTAAACATAAATAAATATTTGCTGTATTTCTAGTTGTTACACTATTATGATTCACAAAAATGCGATTTAAAATAATATTTTTACTTACGACATTCTTTTTGGATTAGTAAGTAATTTTAGACTTAATACAGTTTTGTTAAACAATGTTCATTAGCTTGTTTCTTGTGATAATTTAATATTTAAGGTGTTACTCAATAAATACTTGTTTTTTTTGTAGAATAAGTGCATCGTGAGCGATTGCTTGCTGATATGGGGACAAAAACAACGTCAAACAATCGCCAGGAGAAGAAAAACGTAAAACGCTTCCTTAAATAATTATATATCCCATAACAATATTTTCCCTTATTTCACCTTAACTCGAAACGCTAAAAAGACAGAACTACCATATAGAGATCATTAAATGACTAAACATTTTACGAACCAACTATTTTATACCAACTTAGGACCTGGAATCTATGAATCATACTTTCGAGGTTTGACTGACTAATTTTACGAAATAAAAAAGTAAATATTATTATTGTGATTTCTAATGCTAAGTATTTATAACTATTGCTTCGTACTTATTAAATTTAATTGTGTTTTTCAGACTGATGTAATGCTAGTTTAATTGTGTTTTTCAGACTGATGTAATGCTAGTTTAATTGTGTTTTTCAGACTGATGTAATGCTAGTTTAATTGTGTTTTTCAGACTGATGTAATGCTAGTTTAATTGTGTTTTTCAGACTGATGTAATGCTAGTTTAAGTATACTATAGTACTTATTTGTTTGCCGCCTAGGTCCAGTTTAGTGACTAGGTACATACCATTGGTGTGCAATTACAACATTATCTGATTATTTAAGTTGAATAATGATTATATTTTGATTTCATCTGTTTTTGTACTGAGAGACTAATTTTGATTTGTGTTTTGGAAGGTTTATTTAGTTATTTTTTTCTTGGATTAAGTACAAAATGTTTAAATAACATTTTAATTATCTTTTTTTATAAATAAAAACTGACTATCTGACTGATTTATCTTGATTATCTGGTTATATTTATCAATGTCCTAACCGTAATGTGAAAATGATTGTATTGGATGTAGTACAAAAAATAAAACTAAATTAAAATATCCAAAATTTTGCTCATAACCATGGAGAAAAGTCACCTAAAAATTGTAATAACTCAAAATGTATCAACAATAACTATACAACTAAAAATAATTCATCTTTCTGAAAATTTTGTTCAGGGCAATATAGTCTTAACTCAATTTTTAAAATTATATTTATGAAACATCATAACATCACGCCTGTAATCCCTGAAGGGTTAGGCAGAGTTGTACCTATAGTACACCCACGTTTCGCCGGTTAAAATTATATTTATTACCTGTAATTTTTAAAATAATTGGTAAATAATAATTGCGTTAATTTTATTAATATAGTGCGTAGGCTAATGAGAACTAAACCATTTGAGTTAGTGTAGTGTATAAATAGGGAATGAATAATAGTAACAATGCTGTGCTATACATGTAACACATGAACAAAGTGTTTTTATTAATTATCAGACTCTAAGAAAGTGCTACGGACTTGTGTAACAGTGCAAATTGACACTATTCTTAGTTATAACGTATTCTATCACGTAAAATAATAAGTTAGAGTTAAATTGCTTATTAGTCTATTAGGCTAGATTGTAATAAATTATTAGGTTCTTATTAATACAAAAAAAAAAAAAAAAAATATATATTACTAAACTTAATAAATTCATTTTTTTAGGGTTCCTTACCCGAAGGGTAAAACAGGAACCCTATTACTAAGGCTCCGCCGTCTGTATGTCTGTCTTTCTGTCTTTCTGTCTGTCTGTCTGTCCGTCTGTCACCAGGCTGTATCTGATGAACCGTGATAGTTAGACAGTTGAAATTTTCACTGATGATGTATTTCGGTTGCCGCTATAGCAAAAAATACTAAAAACTAGAATAACATAAATATTTAAGGGGGCTCCCATACAACAAACCCGATTTTTTTGCCATTTTTATAGATAATGGTACAGAACCCTTCGTGGGCGAGTCAAACTCGCACTTGGCCGGTTTTTATATAATCTATAACGGGAAGTCAAAAATCAGTTTTCGTCGATTCTGAAAAAAGTTACAACAGTATTGTATTATCAGTGCGACATGTCTAGAAAGAGTGTCGTGCTGCAAAATAACTAAAAAAGGCCAACTTTGCTAGGCTAGTGACTCGACATGCCGAGAATAGCTCAATGTGATTTTTACGAGAGTAAACTAATCTAAAATTTCTCGCCCTTGCTCGCTTTTGACTCTGTAAGAGCGAACGTTTCAGCCTGCCCGATTGAATTTAACTTTAAGCATATTAATCCCTAGTATTAAGAGTAGTGACCGACCGAAACATGTTTTTTTTGCCGAAACCGAAACCAAAGATTCGGTTTTGATTATAGGTTAGGCCGAAACCGAAACTGAATCTTTTATTGAATACTACGACCACAATTAAAATTATCAATTAAAAAAATATGTCAAATTTAACGTTTTTAGTAAAAACGTTAAATTTGACATATTAAAAAAAATTATTTATAGCATATTCTTAATTAACAATAAACCATTACAATTTCTAACGCAAAATTATAATTACCATTAAGGTAATACTATTTCAAATCCGGGGATAGTAAAGACACAAATAATTATAGACCCGTATCCGTGTTACCGGTTTTCAGCAAGGTGTTGGAAAAGGTAATAAATAAATAAATCAATCTTTATTGCAGACGATGTTACATATTGTAATGTACAGTCCATATTATAAACACTAGAATAAAATAACGATTTAAAAACATAAAAAAAAAAAAACTCAATCATTTTAACACGAATAAAATTGTTCACGATCAACGTATTGTTTCACCACAGGACGTTGTACGACCGACGCCAGTGTAACCTTATTATGACACATTTTTAACGCGTGGGACGCCCAAGACGCCATAGGAATCTTTTGTGACCTTTCCAAGGCATTTGATTGCGTTGATCACGAAACCTTACTCTTGAAACTTGAGCATTACGGACTTGGAAAACGTGCGCTTAGTTAATAAAATCTTATTTAAACGATAGACAACAGCAAGTTCAAATAAATGGTATCGATTCACTCGGTTTAAAAGTAAAAATGGGTGTTCTTCAAGGCGATATTGGGTCCTTTCCTCCTTTTAGTGTATATTAATGATCTACTCCATTTATTAAACAAACAACCACAAATGGTGTTATTTGCTGACTATATACTATACTTCCTTAATTTTTAAGGTAGATAGTCGTGCTACAAATTTTGACGACGTAAATAACGCCTACTACAGGTCCAAAATTAGTTCACAGCCAATAATTTAGTATTAAATGGAAATAAAAACTAAGTACAAACGATTTTCTTTACCAAATGTAAAAAGTAGTGGTTATGAGATAGTATTCAATCAAGAGAAACTAGAATTCGTCGATAAAATTGTTTTCCTGGATATCACGCTCGACTCTAGGCTACAATGGGGTCCTCATTTAACAAACGGCTAAGTTCAGCCGCATATGCTGTCAGGAAAACCAGGAATTTACTGATGTAGATACCGCGAGGCTAGTCTATTTTAGTTACTTTCATAGTAATTTACGGTATTTTACTTTAGGGACGGACTGCAGACATCGAGTCTATTTTTATTCTGCAGAAAAGAGCCATCAGAGCCATATATTATAATCTCCGCAGGCACGACTCTCTAAGGCATCGGCATCGGTAGAGCTCAGGCGCTTTACGTAAGCGCTCGAAAACTTTACGTAAGCGCCTGAAACCGCTGTAAAGCGCCCGAGCTCCACCGATGCCGATGCCGATAGTGGGCACCGAGCCTAAGGGAACTGTTTAAGGATATTAACATCATGACGGTGTCTTGTCAATATATCTATGAAAACATCATGAACGTAAGGACAAATTTACATCTTTTTAGCAAAAGAGGCGAAAGACATAATTATATTACTAGAAATCGGGACCTATTAGCTCAACCAGGTTTCAGGCTGGCTAAAGTAGACTCATCTTTCATGGGGTACTGTTTAAAATGTTATAATAAAATTCCTCCCCAGATACTTTAACTGAATGAGACGAAATTCAAATCTTGTATAAAACGCACACTATGCAAGCAGGCATATTATAGGCTGGGGGATTACATCGCTGATAGAAATGCTTGGCTCAATGCTGGTCCTGCTCCACAACGTCAACTAATTGATTAACATTTGAAAATACTGTTGGAACTGCTGAAGATTGTAAGACTATCTTTTTATTGTATAAACACAATCTCCTTTATTTATTTATTTACTTAAAGTTCACCGACAGCACATACATTCACATAAATATATTTAATCATACGGTAATATTCTAATATACGCTTAGTTGCTAACTTAAATCTAGGTGTACAATTGATTAAGAAAAAGGAATATAAATTTTATTACGAAGAAAAAGAAATGGAAACGAGCAACTCATTCATAAACTGTACAGATAAATTTTTGACTACGTTTCATTGGTGTGGAGTTCCTTTGTATTATAATTGCATAGCACAGTTGTGAGTACTATGTACAATAGAGCTACCATTTACTGGGTAATAATGTCTTTCATTGACTTGAATGTGCCCTGGCGGCTGAGAGTATGTCATGCTCACTCAGATGTCTCGCTGACGGTGGCGCGTGTGTTGGATCATGTAGTTCCCTTCAAAATGGTTGAACTGAATGGTGCTGATCCATGCGTCATGTTCGTGAACGGGCGCTGTCAGTTGGCACTGGTCATCTCTAAGCTGCCACGGCATCTTTTAATTATTTTAGTTTTGAATTGTTTGTTTTTTTAAACATTTTTATCACGGACGCTTCTGACGTTTTGCATCGTCCTCACATGTATGTATAATTTCAACATGAATGATGTAACCAATACTTTGTATCAATATTTTAATAAAAAAGAGTTTCCGTCTAGTTTCTTGCCCGTTCTTCTCCATAGGAACCTACTACTCGTTGGAATGGGCAACTAGCTTCATATTTCTAACTGACTGACTCCTTGGCAATTCTAAAGTGCTTGTAAATGATTTTGAAATGAATGCTTTGAGTTTGAGTTTCGAGTTTCATTTTGTATGGCATCACTGATTTATAACTAGCTTTTGCCCGCGGCTTCGCTCGTGTTAATTTAGAATTTGACAGTCATTTCTTGTTGCAGTCTGCTTTTTGAAATTTAAAGTGCTATTAAATAGATCCACAACATAATTCAATCATGATTCGAGAGTCACGTGGCGCCATCTATTATCATAAGAACGTTATTGTTGTTTTCCTCGGGAACAGTACTTTTTTTCGGGATGAAAGGTACCCTATGTCCGTTAATGTACACCTGACAACGTTTATGCAAAATTTCAGAATTATCGGTTCAGTGATTTAGGCCTGAAAAGGTAACAAACAAACAAACAAACTTACTTTCGCATTTATAATATTTTTAGGAATTTAGGATTGCCCGATGACATGTAGAAGTTACCTACTCATCTATTTATGAAGAAATTATACACATTCCTAATTAAAAGTGTTATTATAATGTAAAAGACTACTTCGAAGATAAAGATAGTGTATTTTGATTATGGCAAATATTTGTACAGACGGCTACACATCAAGCTATACATTTCCAGACTATCTAGGTACCTATATTTTCAATGACAATGTAATTTAATATGACAACTAATTACGAATAATTGTGTCATAATGTTCCTAATATTTTTGCACACATGGTTATAATACGGTGTACCTTATGAACCTTTTGTAACATCCTCTGAACCTGTGTTGCAAATAAATGATTTGATTTTTATATATATCCTACACTATGCCAGCTCCAGTTCAGTGCTACCACGACTGTAGAGCGCCACAAGGATCTTTTGGCGCCTGAATGAGATTGAGAGGGGGCGCTGTTAGTAAAAATTTGTGAAATTATCACAGAAATTGTATTGACAAAACAAGATGGCGGCATTAGTTCCGATTTTGGCCACGCGTGGATAGAAGCTTGCAGCGTTGTACCTACCTTGCTCTGCGTTAATACTTTTTGTAGTCCAATAAACAACAAGACAAGACCAGTTACATTACTCGGGATTCCCAGGCGACAGAAGGACGAGTTGCGAAGGCTATTTTTAGCTGCAACCCTATAATTTAGGTTTAAGGCTATGTAAACCAGTTCCCGTAATTCAAAGGTTTTTGCGGGGTCAATGAACCACAACAATCTTTTGTATAACAGGACGTTTGTTGTTCTCGGTAAGCAGGTCACTACTCAGCAAGTCACATTTCGATGGCTAGGCCATTACAAAGATTTTAGGTTGATGTCAACATGACATTGTGTATGCTATTTTTAACCGACTTCCAAAAAGGAGGATGTTATAATTATTTATGTTCGGCTAAAAGTTTTTTTTTTTAAGTTCACCGATTTCTCCGGCAATAGTGGACCGATTTTGAAAATTATTTTTTGTTTGCAATGGTTCGCTCCCGAGGTGGTCCCATTGTGTTCAAGTCAGAATCTGATGAGGGGATCCCATGGATACCGAGGGAAATCCTCAAATTTCATAGGCACACCTATAGCGATTTGGGTATTTTTTATAGTAACTCGTGCATTTGCTCTTGGAAAGCACCATTTGGTGAAGTGGAACTGATGATGAAGACCACAGATGCCAACCGGAAACAGCATAATTATAAGTACTTTATGGGTTACGATGGTTGGTGAGCAGTTTATGCTCGTCTCAATGCATATGACGAAAGTGATTCCAATATCTATTTAAAAAATAAACAATTTCATTTCATTCCTTATGGTATGTCAGTTCTCCTGGTACCAGGAGAACTCCTCAACAATGAACGTCCCTGCATCGGGAAAAGCAATATTTTGCAAAAGGTGATGAGCAGTTGACATTAGGGTTTTGTAACTTGGATAAATTACAAACTGACCCACTAAAAAGTGAAAAATATAATCTGTTTAAAAAAAAAAAACTTCCAAAAAAACAATACAAACTGAATAATTTAAGTCGGTGGCAAAAAAATTAAATACAGATCCAAAGACACTGACTTCCGAAATTAAAGTTATAATTTTTCACTTTGTAATGTTTTTGTTGCTTTCCTGGATCCCAGACTCTTGGTTTTTACGGAGAACATAAAAAAAAAATCTCAGGACGTCAGCAGAATAACAATGACCATATCATTGTTATGCCATTATCAGATGATATAAATCAAGATCTAACTCTAATACTAAGACTAAATTATCAGATGATATTATAAATCAAGATCTAACTCTAATACTAAGACTAAATTTATCTATAATATTAAGTGCAAAATCATTCGGCGACTTTGGCCTACCTGCACCGCAGAGAACCTACGAAAGCGATTGTCTAAGACAGCAATGATTGCAACCAACTGAATGAGTCCGTGTGTAACTACGTACCAAATTGAGTACCGAGCAGCGACTCGCCATAAGGCAAATTATTTTTTGTCGATGCACTCGGTGGAACAGGAACAACTTACTTAATAAAAATACTGACCAAAGTTCGATCAACAGGCAGACTGACTCTTGCGGTGGTGACGTGGCGTCTCCAGTAATTGCCTCGACTTTACTTAGTGGTGGGAAGATGGCCCATTCCACATCTAATCTACCTTTGAATGTCTCCCTCCAGAAAGAATCCGTACGATCCATACGAAAAGAACCGGCCAAGTGCGTGTCGGACCACGCACAATGAAGGGTTCCGTAGTTGGGATAAATTTATCCACAAAACAAACTTAACATTGTAGTTGAAAAACATGTTCTCCCATACATCGATATACGTCACGGTCAATTTTCCAACTGCAAATGTAAGTTTGTAATAGCAAAAAAAATTGTTTATGTGATAAAACTACAAATTAACGATTTTGACGACTAACGACTTTTCCTTCACTTGTGCTGTGAGACCTTGCTTCTTGCCTTTCATGATTCTAGGTCAACGGGAAGTACCCTATAGGTTTTGATTTATTGGCGAATATCAAAATATGTCGCTTAAATCGCCGTATTTTTTTATTGCATTGACTGATAAGCTTGATTTTTTAAGAGCTCCAAGGAACCATAGACCTACGTATTTGATATTAATTTCAACTTGATACCTTTACGCTTTTCTGCGAAAAAGGGTCTTGACAGACTGACAGACAGACAGATGGACAGACGAACAACGAAGTGATCCTATAAGGGATCCGTTTTTTTCCTATTGAGGTACGGAACCCTAAAAATGAGCCGTTAGGCAAATTTCTTCAAAGTTTTGTCTTATAATGTTCAGACAAAATTATGGGAGACCTCATCTTCATGTTTGCCGATTACTTTCTTATAACTCTTGCTATGGTGCTTATGGAACACGTGCTATATACTTAAACCCTGCTTAAAGGCGTCTCCTTTATGGAGCTCTGTACAATCAATCTTCTTAAGAACAAACATGATGAGAGCCCACTTGGGAGGTGATGATACGTATTTCTCAAGTCTACATTACATCAAGTAAGTTACGGGAAAAAACCTGAACAAGATCTAAAATGCCTTATCAACATAGATGAGTTAAGGCTCGTACTGACTGGTGGGATATCGCGGGCGCGACGCGACTCTAGTAGCACAATTTCTATGTCGCTGCCTTTAGGAAAGTTTGTGTCAAGTCTGAAAGATTACATTTTAAATGTTTACCCAGCAATTGAGAATCTTTGTCAACCACATTAGTTCCACCAAGAACTTTTTCTGTTGCTCTTGAACTTGTAAAATAAGTTAAACGTTATATTTAAAATAGATAAAGTGGTTTTTTTACCACAAATTACAGCACATATATATTACACCCGTGCGAAGCCGGGGCGGGTCGCTGGTATAGTGTATGATAAAATACCTAGAAGTTGAAAAGAATAGCCGCTATCGATATTTAAAAAGGCTCAGACAAAGCATACTACTCGTATAGCGTAACAGAATTGTTGAGTGCAGAAAATGGAACCTTAGACTGCTTAATTAAAATAAGAATTATTTCTGTTCTTGTGTTGTTTTTTGTTCTGTTTGTTAAAGTTTAGTAGATTATAATTTTTTTTTCAAATAGGCACATAAGAGGCACTTTTGAACGTCAAAATTTACAAAACAATAGAATTGATTCTAGTTGCCCCTTCCAAAAGGTAGTTTCGTATGGAGAAGAATGGGCAAGAAACTCCACCGTTACCTACTCTTTTAAAAATGTTTTACAATATTTTGTTTGAGTACATTAATTATGATTATATGTTAAGACGATGCACCTAGAATAAAATTACTATACCATAATAGGTAAAGACAATTAAAAACTAAGCAATGAAAAATAACCTAATTATGAGATAGATACATGGTGCTCACATATTTACAAACATCGTAAAAGTATGTTTTTCTAAAAAAAAAAAAAAATAAGGCAAGTGTGTGAGTATAGGTAATCACAGAATGTAAAATCAATGTCATAAAAATAACAAATTATTATACAATTAAAATAGCAACCAGTTTGATTTTGTCTAGACTCTAGATTGTCCTATGGAGCTGGACCAGCATGTTCCCAAGCATTCCTGTCCTGGATATAATCCTCTAACATGTAATATGCTTGTTTACAAAGTGTACTTTTAATAGGGGTTTTAAATTTTCTCTCATGTAATTGCAATATATCACAAGATATTTTGTTGTAACATTTAACACAGTACCCCATAAAAGATGTACCTATGTACAGACGCCAGCAGGTCCAGCTACCCGAAACTGTCAAATTTTCCCAACCAACCTTGAACCTTATTCTGTAGGGATAAAGTTGAAAATCTATTAAAGATATTTGACGATTGTAGTAGCTTGATGTGCTGGCGTCTGTACTTTAGATAATCTGAAAAATGGTTGATATATTATATTTTATCTTTAATTCTAGTATTAAAATTATGTCTATCGCTTTCTTTTTAATTAGGATTAGTTTATAATTTTGTAACATTAGCCAACTGGTAAAATATAGGTGAACCTATTCCCTATATCATCATGCAGGTACTGTACCCATATTAGCAAAATAAAACATATTTTTCTTTCATTTTTAACCAGTTTCCGTACGTCATACGACGGTGAAGGGGTAATGGCACCGTCGGATGACGTCTGCAGTGCAGCTGTCTTCGTTATTTTGGGTAAGCAGGGTAGTTGGTAAAGATGCAAGTCAGTGCATCTTGCATGATTGCTCGACGTTGGTACTTTAAAACTTGGCAAAAAGTAAAGTACAGATCCAAAAACATCGCTTCCGAAATAAATATATTTTTCACTTTGCAGTGTTTCTTTTGGAAGTCGCTAATTTTTTTATTGTAAATTTTTTTTTAGTTTTCCACTTTTTAGTGGGTCAGTTTGTAATTTATCTAACTTACAATAGCCTAATGTCAACTGCTCATCACCTTTTATAAAATATTGTTTTTCCCGATGCAGAGACGTTAATTGTTGAGGAGTTCTCCTGGTAAGGACCAGCAGAACTGCCACTCAGGATATGCATTGTGACGAGCATAAATTTGCTTAGCAACCATTTTAAAGTACCTAACCGAATCGCAACCCGTGAAATACTAATTACACATTAAGTAGTTCCGGTGGCCATCTATGGTCTTCATCATCAGTTTTTTTTTTTTGTAAAAAGTTTTTTTATATTTAGATGGATAGGAAAAGAGTCAAGCGTTAGCTCGGATAGCCGCCGCGCCCGCCGTCTTGAGGTTCAAGTCTTTGATTCTAGGAATAATTAGCTTACCTAACAAATACGTGCTTAATTCAAGTACAAATAGCTTAATAACAACACGAGGATCGCTACAGCACCTACTGCCATTAAACTTATTTACGGTTTAAAGGTATGGGAGCCGAGGTATGTAGTTACAGGCACATGAGCTTAGTCTCTGGGATGGCAACGCAGTGCGATGTCTCTGGTGTGCCCACGGACCATCAGGTGGGCTGTCGGCTGATTTGCTATCCAATAACTATCATTATCTGTTTGGCTTTCCCCAACTATGTTGGTGTCGGCTGTCATTCTAACCGGATGCAGCTGAACACCAGTACGTTACATGGAGCGACTGCATATCTGACCTCCACAACCCAGTTATTACGTAACACGATAGTCCTTGGTACGACTGGTTATCATACTCACCAAGCATACTGCCTACTGGCTAGCTCCAATCGGCCAAGTGCGTGTCGGACCACTCACAGTAAAGGGTTTCGTATTTTCAATTAATTATTTATTTACACATGCACAGTACAGGTTTGTATTTCATAGTACATCTCAACAAAAAAAAAAAAAGAGAAACAATGATATTTCTGCAGTTGTAACAAAAAAATATCGCATTTCTCTAAAACTTTAAATGGCGAAGTCATTAAGAAACATCATAATCTTTTTAATAATGGAATGCAACAATACGCCACGCGCTTATTTGAATTTAATTGATTTTTAGCCCTCTTTTACATTTATGTACCCAGTGAGTGCCTCTAATATAATATTTATGTATGTACCTAGTGCCACAACTAATATTTTTTTTTTCATAATTTCACTACTCCATTGTTTAGTGGTGCGCAGAATACACCTTGGTTCCAATTTTCAACGATACAGTGCCAATAGTCCCCGATTAAAACGGCTGTGTCACATCCAGACAGGCGGACAGATGGACATGACGAAGAAGGATTCCGTTTTGGCATTCGGCTATGGAATCCTAAATATACCCTTGAGCAACAACAAGAGCGTTTCAAAAAGACAAGATATTCGAATGTCAACCTTGAGATACACTTCCTTCCTCAAAACAAAAAAAAGTTAATTTTATGATGATTTTTTTGGGGTTCAATGACCGCTAGTATTGTAGTTACTTGGTTGTTGTAGTTACAAAACGATACACATCAAGTATGCGGAGTTTCACTAGCTAATTTAATTTGACCTTGCTTAACATATAACATATTATATCTGTTATAGTCGCGAATCATATTTTTATCAAGATATAGATACAACCTGAAAATAGCAAAAACCGTAAGAAAATTGGAGTTCGCGGGCTGCAGTTGTGGATTCAACTTAAGGCGGATGCGCTAAGGTAGCCCGCGAAACTCAAATTTTATTCGGTTTTTTGCAATTTGCAGGTCAGTAACAGGTTGTATGTTGATCTAAATATGATTCGCGGCCGTAACAAATATGGTTTTACAGAATTATAATCATTGGAATCAGCATTACAACTCTCTAAGTTCATAAAACCCTACTGAATGATTATTTCAGAAATATCATTTCACAAATAACTTTATGTATGACCATATTTGTTTCTCATAATTATTTCTGGTTATACTAAAAACAGCTTCTTTTGTTCCGTGTTCTTGATATTTACAAATTATTTCAACCACAAAATGACGCACGAACCTCATTTTAATGTAATTATACACAGAATAGTATTAACTTTATCTTAGTCGAAAATACCCAAGACCTCAAGAAATATTATATTAAGTACTTATAATTAACTAAAAAACCCAAAAACCTGGAAAGTTATAGACAAGGTACAGTGAACTTCACGTCCTTGGTAACAGTTTGAGTGTGACGTACTTGTTTTAAAACAATAACACTTAAGGCTCGTACAGACTAGTGCGATATCGCGGGCGTGACGCGACACTACTAGCACAATTTCTTTGTCGGTGCCTGTCGCGCCCGCGATATCGCGCGAGTCTGTAAGAGCCTTTACACCCTTCGCTTGCACTGTATACTTGTACAGCTCGACAGTCCAAAATATACTCAGAAAACAATATTCGATTCGATGTTAATATTCGATGATTCTGTGTCTACGTTACCAAGTGGGGCAGAGTGCGCGAATTTCAAGGCAATAGATGTAATAGTACATTGTGATACAAGGGTGGAAAGTAGGTTATTGCAAACGAGCTGTCATCAACAAGCCCGAGCCGAAAGCGAGGGTTTTTAATGACACGCGTTTGCAATAACCTACACACCCGTGTATCACACGACGTTTTTCAATACACTTGAGGGAAATAGTAAAAAACAAATCAAAGAATTAGATATGTTTATTTCAAATAAAAAAATACCAAATAATTAATTCTGAAAATTAAGAGTAAAATTCGAGCAATTAGTAAAATTCAGTGAAACTTGTTGTTGTGCACGGGATGAAGATCGCTTAAATCGTATAGGTTCAGTAGTTTTTTCAGTGGTCTTTTTCTCGACACATGTAGTGCCACTGAATTTTAGTTGCTGTGAGGGCGGCGCGGGCGGTGGCAGCTCTTCCCAAGATTTTGATGGACTTGTCTCGAATGACTGCCCTTCTCGAGACGTCGACGGACGTGCCTCTGTTTGATTTATTTTTATAGAATCTGCGATTTGATGGGCAATTTTATTTTCATGTTCCACCGAATCTTTTATGTACCCCTCTGCTACCGTGGTAGAGCGCCATCCTCCGTGACGCTTTAAAGTTGTTATATCTGCTCCTGCATTTGCCAGCAAAGTCGTAGAAGTTCTGCGGAAGCTATGGCCAGTATATAATGTCTCAGGGTTTGGCAGTTTAAGGAATGTAGCAATATCTTTAGGTATGGACCCTATTTTATTTATGCCAACATTCTGACGGATATATTTTCCGTGCTGGTAATTTGGAAAAATGCGGCTGCTGTTTTGCATTGTAACACGCAGACCTATGTATTTCGTCACAATTTCACAAAATTTGCCATATATTGTGAAGGTCCCGGGGTATTTTATTTACCAGAAGCATTTCGCCATGGAATTCTATGTCACTCATGTCCATAATTGCTAACTCCTGTCGTCTCATGGCGCCAGTTATGCCAAAAATCAATATAACATGAAAACAAACAAATACGTAGGTCAGGTAAATATTGTACATAAGTAAATGCCGTCCATAAAGTTGTTTGATTTATAGAGCAAATTATACTGTATAAAAATTAGTGAAACAAACCTTTGTTAACAAATATTTATCGTCTGGCGCTTCATTTAGGTATTTCTCCACGTCATCGGCTGTCAATACTTTTGATTTTTTGCTTTTAGAACCATCAGACTGCCGTTTCATGAAACCTGATAATTTTAGGTAACTTCGGAGATCTGTGTCATTATTTATTTTGAGAGTAGTTTATTTTGAATGTAGATGGTTTATATTTGCCACTCAATTCATGAAAATAAGCTAACAAAACATGTTCTGAAAATGACTTAGTTTTCTTTTGTTTTTTCCATAAAATAAAATTATCGTAAGTCGCCATATATCTTTCTCGAGATTTTGGTGGCAAAATTTCATCTTGCGCAGTTTTCGCCTCAGATAAAATATCGGGTGGAGTCAATTCCATTTCATCACTTGTACTTGAACTCATATTAACAAATAAAAAATCAATTTATCATACAAAAAATTAAAATTTTCAGAAAATGGCGCGTTTTTGCAACTGGACATATTTTTTTTTACAACGGAAACAGCCTATACAGCCTATTCAATTTTTGACAAATGTTGATGTGAAAATAATTCAATATATTAAAGAACCATTTAAAAGACTTTTGAGAATTCAATGCTAAGACGTACGGACTCACACACGGACATATGTTTTATTTTTATCAAGTCCATAACCGTCTCATACGATCCAAACTTTTTTTTTTTCTTCTTTTTGTCTGTAATTTTTGCATATACTTTTAATATTTTTATAGTTACCCTCGTTATTATTGTCATCCAATCATCGAATGTTCAAAAATACCCACTTAGTATCTGTATTCTTATAGCCATATTCATCATTCAGTGTTTTATTTAGCAGTCTAATGCGAATCATCGTTTTAATTGTGTGGAAGTGTGTGTGTTTGTGAACAAGGAAGACCGACCTGCCGTGATACAGTTTTCACTAGTACGGAGATCGGTGTGAATTAAGCTCAAACAACCGCAGAAACACAGGTATTTATTAGACCTATGTAATGTAATTTATGTTTGTATTAGTAGACACAAATCACAGGATTGTGTGTAAGGTTTGTTCTTATAAATTATCAATAAGAACTAACTTTTTTTTTGACTTTTTTTTTTTTTTACTCATTTATTTTTCATCGTATAAAATCTATCCCATTTTATTCTATGTATGAAAACTCCTTGCTACCAAACTTGTTAAATTTACTTAATTGATTTATAACTCAACTGCAAAACTAATGATAGAGCTCGTAAACAAAAGTCACGACCGTGTAACAGAAAGATGCCTATGCAAAAGATTTAATTTTCGAATCATAATTATAGCCTCTGAAAGTACGCCATTTAACAACTGTATTGAAAACTTATTTTTAAACTCGTAACTATTTATTATATTAATCTTTCATATTGTGTACTAGGTAATACGTATCAAATCTATTCAAGTGGCTGTTTGTAATGTCAAAATAACAGCTTTTTATTAAATGCATATGAACGCATAACCGGTACTTATAATGAAAAAACAATTTTTAAAATTTTTGTCTGGCTGTTCCGGCTAATCTCCGAAACGGCTAGACCAATTTTGACGGGACTTTCCCCGGCAGATTTTATTTTAGAAAAAGCCGCGGGCAGTAGCTAGATGTAACATAATATTTAAACACAGTATCACAATATGTTATATCGAACCAACATTACTGTTACTAGTCAAGGTCACACACTAATAAAGTCTTCAATTATTTGTACTTACTTAAATTCACATTGGAATTACTTGATATAATTTTTTATTGGTTACAGTACAGTCAACGACACCTGCATCGATAGTATAGCCAATCGCACATCAGCGGCGACACGGTTGGCGCAGTGGTTAAGCGATTGACTGCTGCGATGCGTATCGCGGGTTCGATTCCCGCACGGAACAGATATTTGTAGGACTTACAATACAAGTAGTTGTTCCGGGTCTGGCTGTTTGTGTATGTGAGTTTAAAAAAGTTTGTAAACGCACCCACGATACAGGAGAAATTCCTACAACGTTTTTTTAAAACAAAAAATACAAAAAAAAGTCGCTGCCAATGTCAAATTGTTAGGACCACTGATCTGCGGTTGACCTAACTATCGACACACGTGTGATCTGATGACTGTACTTATTTAAAAAGTTATTTTAATATTCTGAGACTTTCAAAAAGTAAACTGCTTCCTAGTATTGCACCACTTATGAATATGACTTGCTTTGAACTTGCTTGAAGTTAATGACAAATAAAGTTTCATGGCTTTTAAAAATTGTCGTACGGGCTACACGAAAACCGAATAACACCATGACATGCGACTGTTCCTAAATTACCCTAGGCTGATACAATTTTCATTTTTCTAATTATGTTAACTAGTGGTTGCCCACTGGTCGAACTTCGACCCCTTTCGACCTACTTACAATCTAGTTAAATAGTACTTACTAATTCCATAAGTAGAGTTGTAGTACTTACTTATTCCATGGTCAAGCTGTCACTTCTGTCACCTATTTATCTTCATGTCATGAAGCCCATTGATATAGAAATCTATTCCTACCTCAATGAGCCCAGGGGCCCAAGTCCGCTATTTTTATAAATTCAGTCATTCCAACACGATCCCATTGTCATGCCATTGTCTGAGGGCGTCCCACCTTACGTTTGTAATGCAAGGCCTTGGAGATGTCCTCGAGCATTTGCTCCACTTCGTCATCCGAGTGTGCCGAGATCGGTGCGTAAACCTGAACAACCTTGAGGCTATACCTCTCAGTCAGTTTCACTACGAGGTACGCTACCCTGCTCGAGACACTCGAAATTTCTACAACGTTGCCACAAAGGGATTTGTTTACCAGGAACCCAACTCCGCCTTGGGATAGCTGGTCTCCCTCTCGAAAATACATAAGATGGCCCGATTCAAGGGTTATTGTGTCCTCCCCCTCTCTTCTGACTTCACTCAACCCAAGAATGTGCCACCTTATTTTTCCGAGCTCTTCTTCATCGAGCCGTAACGTGCGTCCGTTATACGTTGCCAAGGTCAGTTGGGTTTGGCGGACACTCGTAACCCGGGGATTCTTCGCACCCCCTACCTTGCTGTTACCGCGATCGCCGCAAAAATCAGGCATAGCAAGGCGGCCGGGAACTGGGGGCCGTGGTTGATTTTGACTTGCCATTTGGAGGGTTTGCCCATAATCGCCACGCTGGGAATGCGGGTTGGCGATCGCAGATCGTAGCTTCTCGCACTAGTGACGCTGCTGCCCGTTACTAGTCTGCACCATTTAGCTGCGAAGTTTTTATGTAGAATGGTTATACCGCCATTTGTCGGTTATCAGAGCCTCGTTTGTTAGTCAGCAGGATGCACCACGAGCAGGTGAGGTTGACTTGGGGCACTGAGGTGGTAAGTGTGCCCCCTTACACCTTGTTATTATAATAGCATTGTCGTATTGCCATTATTATAAAACCCATTAGTAGAAATGTCATTAATTTGTCATTATGTACGAGATTACCAATATATGTAATTTCTTTCAATGTAGTGTCAGTGGCCGACCATTGGAAAGTCATAATGACGCCATTATAATAGTAGATTACCAAACTTGTCAAAATCAACAATTATGAAATCAATTATCGACCATTCTGACACTATTGTAATAGCAGACTTGAGGCCCTGGTACTATGTGTGTGTGTGTGTGTCAAACGCATAGTAGTGTGTGTCCTGTTTTTTTTTATAAATTTCTAATGCATATTTTATATAAATATTATCTTTCGGGTAGGTAATTGTTTTATAGTGTGAAAGAATTTATTGACAAAAAAGGACCAAATAAATATGGTTACCGAGTTTTCATTACATTACTTTATGTACCAAATAGTAATTGGGAAATTTGTAATCTATTTATTTTTATTTAGGTATTTAGCTTTCTGCACTCCTCTTGTGACAAATTTCACAGTCCTCCGTTCGCGTAATTTTCCTAAAAGTTAAGATCGGTTTACCCTTTCCATAGCTTATATTATAATATTACAGATATCCAGACTCTATAATAATCTACTTGATTAATTGAGTCATTCACGGATTGAACACAGCCTATACCGCTGGGTTTATAACAATTAAATTTGCACAAGAGTTCCTCGGCGAGCAGTAAGGAAAAATTAAATTAAATATTTATTTGATCGTTTGAAATTTCATTCCCTAAAGGGGTAAAAATGGGCATGAAATTTTGTATTGAAGCATAACCTTGTAATATTTCTATTTATTTAAAAATACTTTTCAAATTAGTGGCCATTTGACAGGTGCTTATTCGACACACGCACAATGAATGAGCACATTTAGCACCTTTTCAAGCAAGTCATCTATAATATTGTGTACGTAAATAATACTCGTCATCTCTTTTAGACAAATAAATTGACTCGCCTCACTTGAACCATGAGTAGATAGATATACAACAGAGATCAAGCGTTTGAAAAAATGCATATAGTACTGTACGTAATACGAGTAATACTATTAGATGGCGTGGACATGTACACTCTTAGAATGAAAAGATTAAGCAATTTCCATCCGGTAAGATCGAGGTCAAGCGCAGTCCCAGTTGGCAATAACAATGCATTAAGTTTTATTGTTCCCCTTTCCCTTGCTAATGACTGCAGTCAAATTTAACCTTACGTTATAATCGTGGGTGAGCCTTATTTAAACTAGCTGTTCCAATTTCAAGTCGAAAGATATAGTATTAGACGGACGAAATCGGTCACCTTTGTACGGAACCCTTGGCTATACTCCTAATATTTGATCGCGTTACTAGTACGTATGAAGCTTGGTCTCTGTCGGCTATCTACTCATGTAACTGCCTCACATAATAGTACCTCGTTGACAATCTTGTTAGCCTTGAATGAAAGACGATATTATGTGATCGTTTTAACTTAAATCCGTGTTAGCTTTTGTATTACTTAGGTAGAGTTATTTTTGTGTTACTGGGCTCGCGTTTGATCATCTCACCTGACGGTGAGTGGTGATGTGATCGAAGATGCTGCACGCTTGCCTAGAAGTAGCCTATTCACTCGAGAATGGAAGACTCCCAGGTCATATTCCCCCTTATTACAAAACAAGGTTTCTCTTCAGACCCAGGTTTAAAACATGGAGCCATTATGGAATTTCGAACTTTATTCCGACTATGGTAAAGTTCCTAACACAAAACTGACAACTTAGTACCGAACTAAGTTTTCAGTTTTGTATAAAGAACGGTATTTCAATCACTGTTACGTTCTTATTACAAAAACTGGCTGCATGGTTTAAGCCATGTCAAAATATAAATCTTGTTTTGTAATAAGGCGGATTATGTTTAGCATTTATTAGCTTATTCTAATGTTCCCACTGCTGGGAATCAATTAAAATTTTTGTAGATCTTTACGTTCAAAAGTGCCTCTTAGGTGCCTATTTGAAATAATAAATTTGACTTTGACTTTGGGACTCAGGCCTCCTCTCTGTGAGAGGGCGTGGGCCGTAATCCACCACACGGGCCCAGAGCGGGTTGGTGGATGTCACATTGTCTTTGATTTTTTCTTGTCTTTGATTTTCAGGACATACCGTTTACCTCATGTGGTTTGCTTGCGGCGGTTTAAGAGCAGTCAGCAGCTGTACCTGCTGTTATGGTGTATCTTCATTTTATGAACAACTAGCTGATCCGACAAACGTTGTCCTGTCTTAATGCAATATAGTCTTGAGTTCATACAAAAAAGCACCTTTAGTTTTTCCAGAATTTTCCAAATTTCTGGGCGATTTTACTTTCCATAAAAACTGACTACTAACCTTAAACCTAATTACATAGGACTATAAATACTTTAAAACATAAAAATTATTTAGTTCGTTTTTAATTTTCACTTTTTAGTGGGTCAGTTTGTAATATATCTAAGTTACAATAGCCTAATGTCAACTACTCATCACCTTTTACAAAATATTGCTTTTCCCGATGCAGGGGCGTTAATTGTTAAGGATTTCTGGTAAGAACCAGGATAACTGGAACTGATGGTGACTTCACCGTATGCATTGTGACGAGCATAAATTGCTTAGCAACCATTTAAAGTGTCTAATCGAATCGCAACCGTGAAATAGGTACTTATTATTAAGTAGTTCAAACAGCTCAGAATACACCCCCCCCCCCCCCCCACTCACTTTTATTTTCAGTTTGTGTCTCCAAAATGGAATTTTCCCTGAATCGTTAAAGAAGTCTGAAGTCTGCCCAAAGCCGCTCCCGAAACCCGCCGTTCGAGTCCGAAGCTGGTCTGCTGTGAAAGGTGGAAACAGAGATTCCATCACCAATTATAGACCAATGTCCATAGTCCCATCTATTTCAGAACTCCTGGCGAGAATAAAATTATTAATAAAAGACTTACTAGATACCTTGAAAATAATAACTGCTCGCAACCAATCACTAAGGCTTTCAAAATGGTAAATCTACTGAACAAGCGGTAAACAATCTTTTATATTATTTATATCAGTGATAATTTGGATAGTAATGAGAAGTATCTAGCCATCTTTTTTTTTAGATCTAGCAAAGGCCTTTGTCACAATCTCTGTCTCAGTCAGGCTTGGAATCAGAGGCACGCAATTCAAAAGCTACCTTACAAACCACTGCCAGTGTGTTCGTATGGGAAACTTTACCAGCACTGACCGCTGAGTCACACACGGTAATCCACAGGGCATCATATTAGGGCCAGCCTTATTTCTTTTATATATTAACGACCTTACTAACATAGTACTTTCCCAGGGCGAAATCATCTCTTTTGCGGACTATATTGCTCTTCCTTTTGCTGCAGATAACTGGAACGAAGAACTTGATGCCGCTCAAACTGGATTTGATACTGTAAGAAAATGGCAAAATGAATCAATGTCTTAACATTAAATACCGGCAAAACTAAATACATTTGCTTTAGTATTAGATCAGACATGGAGATTAACCACGATCATGACATTATTCTAAAAGAGTGTGTAACGCATGATTTTTGCTCTTGTATTAATTTAGAGAGGTTGATGCCATCAAATATTTAGGCGTAATTATATGGTTTGTACACAATACAGGTCTTACAGCACTAAATTTAGTACTAAATTCTTTAATTTCCTGGGTCCCTCTAGTCATCCCTGGGTCCCTCTAGTCATCCCTGGGTCCCTCTAGTCCTCCCTGGGTCCCTCTAGTCATCCCTGGGTCCCTCTAGTCATCCCTGGGTCCCTCTAGTCATCCCCGGGTCCCCTCTAGTCATCCCTGGGTCCCTCTAGTCATCCCTGGGTCCCTCTAGTCATCCCTGGGTCCCTCTAGTCATCCCTGGGTCCCTCTAGTCATCCCTGGGTCCCTCTAGTCATCCCTGGGTCATCTACAATAAACTTAATAAAAATCTTAATATGTATCCACTCAATACCTTTTACTAACATACTAACAACTTATGGACTCGTAATTTGATCTGAAATAAATAAAAATAAAAACATCGACGTTTCTTTATTTATACGAAAGTTTGACGCAAATGTATTACATAAAGGCTCGTACAGACTCGCGCGATATCGTGGGTGCGACAGGCACCGACAAAGAAATTCGCGCCCGCGATATCGCACTAGTCTGTAAGAGCCTTAAACCTTCCGGAACAAATTCTCTAAATGATGGTGAAACCCGCATCAAAATCCGTTACGAAGTTTAGAATGACGTGAAAAGCGACTACAATTATTTAGTCACTGAGTCAGAATAGATTATATATTATAGATTCTAATCAATGAATAACAATGTAACAGCTACCAAACAGAACAAAGTAATTCAGTTTAAACTATGCCGTTAAAATATTGCTGACTAACAATGATATTACCGAAGCGGTTCAACAGGGTCAGATTAGACGCGTTATGTAAACCGGAAAGAGTTACCCGTAAATTAGATTATAAATTTTCGTTTTTTAAATGTGTTTTAATTACTCACCCGCGGTGAAGTTAAAAGAATTAGCTTTGACACGTTTTCAAATATTACGGACTAGCATAACATCACGCCTGGGGGTACGCAGAGGTGTTTGGTACACCCACATTGTACGCCAGGGTAGCTCGCGAAATTCAAATTTCCAAAGAATTATAATCATTAACATTTGTCAATACAGCATCTCTCCAAGTTCATATTACCCTATTGAATGATTATTTCATGAATTCATGACATTTGAGGTCAATTCTAATTAAGAGGGTTGAATTGATGGTTCTAATGATTATAATTCTATAAATACATATTTTTTACTGTACGTGAATTAATAATTATTAAATAATTTTTTACAAAAAAAAATGACTGACTTCGTTACGATTTTATTTGTTTACGTAGATAGATAGATAAGACCTGAAATCATGATACGCTTTTTGGGATATCCCAACTACGGAACCCTTCATTGAGCGTGGTCCGACACGCACTTGGCCGGTTTTTTTTTACTTTAAAAAGGTTTACTTGTGAATTGGCCACTCGCACCTGCATCCCAATTCCGTTACGTTTTCACTATCACAATACTTTTCATTTTGATGGTGATTCTGTCAATTCATTTTAAGAAACGTGAATTGAAAAAAGTTTTTTTGTCTTGTCTATAATAGTAAACTACAGTTCAATGTTTAAGGCTCCCACAGAAAGGCGCGACGTGACACTAGTAGCACAATTTCTATGAAAACTTCATGGAAAGTGTCACGCTGCCTGTCGCACCCGGGGTACCACCCCAGTCTGCACGAGCCTTTATTCGTCTAGGAATGTACCTGTAATGACAGTTGCTTTGGTTTCCTAAAAATAAAACTTATCCAGTTCTTTCACATTTATTTGACACGGTTGCTGTTGGGTTGCTGCTGTAAGAGGTGCAGGTAATAACTGTGAAAGGAATGTACCTACATTTTTTTTAACGATTTCTTTATCTACTCTATCAACAATAATTATCCCTTCACAATTACTTCATAATTACTTATTATGTTAGAAACAATCGTCTGATCGGCAACGTAAATAACGTCTGATTGGCAACGTAAATAACGCAATGCATTTTCAAAATGTAAGGGATTATGAATGTGTTACGCAACTAGAAGGCTGATGTTAAGCGAAGATGCGCTCGGCGATGCAGGAATCGACAGCGTTAAGAACGTTTACTGACTCGTGTTGGGAGCGGAAGAGCTAGGTTAATAAAAGAAAAATAGAAAAAAGCCAATCTCTGTATCAAGAAAGCAACAAAAATACAGGATTTATCACTATAGCTGAGATGCTTGTAATGGAGATGGACCGGTTACACTGTTAAGGGCGAGGAGAATTCGAACAAAAAAGCAAGTCTATGGTACCTTAGAGAGGGGAGAGAAAGAAAAGTATACCAAAGAAAGATGGGAGGATGTCGACATAATGAAGAGGAAAACTAGGACTACCTACTGCACTAGGAAAAGGGAAATTTGGAAGAGACCTTTGCCAAACAAAAGGAGAATTAAAACTGAAAAGTGAAATTTATCATGTTTTGAACTTGTCAAATTACCACTTACACTGAAATAACGCTTAGTTAATAACTCAAATTAAGTACTGACTAGTTTATTAGTCGTTCAATGATTCACCGTGTATTATCATTATAGCATTTCAGTTGTGAAAAACAGTCAAGGAGCAAAAATGTTAAGTAATTTTAGTTGTGACATACAGTCAAGGAGCAAAAATGTTAAGTAATTTTAGTGGTGACATACAGTCAAGGAGCAAAAATGTTAAGTAATTTTAGTTGTGACATACAGTCAAGGAGCAAAAATGTTAAGTAATTTTAGTTGTGACATACAGTCAAGGAGCAAAAATGTTAAGTAATTTTAGTTGTGACATACAGTCAAGGAGCAAAAATGTTAAGTAATTATAGTTGTGGCATACAGTCAAGGAGCAAAAATGTTAAGTAATTTTAGTTGTGACATACAGTCAAGGAGCAAAAATGTTAAGTAATTTTAGTTGTGACATACAGTCAAGGAGCAAAAATGTTAAGTAATTATAGTTGTGGCATACAGTCAAGGAGCAAAAATGTTAAGTAATTTTAGTTGTGACATACAGTCAAGGAGCAAAAATGTTAAGTAATTATAGTTGTGACATACAGTCAAGGAGCAAAAATGTTAAGTAATTATAGTTGTGACATACAGTCAAGGAGCAAAAATGTTAAGTAATTATAGTTGTGACATACAGTCAAGGGGCAAAAATGTTAAGTAATTTAGCTTTTCTCACACCAGGCACATACCTACCATCTTTTCAAACTGTCATTTACATTCAAAATGTTGGCAATTCGCGGTCGGAAAAATAAATTAAGACACTAAAAGGAAAAATAAAAAGTCGGAAAAATAAATTAACACTTAACATTTTTATTCCTTGACTGCACATACGTACGTACAGTCAGACGCACATCAGTGGTAACACTTACTGCTACGACATAATTATAGGCGCTGTGTTCTAACTGACGTGCGGTTGACTGTACGTCAAAATTATATTGGTGCCTACATTGGTGGGTTTTTTTTTTTGGTGGGAAATTATCAAATAAGTTCTCCCGCTATGGGCGAAGCGGGAAGGCGTGTCAGACTTTTACTGACTAAAACCCGTGTTCCTTCCGTTGCCTGTGTGCCAGGGCTACGATATCCCTTTCGGACAAATTCGCAACCCTGGCGGGCATTGGTCCTAATGGACCCCGTCAGTTTGTGCTGACATCTCTTTGAGGCACGCGTGGAACACAACGCGCCGTCGACCCGGGCCTGGTCCTTATCGGACGGCGAGCTACCCATCGCTCACCGTCCACAGGCCCGCGCCTACGGTGGCCGGAAATCGGCTTGCGACTCCCGACGCCCGGGGCGTCTCCTGCGGCGACTAAGGGCGTGAGGGCGCGAACCTTGTCTCACCCTCACGCGTTCCGCCTCCTCCTTCGCTAGTATTACTGCTTGGCAGAAGGAGTTGACGGCCTCCCATGCACTCTCGCTCCGAACCATGGCCTGAACCAGGGCCGGACGCGAGAGATCGCCGCCGCCGATCGCCTCCGTGAGGACACGGCGGTGCTCCGGCCAAGCTGAGCAGACCTCCACCGTATGCTCCACCGTGTCCTCCGGGCGATCCACACAGTGGTGACACCCGGGCGTTTCCTCCCGCTTTATCCTGAACAGGAACCTCCCGAAACAACCGTGTCCGGTGAGGACCTGCGTCAGGCGGAAGGTGAGGACGCCGTGGCGCCTCTCTAGCCACTCCTCAAAGAGGGGACTTATCGCCTTAACTGGTCAGTTAATGAAATGAAATCGTTTATTCTGTAAATAGGATATTGGAATCACTTTTACACGTCATATTAAAAAGTAAAAAATAAGCTAGATGTAGTCGACATTTCCTATCTGACTACCCCTGAGAAGAAATGGCGAAACAAACTCAGGGGTCAAAGTCTCTTTTAAAGTCCAGACATAATCTTGGTCAGATCATGTGAGGACCATGTAGATCTGTGTCTGAAATGGTCTTTTGAGGAAAGAACCACACAATTTTGAGTGCACCTGTCCAATCAGTGCAAGCATTTGTCGTAATCGTGCAGCTCGACTCAAGACTTAAGGAGCTCAACGACTCGACGAACAATACCAAAGAAAGGATTGGGGTAGCCGCATATAGTGCTCAAAATGCCAGACCATCATTAAAACTAACTGAGAAAAAGAAAAAAGAAGAAAAATAAAATGACCCACACAGTGCTCACACTCACAATAAATAAAATGACCCACACAGTGCTCACACTCACAATAAATAAAATGACCCACACAGTGCTCACACTCACAATAAATAAAATGACCCACACAGTGCTCACACTCACAATAAATTAAAGTAATAAATATAATACTTTTCTAAGTAAATATTCATGTATGATCACACTAATATTATAAAGGCTAAAGTTTGTGTGAGTGTGTGTGTGATGTTTGTTACTTCTTCACGCTCTAACGGCTGGACCAATTTTGATAAAATTTTGTGTGGAGGTAGCTGACACCCTGGATTGATTACTTTTTATCCCGATATTCCCACGGGATCGAGACTTACGCGGGTGAAACCGCGGGGCGCAGCTAGTTGTATATAATATTCAGCAATGTCAATGCAAAATAACTAAAATAAACAATTCTAGCAGTACCTACATCTACGTCAGTTATCTGTCGAATTTTTATAACAGCATAGGCGGCCGAACTAAGTCTTCCTGACAATTTTCTACGTGTGGGCCCATTGTAATTTACCGTCAATAGTTTATTTCAATTAAAATTAATGTTCCTCACGTGTCAAACTTTACAATTATTTTTTAAATGGTTATGAAAATGGTATAGCTAAAAAAATCGTACGGTTATTAATAATTGTAATCATTCTGACACGGATACCTACCAAAATAATGATGAATTATTAAAATCGTACCTATTAAATATTAATGGTGTTAATGATATACTAAAAAAACCCGTGATGTCAAACATATCAAAGAAATTACATATTATGTCGTATTTAGCTAATTTCTTTTTTATACTCTTCATCATCAGCTGACTGCCTCATCTCAACTATGTCGGGGTCGGCTTCCATTCTAACCGGATGCAGCTGACCACCAGTATATGTTACATGGAGCGAGCCGATCTGACCTCCACAACTCAGTTACTGGGTAACACGATAATTACCTCTTGTAAGACTTGCTAGACTAATTCTGAGAACATTTTAACAGGCGTTATGTTTTAAGGCTCATACAGACTGGTGCGATATCGCGGGCGCGACGCGACGTTAGTAGCAAAATTTCTATGTCGGTGCCTGTCGCGCCCGCGATATCGCGTGAGTCTGTAAGGGCCTTTAAAAGACAGTCCTGTGACAGACAGACAGACAGATGGTGTAGGGCTTGTAATAGAGTCCAGTTATCTTTGCGTACGGAACCCTAAAATAACTAGCTTCCCATTTTAAAAGAACGTTCAAGTAACCTTCATAAAAACAATAATTTTGAAAAATGTTAAAACATGAATGCAGTTCTGTGCATACATTTTTGTTTATTTGACCTTTAAGATTGATAACCCTTCGCTTTGATTATTCTACAGTCGGTGAAAAATACAGTACTTAGGTAGGTTGTTGTTGTTTTGTTAATTTAATTAATATGCATTTGCATCTTAACCTTTTAAAAGAAAAATTAACACTTGCACTGTGCAAGCATTCATATTTATGTTTTACTTAATTATTTATGTGAAGAGGTACCTAAAGGGTTATTAGCACGTTCAACTTTTGTGAATACATTAACCAACAAATTATAATCGCTAAACACTTTGAGACTAAGGTCTATTGGATAGGCAATAGGTAATACGGGCTGGTGTCCAAAACTCCACGTCAATGCGCAAATTTTGCGTACGGGTGGGAAAATCGGTTATTCGATCCACCCCTCAGCTCCTCAAGGAAGGCCAGCAACGCCTTGGTGTTACTGACAACCTCACAGAGGGTACCTGGGTTACCGAAATACCTTGCCCTTAAGGCGTTTGCACAATTATCCGTATCCGGTTTGTATTCGATTCCTGTTTGTTTCTGATCGGTTTGGCCATCCTAGTAATTGTATGGACGTGAGTGCACTCATGCGTATACGGCTTGTATTCGGTTCGTGTTCAATTCGTAAATAATTATCACTTTGAGTCGTTTTTTGACTGATCATAATCAGTCTTTTTCACTTATCGGACACGAATTGAATACGATCCAGCAGTGCAAGTACGTACTTTGCATCGATCAGACATCGAGATCGCTAAAGTTTGCATTTTTATCGATCTTGTAAACGAGTTTGGAAGTACGTAACACGCGACGATAAGATTTATCGTGGGATCGCTTGTCAAATGGCACGACTGAGGACGTCCACAGACAAAACATTTAAGGTGGGATTTCTGTGGCAAGACTATGTCCGAGATATTTAGAAAATCCTTTATTTTCATAAATTGTGGGCATTGTAAACAATATTTGTGGATATAATTCAGAGAAACTACCAGTATTTACCAAAATTTCCGTTTGTTTTAGTAAAAATACAGAAAATATGCCATCTTCCTAAAGTGTCGTTGTGTTTACCTTTGCGAAAAAAAAGTTTATTGTTGACATTACTTTCTTGAAGCTTGAGAAAAAAACCTATAAAATGTAAGTACTTGATCGTACTATTAACTTGAGTTTAATCAAAAGGTTAGGCATGTTTTTTCTAGATCTCGAATGAAGTACCTAGGTAACTATAGTAAAAAAACAGTAGGTACTTACCACGATATGGACAGGGAGTCCAGTGGATCGTATCCTCCGCACATCTACCTCTATCCCTTTTATTAAAATAACTGCTACTTCTCGAGTCACCCGAAAGAGACGAACAAAATCTTCTTCTGGAAGTTCCAGAGGATTGTTTGTGTCTCTGAGATGCCCCGCCTCCGAACACGCATCACATTGTGACGCTGCTGCCGTTCTTCCTCATCACTCAGCAATAAAGTTATGAGTCCTAAATCCATTATTAGTAATGATCGCTATGCTTATCGGGCTTTTATAAGGTGACGATAAATTACCGAGCTTGACAGCGTAAGCTGACGATCTCAACTGTCAAAATGTCGTTTCGTACCATTTCGTACTTGCATTTTCGTTAAGCTGGGTACTGAACGACGTTACGGGGTATGGGTTTCCTGGTAAAACAATAATTAAATAAAAGCGGTAGTAAAGGGGGCGGGGGGCTTAATGGCCGCTGGCAGACATTCCAAAACATATACGTAACGGTCAGAGGATTCACCAAAAAACCAACAGCCGGGTGGAGCACTCAAAGCGAGCATGGAACAGCTCGTTGCTCGCTGGTTGCCGCGTAACACTACGTTCTGACTGCATGAATGCTCGCTGGTTGCCGCGTAACACTACGTTCTGACTGCATGAATGCTCGCTGGTTGCCGCGTAACACTACGTTCTGACTGCATGAATGCTCGCTGGTTGCCGCGTAACACTACGTTCTGACTGCATGAATGCTCGCTGGTTGCCGCGTAACACTACGTTCTGACTGCATGAATGCTCGCTGGTTGCCGCGTAACACTACGTTCTGACTGCATGAATGCTCGCCGTGTAACATGCTATATTACTCGTAACGTCGGTCAGTACCCAGCTTAAAATTCGTTAAAATTTTAGAGTTTATCTATCGATCGTTAAAGTAGAAGTTACGTACTTGCGACATCGAATCGATTCGATAAAAACTCATTTTATCGAGAATAATTGTCAAATTTATCGAATCGAGTCCTACGTACGCACGGCTACAGATCAAGCTATAAATTTCCAGTACAAGCTGATCTCGCATTGTATAGGATTTCCTTACAATGAGAAGTCAGCGTAAACTGGAAATGTATAGCTTGATGTGTAGCCGTGTGTACTTGCACTGCAGATACGGATAAGTGCACAAAAGCCCGTACTGGTCTATTTCATATGCGATGGTCAGTACACTACTATGGTATCCGATGGAAGTACCAGCTGGTCTATTATGTGAAAATCTCACATTGAAAACGTAGATGAAGTTAGTGAGCTTCAAGTGATCTGTCAATAGTGTCAATCCGTGGCAGCACCACAGGTCACTCCAAGCTCACTTCACCGAAGTTCACGGTGAGATTTTAAAGAATAGGCTGGCGTTATAGTATCTACATACTACAGACATTTTAGATCATATACTTACACTTTGCATCCATTAATATTAGGTACGAGTATCATACTCTTTTATTGGTTTTGCATTAGTATTTTGCGAATCGTTCTAAAACGATTCGTTTTCTTAAAAAAAAAAAAAACCGTTTTGGCAACTGCGCCGATGTCGACTATTCTGCCAGCGTCATTTAATTTTTATATTTTTCAATGTTATGATACTTACGTCAGGCTGTCAAGCTGTCATTACTTTTTCTTCTAATTTTCTCTCATAGTGTTTCTTACTGGCGGCTTAGTCCATGAAGGTTACTTTTGATTGATATAATTTAAATTATTTTTATCAATATGTTAGCTCAAATATCGTATTTTATAGATAATTATGATTTTAACTTACTTACATTTATAATAATAATTGACACGCTCTCAGAATTCATCAAAGAGGTTTTTTGTACGCATATTTCTGGCCCTTTCAAACACTGAATTTGAAATTAAGTTCCGGAAAGAACTGAAAAACAGATGATGTGGAAAAAAACGCCGAGACTCTAATATAAAAGGAATTATATTTGTGAACTATGTGTAAGTTTAATAAAAGAATTTGAATTTGAATTTCTGACATATGCCCCATTACTGATCTGGAATCTCTCAAAGAAACATCTCCACTACATAAGTCTTGACAACATACCAAGACAGAAACTACGCTGTCGCCAAGAGGACCATCCTCTTCACTACCTGAGGACGAGGACGAATGTAATATTGTCTTGTAGGTGTAATAATATATAATGACCTATGTTAGCTTTAACAATAACCTAGCTATAAGTTAATATTGTAATAGTACTTGGTGCGCCCTGACAGGGTCATGTCTCTTACGTTTTAGTCTGGTCATAGCCAGTAACTGTGTACATTGTGCAAATAAATAAATAAGTTGGGGTCCAACGGTAAGTACTTCATGTCCAACATAAGTACTTACTTGGTTTCGAGGCACGACTTTGTCCACTATCTCACTGTTATAATGTGAATGATGTGATTTGGTATTCTATTTATATAACATGTCGCTTTTAAGAATCCGGTTTTGTAGAATATTTTTTCCCTAATACCTACTCGTTCTGATGGATTTATTTAGGATAAAAAATGTGGGTGTCATGGCTATTATTTATCGAATAGTGATGTCAATTCGTATGGCACGGTCCTTTTTTGGACGAAAATCAAATTGAGAGCTTTCTTAATCAGAGAAGTTGACTGCCCCATCGATCTTGAGGAGGTCACAACCTGCGACCTAAGTTGGCACCCTTGTGTTAGATTCCCGGGTCAGCCAGTGATTTTTTTATAGCTATGTAAATTCTAATTAGCTGCAGCCCGGAGGCTAGATTCGTGCCTGGTGGATGACGATAAACAGACCCGACTACGTACTACCTGTAGGACGCAGTACCTACATTAGACTATTGTTTTCTATCTAAATTCAGTTATATTTAAGAATTCGGCCGAAACAGTCACAAGCAAAAAGATATCATGACCACAAACATAGAGTTGTACAGTCAAGTGCACGTCCATGTAAAAGTTTTACATTGACAGCGCTGTTTCGTACGAGTAATAGTAGTTTAGTTCGGTTTTCGCTCTTCACACCATGGGATGTAACAGAGATACCAATTTTAATTTTATTTTTAAAGGGTTCCGTAGTGGGGATTAATTTATCCTAAGAACAAAGTACTTGAAAAACACATGTTAATTCCCTCATACATTTCAACTGTAAATCAAATTTCAATTTACCATGTTATTTTAAAACCATAGACTTCTTATAGTAATATTGTTTTCCTGTACTTAATCTATAACTATAAAGAACTATTTTCTGTATTTTTTTTCAAAATCTTAGGCTCACTAGTTTCGCAGAGGTCAATCTTCTATTATTTAGCAAACCATATCAAGAAATTTAAAAATCACATACTGGGCTTCAGTTAACCTTGAGATAAAATAAAAAATTGATTTTATGATTTTACAATCAAAGGCGCAATATACTATATTTTTGAGAGCACAAAAGTGATGAAACTATTAACTGGTGCTGTGACTGACACGAATGGTTCAGCACCACAAAAACTGTACTGCTATAGTTAGTTACACAGACTTAATGTTTCAATTATTTCAAGCTTTCTCACAATTAGATAACAAAATGACAAAAAAGGGGTTTTTTCCTGCAGTCTTAAAGGCAGCAGTAGCATTTGAAACAAGTATTACTTTGACGAGCGGTTCACCGTACATGGAAGGTCGATCAGTCGTGATGTCGGTAATAATGACCCTAAAACTGGTTTCTACAACAAACGCGCGACAATCGTCAACAGACCACAGATAATCAATACCACTATGTGTTATTTATATGTTATTACGCTGTCATTAATTGTTTTATAAAAAAATATGCGTGAGTTCATTTTGACGTAAACAATACATGTATATAGTATGCCTATTTAGCCATTTTTTTGCTGACGTCAATAGATTTCCATAATTAGACTGTTTTATTTTTCTTTCGACATGATTCTGTACCTAAGGTGTGCCAACGGGACGAGTCTCGACTACTAAGACGTTTGTTACACTACACTGAATTCAGCACCCCTACGTACACCGCTACAACGATCTTTTGGCGCTCGAATGACGTTACCAGGGGGCGCGGCCTCTGTCGAGGGTCGAGGCCTATTTGACGGACAGTACCGTAATCTACCCCGGTCACCAAGGAAAGTGGAACCAGTGAGAGTTGTCGTTTGGTGTCCCACAGGGATCGGTCCTGGGGCCGCATCTGTAGGACATCGGTTACGACTGGATGCTGCGCGCCGACTTCCCTAGCGGCGTCAGCGTGGTATGCTACGCTGACGATACGCTGATCCTGGCGCAGGGGAGGTCGCATCAGGCGGCGGCCGAACCGGCGGCACGTGGGGTTGCGACAATCGTCGATAGGATCCGGCAATTGGGACTCGAGGTGGCCTTGCACAAGTCCGAAGCCATGTTTTTTTTTGGTCCTTGGAACGCGCCACTGTTGGGTTCCCAGATAACGGCAGGAGGGATTCACATCGGCGTCGAGTCGACGATGCAGTACCTGGAACTCGTTCTCGACAGCCGGTGGAACTTCGTGGAGCACTTCCGACGTTTGGCTCCCAGACTGGAGCGGGCCGGGGCTGCCTTGAAGCGGCTCCTGCCCAGTCTAGGGGGTCCAAACGCCTCCTACCGGAGGCTCTACGCGGGGATCGTGCGGTCCATGGCCCTTTACGGGGCACTGGTGTGGGCGCGTTCTCTGAGGCTGCGACCAGCCTAGTCATGACTCCGGGCATGACTCATTGAGCATTGAATACTTGCAACATGCAGGCGGTCACTTGCCAAGGGTGCTGGCCATGCTTTTGACCTTCTGCGTAGGGCACTCATACCTACCTGATGCACTGATGAGAACCGTAGTTGTCCCTATTATTAAGAACAAGACAGGGGACGCGTCTAGTTTGAGTAATTACAGGCCTATATCACTCGCAACTGTGATTGCCAAGGTACTGCATAGTGTTATTGCGAAATATTTAGAAACATCTTAAATTACATGACGCTCAGTTCGGATTTCGAACTGGGCTGTCTACTGAAACAGCTATACTGAGTCTCAAGCACACTATCCGGTATTACACCAGCAGGAATACACCGGTTTACGCCTGTTTCTTAGACCTTTCAAAGCCGTTCGACCTTGTTATGTATGAAAAGCTGTGGTGGAAGTTGTCGAGTGAGACTGAACTTGCTGGCGAATTCACATTGCTCCTTAAATATTGGTATGGCAATCAACGTAAAAATGTCAAGTGGGCGGGATCACTATCGGATGCGTATAGGTTGGAGTGTGGCGTAAGACAGGGTGGTCTGACTTCGCCCAAGCTCTTTAACCTGTACGTGGATCGGCTGGTCCGTGAGCTCAGCAGCACTCAGGTAGGTTGCTCGATTGATGGAGTTTTAGTTAACAATATAAGTTACGCCGACGATATGGTGCTGCTGAGCCCATCGATCAGTGCCCTAAGGCGCTTAATAAAGGTATGTGAGTGCTATGCGGAGGCCCATGGGCTCAGGTATAACACGAACAAGAGTGAGGTGATGGTGGTCAAGTCCGGTACGAAGAGCTATGACACCGTACCTCAGGTCACATTGGACGGCAGTGCTCTCAAAAGAGTACCGCAGTTCAAGTACTTGGGCTACTGGGTCACTGAGGCCCTCACAGATGATGTGGATGTTGAAAGGGAACGCAGGGCATTGTCAGTCAGAGCTAATATGCTGGCGGGTAGTTTTGCACGCTGTACTGCACAGGTAAAAATAACTTTATTCAAGGCGTACTGACAGTCTTTTTATACCTGCAGTGAGTGAAGCATACGCAGAAAACTTACAACGCCCTGCGTGTCCAATAACGCGTTCAGGATGTTGATGGGGTTACCACGCTTTTGTAGCGCATCAGGTATGTTTGCTGACGCTCAAGTGGATGGCTTCCAAGCGATACATCGCAAAAGAATAGCGTCTCTGATGCGCCGCATACGGGGCAGCCCCAACAGCTTCCTGCAGCTTATTGTAGGAAGAATGGATGTGGATTGCTCCTTCATGGAGCATTGGACAAAACTACATGTACGAGTCGTCCGGTCCTGATCGAATGTTTCCATTGTTGTGTCATTGTGTGCGTATTTCGTCATTGTGTGCATCATGTATGGATAATTATAATATAATAACGATTGTAATTTATCTGACATAATATTTCAATTGAATTGAAATCAAATCAAATTATTTATTTCTGCAGAAAACACGGTTACAATGGTGTTATTACACCATTGTGACCGTGTCGCCATTGCCATTGTAGCTCGCGTCACCGACATGCTGATAGTAGCTAAGTGAAGTACATGTTTCAAGTGATTCTACCGTAAGTGATCGTACCGTACTAGATCGTACCGCAAGCAAAATGTATACAATCATGGTTGCAAGGCAAGCAAAATGTAAACAATCGAAATTTAAAAAATTGGATTAGAATATTTTAAGATATTAAATTAATGAAAATGATTATAATAATAATTATTAATGATGCTTTTTTTTTTTTTTCCTTCATTAATGATTTATTTAGTAATAATAATGATTCACTTATTTCAGTGTCATCCAGAATTATTACAATACATTAACAGATTAATTATTTAAATGTACTCGCATAATTTATTGTACAATTACTTGAGGTCACTGTGAGGTCTTGGTATCGGTCTCGAATTTTAGTTATATTTCTATTCTTCGTATAAAAATCCCGCCGCGCCGCCCCGCGCAGGGCCCACACCGTTCTATAAATATTCTTGAATCCTAAATAGTATTTCTGAATTCAGTGCAGTGCCGTTAATATTTTAAGGCAGTGCCATTGTCTGTGAGTCTGTCCGTCACAGCCACAGGGCTGTATCTTTAGAGCCGTAAGAGCCTTCACACACACTAAATTAGATGAGGTCGGCGTGTCCTACCGGACTACTCTGACAAAACACCGAAACAAACTCATAGCATAAGCACAAACATGATCAGCCACAAAGTTCCCGCTGCTGTGACACAGGCCGCTGTAAGAGAGAGTGGGCCGTAATATTAATCCACCACGCGATGCAGGATGATGGATAAATAATTTCCAACCCAAAAAAAAAAGGGTAATGGATAATAGTCATATTTTTTTATTAATTACATTATCAACAAAAAAATCTTTGAAAAAAAGTAACTAATATTATTACAGACATGTCACATTTTACAACATACAGAAATAGCGGCTAATTAAACACAAGTTCCCGGGCTCCAAAACTAGGTTTAAACTTGTGACTTGGGAGTCAGTGTTCCTTCAGTTAAGATAGTCGTTTTGTACGTCGTAAGCTATGTTTTCCATCACCGTGCTAAGAGTACATGACGCGAAAAATTTCGCAGCTTTTTCTGTCGACAAATCTTTCGTCTGCTCTTCATACCCAAAACAGGTCTTACTCAATGACCTATCCGGAAACGGCCGAAAACTGCCGAGCGAAGTATCCGAGCTCGTGACGTCAGAGCGAGTGTCCAGTACGCATGCGCGGGCGAATCTCACGTAGGTACTTACCGTGGGTTGTGAAATGTCCAGTCAGCAACTAGTCTGTGTGGCGCAGCCGATGTGAGACGTCGTGTGAATAACAACAAGGAATTTTAATTGTTGTTTATTTTTATTATAATTAAATAAAAGTGGTGTTTTAAAGTGAGAGAAAGGATTTTTTGAGGACTCTATTTTTATTTTTTATTTTTATTTGGAGTGAATAGGTGAGTATTTTTTTTTTATAATATTGTTTTATTTCCTTTATTTGGTTAAGAGAAAAGCGTTTTGTCTAGATGTGCTCACATTAATGTACGCTACGTGCGTATGTCAGGCAGTTCGCTAAGAAACATTTGTAGGACAATTGTCAATGTAGTTTTAACATACATAGTTGTGTATTTACCTTCGTCGTTTGTTAACACATAAAAGTTATGGTTAATTTATTATCTTTTTGTATGTATGCAGATAGGTATGGAAAAGGAAAAAAAAATGTTTATTTTTATAAACCTATTTGGTTTAGTTTTTAATTAGTTATAATAATAATGTGTAATTATAACTCTCAATCATGGTGGCATGAATTAATACAGTCAATCAGTCATTTATTTAAAAATAAGACAAGCACTGAAAGTAAAAAATTAAAGCGGTATGCTTTTATTTTTTACTTACTTTTTTTTGGAAAATAACAAAAGTCCTATATCAGCGGTTAGCTTGCAAACTACATAATTATTATAAGCGATTACAATTAAAAACAAGTATTTCGAAACAATTACAATTAAAAACAGGTATTACGAAGCAATTACAATTAACAACAAGTTTTTCTCAAAATAAAAATAATAGGAAAAGACGCGTTTTTATTAGAAAAAAATATGGACAGTATTATTGGTTGAAAAGCAGTGTGCGATGGGATGCCCACTCAGCTACTTCTCAGCAGCAAAATAGTTTATACTAGCTGTTGCCCGCGGCTCCATCCGTGAGGCTTTTTCTAAAATTATAGTACTTACCATGGTACTCCTCAGTTATCTGCCAGTGAAAGTCCTGTCAAAATCGGTCCGTCCATTTCGGAGATTTGCCGGAACTAACAGACACATAGACAGACAGAAAGACAAAATTTTAAAAAAAATCGTTGTATTGCTCTAAGTTGGTAGGTGGGTTATTTAGTAAAAAGCTTTTATTTTGACATTACAAACAGACACTTAGACTTACTTATTTTGTAATACAGATAACTAACTTTTACATAATATAAACCGAAGTAACTTCAACGTTCATAACTAAAAAAGTATAAACTTCCATACAAACTTTCATCCTCTACCCATTTTAGGGTTGAATTTTAAAAACTCCTTCACGCTCATTTTCGTTATGAAAGGCACTCATTATTTTTCGTAACCCTTATCATCTCTTACCTAGTGGTTCAGGCTCTGCGTTGTCTGTCAGTGAATTAATAAATCTAACGTTTTCATTACGAAGAAGATTCGGTCAGTAATTCCGTATCAAAACGTTTAGCATAGACATACTATCTCACATGTATAGGAAAGAACCCAGACCTGTGACAACTTTCTGTAAGTCATACAAAGATTTGTTCCGAGCGGGAATCGAAGTCACAATACCAGCAGTCTCAGCCACACCGTGGCGCATGCCATGGGGCTTTCCGACGAGGAGGTAGGTCGCAATACACGGAAATACGGAAGAATTACAATTATCTTATTGTTAACGATTCAGATTGTGCAATTCATACCAATTATTAATAATTCATTATTCTTACCACTTTGCGGTTTTAAAATGACACTGTACAGTCAGCTGTACTGCACGGTAGTGGAAACAGTCGAACTGTTACCATGGACGTGCTCTTGACTGTCCTTACCTGCGTCTGAAGTTATTTACTTAGACGCAGGCAAGGACAGTCGGTACTAATAATTCGACATTTTTTTTTCTACCAATAGATGTTCCTTGTAGAGATCAGAGATAGGCAGTTGCTCCATGTAACATACTGGTATTCAGCTGCTTCCAGTTAGACTGGTAGCCGACCCCGACACAGGGGGGCCGGTAGGTGCTGATGAGATGTTCCTTTGAAAGCAAAGAGAATGAAACCTTTATAGTCATTGCTTGTAGGCCTCGTTGGTCGCAAGTGCGACAGCTGAGCAAGGCCTCCGGGGCTCGATCACCAGATTAGAAAAAGCATTAATGGGTTGCTCTTCTTTCTGAGTAGGTAACAACCCGGAGTCTGGATGCCTTGGTTACTAATCAGTCTTTTTTATACTGCGTTAGCGATTTAGACCTATTTATTACCTACTAAGTTCTAAATACAAATTATACTGATTTTAAGCCTGAGTCTAAGTTGTCAATTTTGTATTAAGAACTTTATATCAGTCAGAATAAGGTTCAAAATACAAAACTTTTCACAAAAAAACAACCGACTTCCAAAAAAAACACTACAAAGTGATAAATAACTTTAATTTCGGAAGTCTTCGGATCTGTATTTTAGTTTTCTGCCACCGACTTAGTCATCTGTGGTCTTCATCATCAGATCCACTTCACCAAATGGTGCACGAGCTTCTATAAAAAATACCCAAATCGCTATAGGTGTGCCTATTAAATTTGAGGATTTCCCTCGATTTTCATGGGATCCCTTCATCAGATTCTGACTTGGTGACAATGGGACCACCTTGGGAGCATAACCTTTCAAACAAAAGATATTTTTCCAAATCAGTCCACAATTGACGGTGAAAACGGTGAACATACATAAAAAACCGGCTAAGTGCGGGTCGGACCACGCACAATGAAGGGTTCCGTAGTTAGGATGAATTTATCTCTAAAATAAGCTTAACATTGTAGTTGAAAAACATGTTCTCCCATACATCGATATACGCCACGGTCTTTTTTCCAACAGAAAATTTAAGTTTCTAATCGCTAAAAAGTTTATTTTTATGTGATAAAACTACAATTTACAATTTTCGGACTTTTTCCTTAACTTGTGCTGCCTTGCTTCTTGCCAAATTTCATGATCCTAGGTCAAAGGGAAGTACCCTATAGGTTTTGATTTATTTGCGAGTATCGAAATATGTCGCAATAATGTCGCATATATCGCCGTATTTTTTTATTGCGGTGACTTGGAAGCTTGATTTTTTTATAGCTTTAAGCGACCATAGATCTACGTATTTGATATTAATTTCAACTTGATACCTCTACGCGTCCTTGAGAAAAATGGTCTTGACAGGCTGACAGACAGACAGACGAACAACGAAGTGATCCTATAAGGGTTCCGTTTTTCCCTTTTGAGGTACGGAACCCTAAAAATAAAAATAAGCCGACCAAGTGCGTGTCCGACCACGCACAATGAAGGGTTCCGTAGTTGGGATGCCTTTTTGCCAAAAACAAACTTAACACTGTAGTTGAAAAACATGTTCTCCCATACATAGATATACGCAATGGCCAATTTTTCAACTGTAACTGTAAGTTTGTGATAGCAAAAAAAAAAATTATATGGTAAAACTTTTTCCTTCACTTGTGCTGTGTGACCTTGCTTCTTGCCTATCATGATTCTAGGTCAACGGGTAGTACCCTATAGGTTTTGATTTATTGGAGAGTATCAAAAATGTCGCATAAATTACCGTATTTTTTTATTGCGTTGACTTAGAAGCTTGATTTAGTTAAAATTCCAAGGGACTGTAGACCTACGCGGTATTTGATATTAATTTCAACTTGATACCTCCAAGCGTTCCTGAGAATTAAGTAATTAATTAATTAACAATTTGTTCAATAATAACACTAAAAAGTTTAAAATAAAACAAATTATAAAAAAAGAACAAAAAACCCGACTGCAAAACATGAACTGGAAGGATGGAAACAAGAAGAACAGTAAACCAGTATCCTTTAAGTACCAAAAATAAATAAATGCAGTCGGAGGGAAATTTTAAGGCGTTCGTAACATCCTAGTTGCCTCCGACTGTATTTATTTATTTTTGGTACTTAAAGGATACTGGTTTACTGTTCTTCTTGTTTCCATCCTTCCAGTTCATGTTTTGCAGTCGGGTTTTTTGTTCTTTTTTTATAATTTGTTTTATTTTAAACTTTTTAGTGTTATTATTGAACAAATTGTTCAGTTAAGTATTGTTCGTTTAGCTTATAGCAAGATAGGATAGGATAGGTTTTAGAAAAGACTAGCTTCTGCCCGCGACTTCATGCGCGTGGAAGTCGTAAGATATACTAATATAAAATAGCAGCCACAGTTTTATAGAAAACAGCCTCGTTGTTTCAGTGGTCGGAAGTGCTACTGTTGAGTATGAGGTCCTAGGTTCGATTCCGGTCAGAGGTCGGTCAGGCAGTGTTATTGGGTTTTCCATCTGAAATTTCCCAGTAACAGTCCGAAGTCTGGGTTGGTGCCCGGTTCACATTCATTCATGGGACCTAAACATAACTGGCAAAATGTGCCGTACTAAGTACACCTCTGCCCAACCCTTCGGGGAATACAGGCTGTTATGTTATTTTTATAAGAATTCCCTGTATGCTACGTTTGTAGTTTTGATCTCAACAGCCAAAATATATACGCGACACTAGTAGCACAATTTCTTTGTCGGAGCCTGTCACGCCCGCAATATCGAGTGAGTCTGCAAGAGCCTTTAACTGACTAACGTCCATTAAATATTTGCATGACATCAGTATACGGTGGAATATGACTTTGCACTGAATTTTATACACCTTTTGTACCCATTTGTACACATTTATGCAAATAAACGATTTTGATGGGAAACGCTTTTTGCTATCTCTGACTTTTATAGCGGCCAGTCTATTCATTATAAAAAACCGGCCAAGTGCGTGTCGGGCCACGCACAATGACCGTAGGTTGGATGAATTTATCCCATCAAAATATGTCGCATGAATGGCCGTATTTTTTATTGCGTTGACTTGAAGGATGATTTTTTTTGAGCTTTTAGGGACCGTAGACCTTCATATTTGATATTGATTTGAACTTGATACCTCCCCGCGTTCCTGAGAAAAATGGTATTGACAGACAGACAGAAGGAGGGACGGACAGACAACGAAGTGATCCTATGAGGGTTTCGGTTTTCTTTTCGTTGGCGCCATCTTGCGTTTGGATTTTGACACCCATTATCGTCGTAGCAAAATTTGCAAATTTTCGTTGGTGCCATCTTGAATTTTGATTTTGACCCCAGTTTTGTTATCAGAGACCTCGAAAACATGAAAACCACACAAAAATCATCACAAAATCACGACAACCATCTTTTTGTGCAAGTAAGTTCGCGCAAGTGTCTTTAGTGGAAATGTCATTCACGCAAGTGTACTAGATCCGATGTATTCAACCAGAGTTGGTCTAACTCTCATAAGAATCAGGATCTATTGGATTTTTTTTTTGTGAAAATATCTCATTATGCAGATTAAATAAAATATCTCAAAATTTTAAGGATAGTCTCCTAAGACCGATTTCGCGTTACTATGTAGCTACAGTTAAGATTTACTTCCCCATCTTAAAAATCCACCGTGTATATGTCATGATGATAGACTGCTTAGTCCCATAAAGATATAGCGTAATGATAATCATTTAAAAGATTAAATCTGTACCTATCTGCAATGTTCTAACCGTTTGGCTGTTTTTACAATTTACTGTAAACCATAGAGGAATACGAACATAATACAATATTGCTTAGCCCCCATAATAAATAGGGTGATAAAGTAAAAATATAGCCTACCGGGTGACCAGACTTATAGGTAATATTATGCAAAATTTGAACAAAATCTATCCATTACAATTTTCGTGATGCTGGAACATACATTCAGGCAAACAGACAAAAATTATAAAAACTATATTTTCGGCATTAAAATCGATTCCAAACCTCATAGCAATTGCTTTTTTCAAAAATATTCAATGTACAATTTTGATTTCGCTACCATTTTGTTATTGTATAGAAAATGTACTTTTTTGTAGTTTGAGTCAAAATAGTAGCTAAAAAGTTTTATAATATATATATATTTGGAATTGGCGTTTTACTAGCTTTTACTTGATACCCATATTATTAAAATCACAAAATATTTTTTTTAATTCCTTCTGTCTTTTTTCATTCGCAGATGCCATGTGAAAATTTTATACCCTATGACACTTCTGCAATTAAAACGAATCTAACGATACCTCATATGTTAAAATCCATCAAGCCGTTTAGGCTACAGAGCGTGCCAAAGAAATAGACATACATACACTCGAAAAACATAACCCTCCTTCTGAGGCAGTCGGGTAAATAGGGTCTTGACAGACTGTTACAGACAGACGGACAACGAAGTGATCTTATAACCTATAAGGGTTCCGTTTTTTTTCCTTTTGAGGTACGGAACCGTAGAAAATACAGACGAACATAATTATAACCTCCTACTTTTTGGAAGTAGATTAAAAAACTGGCTAAAAGGTTTAGACGTAGACCTAAGTTAGAACGCGTTGTGCAAGGGTACGGAAAATGTCTTATCTACAATAGTCGTAGTATCGACACTTATCTACAATAGTCGTAGTATCGACACTCGATGCGATCGTAGCTCATGTATCTAACTGCTTACTTCATTATTACACTTGCGTACACAATTTGTGACAAGCATGGTTATCACGCAGATAAAGAGTTGTCTAGTGCTGGGGTCGGCAACCTGCGGCTCGGGAACCGCAAGCGGCTCTTTCAATTAAAAGTTGTGGCTCTCCAATTAAAGTAGTTCAGTATAATAACGCATTCAGGGTGCTTTTGGAGTCGCCGCACAGTGCGTAATTTTCACAATCTAGCTGGCCAATTTTATTTAGGCCTAGCAATATGAATAAAATATACACTAAAATACGATAATAGTAAATTAAAGACACTATCAAGGTTTAAGACATATATTTCAACATAAAGTAGGTACATATAACAATATTCACATTCAAAATCTTACAATTATACAGGTATAAAAACAAATAAGCAGAAAACACAAACTAAAAGAAAAATACATAGTCTTTATTATGCAAAAAAATATATAACAGACATAATATATAAAGCCTCAATCAGAATCGCTATCATAATGATCGACATCACTTTCTTCAGACTGGATATTATTAATTTCAATTTCTGGTGGTCTTATTTGTAAAAGCTGGCTCACTTCAGGAGTTATTTTGCCACGCTTAGTTTTTGGAGGAGCACGTAAGCTTGCTATATACGGGTCTGACGTTATCAACAGTCGATGAATTAAATCTGTGTTTGTGTCCACTCTAGACGTCTTTCTTGTGAATAATTCTCTGAATTTTCTGTTGTCCTTATTTCTAGCTTCCTGTGCTTCTTCGGAAAGCTGACCAATTGGAAGGATACAAGAAGCTATAATGTCTTTTCCATGAAAAAGTATTTTGTGTACACTTGCAGGCATCGAGTACCATGGATATTCTTTAAAATATAATTTTCTCGTTACTTTTGTATATTCTTCAAAGTTTTCCATGTTGACTGGAAATCCACTGTTGATACACTCTAAAATTATGTGGAAGCGTTTAATCAGCTCAACAGAAACTCCCGTAATTTCGGCGGACTTTTCAGAGTTCCGGAAAAACTTGCGGGCCGTATTTCCTGTTTGCTGTTTAGGCATATCCACCAATAAACCTAGTTCACTTCTGAACTTCTCCTGTACAAGCTTCTTCTTTTCTGCTACTTTGGCTTTATTCTGAACCCCTCGAGCCTGCCAAGATTTTATATCTAAACGATAAGATATATGTAATATGCATTCAAAAAATCTTATCCAAGCGTGCAGAGGTGAAAGGCCCAAAGAAATAAAGTTGCTATTTACCGCTTTTTCCACGATAAGCCTTTCATCGTTCATTTCACTGGGCTTAGCGCCACACAAATAACAACTCTGCGTGGATGTACATGCAGTTAAGGCATTACAAATTTTGCCATCGATCATGCACAAAATCATTGTTGGCTTCACTAAGACTTCTGTGTCATTTACTATGATTTTAGTGGGTGCCAGTAATCTTGCTTGCTCTTTTATTTTATCAACTTCACTTTTGATAAGATCTACTGTTTCCTTGGCAAATACAAATTTGATGGGCCGACAATATTTTGTAGAAGATGGGGAAACATTTTGCCAAACGATTTGTTTAATGCTTTGGTCATTTTCCGAGTACATTTGAATAGGCACCATTGATATGCTAAATAAGCTTTCATCACTACATTGTTCTTCTGAAAATTTCTGTTTATACCGAGTTTGCTCTGCTCCATCACAACCCCATTTCACAATTAAACTCAAAGTTTTTAAATCAGTTACTGTACTTAGGACCTCTTCTTGAGCTTTGCACAATCTTTTTACTGTATGATCTATTACAGACTGCAGTTTAATTTCAGCGTGCGTTTCGGTTACATTTATGTCGTCAGGGTAGCATAGCTGTTTCGCCTCTTTCACTTTATAATACGGTGGGTACAGATTACTATTAACGTTCTTCGCTTGCTGGCGTATCACACTATATTGATGAGTCGTTAGATTCGCATCAACCATTAATGCAAGAGCTTGATCTACTGACAGTCCACCCTTGTTGCGGCTTTCAATTGATTTTCGTGCTTTTTTTATAGAAGTACCTCTTCTAGGTGAAAAGAGACATAGCTCTTTAACAATAGCTGCTGAATCCCTTTTTCCTTCCTTTCGTAGTTGGGTTTCAGATGCCATCGATATTTCTTCCCGGCTTGATGTATCGAGCATTTGTTGGATGCGCCGCCTTTTTGTTCTATTGCTGCTGCTAGCGAAATCTTTTTTTGGTTTTCCAGCCCGATTACTTGTTGTAGGAAGTGAAAAGTCGACGACAGTGTTTGTCACTATATCGGGCAGTGATATACTTTCTTCCAACCACGAGGAATTTGTCTTCAAAATGGTTCCCGATGTCTTCCCGATTTCGACCATTTTTGTTCTATTTTTTGGCAAACACTTCGAATTGTGACTTTCAAACTCTTCAAAATGTCTTCCGAAAAGCAAGGATCCCCCAGCTCTTGCAATATAAGATGTAGCAAAGCATCAGTTCTGTTTTGTTTTGCGTTAGCAAACCAAACATCAAAACATTTTCGACGTGAAATTTGCGAAGTCATCCTAAAAGTAAGAAAAACTTCTATGAGTGTCGCAATCATTCGCAAACAAACTGACATATGTAATAGAGCTAACGAGTTATACTTTCAGAAAAATACAATCAAAGAACTGTATAATGCGATATAATATACTAAAACTCAAGTACAAAGTGATTGAGAATATTATTATAGTAAAAAGTAAACATGTTATATTCAATTGGTGCTTGTAGTTAAATTAAATAACAATTAAAAGTAAAAATCACTTGTAACTTACCTCAAAACCCACAAAAATACAATAACAACACACAACAACTACTAGCAACTGAAACACGAGCGTATTCATCGAGTGAACTCAGACGAATGGCGCGGTCCCTCGGTAAACCCGATCGCGAACGAGCAGGTAACAGGTAGTTCCGACCCTTTTTGCTATTGTTTGGTGTGATCCTTTGTAAAATAAATTTTGTTTCTAGGAAGTGTGGTTCAACTACTTAAAAAATGTACAACTAGTTATCTTCTGGGAATAAGTTGTTAAATTAGATTATGGCCCGCTAGATTATGAAAATTACGCTTTGTGCGCCGTGGCGATGTAGCGCATCAGGGATGTTCGCGGAAGCGTGTGTCGATGGGTTCGCCGCGATTATGCGGAAGCGATGAACTTCCATGATGACGCGCCTGCGCTTCTCCTCCAATGGCATCCTGAGTGTGTTTTCAGACCGGTGGGACTCTCCCCTCTTACGAAGGTGGGTAAGTGTTCAGACACAATTATCCAAATAATTGGTTATTTATTATTATTAATTATTTAATTGAATACTAACATTAGGCTAAGTTATACTACTACTTACATTCTAAGGATCTTTATCTGAAATAAAATATTTTAATTTTAATTACCAACGCAGAAAATAATAATGATGCAATAACTGTAGTTATATTATTGTATTTATATTATTGGATTAATTATTTTATTGCGAGAGCAGTGGTGGCCCAGTAGTAACGGCCTCGACTTACAACTCTTACAAGTAGGAGGTCGTGGGTTCGAACCCAGACAGGCGCTTTACTTTGTGTAAATTATTTCATCACCACTGCTCTCGAAACGATGAAGGAAAACATTGTGCGGAAAACGGCATGTCCTAGAATTAAAAATTCGAAGACATGTGACATCCACCAACCCGTATGGACCCGCGTGATGGAGTACGGCTCAATCCCTCTCACAGAGAGGAGGCCTGTGTCCCAGGAGTGGGAACATTATAGGCTGATTATGTAATTATTTTATTATTCTAACAGCTAGCTAAAATGCTTTAATAAGTATGTTTTTTTCTAAAAACATTTATATGTTTTTATGTGAATAAATGTTATTTCGTATTTAAAGTTGTTTATTTTAAATCTAAAATATATAAACAAATACTATAATATTGAAACAAAATTTTTAGTAGCTCTTTAAAAACTGGGTCATTTTGTAAATTGTAACTTTTGGCTCCTCCGTCTCAAAAGGTTGCCGACCCCTCTAGTGTAATAATATTATGTAGATTGCTTGGCACAAGGATTTTGCATAATTACGATGGTATTAAACAAGATTCTGCCATACGTAACATGACATTTATATACAAAACTAGTTTTTTTATATGCGGAACCTGAATATAGTTTGTTCAGAATAAGTATCTGAATCGATTCCAATAATTTTTACACCATGTTATATTTTGTCCCAAAAATGTTTAAAAAAGGTTAAAAGTTGGACACCGAACCACACTTAAGTAGGTAACATCCGCAATCATATGCGCACAACATAGGTCACGGCAGGTCATAGCGGCACCAGGCAGCGCGGGCGCACAGCGGGGCGGGGGAAAACCTACCCCTTCCGCCCCTTCGCCAGTTTAGTCGCCCGGTTGGTACAGGTTGACGCGCGCGTGTCACGCTCCCGTTCATTTACTAATGCGATCGACTAAACCGATTTAAAAAACAAAATTGAGAGTGTTTTTAACAGTGTTAAAACAACCATTACGTTTTAAGTAAATTAAATAGAAATTTGCGTAAGCGCGCCCGTCTGTGCACAAAACACAGATTGGGACATCGCGAACAATTGTTACGACATGTTTCGAGTAGGGAGTGATTAGTAAGGCATCGCAAATATTGATTAAGTCAATTATTGTAAATGGTGGTGATTTACATTTTTAAACTCGCCAAGATGGATAATTGTTGAAAGTTATTATTTGTACAGTAGGTAAGTAATGCGATGTTTAACACTTTTCATCCACTTTGAACTTTAAGTGGTTGGCATAAGGTGAAACAAATCACATTGACTACATTTTATCACTTACAGCTGCATTTACGAAGAAAGTACATATTAATATCTACCTACACTTGACCATTACAACAGTCCAAAGCCTGCAAGTGGAAGATGGAAAATTTTATCACCATTTAATTACAATACAATCGCCGTACGGTTAGGTACCTACTGCTAAATTATTATCAATGAGCTCGGTGAGCATGTTTTTGTCCGGACAACCAGGTAACTTAACAACCTTATAACTTTGTGATTTTTCATGATACAGTTTTGAAATTTTGTACATAGATTCTTTACATAAAAATACTAGACACGTGTTTCGGGTTTCGCATATACAAAAACTAGCGTTGTATATGATATATTTATGTTAATTCAATATGATACAAATGATTGATTATGTAATACTAGCTGTTGCCCTCGACTTCGTCAGTGATCCAGGATGAAAAGCGTATGTCCTCCTCCACGTCCCAGGCTACCTATCTGCCGATTTTCATAACGATCGGTTCAGTGGTTTAGAATTTTAGACATAAAAAGGTAATAGATAGAAGTGGCGCAACAAACTGTCCAGCAGCATAGATGTCTGTTAAGTGGCGCAACAAACTGTCCAGCAGCAGAGCTGTCTGTTAAGTGGCGCAACAAACTGTCCAGCAGCAGAGCTGTCTGTTAAGTGGCGCAACAAACTGTCCAGCAGCACAGATGTCTGTTAAGAATGAAATGTCAATCTTAGATGCCAAAAGGTTAAAAAAACCGGCCAAGCGCGTGTCGAACCACGCACAATAAAGGGTCCCGTAGTTGGGATGAATTTATCCCAAGAAAAATATTGTAGTTAAAAATCATGTTCTCCCATAAATTCCAACCGCAAATGTTAGTCGACTATTACTCGTTAACTCGTAAAGCTTACTCAGCTGTGATAGTTTTCCTTTTAACTTCGTTATACAACGTGCCGCTACAGTGGCGACATTCGTTTAACACACGGGTAGGGCTAGCGGCCAGTAATCATAAAAAATATAATAGATAAAAGTGTTCGTACATTGAAAAACAAAAATTTTCAAACAAACTAAATAATAAAGCTCAATTTCCTTCAAGTCGCCTACTCTTTGCACGTTATTCGTTTTTGCGATGTTTTCGCATCTATAATATTATAGTTAGGAGGATAAAAAACCAGTCTATCGACACTCTAGACTAGTCTAGACTAACAAAATGAATTAGGTACATAAAAAAACTTTTTACAAAAAAAAACAACCGACTTCCAAAAAAAACACTACAAAGTGAAAAATAAATTTAACTTAGGAAGTCGGTGTCTTTGAATCTGTATTTTAGTTTTTTGCCACCGACTTCCTAAGTTAAATTTATTTTTCACTCTGTAGTGGTTTTTTTGGAAGTCGGTTGTTTTTTTTGTAACAAGTTTTTTATTTTTCACTTTTTAGTGGGCCAGTATGTACTTTATCTAATTTACAATAGCCTAATGTCAAATTCTCATCACCTTATACAAAATATTGCTTTTCCCGATGCAGGGGCGTTAATTGTTGAGGAGTTCTCCTGGTAAGAACCAGGAGAACTGATGGTGACTTCACCATATGCATTTTGACGAGCATAAATTGCTTATCAACCATATTAAAGTGTCTAATCGAATCGCAACCGTGAAATACTTATTATTAAGTAGTTCAAACAGATCAGAAAACATTCTCCCCCCCTCCCCCACTCACTTTTATTTTTAGTTTGTGTCTCCAAAATGGAATTGTGGGTGAAATACTTATTATTAAATAGTTCCGGTGCGCATCTGTGGTTCAAAATCCGTCCACAATTGACGGAGTAATCGGTGAACATACATAAAAAAAAAAACAAACATACAGCTGAACATAATAACCTCCTTCTTTTTGGAAGTCGGTTAATAAAATAAAAAACTCTTAACACACTACTAAAGTTTCTAAAATAATATTATAATTCAATCATTATCCGAAATACACGTGGCGCCATCAGTCTATTATCATAAGAACGTTATTGTTGTTTTCCTTGGGAACAGTACTTTTTTCAGGATGAAAGGTGGTATGTCCGTTTCTGTACACCTGACAACCGTATATGCAAAATTTCAGGATGATCGGTTCACTGGTTTAGGCGTGAAAAGGTAACGAACAAACTTACTTTCGCATTTATAATATTAGTTAGGATTAGGATAGTTAGGATAGGATTAATAAATCAATAAATAATAACGTATAATAAAATTGAAATATATTAATAAAAAGCAAACGCGAAACCGTATAGGTGTATTAAATTAATGTCGCCACTAAAGCGACACGAATATGAATATACTACTGCAATGAATAAAGTTGTTTCACAGATCCAAAGACAACCATTTAGCTGGCACATGCATGACTCTAACAAAAACAACCATTTAGCTGGCACATGCATGACTCTAACAAAAACAACCATTTAGCTGGCACATGCATGACTCTAACAAAAACAACCATTTAGCTGGCACATGCATGACTCTATCAAAAATTTGCACTTTAAAGCTTAATATTACGCTGGATGATTAGGGATGCCTGAATCGAAAAATGGTTTCCACAGACCTGCAATATTTTTGAACGGCCTAGCTAACGATACCCTACGCCACGCCATGGGATAGACGACAAAAAAAAGATCACCCCTTATTTTATGATATTATTATAATTTCCTTTATTACATTTGTATACACATTAATTACATTTTTAAATATTTTTATAAAATCTTAGAAAAAAGAAACATTTAAAAATATAAAAAATAGTGACCCATCGGCATCAGGAACAGGGTTCAAGCTGCCGGTGGTTAGGGCTCTAGAGAGAGGAAACTCCTCACTATACGTGCCGTGTCCAGGAGTACTGCTTTCTGAATCAAGCCCTTGATCCAGCCGCGCAATGAGAGCCTCCTAAGGTGTTGGTCAAGGTTCTCCGCTATTAGGCCATTTACTGTTACAATTATCGGTACAATGATTGCAGAGTCCACGTCCCACATGTCGACAATCTCGTGTGCTAGGTCAAGATATTTGATTTTTTTATCTTTCTCAGCTTTCACGAGATTCTCGTCATGAGGGACAGCGATATCAACAATCATTGCACGGCGCTCTCGTCGATCTATCACCACAATATCAGGCTTATTGGCTACAATAATCCTGTCAGTTATGATAGATCGATCCCAGTACAATGTGGCGTGACCATTCTCGAGAACTGGGTCGGGCACATACCTGTAGTATGGTACTTCAGACTCCACAAGGTTGTACTGCAAGGCAAGTTGTTATAATAATAACTTGCCTTAACCTCAGTTATTATAATAATTTATAACATTTTTTTTCAAGATTTTTTTTACAACTTTGCCGGCGTGATTAATAAGCGCCGAATTACAGCTTTCTAGTACTACTCGTAAGAGTCTCTGAGCTAATCCGCGGGCAGACAGACAGAAGGACATGGCAAAACTATAAGGGTTCCTTGTTGACTACGGAACCCTAAAAACTGGGTCATAATTCAATATAACATCTCTTGCTGGGCGGCTAAGCTCGGCCGCTTATGCTGTTAGAAAGATAAGACAGCTAACAGATATAGAAACCGCGCGTTTGGTTTATTTTAGCTACTTCCACAGCATGGCATTTTACTGTGGGTCGGCTGCTGACATTGAATCCATCTTTATTTTGCAAAAGAGAGCTGTCAGAGCCATGTATAATCTACGTTCGCCACGAATCTCTTAGGGAAATATTTAAAAAGATTAGTGATAAGACGGTGCCTTGCAAATTCGTTTACGTAAATATTATGTATGTAAGGAAAAATCTACAGCTTTTTAACAAGATAAGCGATAGACATAATTTTAATACTAGAAATAAAGATAAAATAGATCAAACATTTTTTAGATTATCTAAAGTACATACATCTTTTATGGGGTACTGTGTTAAATGTTACAACAAAACACCTTGTGATATATTGCAATTAAATGAAAGAAAATTTAAAACACATATTAAACTCTTTTTTTTTTTTTTTGTTTTTTCTTTTTTTTTTATAAGAGTAACCGTGGAGTTTCTTGGCGGCTCTTCTCCATATGAAACGACCAATTGGAACCGTGCACCTAGCTTCTGACGTTTCATAAGTGCCCATGTAGGTTTAAGTGAAATAAAAAAATTTGATTTTGATTTTGAAAAGTAGACTTTGTAAACAAGCATATTACAAGTTATAGGATTATATCTGGGATGACAGAATGCTTAGAAACATGCTGGTCCAGCTCCATAGGACAAAATACAGTCTAGACAAAATCAAACTGGTTGCTATTGTATAATTTATTATTTGTATGACATTGATTTTACATTCTGTCTGATTACCTTCACTTACACACAGACTTATTATTTTAATTTTTTTAGGAAAACATAATATACTTTTTCGATGTTTGTAAATATGTGAGTACCTTGTATCTATCTCATATACAAATTATCTGTCATTGATTTATTTATTTTTTTACCTTTTGTGGTATAGTAATTTTATTCTATATTCCGTTGGTTTAAGTAGTTAAATAAAGGTAAACAAAAAAAACCACGTGACGAGAGAAACCGACTAAACGTAATACCTGTCACTTCAGTTGGCATGCTACGTCACAGTTGTACTCTTCAATTTAGCAACGTTTTATCTCGTTGACGTTTAGAGAACATGTCTTGTTGGGCTCTTTACAATAGACAGATTACCAAAATAATATAGTAATATATAAATCTAACTAAATAATTGTGCTCAAGCAATTACATCTACGAAGAGTAGCACAAGAATAAATGATAAAGTTTAACAGACAGTAATAACAGAGGAAACTATCGTAATAACAATAAAATAAAATAAAATTGTACCTTATGGTTACAACGTATTTTTAAACAAGAAAGTGTCATCTATAAAAACCCTTTTTATGATTTGTTTACCTTTATTTAACTACCTAAACCTATGGATTGGAGTATAGATGCATCGTCGTCATCCTCACATATAATTATATATTTTTTTAAATGTTTTTTTTTAAAGAGTATGGTGGAGTTTTTTCTTCTCACGATACTATACCTTTTGGAAGGGGCAACTAGAATCAATTCTATTTTTTTGTAATTTGTGACGTTCAAAAGTGCCTCCTATGTGCCTATTTGAAATAAATAATTTGACTTTGAATAATCTCACCTTTCATTGTGAAACTCATAAATATAAATAAATAAATTAGCAATTCAAAAATATATTGTTTTGTTCGGAAATACTAGATTTTTTTAGATAATTAAGCGCAAAATTATTCCTTTTGGAAGGAGCAACTAGAATCAATTCTATTTTTTTTGTAAATTTTGACGTTCAAAAGTGCCTCCTATGTGTCTATATGAAATAAATAATTTGACTTTGAATAATCTCACATTTAACCTTTCATTGAGAAACTCATAAATATAAATGAATTAATTAGCAATTCAAAAATAATATATTGTTTAATTCGAAAATACTAGATTTTTGTTAGTTATGTAAGTGCAAAATTATTGTAGATGGGTTGTTTGACGGCGATTTGGGTGCGTGATATTTGAACAAATAAAAATAAAATAGTCAAAACTCAAACTCAAAGCATGTATTTCAAATAAACCAATTACAGGCACTTTAGAATTTTCAAGGGGTCAGTCAGTCAGAGATATTATTATGATGCTAGTTGCCCATTCCCAAGCGTAGTAGGTTCCTATGGAGAAGAACGGGCAAGAAACTCCACGGACACTCTTTTTAATCAAAATATTGTGACAAAGTATTGGTTACATCATTCATGTTGAAATTATACATGAGAGGACAATGTAGAAAGACGTGCACATTACAAGCGTCCGCAATAAAAAGATAAAACCATAAAATAAAATAAAAAGTTTATTTGCAACTTCAAGTAAGAAACATGGTTTACATGCAATACTTACAACTTTCATGATATAGAAATTCAATTTTTAAGTTACACATAGAACATTGTAAATAATTTAGAAATAATAATGTTAAAACAAGAACATAATAATATTACCTATATAGACCAAGATTGAAGGCACAGTTAGGAAAATTAATTGTTAGGCAAATTGCCACCCTACGTCTTTTTGCCGTGCCATTACATAGAATTATTGTCAAAGAATGATTTGAAGTTTTACTTTAACTTTAAATTGTTCATCAAACAATTTAAAGTTGGTTAATCTGTTTAGTATATCCTTGCTAATAAATAAATAAACTTATTAATATTTCCTACATAATATTGTCTTTTTGTACTCTTTACTTCGGTTCTATGGCAAGCAGGTTGAGTCCTATAAGCGAATGGTCACAAGAAAACCAGCCGTGTAGGGATGGAATGTGGACTGGGGTAATTGCGTAACGCACTTGCAATGTCAATGCAATTCATTTTGAAAATTCAGCAATATTCATTGCGTTATAAATTACGTTTTGTTCTGGAGTAGACGAATTTTTCAAACATATGAAGCAATGGATAAGGAATTATCTTCAACAACCTTCAGATTGTGATTAAAAGTATGTTACACAAATTAGGGTGCAGATTGTATTCTGCTGAGTAGAGTCAGGCAATAGCGTGAGCGTGACTCACGAGCAGACGCTCCCAGCACGGAGTGGACGTGGTCACCTAGCGCGGAACAATTGACACTATTCAATTAAGATAATCCTAACCTATCTTAGCGCAGGTGGTAATCAGCTACTAGTTATGTTTAATATCTACTGAGGTTACTATTACCTATAACTACGGTGGAACTTACAAAGAATAAAACAAAGAAAAAATACTTTTAAATATTTATTAAACAAAATACAAAGTTATTGTTTTTTTAAACTTAAATTAGAAGCTCGTAAAAATTCACACTGAATATTCGTTTTGCCGCTGCAGTATATTGTTAATTCTCTGTTGCTTTTGCTCATAAAATTTCTTACGTTTTGGTGGTGTTGCGCCGTTTGTTAATATTTCTATATCTGTAATTATTTTTATAGTCTCATGTAGAAGCTCATTTGCCATATAGTAATAACCCGGATTCGGTTTATCTATAATCTGGTGGAATCGGTGGTGCCAGGATTCTGCACTATTCTGGGTTCGTGGTAAATCACTTGCTTGAAGATTCTTAATGGTCCATAAAGAAGGAGGAAATCTTACAGGGTGGTTTTTTTCACCCAATACATAATCTTTGCCAAAATTTATTATTATATCTTCGGCGTCAGGGGAACTTGATTCCAGTAATTTATCAAAGTACTGCGGAATTTCACTGGGTTCCAAAAACGCCAATGCCAGAAGACATTTCATTTCAATTGAAAAGTTAATATTTGTATCATATAATATAGATTTACCTGTCCCTTGTATTCAGCGGTAAACTATTTGGGCTGTGAAAAAAACACCAATTTATTAGACCAAATAAGTTTCATATCTTTTGAGTGGTATGTCAAACGATTTTATATTTAATGTATGTTATGCTTATAAAAATTAGTTATTTTAAAATTATATCAATCGTTCATTATATTAACTAATCGCTATATTAAATAAAATTATAGGTTCCGTTGTTATATGTTGTTAATATTAGAGATTTTATTGTTATATCATCTATTACTTACCCTTTATTTTTTTATTAAAGTATTGTATTTCTACTACCTGTGCTCTATTTTCTTGCGATTTACCGCGGATCTCCATTCAATTTAACTTGTTTAGCAAAATATCATAATGTACTTTGTTGTAGGCTTTGGTCATGTCAAGCATTATAGCTACTGCGTATTTTTTTAAATTATTTATTATGTTTATGGCTTCCTGTATTTTGATTTTTCTGAAAGTTATTTTAGCATTCGTCAAATATTTTATATTTTTCACAGAAAGTGTACATGCGATTACACATCGCATTCTCAAAAATCTTTGAAGCTGTAGGCTGTCAGTAGAGCTATTGAAGCTGTAGGCTGTCAGTAGAGCTATTGGACGGTAATTACTTGGCTCTGTTTTGCTATTTTTCTTATGTAAAGGTTTTACTGCTGCTATTTTCAGCTGATCACGCCTTCTTCAAAAGATTGGTTTGTTAATTTGTAAAATGGTAGTGTAAGCTCATCAACGCATTGTCTGAGTAAACAGGGTGTTCGGAAGTTCGTCTATACCGTGACTTTTTATTTTTTAGGCTTTTTAACATAATTATATTTATTTCGTAAGGGTCTACTGGAGTGAGAAACATTGTGATTACGGTAGGTGAGAGCACTGGGATACTTTTCGGCTCAATGTTTGCTCGCACAGGACTTCCCTCGCCGATGGATGCAAAAATGTTGTTAAACATATTTGCTACTTGTTTTGGCTCTTAGATTGTTATGTTGTTATTTGTTTGTAGTTTTATGTTTAACTTTTATTTTTTATTGTTTTATTGGTTCGCTCATTTATTATATTCCACATTGTTTTGACTTTGTTATTAGATTTTTTTTATTTTCTCAATAGATTGTAGTTTCTTTGCTGTTGTTACTGTTTTTTTTTTTAATACTTTTTATGGTACCTACTTATTGCGATAATATTGGGTTCTTTGTTTTAAGTCTAAGTGTTTTTAATAATCTCTTATTTTTGCAGGAGGTTTTGAGACCTTTGGTTAGCCATTTTTTCTTAAAAATAGATTTTAATTGAATTTTACGTAAAGGCATTTATTCAAATTCAGGACATTGATTAGCGTATCGCTAAATGCTTTATTATAGTGTCGTTCATAATTAGGTCTTTTATTATTTTGTTCCAGTCTATGACTTGTAATGCTTTTTTTTTTTTTTGGGTGGGAAATCATCAAATAACTTCTCCCGCTCTGGGCGGAGCGGGAGGGCGTGTCAGACTTTTACTGACTAAAACCCACCCGTGTTCCTTCCGTTGCCTGTGTGCCAGGGCCACGATATCCCTTTCGGACAAACTCGCAACCCCGGCAGGCATTGGTCCTAACGGACCCCGTCAGTTTGTGCTGACATCTCTTTGAGGCGCGCGTGGAACACAACGCGCCGTCGACCCGGGCCTGGTCCTTATCGGACGGCGAGCTACCCATCGCTCACCGTCCGCAGGCCCGCGCCTACGGTGGCCGGAAATCGGCTTGCGACTCCCGACGCCCGGGGCGTCTCCTGCGGCGACTAGGGGCATGAGGGCGCGAACCTTGTCTCACCCTCACGCGTTCCGCCTCCTCCTTCGCTAGCATAACTACTTCGCAGAAGGAGGTGACGGCCTCCCATGCACTCTCGCTCCGAACCATGGCCTGAACCAGGGCCGGACGCGAGAGATCGCCGCCGCCGATCGCCTCCGTGAGGACACGGCGGTGCTCCGCCCAAGCTGGGCAAACCTCCACCGTATGCTCCACCGTGTCCTCCGGGCGATCCACACAGTGGTGACACCCGGGCGTTTCCTCCCGCTTAATCCTAAACAGGAACCTCCCGAAACATCCATGTCCGGTGAGGACCTGCGTCAGGCGGAAGGTGAGGAAGCCGTGGCGCCTCTCCAGCCACTCCTCAAAGAGGGGACTTATCGCCACAATTGTGGCGTGCCCAGCGCTGGGTTGCGACAATCGCACTCTCCATGTCGCCATGAGATCCCTCTGGAGCTCCGTCCGCTGTGCCGCGATTTCTTGCGGCAGCGGAGTTATGCCCCGGAGTTTCGCCTCTTCGCGCCACACCCAAATGTGCGCGAGGACTTTCGCCTCCAGATCCCATGGCGATGACTTGTAATGCTGACTTGAACTTTAATAAAAATTGTTGAGTACTTGGTACTTGTTGACGGGCCTACACTGTCCTCTCCCTATTAACACTGTAACTTGAAAACATTTTAAAAGCCCACTTTATTTTTTTAAAGAGTACCTACTTATTATTGGTTAATTTAGTATACGCTTTGTGCTTTGTAGTAAAAATCAAAGATTATTGGTAATTATCATTACAATCTTATAGCTAGTGGCACGCTTTAAGTAGAGCTATCTTTATAAAGCTACATTTTTGAAACAAAATTACTGAGTACACAAAGGGCCTACACAAATGTCATTCGATTCGGAGCGATTCTATTTCTATAATCGCTATCGTAACTTCCCTTTTTGACACGCGGTTTTCGTTTCGAATTCCTTCATACGAATCAAAAACTAGCGATGACGCTTCTCAAAAAGTGTCACTAGGGTACGCATCTCTATGGAAATTATTGTGCGACGCTGTCGATTCGTTTCGTGGAATCGAATGATGATAACATTGTCTAGCTAATTTATATTCGTTGACCTATGATCACGTGACATTTCGATAGCTTATGTCAACCCCATACATTGTGTGGCTTATCTACTAGCGTCATCGCTAATCGAATGTTACTTTGTCTACCTCAGGATAAATTATGTATCATAACAAAATATTCATATTCTATCACATCACACTAATATTATAAAAGCGAAAGTTTGTGTGTGTATGTGTGTGATGTTTGTTACTTCTTCACGCTCTAACGGCTGGACCAATTTTGATAAAATTTTGTATGGAGGTAGCTGACATCCTGGATTGAGACACTTTTTATCCAGATATTCCCACGGGATCGAGGTACGCGGGTGAAACCGCGGGGCGCAGCTAGTGTATAATATGTTAATATCACTTTTGCCTGACTGTACAAATGGCACTGAATTGGTAGTACAAAATCTGAAATTATCTTTCGGGTCGAGTGGGCGCGGACCCAAATTGTTGTCCTGTGACTTCGAAAGGAATTGTTTTCTGTATTTCCGTTACTAAAACGGTTTCCTTGTGTTGGTCATAGCTAGTACTATCGTTTTAGATTATTTTTGTATTATCATTTGTCTCAGTGTTGTAGTTTTGTTTTATTCCTTATATTTATTACTAGTTGCGCCCTGCGGATTCACCCGCGTAAGTTTCGATTCCGAGGGAATATCGGGATAAAAAGTAGCCTATGTCTTAATCCAGGGTCTCAGCTACCTCCGTACAAAATTTTATCAAAATTGGTCCAGCCGTTTGAGCGTGAAGAAGAAACAAACATACACAGACACACACACACACACTCAAAAACTTTCGCCTTTATAATATGAGTGTGATTTCTCCCTTGAGAACATATAATTGATTGTTTCGGAACTACATAATAATATAAACCTTTCTTTCTTGCTTTTAACATTTCTTCTCGCATTATTTGCCTTTCTATGCGTGCATTTTCATCTAAAAACTCGGATAGAAATAGTCTTGTACTTTGAATTGTTGAATTAATACAATTATTGATGATGTACTTCGCCATTCTTTTGTTTATTAATTATATTACCAATGTTCGGGTACTGATATTATTTCTGCCTAATCTATACATAATTTCTATCACTAATTTTAATTCATCTTTCAGTCACAATCTGAAGGGGTTTTAATGAAACTCCTTAGGCCATTGGTTGATGTTTGAAAAAATCGTCTAGTGTTATGTAATTACCTTCTTCGGCTTCATAAGGTTCATAACTAGTTTTTTGGGCTTGATGTAACCTTTTATATCAAGCTACCCTCTTCTTTGCTAGATTTGCATTTTAATGCGGTTAAAGCTAAAGTAAAATCCAACTTTTGTTCAAAGGTATACTATTCGATCATCGAATATGATTTTACATATAATGCAAATATGTTGTGCAAAAAGTTTATGTTAAACTAAAACGATACTTTATGAAATAAATTCAGGAATTAATGTCTACCCAAAGCATGAAAAACGATTTACTTTGAAACTACTTATGATATTTTCATGTTTTTTTTTTAAATAAATAGATTGTTTTATTATTTATAATTATATCTGTGATTTTATTCAAATATTCATATTTTCGTTACTAAAAATAAATATTCCCTATGAAAATTAATGGTTGCGCGGCGTGAGCGTGACGCGCATTGGTATGGCCAAGGTCAACGGCGACTATCTGACCCTTAAACGATATGAAGTCGCTGTGATAACTCAAGACAATGTTTATGTTCTTTCACCAGAACGAGCTCACCTACTGACAGCTTTTATGAGTTCTTAAACGATATGAAGTCGCTGTGATTAACTCAAGACAATGTTTATGTTCTTTCACCAGAACGAGCTCACCTACTGACAGGTTTTATGAGTTCTTAAAATTGTTTATTTTTCTTCGTGCTCCCTTAAATGCTCACTGCTTGCGGTAGCGTCGGTATCTCTATGTGCGTGTACGGTTGCCAGGATAACGAAAAAATTACCCATAATATTTCATTACATTATATAAAAAAAATACTGTCTCAGAAAAATGCAGAGAGGACAGATTCTATAAATTTAATGCAGGTACCTACATTGGGAATTTATTGATCTCGAGGACAGAATAGATGTTGATTTTAAAATGATAGAATGCGAGGGTATCTGTGTGGGTGTGCCTGCGCGTGTGCATGTGTGTGTGTATTGTGAGTACGCGTCCAGGGGGATAAGGATACAGTACGTATATATGTTACGGCTAATACCCGAAGTGCGGCTACTCCTAGTTTTAGCCGGTTAGAACTAGGTGTAGCCACTTACTCTTGGTTAAACCTAGTACGAGCCGATTGTTGCGGCCACCGAGCGCCAGATCCCCTCTATTGTTGGTAAATTGGTTTTATCCAACAGGGATTGTCTGGACCTATAATTCTAATCGGCTAAAACTAGGTGTAGCCGCACTTCGGGTATTAGCCGTAACATATATATATATATGAAATGAAAACGCTTATTACACCGATGTAATTTGTTTTATTTTTGCAAACAATGTTTACTCATTATTAGTTATTTATTACTATTTGGTTTGCAATCATGAAATCTAAACGTACGTAATTAACAGCCTTTATTTTGCACCAATTTCTTGTAATATTGGCTTTTACCCTCGTAGTGCAGGCGTATACTTAAATATTTTTCCAGTACAATTTTTATCAAACTTAATTTGTGTTCAATAGCTTAGGGCCAATTTCAGCGACTTACTGCGCTTAAATTTTATTACCACGTTTTTATTAGGTTACTTTCTTATTTGTATGCCTGTTTTTTGTTCCGGGTGAAATTTTGCAACTCAAATTTCAAGCACTTCCCGATTAGCTATCCGGCTGAAACTTTCAGGGTAGCTCACAACTCAATGACAATGCATTCTAAATCCATTTATTTGCATGCAATGCCGACCTAACCTAAAAAAAACAGAAAAACCGCTATACCTTGTAAAGGAAGTGACATAGACTAAAAATAACACTTTTTGGTCGTATCCTAAAGGGGTTTCACTAATCATGACACATCGATCGAGGGGTTCACAAACCTGAAAACATAACCTAAATATTTATATTTTTTGGTAAAAAAATCAGCAGTAAAAACTGTTGTTATGAAGTTGATGATGATAGTGCTATTTGCCATTAAACTTCAATAGAGCAATATTCATAATTTGTGGACCATTTTACGAATCTCCAAGGTACTGTCTAACAGATACTGTATAACAGAACAGGCACGCCACTATTGCGGCGATAAGTCCCCTCTTTGAGGAGTGGCTAGAGAGGCGCCACGGCGTCCTCCCCTTCCGCCTGACGCAGGTCATCACCGGACATGGATGTTTCGGGAGGTTCCTGTTCAGGATAAAGCGGGAGGAAACGCCCGGGTGTCACCACTGTGTGGATCGCCTGGAGGACATGGTGGAGGTCTGCCCGGCTTGGACGGAGCACCGCCGTGTCCTCACGGAGGCGATCGACGGCGGCGATCTCTCCCGTCCGGCCCTGGTTCAGGCCATGGTTCGGAGCGAGAGTGCATGGGAAGCCGTCACCTCCTTCTGCGAAGCAGTAATGCTCGCGAAGGAGGAGGCGGAATGCGTGAGGGAGAGGCAGGGTTCGCGCCCTCACGCCCCTAGTCGCCGCAGGAGACGCCCTGGGCGTCGGGAGTCGCAAGTCGATTTCCGGCCACCGTAAGCTCGAGCTTGCGGACGGTGAGCGATGGGTAGCTCGCCGTCAACAGCTCGACGTCGTTCGTCAGCACGAATTGACGGGGTCCATTAGGGCCAATGCCTGCCAGGGTTGCGAGTTTGTCTGAAAGGGATATCGTGGCCCTGGCACACAGGCAAACGAAGGAACACGGGTGGGTTTTAGTCAGTAAAAGTCTGAAACTGTAACAGATGAATGCCATTTTACGATTTTTAATGATTCATGATGTTATCCTATTGTGATTCTGCCAAAGCGGCCTTTTAAACCCCCTCATTCTCATCCCTTTCGTTATAATTTATAGTCTTAACAATTTTTTAATTTTAATTAGGCAAATACTAACAAAATCAATATTACTAATAAAAGACAACAAACAATATTTTCTAAACAACACAACACAGATGGCTCTTGAACTCGTTCAGAGACTTGAACGCCGAAAATCGGGCGTTCAGAATTTAAAGTAGCTGCTTGAACTACGTTCGCTTTATGTTGGTGAAATCAAGAGTGGAGTTCTGAACTCAGTTAAATACTTGAAGAGTTCAGCGTGAATTGATCACGTTTAGTTTCGTTGGTGAAATCCGCCCTCAGTCAACGCAATAAAAAAATACGGCGATTTATGCGACATATTTTCACACTCGCAAGTAAATCAAAACTATAATACTATAGGGTACTTCCCGTTGACCTAGAATCTTGAAAATGGCAAGAAGCAAGGTCTCACGGTACAAGGAGCACTATAGGAAAGAGTCCGAAAATAGTTATTTTGTTGTTTTATCAAATAAAAAAATAAAAAATTGCTATTACAAACGTATATTTGCAGTTAGATAATTGACCGTGGCGTATATCGATGTATGGGAGAACATGTTTTTCGCCTACAACGTTGTTTGTTTTTGGGATAAATTCATCCTAACTGCGGAACCCTTCATTGTGCGTAGTCCGACACGCACTTGGCCGGTTTTATATAATATAACGCGTTTTATAATTATATTTTTTAATGTTGTATTTTGTCCTCCAAAATCAGATTTTTGTAATGCACTATACGTCAAATTTTCGGACACCAACATTTTATTGTTTTTGATAGCTATATTTAGTTAATGGTGACTTCATAATAACCCATGATATGGCAAATCGACTGATGTACATAATTATTATTAGAGACAATCCTTTAAATAGTTACAAAGACACGTACAAAGGAACACACATACATACTTATTTATATACATACAAACATACCAAAAAAGGCGATAATTAAAACAATTATATTGTAAATCCATAATCGTGTATTCTATACTTATTTTCCTTACTTATATGGGGTAAATGTTTCAATATAAACTAGCAACACCGAATGATTTTTGTCAAGGTTTTGTGTTTCAAGATGTCATTAATAATAAACGCGTAAATAATATCCAAATAGATAAATATCCAATATTTACCTATGAAAATATACTCCATCTTGTTTCTTCTGTTTTTGTGAACAGTTTTTACAGTGTTTAAAAATACAAGACGGCATTATTCTCAAAAATTCTGTACGAGCCTGTGACGTACTAACGATACTGTGGTTCGTGCCGTACTGAATCGAGAGTGTATTAGCTTTTGAATTTGTATTTGATTTGTTGGCCTCACTCTCGGTGTTCCGCGCGGTCTATCTGCTTCTTCCTATAATCTGACGTTAATTACATACGATTGGATAGAATCAAGTGTTTCTAACTGAACAGACAGCTGTGCCGCTAGACAGTTCGTTGCGCTACTTCTTCTTCCCAGCTAAAGCACTAGGAAGTGGTGAGGAGCGGGCGTTTTTGGGGGACTGCCGCATTTAATTTTGATGTTCAAAAAGTGCTGATTCTCAGCCTAGTTTTAATAAATGCCTTTTGATTTAGTTATGCAAGTAGGGTGCAAGGTTGTAAACTGTTCTCTAACTGTACTGACTGGTCCAGTCAAGGGCACAAACATATTAAGTACCTTTAAACCTACTTAGCAGAATTCCACAAAGATTTTCTTCTAAAGATTCGTTGTAATTCTGATGTAAGTACTGTGCACATAGCTAAAGTCAATAAAAAACATGCTACTGAATTTGTTACGTACGAGTATTTACCTATTTTTGCTGATACCTGTACTGTGTTTAAAAACTTGGATTATTAGTAGATCAAAGCACAAAAAATATGGCAGGAAGTGTTTATTACAGTGATAATAAAAAAAAACATTAAGTCTGTAGAATACTAGATAAAAAAGGGTTACGGTCGAAACTCAATTACGTAATTATAGTTATTAATAACAAGCCGTGCGCCCGATGGGATTTTCCATCGGAAAATGATGAACTTACGTACAAACTGTCGTCAAATCCTTTCTGAGTGCTCACTATAGCTATGCTTATGGAACTATTGTTCAAGCTTTCATGCTTCTCGACCTGCGGCCTGCAGGTTATCTGTCAGTGAAGTAGATTCACTTTTAATAATCAGTTCCCAAAATTATACAAATAAGAGACATTTGTATCAAAATAAACAATTATTGAAATAAAATTATGAAAACTTTGCAAGACTACCTCGTTCGTGTAGTGCTCGAAAGCTTGGATGCTGCTCGTGAGGTCCGCGGGTTATCTCCAAATAAGCCAATAAATTGTTGTTTTTTTTTTGGGAAAGACAATACAGAAAACTGAGGAAACAGCCCATAGTTCGGATTTGTACCAATCCAGACCTTCTACCTCCTATTCCAAGGGACATAACTGGCGAAAAGTGGTCATCATCAGTGGACATCTTGCTTAAATGTTTAGTGTTACCAAGGGCATAATTATTATTAAAAGAAACCCAACACACGACAATCATTCATATTTAAATTTAGTCAACAAACTGGTTGATCCAAGCTATTTGTTTCCAACAAATAAGTTAATGGATACCGGACAAATAGCTCAACATTCAACACTGGCCTTGATCGACAGTATGGCGCGGAAACACCGTGCTTAGATCTTTGTGAGGTTCATGTTCACTTGTAGAGTACGTATAAAGTTAAGTAAAGTAAGAAAACAATATATAAATAATAACATAACATAACATCACGCCTGTAATCCCCGAAGGGTTAGGCAGAGGTGTACCTACCTAAAGTACACCCACATTTCGCCAGTTATGTTTAAGTCCCTATTGTCATCCCATTGCCAGCAACCGGGCACAAATCCAGACTCCGGGCTGCTACTGAGGAACTCCTAATGGAAAATCCCAATAACACTTTGCCCGACCTGAGAATCGAACCCAGGACCCCATGCTCAGCAGTGGCGCTTGCGACCACTAGACCGACGAGGCAGTCAGTATATAAATAATATCAGCGTATTATTGTCGCACAGTCTGTCGACCTGAGCACCCCACTAACTTGGTTTTGGAGGTCAGATAGGCAGTCCCTCCGTGTAACATACTGGTATTCAGCTGCATCCGGTTAGACTGGAGGCCGACCCCAACATAGTTGTGATAAGAACAGGCAGATTGATTGTATTGTGTAACTGCAAGGCAAAGGCCGTTTCCCACACACAGAAGGCGCGAGCGAGATTGATCACCACGCTGACTCAAGACGAGCATTGATCGTCACGCTTGCTCAAGACGAGCATTGATCGTCACGCTTGCTCAAGACGAGCATTGATCGTCACGCTTGCTCAAGACAAGCTGGCGATTTCAGACTTATATGAACTACAAGTCTAGGTTTCCGCTCGATGTTTTCCGTCACCGAAGTCGGTAATGTCCAAGATAAACTAGACAGCTCATCATAAGTCACCAAAAAATCCTTGTAGCAGTGTACACAGGTTGATTAGTTGCTTTAATTATAATCTGTACATTGTTTAGAGGCCCCTAAAGACTGCGCCGTAGAAGGAACGTTAGATTGCAGATATCATAGATATAAGAAAGAATATTTCTATGGCTGATATTGTCTGCGATTGTACTATTGGTGCAGTAGCAATCGGTATTATAATTAAGTTCTGAGTTGAGCTGCACGATTACTGACAAATGCGTGCACTGACTGGATAGGTCCAAACAATTTGTGTGGTTCTTTTGTTCAAAAGACGTCTGAAAGGCAGACACCAATCTACATGGTCTTCACTTGATCTGACCAAGATTATGTCTGGACTTTAAAAGTAAAAGAGACTGTGAACTCTGAGTTTGTTTCGGCCTTTCTTCTCAGAGTAGTCAGATCGGAAACGCCGACCTCGTCTAGTTTTTAAAATATGATTGACGTGATCATTTATAGTTTTCCTGTAGCTACTCGAAAAGTATACCTAATTATGATAATTATTGCCTATCTAAAATACTGATTATGGTTTAATTTAAATAACTGAAAAACTTATACGGAGTTATTGAACGACTTTGGCTATTATGGGACTTACCTGGAAACTGGTGATAAGTGAACATACCTAAATGTCTAAATTATGTTGTAATTTAAATGGGTTTTTAGCTGAGATATTTTGATTATGTTTTACCAACTTATTATTTTCAATGATCTCTATACTATCATGACATTTTTAAATTAGACTCGGAGTGACCTTAAACTTCAGTTTATTAATATTTAATAAGTACTTATTATTAATCATCATCATCATTTCAGTCGAAAGACGTCCACTGCTGGACATAGGCCTCCCCCAAAAGGGAGGGGGGGGGGGGGGGTAGTTGCCATAATTGCCACGCTTGGCAGGCGCGTTGGCGATCGCAGTATGGTGTTAAAAATGCATTGAGAACTGCTGCTGCCCATTCTCTAGTAAGTCCCTTAGTCGCCTTTTACGACACCCACGGGAAGAAATGGGGTGGTGCTACGAGTATTCTTTACGTCCGGCACCACGTGGAACTAACTTAATTAATAACGTAAGGAATACTTATTATTACATGTTTTAAAATAAAGCTTGCTTACTCGCTGACTAAACAGTTAAATGCAATTATCATTGCAGTCGGGGGAGCTCTTAGATTAAAAAGTGTTCCACAGAACGGGCCCCCGACAGCAGGAACAATTGTGAGAGCAAGGGCAGATAGGTGATGTTACAAGGAGTAACTTAGGCTATTTTTATTTTAGAAGAAGCCACGCGGGCGAAGCCTCGGGCAGCAGCTAGTATTAACATAACCTACAACATAATCCGATGATCATGACTTTTAATTTAGCAATTAAAGCTCGTATCGTCAGTCAGATCGTAACAATTTTAATTTAAATAGATTAATGCATAAAAACTTTGAATTATTTTATTGAGGGGTTGGTACGAGAATTGTTCTAGCAAAATAGATGTGTACTGACTCTGCGATCTCCTCTGTATCTTAAGAGCGGCCAACCCGACATACTTTTCATACAAACGCTCGTACGTGATTATGGCGTTGTAACACATCTTTCTTTGAAATTTTTGAACCAATAGGTATCTTGTGCACTATATCTAGGTTTCTATGCAAGCAAAAAATATTTTTTTTTAAAACAAATTCAGTATAAGCCTGCAAAAATCTGCTTTTTTGCACAAATTTTACCTGAACTTTGGCCATTCATAATGTACTCATAAATTGTAAATCTTAAGAAAACATTACGATAGAAACCTTGCAAATGTAATGGAGATTCTAAATGACCAACATTTATTTCACAAACTGGTAAGGCTTACTCAAAACACGTATTTCCTGGAACAAATTTTATGAAAATTCCGCACATTATTTTTCGTTCAATGTTATCGCGTTCTCACTCGTTTGTTAATAGTTTTCACTTGCGCTGGATGAAACAACAAACTTTTCAACCATGCTCGCGTTGACGATAGACGGATCGGGAAGGGATCTAACTACATTTGACCAATTATGTTACGTACCTCACCCCTATTTTGTAGCTGCGTCCTAATTGCGTTACATATTGGAATAAAAATCTCTTTTGTGATTGTTATTCCGATGAATAACGCGAGTGAGTAACGCAGAACCAGAGTACCAGAACTATAATGATTGAAAAGCTTATAAGTATTTAATCAAATAAATAATTATTAATATGAATAATTAATAAATGAACGTAAATAAAGAACACGTAAGTCTTAAGTTAATATTGAATGTGTTTTATTTTAACTGTATTGACGTTAAGCTATGTTAATAAGTCTCCAAGCTAACATTTGATCGAAAACATTCAATATTTGTGTACGGTCAACCGCACCGTCATCGTCAGTACGTAGTTTGTAGTATTTAAACTGCTATTTATGTTAATAATTTCGCCAATTTAATACTAAACTTGTTGTTTTGCGTGTTAGATCCAGTCACCAATTTAATACTGAACTTGTTGTTTTGCGTGTTAGATCCAGTCACCAATTTAATACTAAACTTGTTGTTTTGCGTGTTAGATCCAGTCACCAATTTAATACTAAACTTGTTGTTTTGCGTGTTAGATCCAGTCACCAATTTAATACTAAACTTGTTGTTTTGCGTGTTAGATCCAGTCACCAATTTAATACTAAACTTGTTGTTTTGCGTGTTAGATCCAGTCACCAATTTAATACTAAACTTGTTGTTTTGCGTGTTAGATCCAGTCACCAAAAGAATGTCCAAAGTGGCCCGATATCAAATAACATAACATCACGCCTGCGTTTTCCCAAGGAGTAGACAGAAGTGTTTGAATCACCCACATTTTACCAGTTAGGTTTAAGTCCCTGTAATACGGGCGATCCTATGGCCATCAACAGGGCATAAGCCCAGACTCCAGGCTGTTCTTGAGAAATCCCTGATGTAAATGAAATAACACTTTGTCCGGCCTGGGGATCGAACCCAGGACGTCATACTCGGTACTCGGCAGACCAATGGACCAACGAGTGCTACAAATATCTGTTGGACTCTGAATGACATTGACAGGGCGCTGTTGTTAATTGTATTGACAACACAAAATGACGACATTAGTTCCGATGTCGTCCACGCGCCAGTAGAACCTTGTAGCGTTGTAGTCGAAGGACTAATCTATTGAACTTCACATGTAAGGTTATGCATCTATTATCCACTATTTGACCATATTATGACAATTTGAGTTAAATAAGGCTATGTGCTGAGGGCCATAGGCACCATAAATAAGGCTATGTGCTGAGGGCCATAGGCACCATAAATAAGGCTATGTGCTGAGGGCCATAGGCACCATAAATAAGGCTATGTGCTGAGGGCCATAGGCACCATAAATAAGGCTATGTGCTGAGGGCCATAGGCACCATAAATAAGGCTATGTGCTGAGGGCCATAGGCACCATAAATAAGGCTATGTGCTGAGGGCCATAGGCACCATAAATAAGGCTATGTGCTGAGGGCCATAGGCACCATAAATAAGGCTATGTGCTGAGGGCCATAGGCACCATAAATAAGGCTATGTGCTGAGGGCCATAGGCACCATAAATAAGGCTATGTGCTGAGGGCCATAGGCACCATAAATAAGGCTATGTGCTGAGGGCCATAGGCACCATAAATAAGGCTATGTGCTGAGGGCCATAGGCACCATAAATAAGGCTATGTGCTGAGGGCCATAGGCACCATAAATAAGGCTATGTGCTGAGGGCCATAGGCACCATAAATAAGGCTATGTGCTGAGGGCCATAGGCACCATAACTGCTGTGCAAATGTGCTATGTCAATATTATACATAGTGTTACATACACGTACTGCGTTGGTCTAGTGGTCGCACGAGGCTAAGCGTGTGGTTATGGGTTCAGTTCCAAGCTCGGGCAAAGTGATATTGGGGTCTTCAATAGGAATTTCTCAATAGCAGCTCGGTGTCTGGATTCGTATCCAGTTAGTGGCCATACATGGACTAATAGCCGGCAGAATCTGGCTGCTCTAGTGAGCTCTGGCAATCCCTTCGAATAATACAGGCTTATAGAAGAATTTCTATTAGCTGTGTCATTTTACAGTCTCAACTCAGCTGTTAATGTGGCACGTTGAGATGCAGAAACAGTTCTGTATTGTCGAGCGTTTTCTCTGTCACTCATGCCTGTGTGAATGTCTCATTCTAAACCCCGAAGTGTCATAAATGAACGGCCGGCGTGGCTTATTAGAGTCTGCCAATCCCTTGGAAGTGCAGATGTTATCTCAAAAAACACCCTGTTACTAGCGCCGTGCGAGCCTTGCGTTCCAAGGGCATTCAAAAGGCTCGCACCGCGCTCATAACAGGGTGTTTCGTTTGAAACACCCTGTTATGAGCGCGGTGCGAGCCACATCATGCGTCTTATTGAATAATATTTAAATAAAAATAATGATCAAATGTTAAAAAATATTTTTTTTGAAATTGGGCTGCCGTTGTAAGACGCTTAAAATGCCACGGTGTATATAACATTATTTTCACTATGTGCGAAACCTGAATATGGTTTGTTCAGAATAAGGAACAGAATCGATTTAAATAATTTTTACACCATGTTATATTTTGTCCCAGAAATATTTATGTGTGATGGAAAATGTTATCACCATTTAATTACTTACAATACAATCGCCGTACGGTTAGATACCTACTGCCAAATTATTATCAATGAGCGCAAGGCGACCCTGGACTGCCCTGTTTGTACGGACAACCCGGTAACACAACAACCTTATAACTTTGTGATTTTTCATGATACAGTTTTGAAATTTTGTACATAGATTCTTTACATAAAAATGCTAGACACGTGTTTCGGGTTTCGCTTATACTAAAAATAATATTATTGTATATACGTAATTAATTTGAAGAGGATTTCAGAAAAAATCCGATTCGCTGCTCTTCAAATCGTGGCAATATTGTATGAACCTCGGTCTCTGTGCGATAGAACCCCTTGTGTATAAACATACACACGCTCTTCGCTAAAACTTCGCTAAAACGTGTTAAAACTGACATCTACATGTTATTAGCATTACACTGGTCTTAATAGTGTGAGGTATCGCAAAGTTAACAGATAAACATTCATTTTTCAGAGGTTCAATATTGAGGAGGTTCAAACAATAGCGAGCAAAGTCTGCAAGTGCTGAGACACAGACAACAGGACAGACAGTCGTTCTGGGTGTTTACCATGTACTTAATCGTATAACCGAATAGTAGGATAGACAGACAGACAGACATTCTGGGAGTTTACCATGCATACACCTGTATAGCAGGACAATTATAATAGGATAGCAGACGTTCTGGGGATTCCCATACACACAGCAGGTCAATGTTAGACGAAAAGTGAAGTGTCACACGATGTACCATGTGCGGTGCAGCTGTCACCTTGAGCTGCCCGGCACGTCACCTGCCCAGGAATGATTAGGGTAGGGCCCATGACGTATTGGTATATTCTAGAAACTACAGGTACTTAGATATTTTGTTTTTAGCAATATTAGAGAGGCAGGCAATATCTACAAAATATGCCACGGCGGAGCGGCTATTACAAATACCGAACGTTTCAAAGAGAACTACATCAGGGGGCCGATCGCGCTAATTTTGAACGTTAATACCAAAACTAAACCACAACCAAAAACGTTACGTTAGACACATTTCGTATCGCGCTAATCATTTCAATGGAAACGATTTAGCTTTACTTTTGAAGTTACGTTGGAGGAACGATCGATTGAACTTTCAGTATTGGGTAACGTCAACGATTTTGTCGCTCAGAAAAAATAGCGCGATACCGTTTCTTACATCCGTTTCATACGTTGAGAAATAGCGCGATCGGCCCCCTGTACACTCACGTACAACCATCCCCCGCGGCGCGCGGCCACACGCTGTATGCATCCGCAGACGTTTGTAGGAAACTCAAGCCTTACTCATCATCATCTGCCTGCGTTATCCCAACTATGTTGTGGTTGGCTTCCAGTCTATCCGGATGCAGCCGAGTACCAGCACTTTACATGGATCGACTGACTTCCACAACCCAGTTACTCAAGCCTTATACTTTAACGTCTGCATTATAATGTCTACGTTTATTCCGTAACAGTAGAAGTTCCGTTAGTTCGCTGTATTTGAAGGTGTGCGGTAATTCTGTAGACATTCCCTCTATGTATGATTGTGATTATCACATATTCTAGTCACGATCGGTGAAGTCACATGTTTCGTAATTCCGTTGTTATCGCATGTAGATAGGACGAGCGATAGAAAGTGATACTAGGTTTTGCTCAAGACTTTGTCCACGTGAACTTTTGTAATATCCTTTTTCATTTCTTATGTCGGACCCAAATTTGTCAATTTCCCAAAAACGCTAAGAAACGCATTTTGTTAAACTAAAGTCAGTATTACGTCGTCTTCTATGTATTATGTGTTTTATTTAATTAAAATAACATAACATCACGCTTGTAATCCCCGAAGGGTTAGGCAGAGGTGTACCTAAATAGTACACCCACGTTTCGCCAGTTATGTTTAAGTCCCATGTAATAGGGGGCGAGCCTATTGCCATCAACCGGGCACAAATCCAGACTCCGGGCTGCCACTGACAAATTCCTAATGGGAAATCCCAATTACACTTTGCCCGACCTGGGAATTGAACCCAGGACCTCATGCTCAGCAGTCGCGCTTGCGACCACTAGACCAACGAAGCAGTCATAATTAGGCAGTTATTTAATTAATTGTGTTATTATCTGCGCAGAGTGTAGTGCATAGTGCTGTACTTACCTATAATTGTGTTATTATCTGCGCAGAGTGTAGTGCATAGTGCTGTACTTACCTATAATTGTGTTATTATCTGCGCAGAGTGTAGTGTAGTACTGTACTTACCTATAACTGTGTTATTATCTGCGCAGAGTGTAGTGCATAGTGCTGTACTTACCTATAATTGTGTTATTATCTGCGCAGAGTGTAGTGCATAGTGCTGTACTTACCTATAATTGTGTTATTATCTGCGCAGAGTGTAATGTAGTACTGTACTTACCTATAATTGTGTTATTATCTGCGCAGAGTGTAGTGCATAGTGCTGTACTTACCTATAATTGTGTTATTATCTGCGCAGAGTGTAATGTAGTACTGTACTTACCTATAATTGTGTTATTATCTGCGCAGAGTGTAGTGCATAGTGCTGTACTTACCTATAATTGTGTTATTATCTGCGCAGAGTGTAGTGCATAGTGCTGTACTTACCTATAATTGTGTTATTATCTGCGCAGAGTGTAGTGCATAGTGCTGTACTTACCTATAATTGTGTTATTATCTGCGCAGAGTGTAGTGCATAGTGCTGTACTTACCTATAATTGTGTTATTATCTGCGCAGAGTGTAGTGCATAGTGCTGTACTTACCTATAATAAATTATGTTATTATCTGCGCAGAGTGTAGTGCATAGTGCTGTACTTACCTATAAGTAACGAGACGCTTAGAATTAAGTTTGCAATGCACAAATAAATTGTAAAGTAATAGTGTACCTACTCATTGTAAAAGAGACTAATATTATATAAATATCTCCCATTTCAAACTGAACGTTTTGTCATTCCCTTAAGGGGGCTGGCTTCAGGGAATGGCAAAACCTTCAGTTTCAGAAGCGTAGCTAAAGCGATCTGAGGCCTTAATGTAAAAAAATATGTATTGAACTTGGGTAGACATAGTTCGAGCTTGGCTCGATCTCGATGTTCTGATACGTAGTGATTGCGTTATGCATCCATGACAGTTAACAGTAGCACCGCTCATGATACAACTTCGCGTGACACTTCACTTGTCTAAATCGACCTCCGGTGGACGGTCTATTCTGTAAAAATCACATCGTGAAAACTTAGGCGAAGTGAGATTGAAGTGAGCTGTCATTCCACCTGATGATAAGGATCGGTTCGGTGTTTGGTTTTTTTCGGATCGGTTCGGTTGATCGCTACTGATTGATACTGTTGACAGCTCACTTCACATACGTGTTCACGGTTAGATGGTTACAGAATGGATCGCTACTGATTGATACTGTTGGCAGCTCACTTCACATACGTGTTCACGGTGAGATGGTTACAGAATGGATCGCTACTGATTGATACTGTTGACAGCTCACTTCACATACGTGTTCACGGTGAGATGGTTACAGAATGGATCGCTACTGATTGATACTGTTGACAGCTCACTTCACATACGTTTTCACGGAGAAATGGTTACAGAATGGATCGCTACTGATTGACACTGTAGACAGCTCACTTCAAATACGTTGTCACGGTGAGGTTTTATAGAATAGATCGGCTGCTGTAAGAGTGTATGGTGACTTACTTATCCGACATCCGCTATATATTACACACACACGCTACATATTTACTAGTGAGGCTATTTTTCCTAAGCCCACGTGTCCTTAGCTTGTACTTGCCAAATGGCCAGTGGCATTAAAACAAGTTTAGCATAATAAATAACTTCCGTTGTCTAATCATACCGTAGCGGAGGCCTAATTATAATTACTATGTGGGCTATAAATACACTTCTGTTTATTTAAATAGCATGCGATTAAGCCTTTTTGTTTGCTGTGAAATTATCAAATAACTTCTCCCGCTCTGGGCGGAGCGGGAGGGCGTGTCAGACTTTTACTGACTAAAACCCACCCGTGTTCCTTCAGATGCCTGTGTGCCAGGGCCCCGATATCCCTTTCGGACAAACTCGTAACCTGGCAGATGCGATTAAGCCTACAGTTATATAAAAACATCAACGCAACTGTGTGTCAGAAGCAGTTATCTTAGTTGGATCTTGACATTGTCATAGTATAGAAATAATGACTTGGTTTTTTATGACTTTAGGTATTGGCTTTGACCTAGCTCAAGCTGTAGGTAGGATTTTTTTCTTATTTTTTTGCACTGAATGGCTTTTTCAGTTTGTTTATGCATTTTATATAAGTTTCAATGTAATTTTTCTGTCGCAGATCCGTGCTCCTCTGATAGCAGTAGGCTCGTTCTATTACCAGGGACTTAAACTGAAGGTATTTAAATAAAGGTGTAGGTACTATTCACCCTTCGGGAATTACAAGCGTGATGTTTTGTTATAATTAAATTATCTTGACTTGATATTGCGGGGTAGATATAGAAAACTAGTTATTTTTATTACGATCATTAATAATGATTTTTAGGTCTTGATATTGTTGGTAGGTCGAGCTCTTTACATTTTTTTATATCGACTACTTTTTAGGGATCCGTACGTCCGAATGAAAAAAACGGTACCCTTATATGATCACTCGTAGTCTGTCTGTCCGTCTGCTACAGCAAATTTGCTCCCTATCTGCTGGACCGATTAAGTTGAAATTTACTCACAGCACGCATGCGCATGCAACAGTTTGTTTTTTGGGACAAGAGAATTTCTAATTGACAATACCAATCATACTGTTTTGTAAAACGAATAATTTTTAATTTGACATAGATATTATAGTAATTTAATCTTAATGTATTGCATGACAATTTGATGTATTGTATTTTAACTATGTACCGAACTTATAAATATATGAATGTTGTATGCCTCAATGGCGGGACATAGCAGACTTACCTGTAACTAACACAACATCTTATGAACCTATGATCCATAATAAATTATCTGAATTTGAATAAATTCATGCCAATTACGGAACCCTTAATTGTGCGTGGTCCGACACGCATTAGGCCAATTTTTTTGTTTATTTCTTTTATCATACTTTTTTCTTTGTTTTCAGCCATGGCAGTAGAAATACTGACAGACACCCAGCTGTTCGAAGCGAAGCAAGGAGGAGACATCACCTTCATGGACATGGTGGACGAACAGCAACCCCTGGGGGACTCACAGATACAGAAGCTGTTCGCGGGGTCCGCGGTACTGCTGACTGGAGGGACAGGGTTCCTGGGCAAGCTGGTTGTTGAAAAGTTGTTGAGGTAAGGAGACGTTACCTTCATGATCATGAGGCCAGAGGCATCGTAGATGCGTTGCCATTCCTGAGACAAAGCTGAAATGTGTGATGTGCCTGTAGCTACACCGGCACACATACCGTAGGCACTGGAGCACAGCATCCAGCTGTAGCACTGCCTGACGGCACAACTAGGTACTGTGGTAGAATGGAAGTGGAGTCTATTTATTTAATTTTTCGGTAAACAACCATTATCAAAATGTGAAAGAAAGTCGTAAAAAACCGGCCAAGTGCGAGTCGGACTTGCGCACGAAGGTTCCGTACCATTATCTATAAAGACCGGTAAAAAAATCACGTTTGTTGTATGGGAGCCCCCCTTAAATATTTTTTTTATTTTAATTTAATTATTTGTTTTTAAAGTAAATATATAACTAAATATTCTGTGTAGGCATATTTCAAGCGTCTACCTGTTGCCGTTATCAATATCGAGCAAAAAAATCACGTTTGTTGTATGGGAGGGCCTTAAATATTTATGTTATTCTGGATTTTAGTATTTGTTGCTATAGCGGCAACAGAAATACATCATCCGTGAAAATTTTAACTGTCTAACTATCACGGTTTATGAGATACAGCCTGGTGACAGACGGACAGACAGACAGACAGACGGCGGAGCCTTAGTAATAGGGTTCCCGTTTTACCCTACACCTAGCTTCCTAGCACCTAGCTACCGTGCACCTAGCTTCTGACGTTACATAAGTGCCCATGATGTGATTTTTTTTTTGACCGTTTGGGTACGGAACCCTAAAAATGGAGGAAAAGAAGATGGTGGTGTTCGAGAATTCATCTTAATAGAACAAAGTAATTGCAATAGCTATACGATTTAATAAGTAGTATTTGTATTCGAATAATATTCATATTCCCATATATAATTATCTCGTCTCTATGTTTGGCCACTCAGTAGCCATTATTATCGAATTACAACTACTTCGAGACGGCTCACGTACGTATTCACGGCTACGGTGAATGATCGGCGATCATGTGGGCACGTGTATGCAACTAGCCAAAATTCCCTTTGATGCGTGCCCGAAAAACCGTAAACTTACCGATCGCCGGGATCATATGGTGAGCATAGACGGGCAAGCCTTCCACGTGCATCGTGCTCGCGGGTAATGGTCTATGATCGCCGATTGTGAAGACGCGCCGTTAGACGTCTAAGGTAACATCATTGACATTATTACGTAGCGGTCGGCAGTAAGTGTCGGTGTTGTTAGTTCACGTGCTACTTTGTTACCAAGGGGCGGTTGACCGTACTTACCGTGTTTCTACATAGTACTTAAAAAAACTTTTTACAAAAAAAAAATAACAGACTTCCGAAAAAAACACTGCAAAGTGAAAAATAACTGTAATTTCGGAAGTCGGTGTCTTTGGATCTGTATTTTGTTTTTTGCCACCGACTTCCGAAATTAAAGTTTTTCACTTTTTAGTGGGTTAGTTTGTAATTTATCTAATTTACAATAGCCTAATGTCAAATTCTCATCACCTTATACAAAATATTGCTTTTCGCGATGCAGGGGCGTTAATTGTTGAGGAGTTCTTCTAGTAAGAACCAGTAGAACTGATGGTGACTTCACCATATGCATTTTGACGAGCATAGATTGCTCAGCAATCATATTAAAGTGCCTAATCGAATCGCAACGGTGAAATACTTATTATTAATAAGTAGTTCCGGTGGCCATCTGAGATCTTCTTCATCAGTTCCAATTCACCCAATGGTGCTTTTCGAGTGCAAATGCTAGAGTTACTATAAAAAATACTCAAATCGCTGTAAAATTTGAGGATTTCCCTCGATTTCCATGGGATCCCCTCATCAGATTCTGATTTGGTGGCAATGGGACTACCTCGGGAGCATACCCTTCCAAAAAAAAAAGAATTTTCTAAATCGGTCCACAATTGACGGAGTAATCGGTGAACATGCATAGAAAAAAAAAAACATACAGCCGAACATATAACCTCCTCCTTTTTGGAAGTCTGTTAAAAATGCATGTTTTCACCGCACGGCCGCGGGCGTAATCCAGTTTAAAAGTAAAACACTTTCTCAAGCGCTACGTGAAGTGTTGTATGTGGCGTACTTAAGTATTTCATAACACTTGAGCCACTATTATTTAAGAAAGTGTATCATAATCATAAGGCACATTATACTTGTTGCCGGTTGCCACGCGAAACCGTGTTGAATGTCCTTAATAACGATGTGGTAGACGGAATGGTGACTGAAGTGTAACCACACGCAAGAAAAATCACCACCCGAAATTAAAAACTGTTTCTATTTGGGAAAGAAAAGTTATTGTGTAAATAAACTAAGTTTTGCTGTATTTGCAATTACGAGTATTCGATTTTTTTACTAACAGCTTTGTATTTTTAAATGTTATTCATAAAAATAAAATTGCTAAAATATTACACAGATACACAACAAAAATCAAATCAAATTAAAGTTTGCAAATCACTGATAAAAAAAAAAGTTAATCAAGTTAGTGCTAAGTTAGTCATTTATAAAAGTTTTGTAAATTCTACAAAACTTAGACTTTGTTTTTTAAATGCACACACAAAAATCAATTTCTTTTCATCAGAGGACATTTGTTGTCCTCTGATTGAGTAAAATTTTACTAAATATTATCATACTAGCTTTACCCGGCCCGGCTTCGCACGGGTAGCGCTAAGTATCTATACCTACCCTACCCTATCTACCTACCCTACCTGCCTACCCTACCTACCTACCTACCTACCCTACCCTATCTACCCCACCTACCCTGCCTACCCTACTCTTCCAACCTACCCTGCCTACCCTACCTACCCTACAGTAGCGAAGCTTCAACTTCCATTAGAGGGAAGCCGAAGAAAAAGTTGTTCAGTTCACATAAATTCAAGATAACATCAAAATTACCTCAAAAATGTTTGCCATTCTTTTACTTTTCTTAATTTAACGCCATGTGAATTTGTCGGAATTCTTATTTAAAACATAAAATGTAAACTGCGTTCGCGATTTAGGATACCTGTAGTCTATCCTAAAAACGCGTACGTACCTAGGTACGCTTTTTTTTATCTTTTATTTAGTAATAGTAAACTCAGATAGAGTCTTTGTTCCGAAGGGAAGCCGGTAGGAATCGGGTTGTATGAAGCCGTCGCCCCTGCTACCCTGCCTACCCTACCTACTCTGCCTACCCTACCTATCCTACCTACCCTACCTACCCTACCTACCCTACCTATCCTACCTACCCTACCTACCCTACCTACCCTACCTATCCTACCTACCCTACCTACCGTACCTACCGTACCTACCCTACCTACCTACCCTACCTACCTACCCTACCTACCTACCCTACCTACCCTACCTACATACCCTACCTACCCTACCTACCCTACCTACCTACCTTACCTACCCTACCTACATACCCTACATACCCTACCTACCCTACCTACCTACCGTACCTACCTACCCTACCTACCTACCTAACCTACCTACCCTACCTACCTACCCTACCTACCTACCTTACCTACCCTACCTACATACCCTACCTACCTACCCTACCTACCCTACCTACCCTACTTACCCTACTTACCCTACTTACCCTACCTACCCTACCTACCATACCTACCCTACCTACCCTACCTACCCTACCTACCCTACCTACCCTACCTACCCTACCTACCCTACCTACCCGACCTACCTACCCTACCTACCTACCCTACCTACCTACCTTACCTACCCTACCTACATACCCTACCTACCCTACCTACCTACCCTACCTCCGATATGTTGGGCATATTGTACCATTAACAGTTCGTAGTGACTCAAATGACCATTTATAACAAATGAACGGCTAGACTGATGTTTTGACTGTAATTTTTTTTTATTCATGAATATCATATTTTAATACTTATTATCCTATTCCGGACGAAGACAAACCCAAAAACATAAAAATCATAAAAATCGGTCCTGCCGTTCTTGAGTTATAAATGGTGTATGTAACTAACACGACTTTGTTTTATTCGTTTTTTCTTTTGTATATTATATACTCGTCTAGATTTTAGTACACTATTCTTTCTGTGAACTGCGCTACAATCGTAAAGTACCTACCTACTCGTACTTAGTACTTTACCAAGGAATAAGGATACTTTTGAACCGAAAAAGAAATAGCAAAGCACTAAAGAAGGACATTTATTATTTTATGACTATAGACCTACTTCAAGATTCAAGATTCTTTATTTGTGGAAACATGAGTACACATACAGAGCATGCAAGTTATTAAATACATTGTAGTTTAAGACCAGTCATTTTTGACCTTAGTGGCTACAAATATTTAAATTTCAGTACCTAATAAAAGTTATTGGATAAGTATTAGATTACATAAGGACAAAATAGTAAATGTCAATTTTGATAAGAATTATATTAAATATATGGTCTTAATTACGTAACAATTACAAAATGTCAATTAAAATTATCATCACAGCAATGTTATGTTGCTTTATGTACAGATTATGTCAAAGATGTATTGATAATATATGGGTATTAGATTTTGTCATTAAGAAATTCTAGAATAAAGAAAAGAAAGAAAATACGTTTATTTGCGGTAAACATAACGCAAAGAAATAAAAACACAAACACGAAAGAACAAGTTGAGGGAAAATATGCGTCACATTCACTCAAAACGGCCATCGCTCAGCATAATGCATACTGTAGTATGTTTTCCCTTCTAGCAGTATCTATAGTTTATTTTTTAATTGACGGTCATTAAGCTACTTCCAACTCTTCGGGAGTTTATTGAAAACTTTAGGGGCCATACAGAAAACACTCTTGTGCACTAATGCTGTTTTCGATCTATGTAGACAGAGAATACTGTCATCGCGTCTACTACGTTTGTGATGGACCACTTCTGTTTGACGTGGAAATAAGTGTCGATTTGATTTCACAAACATGACAATGTCTAAAAAGTAAAGGCAAGGCAGAGTTAATATCTTATATGTTTTAAAGTAGGGCTTACAACTTTCGGTTGACTGTAACTTAAACATAGTCCTGATCCACCTTTTTTGGGGTATGTCCTTATCGGTTGAGTTGCCCCAGTAAATTATCCCATACCTTAAGTGTAAAGAAACCAAACCGTGATAAGCCGTGAGCGTGATTCAGTGTTCCCAGTGCACTGGGACCAGTTTGAACAGCGTGTAACAAGAATTACTAACTATTTTACTGAGTCCTTCCATGTGTGCTTTCCAGTTTAGCTTTTTGTCAATCGTGACTCCAAGGAATTTAGTGCTTTCAACTGTAATAATTCTATTATTGTATTGGATGCTAAGATCAGTCATAGTTGATAAACGTTGACTGAAGTGCATTACGTTAGTTTTATTAAGATTAATTTTTAGATTATTATTATTCATCCAATTTATTATTGATGTCAAAGAATTATAAATCAAAATCAAATCAAAATATTTTATTTCACATAAACCTACATGGGCACTTATGTAACGTCATAAGCTAGGTGTTAATGTAATTATTGTAGCTATCTTTAGTATTACATTGAGTTGTGATAGTGCTATCATCAGCAAAGAGCGTAACTGGTTGGTCTACATGATTAATAGTTAACCAATTCTACGGCACAACATTCAAAAACACCGGTTTCTGACATTTTTGTAAATTGTTTAAATTCCTTATATTGAAGTCCGTTTCTTACAAGTATTCGTGCTCCACCCTTCTTACTTTCCTGTCGTGTGCAGCACGCCGCAAGCACGTCCTTCTTGTTGAAGTAGGTAATTTACAACTCTGACAGATATCATGTAAACCTAAAACAAAAATCAGTCTAACTAAAATAAACCAGCACCTAACTGTGTACACACTGAAATAACAATCCCTTTAATTGCGTTACACATAGGAATGACATAACAAGACAACAGATAAAAAAATATTCTTGCCCTAAATATCAATGCAAAAACCTACTTAGAGACTATCTCCAAACACTAAATTATGATAACACTGAGGATCTTCTGCTGGGGAATTTACAATGATAATGAACTAAGTATATAATTCTCAAACTAACTATAAACGGATGTGTACTGGTTACACCTCATTCTTTCTCACACACACACCATAGTCCTACTCACTACATACACACACACACACACACATCCTACACTCACTCACTACACACCCAATCAAACACTACATTTACACAGTTAAACGTTTTTCATTCTTTTCATTTTGTGTTTTCTTTTCATAAATTATATCCTGTTTTCTTTTACACCATTTGCATACTGTTGAAACGTCCTGATTTACTATAATGTGGCTAGTGTTTGGAACTTGTGGTAGTCTTTGGACCTTGTATTGTGATGACTTTCTTTTGGTGAAATAAAGTTTTTTTTTTTTAACATAGTACCCTAGTAGCCTTGTTTCACCGAGGGGTTGGCCAGAGGTGCACCTATAGTATACCTACTCACATTTCGCACAGTTATATTTAAGCCCCATGTAATAGGGGGCGAGCCTATTACCATCAACTGGACATAAACCCAGACTCCGGGCTGCTACTGAGAAGGAATGATAATTTAATTTATTCTGACGTCACAACAACTACATTAAAAATAAACCACCGCCACCATTTCAAAATGATTGAGTATTGAGTTACAAGTTACTTTTGTAATTTGTTGATGGAAATAATGCTTAATATAATAATAATATGGATTTTTCCAAATATAATGCAAAGGATTTTTGTCGATGGTACGATTAATCCTTGATCCTTCTGCATATTATTATGAAGAAGGCCTTTGCCCTGCATTCATATAGCTCAAGCCAACTTATACATAACTATGATAATTAAAATGGTTCACACAAGTCACTGAGGGTTTTCCTCTTTGTGCCATATTTGTCTATGTAGCGGTAGATATGGTTTTATAGTGACTTGAGTAGATAGCAAACAGAGACCGAACTTTAAATCATCACACTACGGTAGGTACTCGTAGGTACGTTACGGTCCTGCCAGGGTTGCGAGTTTGTCCGAAAGGGATATCGTGGCCCTGGCACACAGGCAACGGAAGAAACACGGGTGGGTTTTAGTCAGTAAAAGTCTGAAACGCCCTCCCGCTCCGCCCAGAGCGGGAGCAGTTATTTGATAATTTCGCACCCAAAAAAAAAAAGTACGTTACGGTCAACCACTCGGTCAGTAGTAACACTTATCGCCACGGAAAAATAAAGTTCGTATTCGTATGAGACTTTTACTTAGGAAAGTTAAGGCCGAGATCTATATTTAAACCCTACTTAGCACGTACTTTACCTAAGTGTTATTCCTATTACTGTCGCACAACTGTCAAACTACAAGTTCAAAATAGAGATGGAAACCATGTCTAAGCGAAATCATGACCTAAGTAACGTTTATAAGATCTCACTCTTAGACTACGAGAACTGCCTTTACTGCTACAATGGACGTGCGTTTGATTGTACCTACCCATTTCAAGGCGAATTCATAAAGCTGTCTCTGATTGGTATTTACTCATATGCTTACAACTGCCATTTGCAATAAATACTTATTTGAATTTTATTGCGTCGTGAAGTACACGTTTATACGTTATAATTATAAACAATGAATATGGCATTGCTATATTATGGTAACTAGATGTTATACAGGTAATTGACTTGGGTGCGATCAATCGTACGTCAGTAACTACTAAAAACATACTTACTGCTACAAAAATAGAGGGTTGCGCGAATGCATCTGCACTTGCGATGTGACGTCAAAGGCCAATGAAATGACTCAAAAATTATTGTTACAGATATGATCTATCTTTTGAATGCTCAACCATTACTCTAGCATTAAAAGTGTCGTAGTTCACTTCATGAAGGCGCTGGTAATGTTTAGTCGTACAGTCACACAAATATTTCGCACTATTTGTTTTTGACTTTGCAATTGGCATAGATATTTTAAGTTTCCTGCCGAACCACTTCTGTAGGTTCTTTGTATAATAACTAGTTAGGTACTTAAAATTCTTATAAAGCTAAGTTTCCTGTTACTATTTCCTATAAAACCGTAACATTATCCTTGTAGGGTTCGGGAGGTGATGGTGAGGTGAGCCAGTGGTTAGAAAACTGGTTTCAATGAAATCCGCAATTGTTTATTTATATGTAGTTTAAAACAGCACAGCCACAGACCCTACATTAAATTAATATGCTAGAAACGTGCATGACAATTACAACATACTTAAATAGCGTTCACTACAATATTTATTCTAAATGAACTATAACTAAAACATACATACATAAACTCCACGCATTCTTCCCATGGGGGTAGGCAGAAACTATAGAACGCCACCTGCTACGTTCCTTACATACTCGTTTTGCTTCGTTTACGTTCATACACGCACGCCGGTTGCTAGCACTACGCACCTGACCTTTCTGAAGAACATCACCAATTAGCTGACTATTTGTCATTATGTCCTTCTAGGATATCCCTTCTCCTAGCGTTTTCACTCACTTCTGCCTTGTAAATACCCTTTGTTAGTCGCCTTTCATTTATCCTCTCAACAGGAGCAAACAATCTAAGCATACTATTTTCAGTTTTTGTCACTAGATCTTCTTTTAAACCACACCGTTGCCATATCACATAATTGTTCAGCCTATCATTTATAGTCACACCACACATGCTTCGCAAGGAACACATATCCACAGCATGTATTCTACTTTCATGTTTCTTTTGCTACACCCAACATTCACTTCCATACATATGCGTAGGCACCAGCACACCATTTATGAACAGCGAGTCGACCATTTTTGGGCGTCGACTGGTTGGTCACAAATGTCACAATCGCATGTATAGCACTATTCAATTTATATCCCGCATTTACTCTCATTTCCACATCTTCATCAATAGTTCCATCCCTTGTAAACTGACTCCCCAAATATACAAACTCACTTATTTGCTCCACACTCTTTTCATTTATTTTCACATCACACCGATACATCCCTCTTTCAAATACCATGACCTTCGTCTTATTAAAATTTATCCCCCTTCCCCCTCCCCCTTTTATTTCCCTTTGATCTTGTATGCTTCATCCATCATAACTAAAACAGACCAGCGTAATTAAGTTGTATTATTGTTCATCATCATTACCTCCGCTAGTCCGCTGCTGGACATAGGCCTCTCCAATCGCACGCCATCAAACTCGATCCGCGGCTACTCTCAGCCAGCTGCAACCCCAGCCTTAGAGCGTCCTTGATTATTCTGTGAACTATATCGGCTTTGGTTCTCTCTAGGATTTCGTGGTTTGGTTTTATGATTATCTACTATTACTTACCTTAATTTTATTGGATTTGTTTCTCTCGTAGATATCAACAGGAAGTATCAGTTTTACCGGAACTGACTGTGCGCCCCACGTAGGTACATTTAAACCACACAATTCGAGGCGGCCATATTAACGCTGATTTTAAAGGTAATTTCTATGCAAGTAGAGTGTCAGACCAACTGGCCAATTTAGTAGTGCGTAGTGCGACATAGATCTAAATCTAACAAAGTGCACGGCGGCAGCTTGTCATAAAATATATCAAAAACATCATGTTCAATCCAGTAGATTTCTCTTTAGTTCTGTATTTCTCCCGTTCATTTAGAACATTGTGAACCTTGTCTCTTGAGATACAGTTTTTCAACTAGTACAGGATACAGGTGATCTTTTCCACTAAAGTTAAGTACTGTATTGTATAGTTTTTATTATCCATAACTGGTGGAAAAAATAGTGTAAGACTATTTTTGGAACAATAAATTAATATCTTACATTTAATAACAACCAGTGGTCCGCAAAAGCTATAATATGGTACGCGTGAAGACGGTCGCGAAAGGATCAAAATTTCAAACTTTTATTCATACTTTGTAACTTAAAGACGATGCGCAAAAATGTAAAAGTATGAAAATTATTAAAAAAAGTATATGGTGTCATCCTTACATCAAGCCTTTTCTTTGGATATGTCACTAACGTTGAGTTGCACAAAACCAACATTAGTTTAACGGAGACTTTAAATTCATGCCTTTTGTATCAAAAAGAAAGTAACAACATCAATTTAAACTCTCCGTTAAACTAATGTTGGTTTCGTGCATAGTCACGTTTTGTCATTTACAAACTTTTTGTTTCTAATTTGCCCCCAAAAGTGACCCCCATATTCAAAATTCATTTATTTACGTTACACGTCTGTGTTGAGGTCACAGAAATTCATGTGTTATTTTTTTTATTAAGTTTGAACTTTATCGGTCCAGTAGATTCGGAGCAAATTGGCTGTGACGGACGGACAGACAGACAGACACATGAAAGGGTTTAGTTTTTCCTTTTGAGGTACGGAACCCTAAAAAGGTTGGAAACCATTGATTTACCACCATATCGGATGGCCTGCGCTCATCAAATTAACATTCAGATCACCATCAACAAAAGGAGGCGTGTACGCTGACCAGTACCTGCATCGTCAGCTGTCTGTTGACTTAATTATATAAGTAGTTGATTGTTAATGAGCAGTAGTGCCGCGTGCGTCCTCAGCACGTACACTCGCGGCCTTCATTGCGCAAGCGGCGACGTTTGCTGTCTGTACGTGGACTGAAGTGACCAATCGTAGAGAAATTCTCACCGGTTCCTATATCAAACATGATCAGCCTCCTTCCCTTCATCATCATCTGCCTGCTTTTTCCCAACTATGTTGGGGTCGGCTTCCAGTCTAACCGGATGCAGTTGAATACCAGTATTTTACATGGAATGACTACTTATCTGAACTCTACAACCCAGTTACTGGGTAACATGATACCATCTTCATCCTCCTTCCCTTATTCCAAGTGGTCAGTGGTCGGTGCAACATGTGTCCTCCTTCCATACATCTCTATCCGCCGTCATCTCAGTAGTCGCTCCCTTTTTGACCATATTGTCTTTCACATAATCCATCCATCGTTTCTTTGTTATGTTTATTTTCTTATAGTCATCCACATTCATACTGAACACTTTTCTTGCCACATTGTTCCTCTGCATCAGTTGCATAACATAGTACATCCATACCACGACAGTCGGTTACTTGTCAGCTCCACTACTTGTCAGCTCCACTACTTGTCAGCTCCACTACTTGTCAGCTCCACTACTTCTAAATACCTACCCACATTGTTATAGATTTATAAAACGTGTAGAATTTTAATAAGTAGGTACGGTCAAACGCACTTCTGTATTAATTACGATAACTGCACTTGCTGCTAAGACATAGTGAGCCCTATTATATATACGAATAACATATCTAGATCTGTTTACACACATACGTTTTACAAATAAATTGATTTATTTTGAAATAAAGTTGCAATCAAAGTACAAAATTGTAACCATGGACGTGCAGTTGTGTCCAGTATAGTTTGTTTAAGGTAAAAATATAAAGCTCTCACGGTGGGGAATGAACCCAGTCTTGAAACTGAAGCTAAGTGACGCAGCTCATCACTTATGTATCACTTAGGGCTCCATAGCTCCCGCACTGAATGACAATTGGCACAAATTATAATACCTAATATTATTACGAAGCTTTTTCCTTTGGTTTTCCGTGAGATTTTTATAAAATGCTGTGGGAATAACCATCAGGTTACAGGTGCGGCGGTTTAGATGACACATCGAGCGAAGAATAAGTTCAACATTAAAACCACACATCAAATATAAATCAACCTGATTTATATTAAACGATTGCCTCGTTGTTTCAGTGGAAGCAAGCGCGTCTGCGGATCGTGGGGTACTGGGTCCGAATCCCAGATTGGGTAAAATAATTTTGGGTTTTTTCATCAGGAATTTTAGAAAATACGCGATAAATGGTAATAAGCTTGCCACCTATTACATGGGACTTAAACATAACGTTTGAAATATGGATATCCGTGCTCTAAATAACAGCCTACCCCATTCGGGAATACAGGCTTGATATTACTCATATATTGTTTTTTTTTAAATAATGTATGTACCTTCTCAATATATTCAAGCGTAACTGCACTTAAGTCCACCAGTCTGTCTGTCGCTACACTCGCTGAACGCGACGCGAGCGGCATATCAATCACACTACGTAATCTTGATCAGGACACGCCGCTGCTAGCACTGCCTGTGGTTGCGTAGATGCGTACTACTTGTTGGTACATACATACATACTACATAGATCAGGCGATAGACAACTTGCAAAGCAAACTGCACCCTAATTGTGTAACTCACCGGAATGACCAACCCTTTCGTTTCGACAGTAGGCACACCAACCATTGCTTCATAATGTTCGAAACATTCTTCAGACACTACGCTTATGTTCATAATTTAGTTTAGAACGAGGAATTTAATGTAATGAAAAGATCGGCCTGGGAATCGACCCTTGGATATCTTGTTCAGCACTTGCGCTTGCGCAGTTGCGACTACTGGACAAATGAGGGAGTCAGCGCCCGCCGCTCTGTAAAGTTGACACACGGACGTCACCGCTACATTAATCGACTCTACGTTCTTAGTGCGATAACCCGCTACGCATAAGTGTCTGCAGATGATTTATTTATTTCACAAGCTGTGCCCGATGGGATTTATTTATTTCACAAGCTGTGCCCGATGGGATTTATTTATTTCACAAGCTGTGCCCGATGGGATTTCTCTTCGGCAAACATGACGAGTTTCCATACCTACATTAACCTCTTTGTCAGATCAATCAGTACATTAGAACATTTGTGTATCAAGCTACTACACCTAGCGATTTAGGGCTCCCGCAGACAGTCGCGATGCGACGGTGCAACGCGATTCTGGTAGAACAATTTCCATAGTTTTTCAAGAAACTATTCTATCGTACAGAGCAGTGGTGGCCTAGTGGTAACGTCCCCGACTTACGATTTGTAGGTCGTGGGTTCGAACCCAGGCAGGCGCTTTACTTTGTGTAAATAATTTCATCACCACTGCTCTCAAAACGGTGAAGGATAACATCGTGAGGAAACCAGCATGTCCTAGAACCAAAAATTCAAAGACATGTGACATCCACCAACCCGCACTGAGCCCGCGTGGTAGATTAACAGCCCAGTCCCTCTCGAAGAGAGGAGGCCTGTGTCCCAGCAGTGGGAACATTATAGGCTGATTATGTATTCTATCGTACGAGAGTCGCGTCGCGCCTGTCTGCGGGAGCCTTTAGGCTATGCGTTGTCTGTCAGTGAGTGAATTGTAGAAGTTTGGTGATGAAACGTTTAATATTTATTCCAGATCATGCCCAGACCTAAAAAAGATATTCCTGCTGGCGCGGCCGAAGAAGAACAAAGACATCGTCAAGAGGCTCCAGGAACAGTTTGATGACGTGGTGAGATATTTATAACACAACTAGTTGCGCCCCGCGGTTTCACCCTTATAAGTCTTCGATCCCGTGCGAATATCGGTGTAAAGAGATATGGTATGTCGTAACCCAGATCATGGTCTACCTCTACCCGTGAGCTAAATTTTATAAAGAGATATGGTATGTCGTAACCCAGATCATGGTCTACCTCTACCCGTGAGCTAAATTTTATAAAGAGATATGGTATGTCGTAACCCAGATCATGGTCTACCTCTACCCGTGAGCTAAATTTTATAAAGAGATATGGTATGTCGTAACCCAGATCATGGTCTACCTCTACCCGTGAGCTAAATTTTATAAAGAGATATGGTATGTCGTAACCCAGATCATGGTCTACCTCTACCAGTGAGCTAAATTTTATAAAGAGATATGGTATGTCGTAACTCAGATCATGGTCTACCTCTACCCGTGAGCTAAATTTTATAAAGAGATATGGTATGTCGTAACCCAGATCATGGTCTACCTCTACCCGTGAGCTAAATTTTATAAAGAGATATGGTATGTCGTAACCCAGATCATGGTCTACCTCTACCAGTGAGCTAAATTTTATAAAGAGATATGGTATGTCGTAACCCAGATCATGGTCTACCTCTACCCGTGAGCTAAATTTTATAAAGAGATATGGTATGTCGTAACCCAGATCATGGTCTACCTCTACCCGTGAGCTAAATTTTATAAAGAGATATGGTATGTCGTAACCCAGATCATGGTCTACCTCTACCCGTGAGCTAAATTTTATAAAGAGATATGGTATGTCGTAACCCAGATCATGGTCTACCTCTACCCGTGAGCTAAATTTTATAAAGAGATATGGTATGTCGTAACCCAGATCATGGTCTACCTCTACCCGTGAGCTAAATTGTATAAAGAGATATGGTATGTCGTAACCCAGATCATGGTCTACCTCTACCCGTGAGCTAAATTTTATCCAAATCCGTTAAAACTCACTTTCGCATTTATAATATTAGTTGTACTAATTTTGTTTGCAAATTTATAATAGTAGTTATACTAGCAAGGCAATTGTCTGCAGCTAAACTAAGGATGCTTGGAGAGATGTGTGGTGATACGCGAATGGATAGCATAAAGAATAAATAATATGGATAATAAAAACCAAAAAGAAAAAAAAAATGAAAAAAATGAATGTAATGATAATTTATAATGGATGGTTGTTTTTATTTTTTATGTTTCTAAGAGTGTGTTTTAGTTTAATTTGTGATATCCTGTCTCGAGTCCCAATAAAAAAAAAAAAATCTTTCTTTTCTTTAATAAGAAATTAGTGTTTATGAAAAAGTCTGAAAGTGACACCTTTCACTGTAAAGTTGTGTGGAAATTGGTTGTCATGGTATGGGCATGTGATACGGAGGAATGAGGACAATGTCGTGAGGAAAGATTCAAGCATGAATGTGGATGGCTTTATAGGGGAAGACCAAAGAAACGATGGCAAGACAAGACAGGGAGTGACTACCGACATGACGACTAGAATAGAAGCGGAATACATGTTGCGCCGACCCAATTGAATTGGGATAAGGGTAAGATTATGACTAGCTGTAGCCCGCGGCTTCACCCGTTTGGTGGCTGAAAATGACCCATGGGAACTTATTACCGGAATAAAAAGTGTCCTATATTTTGACCCAGGTCATCCGTGTGCCCATCGAAATCCGTTAAGGCCGTTAAGGCATGAAACGGTAATAGACAATCAGACAGAGTTACTTTTGCAGTCATAATATGTATGTATTAATAGGATCATCGTCATTTACCAGCCAAAAGACGTCCACTGCTGGACATACGCCTCTCCAAGCGTCACACATCGACCGGTCCTGTGCTCGCAGCCAGCGGATTCCAGTGATCTTCATTAGATCATCGATCTACCTTGTGGAAGGCCTTCTCACGTGTTAATAGTATATTTGGTACCAAATAGGGTGGCAGCAGCAGCAGTGGCAGGTGACAATAGAGTGGTCATTGGCAAGGTTCGCGCCCTCGCGCCCTTAGTCACCGCAGGAGACACCCCGGGCGTCGAAACTCCCGAGCCGATTTCCGGCCACCGCAGGCGCGGGCCTGCGGACGGTGAGCGATGGGTAGCTCGCCGTCCGATAAGGACCAGGCCCGGGTCGACGGCGCGTTGTGTTCCACGCGCGCCTCAAAGAGATGTCAGCACCAACTGACGGGGTCCGTTAGGACCAATGCCTGCCAGGGTTGCGAGTTTGTTCGAAAGGGATATCGTGGCCCTGGCACACAGGCAAATCAAGGAACACGGGTGGGTTTTAGTCAGTAAAAGTCTGACACGCCCTCCCGCTCCGGAGAAGTTATTTGATAATTTCCCACCCAAAAAAAAAAGCTGTCGGTCATTGTCCTTTTCTTAATACTAGTGGTCGCCCACTGGTGGAAATTCGACCCCGTCTACTTACAATCTATACATTAGTTACTAATTCCATGAGCAGTGTTCACTTGTTCCATCGTCAAGCTGTCACTTCTGTCACGTATCTATTTTCAAGTCGCGAAGCCCTAAGCTGGCACGCCTCGCACTGTGTGTGTAAGAAAGAAAGAAAGAAAAGAAAGAAAAATTGTTTATTCTGCACAAACAAAACGCACATTTCAACAAATAAACATAATTTATAATCAAACGCATGGTAGGTAGTGTGTTTTTTTTTTATTAATTCAATTTATTCCTAATCATATTATTAAAAAATATTAGCTATCCGCACTCTTCCTCTATATAGGTAAACTTTAACTGTGCCAAATTTCATACTCCGTCCGCGTAAGTTTCGTAAAAAATGGTACAAAGTTTTCTTAATGGCTATCGGAACGACACATGGTAAGATCTACCGGGACATTCCCGATTGCTATCGCAAGGAAGTCCCGTACTCTGATGGATCGTTTCTCATTCGATGTTGTCAACGATAGGAATCGATGCAGGATACATTTAAAACGGTTTTATTTTATTTTTGCTCTAGAATTTGTGAAAAGTATAGGAGGGTCTATTCTCTTCTATTTTTATGTCGAAAATTCTGCCAACGTCTAAGGTGAGGTGACATGGAAAGCAAGTGTATTTACCACTTTTGCTAAAAAGCTTCGATTGATGTACAGTTGATCAGTAGAATATATTAGCGATTGAGACAGACTTATTCTGTTGTTCTCTGAGTGAATTCACAAGGAATGCATTGTATGTAATTTGTTATAGGTAAGTACCATGAATGTTAGTACTTACCTATTTAGAATAATTAAGTTAGGATAAGCGCATTTACCGCATTGGGTTACTCTGTAATGGTAGATATAAGAAGAAAAATAAATAAATAAATATTTAAATATGTAGGTGGGTCAATGACCACAATAAAATTGCCACCTTATTTGGCACACACTATAGATGAATAGGTACCTGTCTAAAACCTATTCTTATGTCCAGCCAAAAAAATCTGCATGAATCTCCCCGTGAAAACTTAGGTTAATGCCTAGCATCACGTGGAACGACAGCTCACTTCTAGCTCAAACTTAGGTTAATGCCTAGCATCAGGTGGAACGACAGCTCACTTCTAGCTCAAACTTAGGTTAATGCCTAGCATCAGGTGGAACGACAGCTCACTTCTAGCTCAAACTTAGGTTAATGCCTAGCATCAGGTGGAACGACAGCTCACTTCTAGCTCAAACTTAGGTTAATGCCTAGCATCAGGTGGAACGACAGCTCACTTCTAGCTCAAACTCAAAGCATTTATTTCAATTAAACCATTTACGGGCACTTTTGAACTGTCAAGGAGTCGGTCAATTAGAAATATAAAGCTGGTTGCTTTTGGTTGCTTGTATTGTTGATTACATGTATAATATAATCTAAGGCTAGTTGCCCATTCCAAAGCGTAGTCACATTAATATTATAAAGGCGAAAGTTTGTGTGTGTGTGTGTATGTTTGTTACTTCTTCACGCTCAAACGGCTGGACCAATTTTGATAAAATTTTGTATGGAGGTAGGTGACACCCTGGAATAAGACATAGGCTACTTTTTATCCCGATATTCCCACGGGATCGACACTTACGCGGGTGAAACCGCGGGGCGCAGCTAGTAGGTACATATAGAGAAAAACGGGCAAGAAACTCCATGGGCAATCTTTTAAATTATAATGTTACAAAAATATTGTTACATCTTTAATGTTGAATTTATAACCAAACAAGCTGCGCCCCGCGGTTTCACCCGCGTAAATAGTAACAAACAAAAATTAAAATAAGCCGTGGCAGCTAAGAAATTACCAGTCCCAACTGACAGCGCCAATTTACGAAGATGACGCATGGATCAGCACCATTCAGCTCAATCATTTTGAAGGGAGCTAAATGAACACACGCGCCATCATCAGCGAGATCTGAGTGAGCGCCATATACTCTCAGCCGCCAGGGCACATGCAGTCTTACAATCTTCAGCAGCTCCAACAGTGCAGTCCATTTTCAAATGTTAATCAATGAGTTGTGGTTGTGGAGCTGGACCGCTCACTTCATCTAAGTATTCACGGTGACAATTTCACAGAATAGCAGTACTGTTCTTTTAGTAAATAAATATGTTTCTCGTATGTTTCAGCTCTACGATAGATTACGCAAAGAATGTCCAGACTTCATCCATAAGATCAGCATCGTGGAGGGCGACATGGGGCTGCCGGATCTCGGCGTGTGCCCCGAGGACCGGGTGAAGATCATGAACGAGGTGAGTACCGCGACGCGGTTGTAGTCGTAGAGCTCTTTGGGAAGGATCTCGTCCGGGGAAGTACTACCGCCATACATATCGGTCGTAAAAAGACACCCTTAATATACCTACTCTCCGTCATTGTGACATTTTTTTGTACTGTACGGGCGAATATTTTTACGAAAACAAGTTTAAAATTGTATACTTAACTTAACTTCACTTCGCCCACAACTCCTGAGCGCAATTTTTGTTTTCGCACGATTTTTCACTCTTTATGTAACTAGCAAAAATGTTTGCTCAATGAATGCGTAGATGTAGTTCACGGTTATGCGATGGGTCTCGTTACACCCTGTACACAAGTCAGTAGTAGAGTTCGGCCGGAACAGCACCCGGTACCACCACAACTACTTGTGCCGCTAAGCGACGCTGTTCCGGTGACTGTGACACCGGCACGTCAGACATCTCTTTGTCTCTGTGACGTCAATGCTGACGTCAATGTTGGAGGCATCGCTTGTGCGATGCCTCCAGCATCCCGTCGGCGACAGTGACCACCTAGCATCAGCCGGCTGTCGAGCTCCTTACCATCAAAATATAACGTTTAAACTCGACACGATGAGTGTTCTTATCCTCGTTACGGAACACGTTTTTTAAGACCTCCACGGCAAAAAATACCAGATTTTTTATGGTAATATACTTATTACCATAAAAAACCTGGTATTATAGTGTAATAATCATGGAAAATTACGTTATGAATTACTAAAATGTTTGCGTTCTCATTAATATTCTACGCAGTTGCTAGACTCAAGAAAGTTTTTATAATGGCAATGGTGGGTACAGAAATATTGTTTTACACGAAAACTTCCTTGTTATGTTTCTCCGGCACTTACCGCACACAAATTCGAATACTACTACCTGCTATGTAAATAACAATGGCAGGAAGATATTATAACATCATCCACAGATACTTTATGTATTTATTATAACATTATCCGCAGATACTTTATGTATTTATTATAACATCATCCACAGATACTTTATGTATTTATTATAACATCATCCACAGATACTTTATGTATTTATTATAACATCATCTACAGTTGCTTTATATATTTATTATAACATCATCTACGGATGCTTTATATATTTATTATAACATCATCCACAGATACTTTATATATTTATTATAACATCATCTACAGATACTTTATATATTTATTATAACATCATCCACAGATACTTTATGTATTTATTATAACATTATCCGCAGATACTTTATGTATTTATTATAACATCATCTACGGATGCTTTATATATTTATTATAACATCATCCACAGATACTTTATGTATTTATTATAACATCATCCACAGATACTTTATGTATTTATTATAACATCATCTACGGATGCTTTATATATTTATTATAACATCATCCACAGATACTTTATGTATTTATTATAACATCATCCACAGATACTTTATGTATTTATTATAACATCATCTACAGTTGCTTTATATATTTATTATAACATCATCTACGGATGCTTTATATATTTATTATAACATCATCTACAGATACTTTATGTATTTATTATAACATCATCTACAGTTGCTTTATATATTTATTATAACATCATCTACGGATGCTTTATATATTTATTATAACATCATCTACAGATACTTTATGTATTTATTATAACATCATCCACAGATGCTTTATATATTTATTATAACATCATCCACAGATACTTTATGTATTTATTATAACATTATCCGCAGATACTTTATGTATTTATTATAACATCATCTACAGTTGCTTTATATATTTATTATAACATCATCTACGGATGCTTTATATATTTATTATAACATCATCCACAGATACTTTATGTATTTATTATAACATCATCTACAGATGCTTTATATATTTATTATAACATTATCCGCAGATACTTTATGTATTTATTATAACATCATCCACAGATACTTTATGTATTTATTATAACATCATCCACAGATACTTTATGTATTTATTATAACATCATCTACAGTTGCTTTATATATTTATTATAACATCATCTACAGATACTTTATGTATTTATTATAACATCATCTACAGATGCTTTATATATTTATTATAACATCATCCACAGATACTTTATATATTTATTATAACATCATCCACAGATACTTTATGTATTTATTATAACATTATCCGCAGATACTTTATGTATTTATTATAACATCATCTACAGATGCTTTATATATTTATTATAACATCATCTACGGATGCTTTATATATTTATTATAACATCATCTACGGATACTTTACATATTTATTATAACATCATCCGCAGATACTTTATGTATTTATTATAACATCATCCACAGATACTTTATGTATTTATTATAACATCATCTACGGATGCTTTATATATTTATTATAACATCATCCACAGATACTTTATGTATTTATTATAACATCATCCACAGATACTTTACATATTTATTATAACATCATCTACGGATGCTTTATATATTTATTATAACATCATCTACAGATGCTTTATATATTTATTATAACATCATCTACGGATGCTTTATATATTTATTATAACATCATCTACGGATGCTTTATATATTTTTATAACATCATCCACAGATACTTTATGTATTTATTATAACATCATCTACAGATGCTTTATATATTTATTATAACATCATCTACGGATGCTTTATATATTTTTATAACATCATCCACAGATACTTTATGTATTTATTATAACATCATCTACAGATGCTTTATATATTTATTATAACATTATCCGCAGATACTTTATGTATTTATTATAACATCATCCACAGATACTTTATGTATTTATTATAACATCATCTACAGTTGCTTTATATATTTATTATAACATCATCTACGGATGCTTTATATATTTATTATAACATCATCTACAGATACTTTATGTATTTATTATAACATCATCTACAGTTGCTTTATATATTTATTATAACATCATCTACGGATGCTTTATATATTTATTATAACATCATCTACAGATACTTTATGTATTTATTATAACATCATCCACAGATGCTTTATATATTTATTATAACATCATCCACAGATACTTTATGTATTTATTATAACATTATCCGCAGATACTTTATGTATTTATTATAACATCATCTACAGTTGCTTTATATATTTATTATAACATCATCTACGGATGCTTTATATATTTATTATAACATCATCCACAGATACTTTATGTATTTATTATAACATCATCTACAGATGCTTTATATATTTATTATAACATTATCCGCAGATACTTTATGTATTTATTATAACATCATCCACAGATACTTTATGTATTTATTATAACATCATCCACAGATACTTTATGTATTTATTATAACATCATCTACAGTTGCTTTATATATTTATTATAACATCATCTACAGATACTTTATGTATTTATTATAACATCATCTACAGATGCTTTATATATTTATTATAACATCATCCACAGATACTTTATATATTTATTATAACATCATCCACAGATACTTTATGTATTTATTATAACATCATCCACAGATACTTTATGTATTTATTATAACATCATCTACAGTTGCTTTATATATTTATTATAACATCATCTACAGATACTTTATGTATTTATTATAACATCATCTACAGATGCTTTATATATTTATTATAACATCATCCACAGATACTTTATATATTTATTATAACATCATCCACGGATACTTTACATATTTATTATAACATCATCTACGGATGCTTTATATATTTATTATAACATCATCTACAGATGCTTTATATATTTATTATAACATCATCTACGGATGCTTTATATATTTATTATAACATCATCTACGGATGCTTTATATATTTTTATAACATCATCCACAGATACTTTATGTATTTATTATAACATCATCTACAGATGCTTTATATATTTATTATAACATCATCTACGGATGCTTTATATATTTTTATAACATCATCCACAGATACTTTATGTATTTATTATAACATCATCTACAGATGCTTTATATATTTATTATAACATTATCCGCAGATACTTTATGTATTTATTATAACATCATCCACAGATACTTTATGTATTTATTATAACATCATCTACAGATGCTTTATATATTTATTATAACATCATCTACGGATGCTTTATATATTTATTATAACATCATCCACAGATACTTTATATATTTATTATAACATCATCTACAGATACTTTATATATTTTTATAACATTATCCGCAGATACTTTATGTATTTATTATAACATCATCCACAGATACTTTACATATTTATTATAACATCATCTACGGATGCTTTATATATTTATTATAACATCATCTACAGATGCTTTATATATTTATTATAACATCATCTACGGATGCTTTATATATTTATTATAACATCATCTACGGATGCTTTATATATTTTTATAACATCATCCACAGATACTTTATGTATTTATTATAACATCATCTACAGATGCTTTATATATTTATTATAACATCATCTACGGATGCTTTATATATTTTTATAACATCATCCACAGATACTTTATGTATTTATTATAACATCATCCACAGATACTTTACATATTTATTATAACATCATCTACAGATGCTTTATATATTTATTATAACATCATCTACAGATGCTTTATATATTTATTATAACATCATCTACGGATGCTTTATATATTTATTATAACATCATCCACAGATACTTTATGTATTTATTATAACATCATCTACGGATGCTTTATATATTTTTATAACATCATCCACAGATACTTTATGTATTTATTATAACATCATCTACAGATGCTTTATATATTTATTATAACATTATCCGCAGATACTTTATGTATTTATTATAACATCATCCACAGATACTTTATGTATTTATTATAACATCATCTACAGATGCTTTATATATTTATTATAACATCATCTACAGTTGCTTTATATATTTATTATAACATCATCTACGGATACTTTACATATTTATTATAACATCATCCACAGATGCTTTATATATTTATTATAACATCATCTACAGATGCTTTATATATTTATTATAACATTATCCGCAGATACTTTATGTATTTATTATAACATCATCCACAGATACTTTATGTATTTATTATAACATCATCTACAGATGCTTTATATATTTATTATAACATCATCTACAGATGCTTTATATATTTATTATAACATCATCTACGGATGCTTTATATATTTATTATAACATCATCTACGGATACTTTACATATTTATTATAACATCATCCGCAGATACTTTATGTATTTATTATAACATCATCTACGGATGCTTTATATATTTATTATAACATCATCTACGGATACTTTACATATTTATTATAACATCATCCGCAGATACTTTATGTATTTATTATAACATCATCCACAGATACTTTATGTATTTATTATAACATCATCTACAGATGCTTTATATATTTATTATAACATCATCTACAGTTGCTTTATATATTTATTATAACATCATCTACGGATACTTTACATATTTATTATAACATCATCCGCAGATACTTTATGTATTTATTATAACATCATCTACAGATGCTTTACATATTTATTATAACATCATCCACAGATGCTTTATATATTTATTATAACATCATCTACAGATGCTTTATATATTTATTATAACATTATCCGCAGATACTTTATGTATTTATTATAACATCATCCACAGATACTTTATGTATTTATTATAACATCATCTACAGATGCTTTATATATTTATTATAACATCATCTACAGATGCTTTATATATTTATTATAACATCATCTACAGATGCTTTATATATTTATTATAACATCATCTACGGATGCTTTACATATTTATTATAACATCATCCGCAGATACTTTATGTATTTATTATAACATCATCTACGGATGCTTTATATATTTATTATAACATCATCTACGGATACTTTACATATTTATTATAACATCATCCGCAGATACTTTATGTATTTATTATAACATCATCCACAGATACTTTATGTATTTATTATAACATCATCTACAGATGCTTTATATATTTATTATAACATCATCTACAGTTGCTTTATATATTTATTATAACATCATCTACGGATACTTTACATATTTATTATAACATCATCCGCAGATACTTTATGTATTTATTATAACATCATCTACGGATGCTTTATATATTTATTATAACATCATCTACGGATACTTTACATATTTATTATAACATCATCCGCAGATACTTTATGTATTTATTATAACATCATCCACAGATACTTTATGTATTTATTATAACATCATCTACAGATGCTTTATATATTTATTATAACATCATCTACAGTTGCTTTATATATTTATTATAACATCATCTACGGATACTTTACATATTTATTATAACATCATCCGCAGATACTTTATGTATTTATTATAACATCATCTACGGATGCTTTATATATTTATTATAACATCATCTACGGATACTTTACATATTTATTATAACATCATCCGCAGATACTTTATGTATTTATTATAACATCATCCACAGATACTTTATGTATTTATTATAACATCATCTACAGATGCTTTATATATTTATTATAACATCATCTACAGTTGCTTTATATATTTATTATAACATCATCTACGGATACTTTACATATTTATTATAACATCATCCGCAGATACTTTATGTATTTATTATAACATCATCTACAGATGCTTTACATATTTATTATAACATCATCTACGGATGCTTTATATATTTATTATAACATCATCTACGGATGCTTTATATATTTATTATAACATCATCCACAGATACTTTATGTATTTATTATAACATCATCTACGGATGCTTTATATATTTATTATAACATCATCTACGGATACTTTACATATTTATTATAACATCATCTACGGATACTTTACATATTTATTATAACATCATCCGCAGATACTTTATGTATTTATTATAACATCATCTACAGATGCTTTATATATTTATTATAACATCATCTACGGATACTTTACATATTTATTATAACATCATCTACGGATGCTTTATATATTTATTATAACATCATCTACGGATACTTTATATATTTATTATAACATCATCCACAGATACTTTATGTATTTATTATAGCATCATCCACACAAGAACAAATCCCACATCCATACAAAGTGATAAGTACTAACCACTACAAACATCAATTTATAAAACCGGCCAAGTGCATGTCCAACCACGCGCAATGAAGGATTTCATAGTGGGGATTAATTTATCCGAAGAATAAACTTAACATTGTAGTTAAAAAACAGGTTCTCCCATACATTCCAACTGCAAAATATGTACATAAGTGTTTAAGCACAACATTGAGAGAACTACCGCGATATTTTAAGACCATAGACTTCTTAAAGGTTTTCCTGTAATCTATAAGTATAGAACCATTTTCTGTTTTTTTTTCCAAAATGTATGAGGCTGCGTACTGCGTCGTGTACTTGCTACAAAGAATATCATTGCTGCTGGGTGTAGCAATTCAATTCAATTTATTTAATTCAGTAACAATTCACATTGCGTTCGAATACTTATACAAAAAAAAAAAAGAAAAAAAAAGCATCACGTACTGTATGGTCACAGTTTGCGCGTCGATGTCCCTTGTGATATCCAGTATTTATTTATTCAAGCATAAAAACATAACCTTTTCAACAACAAAGTTTTTAGGGTTCCGTAGTCAACAAGGAACCCTTATAGTTTCGCCATGTCCGACTAACTGTCTATCTGTCTGCGGCTTAGCTCAGGGACTCTTAGTACCAGAAAGCTGTAATTTAGCATAGGTATACATAATAATCACGCCGAAAAAGTGGTAAAACAAAATCTTTAAACTTTTTAGGGACCTCCCTTGCACGTAAAGTGTGCATGTTTTTTTCTCGTCTATCCCATGATGTGGAGCGCCGTTGTATAAGCCGTTCAAAAATATTGCGGGTCTGTGAAAACCAGTTTTTGATTCAGGGATCCGTTTGCGTAATATTAATGTTTAAAGTGCTCACTTTTGTTAGAGTCAGTGCTTCCCTTGTCAGCTAAATTATTGTTTTTGGATGTGTGAAAAAATTCGTGGCAGTAGTTTATAATATAATATATCGAAGTAAAAAGGAAAACTATCTCAGCTAAGTAGGCTTTACAAGTTAACGAGTAATAGTCGACCAACTTACATTTGCAGTTGGAGAATTGACCGTGACGTATATCGATGTATTGGCGAGAAAACATGTAAGAAGTCTATGGTCTTCAAATAACATGGTAAATCACTCAATATTATGCGTACAAACTTACATTTGCAGTTAGAAGGTATGGGAGAATATGTTTTTCAACTACAATGTTAAGTTTGTTCTTGGAATAAATTCATCCCAACTACGGAATCCTTCATTGTGCGTGGTCCGACACCCACTGGGCCGGTTTTATAAATTGATGTTTGTGGTGTTAGTACTTATGACTTTTTTTTATTTTGCACAGACTCGACGTGTCTAGTTCTTAGTGATTGCATCGGATGGCATTACAAACTTCTACATTCCCAAGCCGGTGATAATATCCACAGAGCAGGCACTTACCTGTTCAAGTAAAACGAGTCATCGTTTACTTACATACTACATACTTACTAGAACTAGCCAAACCAGTGTGCTCAAGTTGTGCACTTCGACGACGTGACGCAACTTTAATAACAACGCTATGACCTACGCTCAGTGCGTGCTTCGATGTATCTGAGTCTGTTCCAAACGTATCTGATGAGAAAGTAAACAATGGATCAGGATACGTCGTACCTGAGGTTGCTATATAATATGTAGTGCCACTTGCTAAATGAGTGCTTTGGAATTGACTTCTTTTTTGAATAGTGAAACCCGAAATTATAATTTTAAGTGACATGTATTTAATCGAGCCTCTAATAATTCCCATTTAGCGCTTCCAAAAATATTGTTGAACACTTTAATATAATGATTGAACCTCTTTTTGTGAACCTCAACTAATTCCAATTTAGGGGTCCTTAAAATACTAAATAGCTAGGTAACTGCGTCCAATTTGGAAGCAGCACGCGGTTGAGCACAATTCTAGCCTTTTTTTTTTGTTCCCGGTGTGTAATATCCTCTTGGACGTCATTCGCCCTGGGGCGAGCGGAGGGGTCTGTCAGACTCTTACTAACTAAAAACCACCCCGCTGTTCCCTGGGCTGAGGTGTTTGACCCCCTCTCCCCGCGACGTCTGAAAGGGGCGCGCGTGGAACACTACGCGCCGCCACCTCGGGTCCAGTGTGATAGGGGGCGGCGGACGTCCCCGAGTCCGCCGTCCCTGGACCCATTTAGGGGGGCCGGAAGAGAGCATTGTCTGCCCTCTGCCGACGCACAGTGCGCCTTCTGCGGGCGGGGTGAGCGGACGAGATCTCCCGCTCCCTTTCCGCAGCCTCCTTCTGCGACACGACTGTTTCGCAGAAGGATACCACCACGTTTCAGGACCCCTCGCTGCCGGCCATCGACTCGACCACGGCCGGCAGCGACAGGTCACTGCCTACTCCTGAGATGAGGGCACGGCGTGGCTCCTCTCAAGCAGCACACTCTGCCAACGTATGCCGCGCCGTGTCCTCCCGGCAGAACACAGTTCTAGCCTAACCTAACCCATTAAATCGGGGTGCCCTAGCTTAGTTACTGCGACCATCTGTGAGAACAGGACAGAAAGTTAAATAGAGGTGCAATGATTAAAAAAGTGTCCATCATTAGGAGGTTCAATAAGTTTTTAGAGGATCAGTTAAATATGTCCCTTTTCAAAATTACCTTAAAGATGTTTTTCATTGGACAATGGAGGTTAATTTTATAAACTAAATCGTCGTTGATTTTCCTATAAACTAATACTATTTTACAATAAAATAATGTTATTCAAACAATATCTAATTGTTGGAAAAATAGTGACAGATAAGTGTGGCACTATATTAATTCCCTTTAGTGAGTGATTACGTAAGAATTTATCCTGAATGGGGTTTGTATACGCTTTCTGTTGAGATGTGTTCAGGCAGGAAAATTATTAAACAAGACTGCAGCTGTAAAATTCGTATGAATTTCAAGGAACAAGAAGCACACTAATTATTGTATGTAGGTAGACTTAAAACTAATGATAGCGAGGGATTCTAAAGTAGAATCTTGACTGCAGCGTGGGATTCTAAAGTAGAATCCTGATTACAGCGAGGGATTCAAAGAAACAATAGTTGCACAAAACGAAACGCCTGATGCAGTATTGACTGCAATAAGTTGCGCTTTTATTTTCTGATGAAAGTGGTTCTATCTTTACATTTATTACAAAACAAAACAAAGTCGCCCACCGCGTCTGTCTGTCTGTCGGTCTTTTTTTGAGTTTATCGCGTTCAGACAGACTGCAGACTGACGGGGCGAGAGACTTTGTTTTATGATAAGTAAAGACGTATAGATTAATATTGAACTAAGATATAATAAAGTAATCTTCATATTTTGTCAATTCGTAAAACCCGGGTTAAATGTATTATGTGAAACGTGAATTGTATAATATTATTTAGAGGCCCGTGAATTGTATAACTTTTCTACACTTTTACAGAACCTTTTGTCAGTACATATTTTCATGTTAGTTCTTTATTTGACCGCGCCCATTCAGATGGATCCATGTCTCACTACATAATTTGTTACCGCTCACAATCTCTTCTAAAACATTGAATCCTATACTTAATCTCTCTACTTACAGGTCGAGATAATCTTCCACGGAGCCGCCACAGTCCGGTTCGACGAACCGCTGAAGACAGCGGTGGAGATTAACGTGAGAGGAACCAGAGAGATGTTCAAACTGGCGCGCGGCTGCACCAAGCTGAAGGCTTTCGTTCACATCTCTACCGCGTACAGGTGAATACCACACCGCACACGTCACTCACACCCCGATACGCACGCACTCACGCCGCCACAGTCCGCTTCGACGAGCCACTGAAGACTGCTGTGAAAAGTCAGCAGTCTTCTGTGGCTCGTCGTAGCAGACTGTGGCGGCTCCGTGGAAGATTATCTCGACCTGTGCGTAGAGAGATTAAGTATAGGATTTAACAATGTTTTAGAAGAGATTGTGAGCGGTAACATAATTATTATGTAGTGAGACATGGATCTATCTGGATCGGCGTGCTCATAATAAAGAACTAACATGAAATGTACTAACAAAAAGTTCTGTAAAAGTCTAGAAAAGTTAGTTGTAGTTAGTATGTGGGGTGATCAAAGTTAGTTGTAGTTAGTCTGTAGTGATCAAAGTTAGTTGTAGTTAGTCTGTGGTGATGAAAGTGAGAGGAACTAGAGAGATGTTCATACCACACCACACACACCACTGAGCTACTTTTGTAATGAGGGGACTGATGATAGCGATCCCCAGCAGTTATACGCGTAGAATACGGAACAAGCTAGAAGGCGCATACGTGCATAAATCTAACAGAATAACTCTTATGACTCTTAAAAATAACATAACATCACGCCTAACCTTTAAAAATAATTTCATTTTATTTTACTCTTTTCCTATAGTAGCAGTGTATGCGACACAAATCCAATAAAAAATGTTGGTTCCCAGGAGATTAAAAATACTTTTTATGTTCTTTTGCTGTCAATTTGATCGGTACTTTTTCATGTCTGCTGTCCTCCGCTAGGAGTAAATAGTGTTCTGTGCTGCTGTCTGTCATCCACAGTATTTAAGTACTGTCATCCTGTCATCGTCGGTCAGCGTCGATAAAACCCTGAAATAATAATGATAGTAATATATTTTTGTAATTCTTTTATATGGGTGAATGTCTAACGTAAACAAATAAAATAAAGATCACAACAGTCTTACATTACCATGTTTTTTTCTACGCGTGACAAAGAGAAGAAAATATTTTAAGCGGTTTGTTTGCACGTTATTTCAGCAACTGCCCACAATCCGCGATCGGCGAGAAGTTCTACGACAGTCCGCTGCCGGGGGAGAAGCTAATAGACCTGGTGGAGACCATGGACGAGAAGGTCATCAACGACATCACGCCCGGGTAAGTTTAATAAATAATAATAATACCCGCCTGGCACTGCCCCGCGGCAGTAGCAGGCGGGTCTCTTCAGTGAGGGTTTTATTTGTAGAAATATACGTGTGATCAAAGATATCGCTTTTATTTGACATATCCATCATACAAGGTAAACAAAAGTACTAACTAATAAAACCAAACGACGTGCAGTGTCATTTGGTACTGGGCTGCTGGGCGCCAGTACTCACACTCCTCTTCACGGCATCGTCCTGGTGATCAGAGGTTCAGGAAACTCCTAAGTCGCTCCGCAATTTCAACAGCCGCGGGCCGGCTAGGGCTTTGGTAAGGATATCTGCCTCCATATCTTCGGTTCGCAGATACTTGACCTAAATCGCTCCGTCCATTATGCAATTTCGTATGAAGTGCATTATTAAGTCAACGTGCTTGGACTTTGAAGTGACCATTTTGTTCTGACTTAACTTGAGGGCGGCTTGGTTGTCGTTTAATATGAGAAGGGTCGTCCCTTCTCTGTATGAGAAGAGAGCATTAATCACCACGCTTGCTGAAGTCGGCGCACCTGATGGTAAGTGGTTACCAGTGTTACCACCGCCTATGAACAAACCAATACCAGAAGCATCGCTACAACAAAGACTACGTTGAAACGTGTCTCGTGCTGTAGTAACACCGGCACGTGGCCCCCATACCCTTCAAACCGGAATGTTCTACTTTCACAATACAATGGAGCCACGCATCGGCGGGATTTTGCATAGAGATGCTTTATGGGCTGGAGGCCGTGTCCTAACCGATTGCAATCGTCACGCGAGTATGCGATCGTCGTGCTTTTTTATTTACAAGAATATAACGTGATCAATCAAGTCGCGATTGTTTATTATAGTTTATACAAACGTCGGCGATCGCTTTCTGTTAGATGCGGGAAGAGTGAAATATTATTACATGCTACTTTTTATTCTCTCGCACCTTCGCTTTGCCGATGACATTATCATAATGACAGAGACACTGCAACAGTTAGACCAGATGCTGCAAAGCCTAAATGGGGCCTGTCAGCGGGTTGGCTTTGGCATGAACAAGCCGAAAGTCATGTACAATTCACACATCTTGCCCAGTCCAATCTACATCGAAGGGTCGCTTTTCGAAGTTGTGAAGGAGTATGTCTACCTAGGACAAGTCATCCAGCTCGGATGACAACTTTGAGAAAGAATCCGACAGAAGGATCCAGTTGGGTTGGGCAGCGTTAGGATAACTTTGGTCTTCTCTTCAATTATTTCGCAACGTTTCAACCAGTGCGTCCTGCTCGTAATGACATACGATGCCAAAAACGTGGACACAGACAGTTGGGCTGATCCGCAAATTCAAGTGAGCTATGGAGCGGGCTATGCTCGGAGTTTCTTAGAAGGATAAAATCAGAAATGAAATTATCTGGAAAATAAACCGGAGTTACTGACATAGCTTACAGAGTATGCAAACTGAAGTGGCAGTGGGCTGGCCATGTTTGTCGAAGTACCAATGGCCGGTGCAGCACACGAGTCCTAGACTGTAGACCACGTATTGGCAAGCGTAGTGTGGGACACCCCCAGTTAGATGGACCGACGACCTTAAGAAGGTGGCTGGGACAGACTAGAAGACTGCCTGGAATAGGCCTATGTTCACGGGCCTATTTTCACAGAGCACAGAATTTTAACACTTCCGTCACTCTACATACTGGAAATAGCGGTATTTTTAAGAAGTAATCCTCAGTGGTTTCCTGTTCTGTCAAGCAATTCCGATAGAAATGGACGTGACAAGTATAGACTTTGGGTGCAGTCACATTCGGCCAAAACAGCACTCTAAGAAAAAGTGTTGTATCCATTAATCTATATAAATAAAAAAAAAACAACCGACTTCAAAAAAAAAAACACTACAAACTGAAAAGTAACTTTAATTTCGGAAGTCGGTGTCTTTGGATCTGTATTTTAGTTTTTTGCCACCGACTTCCGAAATTAAAGTTATTTTTCAGTTTGTAGTGTTTTTTTTTGAAGTCAGTTGTTTTTTTTTTGTTAAAAGTTTTTTATTTTTCACTTTTTAGTGGGTCAGTTTGTAATTTATCTAGTTTTCAATAGCCTAATGTCAAATGCTCATCATCTTTTACAAAATATTGCTTTTCCCGATGCAGGGGCGTTAATTGTTGAGGAGTTCTCCTGGTAACAACCAGGAGAACTGATGGTGACTTCACCATATGCATTTTGACGACTATAAATTGCTTAGGAACCATATTAAAGTGCCTCGAATCGCAACGGTGAAATACTTATTATTAAGTAGTTCCGGTGGCCATCTGTGGTCTTCACCATCAGTTCCACTTCACCAAATGGTGCTTTTCAAGTGCAAATGCGCGAGTTACTATAAAAAATACTCAAATCGCTATTGGTATGCCTATAAAATTTGAGGATTTCCCACGATTTCCATGGGATCCTCTCATCAGATTCTGATTTGGTGGCAATGGGACCACCTCGGGAGCATACCCTTCCATACAAAAAAATAATTTTCAAAATCCGTCCACAATTGACAAAGTAATCGGAGAACATAGTTTACATAAAAAAAAACAAACATACATCCGAACATATAACCTCCCCTTTTTTGGAAGTCGGTTAAAAAGACAAGTCCTGACTGATTGACTGACTCATCAACGCGCAGCCCAAACCCTTGGACCTAGAAAGCTGAAATTTTGTACAGAGGTTCTCTTTATAATGTAGACAAGGAATAAGAAAGGATTTTTGGGTATTCGACCCCTAAAGGGGTAAAATAGGGGATGGAAGTTTATATGAAAGTCCGTCAATTTTGAAGTTAGAATCTTCATATTTTGTGTTTAGGCTGACGATTGATAATTAATTTATACGTCTTTCAGTTTTTTTGATAATCCCACCCTTCAAGGGTTAAAAAGAGGGATGAAGTTGTGTATGGAAAGTCCTTCATTTTAGAATGTAAAAATTACTAAATTTATTATCTAGGCTTATGGTCGGAAGCTGACGCAACGGTGTTGTTAGAATTTCAACCCTTAAGGGGTGAAAAGGGGGATTAAATTTTGTTTTTAATGAAAGTTCTTTATTTACTAATATTTGGACTTATGGTTGGCTTATACAATGTAAATCGTTGTTTTTTTTTTAATTTTTACCGACAAGTGACTGACTGGGTGATATAGCAACACACAGCCCAAACCGCTGGTCCTTGATACATGAAACTTGGATGATGTGTTCTTTGTGAAGTGTAAATATCCACTAAGAAAGGATTTTTTGGGAATTCTACCCCTAAAAGGGTTAAATAGGAGATGGAAGTTTATATGAAAGTCCGTCAGCCTTGAAGTTAGGATCTTAAAATTTTGTGTTTAGACTGACGATTGAAAACAAATTTATGTGTCTCAGCGTTTATGATAAATCCACTCCCGAAGGGTTAAAAAGAGGGATGAAGTTGTGTATGGAAAGTCCTTAATTTTCGAAGTAAAAATCACTAAATTTATTATCTAGGCTTATGGTTGGAAGCTAACGCAACGGCGTTGTTAGAATTTAAATCCTTAAGGGGTGAAAAGGGGGATGAAATTTTGATTTTAATTAAAGTTCTTTATTTTTTAAGTAAAAATCACTAATATTTCGGCTTATGGTTGGAAACAAACAGAACGTAAATCGTTGCTTTTTTTATTTCAACCCACAAGGGGGTGAAAAGAGGGATGAAGTTTTGTATTGAAGTTGTTCATTCGCTAAGTTTTGTATTCAGGTAAAAATATAAGTACACGTGTACTGTTTCTAACTTTTCATAGAATGAAGCGATTGCGATGAAACAAAAACTAAATGTTACTCCAACTTATACACAATATTTATTTAAATAAAAGGTTGCGGGACTGACTGGGCTATCGACACACAGCTCAAAACACTGAACGGATTGGGCTGAAATTTGGCACACAGATAGTTATTATGACGTAAGCATCCGCTAAGAATGGGTTTTTGGAAATTCGACCTTTAAGGGGGTAAAAAGGGGGATTTTGTTTATTTGAAAAATCTTATTCCATGAGTTAATAAACCTGAAACTTGGCATGGCAACTTGGCATACTAACCTAAGTAAACTATAAAGTTTGTCATTTTTTTTTTTTTTTTTAAACTAAAACTACCTTGTTAAAGGGGGATTAAGGATGTCAAAGTTTGTATAGATGAATTTTAACACACGGTCCGATTAGCTCGAAACTCGGTATTTTATATATACCTACCTAATGCTCACAGATTATAAAGGCTTACATGTTTTTGGGTTTATTCAAATGTCACCCTTACGAGGGGTAATTAAGTTTTTAGCGAAGGATTTTACTGCACGTTTTGATAAACTCCAAAAAAATTGAATATTTTTCAAAAATAAACTCATTTCGGGGTGAAAAGGGGGAATACAATTTGTATCAAAATTATGTTTCCTTTGATCAAAAACTTGAAATATATATATTATATATTTTCGGATATTTTCTTAATAAATTAAACGACCGATAACATAAATTTTCAAAAACAGCCTTTTAAAGGGGGTGTTGAATTTTGTGGGGGAAAATAATTGTATGGAAAGATAACTTGAAATAAACGAAACGGTGCATCAGGGTTGTCAAAAAATCTACCCCAAACGGGATGGAAAGGGGTAGTCAATTTTAGAGGGGATGATTTTATGTTTCGGATTGGCACAAAAATTGCTGAACGGATTTAAATGAAATTTGGTAACATACATATAGCTTATAATCTGCATTAACACAGCGTACTTTTAATTCCAATAGTACATTATCGTGACATTTTTTCCGACATCCACGCGGGCGAAGCCGCGGGCAAAAGCTAGTATACAATAAAATTCCGAATGACAAATTTTAATTTATTTAAGAAAACACTCGAAAAGTTGCTTACTGATAGGTGCTATTATAACATTGTTGATTTTTTTAATGACAAATTTAGAATTTCATTGTTGATTTAATTTAATTATATTATATTGACATATTTTATCTGTCATTAATATTGACTATATTTTGTACTGACTCTGATTGTTTAATGAATTATTGACTACATTTTGTACTGACTCTGATTGTTTAATGAATTATTGACTACATTTTGTACTGACTCTGATTGTTTAATGAATTATTGACTACATTTTGTACTGACTCTGATTGTTTAATGAATTATTGACTACATTTTGTACTGACTCTGATTGTTTAATGAATTATTGACTACATTTTGTACTGACTCTGATTGTTTAATGAATTATTGACTTCCTTTTTGTACTGACTCTGATTGTTTAATGAATTATTGACTATATTTTGCACTAACTTTAATTTTATAAATGCAACTGTCATTAATAATGAATTTAAAATTACAAACTTAATTATTAAAATGTAAAAATGTTGTACGTCTAGTGAGGCAAAACATGTTGGTCCAGTAAAACTATGTTTCCATCTATATGTGCATCTTTATGTATCATGTTACACATGTTTGAACAAATATATTTATCTTTATCTTTATCCAGCAGTGGACTGCGATAGTCTGAGTTGATTGATTAATTGACTTTTTATCCCAAAAAAAATCCACGGTTCCTGTGAGAGGGAGCGAAGTCGCGGGCAAAATCCAGTCTAAAATATGTAATGTTGTATTCTTCCAGTCTTCTGGGCGAGTTCCCGAACACGTACGCGTACACGAAGGCGGTCGCCGAGAACATTGTGCTGGAGCATTCCAAGGGACTACCCGTGGCGCTGTTCAGACCTTCCATCGGTAAGCTGTTCTTTTTTGTTAAAATAGTCTTCTACTAAATGGAGAGGTTTTTGTTCTGAAGAAGAACAAACCCAGACTAAAAATTAATGGAATTCCCCATCGGCACACATGACGAACTTCTTTTCAAACTCATACCCATACCCTACCATACCCACCAAACAGGGGTAGGGTTAGGGTATCATACCCTATTCAAATTTTCAAAATCCTTAATGTGTAGCTTCGTCTTCGTCGGAACTCTTGGTCACAATGTCATGCTTCTAGACTCAGCGGTTCAGGCCGTGTGTTGTCGTCAGTGAATTAATGAATTGTATAAGTGAAATAATGATCGAGGACTGAATGCAAATTTATTTGTTTTCAGTGATTGCAACCGCAAAGGAGCCAGTTTCTGGATGGATTGACAATGTATATGGACCTACTGGTGTAAGTACTATAGTTGTTATATTGTTTCTACTTTTCTACTTTTCAAGACAAGAAAGATCGGTTTTTCCTTTCTTAGGGTTTCGTACCTCAAAAGGAAGAAAACGAAACCCTTATAGGATCACTCGTGTGTCTGTCTGTCTGTCCGTCTGTCACTGCTTTGCTCCGAAACTACTGGACTGATTAAGTTGATATTTGGTACACAAATGAATTTCTGTGACCCAAGCACGAATTTGTAACGAAAATAAAACAATTATTAAAAAAACAAAAAACCCGACAGCAAAAAAAAAATACTGAAAAGATGGAACAAGATGAAAAGAAAGCGAGTATCCTATAAGTACCAAACATAAATAAATGCAGTCTAGTCAGATAAATGCAAAATGTTACCTCTGACTGAATGTATTTATGTTTGATACTTATAGGATACTCGGCTTCTTTTCATCTTGTTTCCATCTTGTCAGTAAATTTTTTTGCAGTCGGGTTTTATGTTTTTTATTATTATAATTTTAAAATAATTAGTCAGAATCAGAACTTTATTTGCTATGAATGTATGTATACAAGTATAACCAGTCTACCTTACGGCGTGCAAATTATTACATAAATTAAAATATTAATACAACCTTTTGTTTGTGCTTTATTAAAAAGAACCGGTTCTTAATAATTAATTACAATCTAGCGTTTAAGTCTAATAAGCAATTTTAATCTAACCTAATTTTTTATGTGATAATTATTTTAAAACTTAGAATAGTGCTTATTGCACTCTACACAAGTCCGTTCCACTTTCTTAGACACACACATACATACATAAACTCACGCCTTCTTCCCATGAGGGTAGGCAGAAACTATAGAACCCACCTGCTACGCTCCTTACATACTCCTTTTGCTTCGCCTACGTTACGCGCGGTACGCTGATATTATAATAAAAAAAACCGGCCAAGTGCGTGTCGGACCACGCACAATGAAGGGTTCCGTAGTTAGGATGAATTTATCCCTAAAACAAACTCAACATTGTAGTTGAAAAACATGTTCTCCCATACATCTATATACGCCACGGTCAATTTTCCAACTGAAAATTTAAGTTTGTAATCGCAAAAAAGGTTTTTTGTATGTGATAAAACTACAAATATATGACAGTGCCTATGACAGTGTATGGAGGGAAGAACTGTGGGCAACACTATCCGTGTACGGTGTGGACTGGAGCTTGGTACGGGCACTGAAATCTTTATACAAGGATTCCAGTGCTTCTGTTTGGTTCAATGGGGCATTCACGGACTGGTTCTGCATCTCAAGGGGTGTTAGACAAGGTTGTGTAGCGTCACCGTGGCTGTTCAACTTGTACATGGATAGTTGTCTGATAGATTTGAAAGAGAGTTAGTGCGGATTGAGAATGAATGAGTTGCCTGTCAAATGCCTTCTCTACGCAGATGATCAAGTTCTACTTGCTTCGTCTACAGAACAGTTGCAAGACATGGTGGCTGTGATAGATGAAGCATATAAGAGGAAAGGGATGAATATAAATGTGCATAAAACGAAGGTCATGGTGTTTGAAAGAGAAGAAGATGTATCGGGTTGTGATGTGAAAATAAATGATAAGAGTGTGGAGCAAGTAAGTGAGTTTATATATTTGCGGAGTCAGTTTACAAGGGATGGAAAGATTGATGAAGATGTGGAAAGGAGAGTAAATGCGGGAAATAAAGTGAATGGTGCTATACATGCAATTGTGACCAATCAGTCGATGCCCAAAAAGGCTCGACTGGCTGTTCACAATGGTGTGCTGGTGCCTACGCTTATGTATGGAAGTGAATGTTGGGTGTGGCAAAAGAAGCATGAAAGTAGAATAAATGCAGTGGAAATGCGTTGCTTGCGAAGCATGTCCGGCGTGACTATGAATGATAGGCTGAAAAATGAGGTGACAAGGCAAAGGTGCAGTTTAAAAGAAGATGTAGTAACAATAAAAAACAAGTGCGTGTTGGACCACGCACAATGAAGGGTTCCGTAGTTAGGATGAATTTATCCCTAAAACAAACTTAACATTGTAGTTGAAAAACATGTTCTCCCATACATCGATATACGCCACGGTAAATTTTCCAACTGAAAATTTAAGTTAGTAATTGCATAAATTGTTTATTTTATGTGATAAAACTACAAATTATCAATTTTTGGACTTTTTCCTTTATTTGTGCAGTAATACCGTGCTTGTTGCCAAATTTCATGGTTCTAGGACAACGGGAAGTACCCTATAGATTTTGATTGATGTGCGAGATATTCGCAATTTTTTTTATGTGATAAAACTACAAATTTACAATTTTAGGACTTTTTCCCATACTTGTGCTGTAAGACCTTGCTTTTTGCCAAATTTCATGATTCTAGGTCAATGGAAAGTACGAGTACCCTATAGGTTTTGATTTATTCGCGAGTATCGAAATATGTCGCAATAATGGCGCTTATATCGCCGTATTTTTTTATTACGTTGACTTGGAAGCTTGATTTTTTTAGAGCTTCAAGGGACCATAGATTTACGTATTTGATATTAATTTCAACTTGATACCTTTACGCGTTCCTGAGAAAAATGGTCTTGACAGACTGACAGACAGACAGACGGACAACGAAGTGATCCTATAAGGGTTCCGTTTTTCCTTTTGAGGTACGGAACCCTAAAAACACTTTGTTCATGTGTTTTATGTGTCATTGTCACTATTATTTCTACACTTTTTACACTGCACCTCAGATTATAGAATAGTAGCACTACACTAATACAAAGGGTTTCGTTCGTTTTAGTCTTTGCACTATATTTGTGTTTGTCTAACAGCTGAATTGCCTCGACATTCACATGTCGGTGGAGTCGGTGTTCATGGGCCTCAGCAAATTTTTGAATTATGTTGGTGACGGGTTCCATTTTTAGGTCACGATGGCGGTCGTTATTTCTTATATACCAGGGCGCGTTAACGCTTTTGGAATGTCTGTCATTTTTATATTGGTCAGTTTAGTACAGCTCCACGACTGTTGGATGCCATACGTCCATATTGCCATGAGAATATGCTTATAGAATAACATTTTGTTATTTTGTCCAATCAACCAATACATGTTTTTAGAACGCATGTCTAGTTCTTGTCTTTTCTTTTTGACATGCGCTTTCCAGCGCAATTTGGCGTCAAGCGTTATGCTAAGATATTTGGCTGTGTTTGCGTATGGCACTTATTGACCATTTATGAGATAGGGTGGTAATCACAATTCTTGTTAGTGAAATCAATGTGAAGTGACTTTGATTCATTCAATTTGATTCTCTATTTTTATGCCCAGTCATAAACTTTATTTAGAGCGCTTTGCACCTCTTTGACTGCTTCCTTGTAGCATGACCCTGTAGCCATAATAGCAGTGTCGTCTGCAAAGGTCGCAATAGTATTATTTTCCAGCTCTGGTATATCATACGTGTACAACAGGTAGAGGACTGGGCCCAGCACACTACCTTGGGGCACTCCAGCTTTAATAATTTTTAAATCGGAGTAGGAGGCATCTTCGTGCCTCACTCGAAACATTCTGTCGATAATGTATGATTCCAAGATATCGGCAAAATCATTGGGTAGCATTAATTTTAGCTTGTTTATCAAAACCTTTATGCCAAACTTTATCAAAAGCTTGGGCCACATCTAAAAATACGGTGGAGCAGACTTTTTATCTTCAAGCGTTCTCTCAATGATGTTGGTAATTCTATGTACTTGGTCTATTGTGGACAAAATAATGTCAACAAAACAAAAAAGAAATTAAAATAAAGTCAATTAATAGGTATAATATAGTCAAGTACATAATTATGTCTTATATGGTCAATTTGCAAATAATTATATCAATTATAATCTGGACAAACTCATATCATTTAAAAAGTCTTTCATTGAGTAATAAAATTTGCCTAAAAGTAGTGCAGTTACCTTAGATTTAAAAATGTTTACAGAAAAATCCTTAAAACCATGAGGTATATTATTAAAATTTATTAAACAAAATAGATGAGAATTGACCATTCTCCCCTTATCTCCGAAACTGCTGAACCTAAAAATTTTAAAATATACTGAGAGTGGTTATAATATACTTATACATTACAGGAAAACGTATTAATAAGGTTTTCAAATAAAATGGTAAATCACTCAATACAGCGCGCACAAACTTACCTACGCGTATATTTGCAGTTAGAAAATATGAGGAAACATGTTTTTCAACTATGTACAATGTTAGGTTTGTTCTTGAGACTAAATTCATCCCAACTACAGACCCCTTAAGGTATTGTGCGTGGTCCGACACGCACTTGGCCAGTTTTTTTAAAGCATGCTACGATGGGAAGAGGGAAATAGACTGAGCAAATTATGTATCAACTTAAATTGTTCGTATACACCATTCCAAATGTCATTTTTAGCAGTCGTACGAAATACCTGTAACTGCAAATTGACTTAGCATTGCAATCTCCTTTCCCCGACTGTACATTTCCAAGTCTCACACATTCCCTTCTCCACAGGTCGTAGTAGGCGCCGCCGTAGGCCTACTCCACGTGCTGAACTGCAACCCCAAGGTGGTCGCCGACCTGGTCCCCGGCGACATGGTGGTGAGCGCGTGCGTGGCGGCGGCGTGGCGCACGGCGCGCGACGCCGGCCACTGCGCCGCGCTCGGCAACCACGAGCACGCGCCGCCGCACGACCTGCCGCCGCCCGTCTACAACTACGTGTCCAGTGAACAGAAGCCGCTGACGTGGGGTAGGAGCGCGACATATCCACATAAACTAATACTAACATGCTGGTGAGCGCCAGTGGCGCACGGCGCGCGACGCCGGCCACTGCGCCGCGCTCGGCAACCACGAGCACGCGCCGCCGCACGACCTGCCGCCGCCCGTCTACAACTACGTGTCCAGTGAACAGAAGCCGCTGACGTGGGGTAGGAGCGCGACATATCCACATAAACTAATACTAACATGCTGGTGAGCGCCAGTGGCGCACGGCGCGCGACGCCGGCCACTGCGCCGCGCTCGGCAACCACGAGCACGCGCCGCCGCACGACCTGCCGCCGCCCGTCTACAACTACGTGTCCAGTGAACAGAAGCCGCTGACGTGGGGTAGGAGCGCGACATATCCACATAAACTAATACTAACATGCTGGTGAGCGCCAGTGGCGCACGGCGCGCGACGCCGGCCACTGCGCCGCGCTCGGCAACCACGAGCACGCGCCGCCGCACGACCTGCCGCCGCCCGTCTACAACTACGTGTCCAGTGAACAGAAGCCGCTGACGTGGGGTAGGAGCGCGACATATCCACATAAACTAATACTAACATGCTGGTGAGCGCCAGTGGCGCACGGCGCGCGACGCCGGCCACTGCGCCGCGCTCGGCAACCACGAGCACGCGCCGCCGCACGACCTGCCGCCGCCCGTCTACAACTACGTGTCCAGTGAACAGAAGCCGCTGACGTGGGGTAGGAGCGCGACATATCCACATAAACTAATACTAACATGCTGGTGAGCGCCAGTGGCGCACGGCGCGCGACGCCGGCCACTGCGCCGCGCTCGGCAACCACGAGCACGCGCCGCCGCACGACCTGCCGCCGCCCGTCTACAACTACGTGTCCAGTGAACAGAAGCCGCTGACGTGGGGTAGGAGCGCGACATATCCACATAAACTAATACTAACATGCTGGTGAGCGCCAGTGGCGCACGGCGCGCGACGCCGGCCACTGCGCCGCGCTCGGCAACCACGAGCACGCGCCGCCGCACGACCTGCCGCCGCCCGTCTACAACTACGTGTCCAGTGAACAGAAGCCGCTGACGTGGGGTAGGAGCGCGACATATCCACATAAACTAATACTAACATGCTGGTGAGCGCCAGTGGCGCACGGCGCGCGACGCCGGCCACTGCGCCGCGCTCGGCAACCACGAGCACGCGCCGCCGCACGACCTGCCGCCGCCCGTCTACAACTACGTGTCCAGTGAACAGAAGCCGCTGACGTGGGGTAGGAGCGCGACATATCCACATAAACTAATACTAACATGCTGGTGAGCGCCAGTGGCGCACGGCGCGCGACGCCGGCCACTGCGCCGCGCTCGGCAACCACGAGCACGCGCCGCCGCACGACCTGCCGCCGCCCGTCTACAACTACGTGTCCAGTGAACAGAAGCCGCTGACGTGGGGTAGGAGCGCGACATATCCACATAAACTAATACTAACATGCTGGTGAGCGCCAGTGGCGCACGGCGCGCGACGCCGGCCACTGCGCCGCGCTCGGCAACCACGAGCACGCGCCGCCGCACGACCTGCCGCCGCCCGTCTACAACTACGTGTCCAGTGAACAGAAGCCGCTGACGTGGGGTAGGAGCGCGACATATCCACATAAACTAATACTAACATGCTGGTGAGCGCCAGTGGCGCACGGCGCGCGACGCCGGCCACTGCGCCGCGCTCGGCAACCACGAGCACGCGCCGCCGCACGACCTGCCGCCGCCCGTCTACAACTACGTGTCCAGTGAACAGAAGCCGCTGACGTGGGGTAGGAGCGCGACATATCCACATAAACTAATACTAACATGCTGGTGAGCGCCAGTGGCGCACGGCGCGCGACGCCGGCCACTGCGCCGCGCTCGGCAACCACGAGCACGCGCCGCCGCACGACCTGCCGCCGCCCGTCTACAACTACGTGTCCAGTGAACAGAAGCCGCTGACGTGGGGTAGGAGCGCGACATATCCACATAAACTAATACTAACATGCTGGTGAGCGCCAGTGGCGCACGGCGCGCGACGCCGGCCACTGCGCCGCGCTCGGCAACCACGAGCACGCGCCGCCGCACGACCTGCCGCCGCCCGTCTACAACTACGTGTCCAGTGAACAGAAGCCGCTGACGTGGGGTAGGAGCGCGACATATCCACATAAACTAATACTAACATGCTGGTGAGCGCCAGTGGCGCACGGCGCGCGACGCCGGCCACTGCGCCGCGCTCGGCAACCACGAGCACGCGCCGCCGCACGACCTGCCGCCGCCCGTCTACAACTACGTGTCCAGTGAACAGAAGCCGCTGACGTGGGGTAGGAGCGCGACATATCCACATAAACTAATACTAACATGCTGGTGAGCGCCAGTGGCGCACGGCGCGCGACGCCGGCCACTGCGCCGCGCTCGGCAACCACGAGCACGCGCCGCCGCACGACCTGCCGCCGCCCGTCTACAACTACGTGTCCAGTGAACAGAAGCCGCTGACGTGGGGTAGGAGCGCGACATATCCACATAAACTAATACTAACATGCTGGTGAGCGCCAGTGGCGCACGGCGCGCGACGCCGGCCACTGCGCCGCGCTCGGCAACCACGAGCACGCGCCGCCGCACGACCTGCCGCCGCCCGTCTACAACTACGTGTCCAGTGAACAGAAGCCGCTGACGTGGGGTAGGAGCGCGACATATCCACATAAACTAATACTAACATGCTGGTGAGCGCCAGTGGCGCACGGCGCGCGACGCCGGCCACTGCGCCGCGCTCGGCAACCACGAGCACGCGCCGCCGCACGACCTGCCGCCGCCCGTCTACAACTACGTGTCCAGTGAACAGAAGCCGCTGACGTGGGGTAGGAGCGCGACATATCCACATAAACTAATACTAACATGCTGGTGAGCGCCAGTGGCGCACGGCGCGCGACGCCGGCCACTGCGCCGCGCTCGGCAACCACGAGCACGCGCCGCCGCACGACCTGCCGCCGCCCGTCTACAACTACGTGTCCAGTGAACAGAAGCCGCTGACGTGGGGTAGGAGCGCGACATATCCACATAAACTAATACTAACATGCTGGTGAGCGCCAGTGGCGCACGGCGCGCGACGCCGGCCACTGCGCCGCGCTCGGCAACCACGAGCACGCGCCGCCGCACGACCTGCCGCCGCCCGTCTACAACTACGTGTCCAGTGAACAGAAGCCGCTGACGTGGGGTAGGAGCGTGACATATCCACATAAACTAATACTAACTAGCTGAAGAGTTTGTTTGTTAGTTTGGACGCGCTAATCTCTGGAACTACCAACCGGACTTTCCAGACTTAATTATTTTTTGCATTTGATTACTCGATTCTTGAGGAAGGTTACAGGCTATTTCGACTAATGTAAAGTAGGACGGCCTGTAGCCTGCTAGCCTCGGGCTTAGAGGAAGTCATGTCATAAAATAGACTGCTTCTGGCTGATGATGAATATAACATCACGCTCGTACCCCGAAAGCGGGAAAGGTGAATGCTGTACCCACTGTCTCGATTTATGTTAAAGTCCCACTTAATATAGGGCGAGCGTATAGCTATTAACCGGATACAAATCCAGACTCCGGAGTACTACTGAAGAATTCACACTGGAAAAACAATCTAGCTGCGTGCGGTATATTTAATTTTTTTTTACTGTACTTATGTAGGTATGTTCATATTCATTATTCACATTAAAATAGAGTAAGTACTTTTGGTGGTTTTACATGTTACATTATTTGGTCTTATATTCTATTTAGCCTTAGTATGGCATGTGAAGGTTAATCATTCAAGATAATAATTATAATGTAGCTTATGAAGTATATAAAGAAATAAAAAATGGGTATTTAGTCGTATTCCATATCTACATGTCTCTGAAATTCAATCGTGCTGTACGTTAAATCACATTAGTCCACTTTATTGTTATTATTTAACCAGTCGTTTATTGAGTAAATCATTTTTTCCAGAAGTAGCTCTTTAAGCTTTAGCCTAATCTTTAATGTCTGATTGTAACCTATTATAAATATTTACACACATAGCTGAACAGTTTTTTTTAAATACCGCAGTCTTTGGTGCACATTCTAGGACTAGTCGCTGACCATGCTTTGATTTACGAGGATGGGTATTGTCACGTGCATAAATATCACTAGCCTTCAAAATGTATAATCTGTAACAAATCTCTTCCCTTACAGAGAAATTTATGGACTACAACGAATTATACGGCTTACAAGTGCCGTCAGTCCAAGCTATCTACTACTACCTGTTTATGCTGACGTCCTCCAAGACGCTGTACTCGCTGTACTGCTTCCTGCTGCACTGGATCCCCGCCTACATCATCGACGCTGTAGCAGTCATCATAGGCAAGAAGCCCATGTGAGTACCTGTCATCCCATGCTCAACTACTATATTACACTGTCAACGTCTCTCCTCGATCTACTATAGTTTCACAACTTAAAAAAAGTTAAATACATCGTTTGTCTTCGGCAGAATTGAAACTTTGCGAATCAATTAAAATTCATTTTTTTGTGTATTAATATAACCAAATAGGTTGACTCGCTAATTCCGTTGTTATTTAGCACACTTTATTCGCCTAAAGCTCTGGTTACACTGAGGCGAATCCGAAGTGGGAAGCGGGACGTAATTGAGCGTGCGTTGCGTGTTTTAATAATTAGGAGTCACATGACTATCCGCGCCAGTTTGGACACATCCATACAAGTTAGTTGAGACTATCGGCGCGGCTGAATTTTTTCCCGCATCTCGTGGGATTTGCTTCCGTTTTGTCCAGAGCTTTATTTCGGCTCTTCCGAAGATAAACGATGGAACCTTTAGACGTTGACAAACTACATGTAACCTTTCATCTACTATTGACTTCCTAAGAAAGTGTATGGTTAGGTTTGCCCCAGGTCCGCCATTTAATTTGATGGTTAGGTATCCCCCAGGTCAGCCATTTAATTTGATGGTTAGGTATCCCCCAGGGCAGCCATTTAATTTGATGGTTAGGTATCCCCCAGGTCAACCATTTAATTTGATGGTTAGGTATCCCCCCAGGTCAGCCATTTAATTTGATGGTTAGGTATCCCCCAGGTCAACCATTTAATTTGATGGTTAGGTATCCCCCAGGTCAGCCATTTAATTTTACTTACTCCCATTTCTTCTTCAACAGGTTAAGAAAAACCTACGCAAAAATAACAAAATTCTCCGAAGTGATGGCTTACTTCGCGACTCGAGAGTGGAAGTTCGACAATACCAACACTCAGAAATTATTCAGTGAGCTCTGCGCGGCTGACAAGAAGATGTTTGACTTCGACATGAGCGCTGTGGATTGGAACGAGTACTTCTACAATTACATCAGGGGCGTCAGGGTGTACCTGCTCAAAGACCCCGCGGAGACCGTCCCTGCCGGCCTCAAGAAACACAACAGGCTCAGGCTACTGCACTACACCTTCTGCGCCATCCTGGGCTTGCTGTTCCTGCGGCTGCTGTGGGCGCTTGCCAGTCTTGTTGTAGGATTTTAGGTTTTTTTTCATACTTATATTTTAAGGGTGTGAAAGGTGTTACATTTTGTGATATATTCGCACGACTGGTTCGCGAACTACTTCATTGGAAAATGCGAATGTAGAACAAAGAAATAACAAAGACAGGAAATTAATTATACTTTTCTGTCTTTCTAGTATAGAATGAAGTCACGAATGATTTAGGAAGAAGAAAAAAACAAATGCACGGAACTGTTTTTACGCGTTTGTGAAACATTTTTAGCAACAATCATGACATTTTTAAGACTTTTCCAAGTATGGGTGCTAAATGAAAATAAACTATGCTATCACAATAATTATTATTTAAATAATAAGTTTTATATATAGTCAGGGCAAATGATTGTTTAGCAAATTGCCTGTAAATTTAAATCACAACTTACTATATTTCTTTGACTTTACAAGTTGCAAATTGAAGTGTGTCAGTCCGCTAAACAATTAATTTCCCTGAATATACATAAAAAAATAGGGCCTGGCTAGTAAAATAAATATTTTATAATAAACCCAAAGAAATGGGTCATTTGAAGTGTAAGATGTAAATAAATAAAAAATGTGTATAATATATTTTAAGTTAAAATAGTATAGTCTCGAGCATATTATTTGACAATTTTTTATTTTAGAGTCGTACATATTTTCTTGTTCAGCTAGACATTTTTTAAAGTCGTACATATTTGGTTGTTCAGCTAGACATTCTTTAAAGTCGTACATATTTGGTTGTTCAGCTAGACATTTTTTAAAGTCGTACATATTTGGTTGTTCAGCTAGACATTCTTTAAAGTCGTACATATTTGGTTGTTCAGCTAGACATTCTTTAAAGTCGTACATATTTTCTTGTTCAGCTAGACATTTTTTATTAGTCTTCATGGGGACATCATTATGATTGCCGAAAGTAGGTACTAATGAAATGCTGGTGGATGGAAATGCCCTGGCGACATTTGGGGAGGCCTATGTCCAGCAGTGGACGTCTTTCGGCTGAAATTATGATGTTGAAGATATGGCAATACTGCTCTACTCTTACAATTTTTGTTTAAAGTATTTTATCGGTAAGATAAATATTTTAAACATTTTGGAGCAAATAAAATAATTATAGGTACTCCATCGGTTTAGGTAATTAAATAAAGGTAAACAAATCGTAAAAGCGTTTTTTTATATGACATTTTCTTGTTTAAAAATACGTTGTAACTTTAAATTTATTTTTGATATTTACGATAGTTTCATTAATGTTACGAGTATGTGAAACTTTATCATTTATTCCTAAACTACTCTTCGTAGATGTAACAGCTTGAGCACAATTTTGTAAAATTTAGAGCCCAAAAAGACAGGTTCACTAAACGTCAACGAATTATAACGTTGCTAAATTGAAGAGTTTAACTGTGACGTAGCATGAAAACTGAAGTGACAGATATTACGTTTAGTCGGTTAGTTGACAGCTCTCTCGTCACGTGGTTTTTTTGTTTACCTTTATATAAGTACCTAAACCAACGGGGTATAGATACATTTTAGCACAACTTGTGATACAGGACTATGTTAACGTTAGAAGATAAAATGAATATTGTATCGAGTTTGTGAATAAACACACAAATGCCATTTCGTAATGAGAATGATAAATAATTATTAAATAATTGAATTCAAAATTGTTTGTTGTTTTATTTGAAGCCAGCCACAGTGCACACTATAATTCCAACTATATTTCAGCTATAATTTCCAATATACGCTGACATCTCATTTTACGGAAATCATATACAATGCGAGATCAGCTTATACTGGAAATGTATAGCTTGATTTGTAGCTGTGTGTACATACCTACTAAACGAATATTCGACTCAATTAGAGAGATTGAAGATTGAATAGAATTGAAGACTAGTTAATAGAAAAGTTTAGTTAAAAAATTAAAAAACCCCCGACACAAACAAAAACATCTAAAAAACAACTGACTTGAAAAAAAAAAGTGAAAAATTACTATAATTTTGGAAGTCGGTGATCTTGTTTTAGTTTTTTGCCACCGACTTCCGAAATTAAAGATATTTTAAACTTTGTAATGTGTTTACAAGCTTATATCAAACTCTAAACTCAAACTCAAAGCATTTATTTCAATTAAAACATTTACAGGCACTTTTGAATTGTCAACAAGTCGGTCAGTTACAAATATGAAGCTAGTTGCCCATTCCAAATAGTAGGTTCCTATGGAGAAGAACGGGCAAGAAACTCCACAGACACTCTTTTAAAATAAAATATTTGATACAAAGTATTGGTTACATCATTCTTATTGAAAATATACATGTGAGAACGATGCAAAACGTCAGAAGCGTCCGTGATAAAAAAAAACAATTCAAAACTAAAATAATTAAAAATAAGCCGTGGCAGCTAAGAGATGACCAGTCCCAACTGACAGCGGCCGTTCACGAACATGACGCATGGATCAGCACCATTCAGCTCAACCATTTTGAAGGGAGCTAAATGATCCAACACACACGCCACCATCAGCGAGACATCTGAGTGAGCATGACATACTCTCAGCTGCCAGGACATATTCAAGTCAATGAAAGACATATTACCCGGTAAATGGTAGCTCTATTGTACATAGTACTCACACCTGTGTTGCAATGCAATTATATAATAAAAAGGTGATTGAGTTTATATGTACAATGAAAAGATAGTCTTACAATCTTCATCAGCTCCAACAGTATTTTCAAATGTTAATCAATTAGTTGACGTTGTGGAGCAGGACCAGCATTGAGCCAAGCATTTCTATCAGCGATGAAATCCCCCCGCCTATAATATGCCTGCTTGCATAGTGTGCGTTTTATACAAGATTTGAATTTCGTCTCATTCAGTTGAAGTATGTGGGGAGGAATTTTATTATAACATTTTAAACAGTACCCCATGAAAGATGAGTCTACTTTAGCCAGTCTAAAACCTGGTTGAGCTAATAGATCCCTACTTCTAGTACTATAATTATGTCTTTCGCCTGTTTTACTAAAAAGATGTAAATTTTTTCTTACGTACATGATGTTTTCATAGATATATTGACAAGACACCGTCATGATGTTAATATTCTTAAACAGTTCCCTAAGAGAATCGCGCCTGCGGAGATTATATATGGCTCTGATGGCTCTTTTCTGCAGAATAAAAATAGCCTCGATGTCTGCAGCCCGTCCCCAAAGTAAAATACCATAAGACATGATACTATGAAAGTAACTAAAATAGACTAGCCTCGCGGTATCTACATCAGTAAATTGACGGATTTTTCTGACAGCATATGCTGCTGAACTTAGCCGTCCTGCAAGAGATGTTAAATGAGGACCCCATTGAAGCCTAGAGTCGAGCGTGATCCCCAGGAATACAGTTTTATCGACGAATTCTAGTTTCTCTTGATTCAATACTATCTCATAATCACTACTTTTTACATTTGGTAAAGAAAATCGTATGCACTTAGTTTTTTTCCATTTAATACTAAATTATTGGCAGTGAACCAATTTTGGACCTGCAGTACGGCGTTATTTACGACGTCAAAATTTGTAGCACGTCTATCTACCTTAAAAATCAAGGAAGTATCGTCAGCAAATAACACCATTTGTGGTTGATTTTTTAATAAATGGAGAAGATCATTAATATACACTAAAAAGAGGAAAGGACCCAATATCGAGCCTTGAGAAACACCCATTTTTACTTTTAAACAGAGTGAATTGATACCATTTATTTGAACTAGCTGTTGTCTATCGTTTAAATAAGATTTTACTAAACTAAGCGCAAGTTTTCCAAGTCCGTAATGCTCAAGCTTCAAGAGTAAAGTTTCGTGATCGACGCAATCAAATGCCTTGGAAAGGTCACAAAAGATTCCTATGGCGTGTTGGGCCTCTTGAGCACACAAAATTATTTTCTTACAATTTACCTTCAAAAGTTCGGTCACACTATCAGTGATATCATCTTTTTTAACATTAAAACTATTACCTATTAGTACAGTAATAATGGCGTTAGGATCATATTCATTCCTAGTTATTGAATACATTATTTGTTTGTAGGAAGTCTGAGGCATGCAATAGTTTAGAGAAGAATGACTCAGGTTGTTGCTAAGTAATTTTCCTAACCCTTTTCCAAAACTATCAGAAAACATAATGGACTAGCTTCCATCTGAACTAACCAATTGGGTATATCGTAAGTATGTAAGTTGTCTGCTTCAAAATTTGCAAACTATTTTTCAGAAACTTGTTGGTATCCGATTAAGCTGACAGAATCATGGCGAGGTCCTTACATTAATTTGTACAAAAAAAAAGTTAATTTAGACTTTTAGAGGGTTCAAAATATTTTCCAATGTTGAGAATATATTTTATTTATTATTCAAATTTCAGACAACATTGATCCAATAAAATATTGTTAGTATGAACTTAAAAAAAACTATGTTAGTACCTAATAACTAATAGAGACTTAGTCCTCTGGGTGAGGCTCCACACCATTGGGCTATCAAGCTTATTGCCCATTACATTCAGGATGCTGTTACTGCTCCCACTCAATCTGCTTAGCAGTGAGGCTGTCTTTTTGCGCCAGGTGGCATCAAAGCCGTCTGTGCACGACTCAGCGAACATTGTTGACGCACTGCAGAAGCGCGGCAGCCGTAACAGCGCCCTGTATGCATTATTAAACTGGATTCGCAGAGAATTGTAAGCCCTTTGGGTATATCTGAACCACAGGCTCGCTGAGTACAGAGATGTGCAATACGCCTTGAATAAAGTTACTTTCACCGCGTCTGTACACCGAAAGAACCTGCGGGCCAGCATGTTCGCCCGGACTGACAATGCCCTGCGCTCCCTCTCCATGGCTACATCATCTCCAAGATTTGCTGTAACCACATTCCCAAGATACTTGAATTGGTATACTCGACTAAGAGGAGTACCATTGAGTAACAGTGGTGGAACAACAGCTGGGCACTTTGTACCCGCCTTGAAGTTCATGCACTGTGATGTTTTTACATTATAACTGAGACCGTGTGTGGCCGCATACTTTGCACACACGCCAAGCAACTTCCGCAAAGCACAAATCGAGGGAGCCAGCAGCACCATATCATCGGCATAGCTAAGGTTGTTTACACTGACACCATCTACGTAGCACCCTACGGGCATTTGGCTGAGTTCCTCGATCAGCGCATTCACGTACAGGTTAAAAAGCAATGGCGAGCTCAACCCCCCCTGCCTCACTCCACATTCCAGTCTGTATTCACTCGACAATTCACCCGCCCACTTTACATTATTTTTTTCTGATTATGGTACCAATACCTAAAAAGTGATGTCAACTCTGGCGGTAGACCCGTTTCTTTTAGCTTCTGCCATAACATATCATAAGACACTAGGTCAAATGCTTTCGAGAGGTCTAGAAAACAAGCATAAACCGGGGTTCGTCTGTCAGTGTAATATTTCACAGTGTGCTTAAGGCTAAGAATAGCAGTCTCAGCTAACAAGCCAGGACGAAAGCCGAACTGAGCGTCATGTAACTTAACATGCTTGTTCAAATATGAGTGAAGCACACTGTCAAATAGCTTCGCTACAATCGTGGCTAGCGAAATGGGTCTATAGTTCGATTTTTCGGACACATCCCCCGTTTTACTCTTGACAATCGGTACCACCAGAGTCTTCATTAGATCAGGGGGTAGGTGTGAGTGATTTATGCACAAATTACATAACATTGCAAGTACTCTAGGAAGGTGGAAACCAGCATGCTTGAGATGTTCCACACTGAGAGCGGATTTTCCTTCCTTCATACCCCTAATAGCACGATCAATATCCTTAGCAAGTATTAAAATTGAACTATTCTTCCCCTGAGTCTCAGTATCGAACCGTCCGCATGCTGGTCCTAAGGGTGACTTTACAACAAATTGTTCCTTAAAAACATTAGCAATGTCTTCAGGGCTAGAAACACCGCCGACTTTCACTGGGATGCCAGGTCTAGTAATCAATTTATTTGTACACTTCCAAAATTTTTTAAAGTCCTTATTCGTGTAGTGTGTCGCTATCAAGTCCATTTTTATCTGTTCTTGATGGTTTTGACACCACTTAAGCTTACCTTTAAAAATTGTACGTGCCTCAATCATGTCTCTGAACAATGGCCCGCCAGCTGGCTTACCGTAGCTTATCCATGTATTAAATGTCCGCCTGGCACCCGAGTAAGACTCGCTCACGTGCTTATTCCACCCTGCTAATAACTTTCCATGTTTGCCTTTCTTTATGATACAGGTAGTAGTCGCAGCCTTTCGTAACACATTAATCATATCATCATATAATTTATTGACAATATCCTTATGGGAATCATTGTGACACATTTTTCCACAACAACTCTGAAACTCATATGGGAAATCTATAGTTTTTAAATGTGTATACATATTTTTGTGTACTCGTTTATCTGCTCCGGGCTCCTATCACCCCATTTAACTTTATTACTCTTCAATAAGATTTTTTGTGTAATAATATTTAAATTACATGTAACAACTAATGGATAGTGGTCTGACCAATACACATCATACTTTACATATACAGGGTGGAATTTTGTAATGCCACCTGGAGGAAATCAAATTTACATGAAATCTTATGCGAATGACAACGAGTTGAGAGTTGAAGTTCAGAATACGATTTACAATATTCACCACAACACTTTATTAAAGGTTACTAGAAATGAATTCGTTAAAAGAATAAAGAACATGTCCAAAAATGGTTTTTTATTATTCAATAATTCTAACCAGGATCAGTTAAACATATTTAGATAGACAACCCAAATGCTAGTGGTGGTAAGCCTTAATGCTAGTGGCATATTTTATGTTGTTCAACTCAGTTTTTAAGTACTCACTCGTAACATAAGTTTCCTTAATCAGTTTTAGATCCGACTGTAGTAACACAATATCTTTTAACAACCTTGTTGAACACACTTATGATATCTTCCACATCCTTTTGTTCTTTATTTTTTCGTCTCACAACTTTTCTGACGGTAGTTGAAAAAGACGTAAAAAGGAGTTCCTTCGCGACACTGATTTCTAATGCGGAGAAATCGCGTGTGGAGAAGTCTTATTAGACTCACTTCATCCATTTTATTTTGTGCTCATTTATAACTATGTTACACTGTGAACACTTCACAACTTCGGTAGACATTTTTATTCTGCACCCGTTCGCTTACGCGTCCGCGCGGAGACTGTTTTACCAGGAGGATTACCAGGAGTAGATTGATATACTTTACCAGGAGGATTACCAGGAGTAGATTGATATACTTATCGTATTTTGAAATCCCGCATAATTAAAATATTTCAAAAAGAAAATATCAGTTTTTCGTTTCATCTCGTTGCTTATTATTTTGATTTATAAAAAAGCCGGCCAAGTGCGAGTCGGACTCGCACACGAAGGGTTCCGTACCATTATCTATAGAAATAGCAAAAAAATCACGTTTGTTGTATGGGAGCCCCTCTTAAATATTTGTTTTATTTTAAGATTTTTAGTGTTATTAATGAAAAAATTGTTTAGTTGAGTATTGGTAAGTTAATAAGCTATACGACATAGTAAGGTTAGCAAGATAGGATAGGTCAATTAGCTCCTTTCTTTCATAGAATTCTTAACGTTAAAACTCCAATTTAATACCTATTTATTTTACGAGTTTGTCTATAATTGTATGTTACGGTTTAACTGACTAACTTCCATTAAATATTGGCATGCCATCAGTGCATGGCGGAATGTATATTTGCACAGAATTTTATCCTTCTTTTGTACCCACCACATTTATGCAAACAAACGATTTTGATGGGAAAAACTTTTGCTATTTCTGACTTTTATAATGGCCAGTCTGTTCATTATAACAAAAACTGGTGAGTTGCGTGTCAGAAAACGCACAATGAAGGGTTAGGACGAATTTATCCCATCTAAGTATGTCGCATGAATGGCCGTATTTTTTTATTGCGTTGACTTGAAGCTTGATTTTTTTAGAGCTCTAAGAGACCGTAGACCTTCGTATTTGATATTAATTTCAACTTAATACCTCTACGCGTTCCTGAAAAAAAGGGTCTTGACTGACAGACAGACGGACGGACGGACAGTCATAGAAGTGATCCTTAAAGGGTTCCGTTTTTTAATTTGGCACCATCTTGCGTTTTGATTTTGACTCCATTATCGTCGTCAGCGCCCTCGAAAACCATGAAAACGACACCCGTTTTTTTTTTGTGATTTTAATAATTTGTTTTATTTGTAGTTTGTGTCAGAATAGTAGATTAAAAGTGTTATAAAATATATATATTTGGAATTGGCTATTTACTAGCTTTTATTTGATACCCATATTAATATAAGGCATGTGTTTAACGCGGCGGCAAATTAATCTGAATTTGGGATTAAAAAATAATTAAAGCGGGTAGCAAAAATAATAGGTTGGCAGCTAAAAATAATAGGTTGGCAGCTACAGCGAAGTATTATTTTAAGTAGAAAGTAGCAGCTCAATAATCAGTTTTTAGCTTTATTTTAATTTAAACTGGCATCGAATTTTTGTTTTGGTAACTGAATTTACCAACAATAGAGGGGATCTGGCGCTCGGCGGCCGCTACCGCGGCACGCTCGCTTCGCGCGCTCGCCTTCGCTTGTTAATGGTTACTGTTCTAACCTAACCTAACCCAAATGATTCAATAACAGTAGATGACTTTGCAGCGATTATATAGTTAGTCGCCCTTTAAGTTATTAGTCGCCAAGTTATTATTTTAGTAGCAAATAGTTAGTCGCCATTTAAGTTATTAGTCGCCTGGAAAATTATTATCCATAATCACAAAATATATTTTTTTATTCCCCGTCTCGTTTTTGATTCGCAGATGCCACATTCAAATTTTATAGCCTATGTCACTTCCACAATTAAAACGAATCTAAGGATACCTCATATGTTAAAATCCATCAAGCCGTTTAGCCTCCAGAGCGTTCCAAAGAAATAGACATACATACATACATACACTCGAAAAACATAACCTCCTTCTAAAGCAGTCGGGTAATAAAAGATGTATGTTGCATCAATTGTATCAATAAGCACTGTACAAAATAAAATGTCAATCAAACTCAAAATGTCAAACATCATAATTCATAAGCCACAATTGTGGCGATAACTCCCCTCTTTGTGGAGTGGCTGGAGAGGCGCCACGGCGTCCTCACCTTCCGCCTGACGCAGGTCCTCACCGGACATGGATGTTTCGGGAGGTTCCTGTTTAGGATTAAACGGGAGGAAACGCCCGGGTGTCACCACTCTGTGGATCACCCGGAGGACACGGTGGAGCATACGGTGGAGGTCTGCCCAGCTTGGGCGGAGAACCGCCGTGTCCTCACGGAGGCGATCGGCGGCGGCGATCTCTCGCGTCCGGCCCTGGTTCAGGCCATGGTTCGGAGCGAGAGTGCATGGGAGGCCGTCACCTCCTTCTGCGAAGCAGTTATGCTAGCGAAGGAGGAGGCGGAACGCGTGAGGGTGAGACAAGGTTCGCGCCCTCGCGCCCTTAGTCGCCGCAAGAGACGCCCCGGGCGTCGGGAGTCGCAAGCCGATTTCCGGCCACCGTAGGCGCGGGCCTGCGGACGGTGAGCGATGGGTAGCTCGCGGTCCGACAAGGACCAGGCCCGGGTCGACGGCGCGTTGTGTTCCACGCGCGCCTTAAAGAGATGTCAGCACAAACTGACGGGGTCCGTTAGGACCAATGCCTGCCGGGGTTGCGAGTTTGTCCGAAAGGGATATCGTGGCCCTGGCACACAGGCAACGGAAGGAACACGGGTGGGTTTTAGTCAGTAAAAGTCTGACCGCCCGCCCAGAAGAGAGAAGAGCGGGAGAAGTTATTTGATGATTTCCCACCCAAAAAAAAAAAAAAAAAGGCTGGCTGGCTAGGGATGCGATATCGATCTAAAATCGACAAATCTATACGAGTAAAAGAAATCATTTTTTAATCCATCATACACATTAAGTCGATTCTAGGACCCCTTATACGCCATTTCATTGAATTCTACAATAAATCAGATATTATATTGTGTTATTAATCGATTATAATCAAAAGTCGATGTAAAATGTTTATCCAGCTAAACTTATATGTCTATTCTATAAATAAAAATTGACTAGCGAGTAGATTCATCAACAATAGATATCTCTGAGCCCAATTTTATCGAAAATCGATTCAATTGCATTCGACATCTCTATGACCGGTGCGATCGGCCATAACTATAGATAAAAAATAAATAATAACATCAGAGAAAGACTGAGCTCAAAGGATTAATTATAATTGTAATGTTACAATGAATCATTAAGTTATTACATACAGTTTGACGGCACGGTTGGCGCAGTGGTTAAGTGATTGACTGCTGCGCTGCGTATCGCGGGTTCGATTCCCGCACGGAACAAATATTTGTATGACCTATAAGTAGTTGTTCCGGGTCTGGGTGTTTGTGTATGTGAGTTTAAATGTTTGTAAACGCACCCACGATACAGGAGAAATTCCTAGTGTGGGGCAACGTTTTAAAAAAAAAAACAGTTATATGTAAAGTTGCTTAATTAATATTATTTTTAAATGACTTTGTGCAAAGGAACATGATCAGGATCAAAATGTACAAATCAAGTAAAACGGAACGTCGTTAGATGGAAGAAGAAAGTGTTTACGGAAACGTGCATTACAATACAATTGCTTTTTAACTTAAAATTAAATTCCATATTCGAAAATCAAATCACCGACGCAGAAGGTCGTTAAAAAATATATAAATATTTACTATATTAAGTTTGTCTTGAGGCGTGAGAAAATTTGGTACCACTTTTTGTCATTTTCCTTTAGATTAACTAAAACAAGCAAGTCATTTCTTATAAACAGTATATATATATATGTATATATATGTTTATTCATCAATAGAAAAAATATACAAATAGTTACAGCAACAATCAGTGGGTAGAAAGTTATACATATATGTATGTTGTATATATGTTTGTTGTAAAATCTGTTCTAAAATTTTGAACAGAACCCTGCTTTCATAACAAATTGCCAAAGTCTGTTACGGAACTTAGCGATGGAAAATTCAAAACCCACATTAAAGGTGTCCTTATAAAAAATCATATGATAAGATTAAAGAAAAAAAGAAATCATTTATTTGCTGATAATGTAGGTACACATATAAGTTGGAATATTTATTAAGTGTCCCTATACATTTACCTTACGGCATGCAAAACATTAGGTTTGGATTAAGTAGTAATATAGATACAGCTATTACGGTCATTATTAGCCACAGTCGAACTGAATAGGTAACTACAGATCAGACTAAAAAACAAATCAAAATAATTAATGAATTAAATATAAATCTCTCGCAAATCATACAATGAAGAATATGTCGTAATGTGTAATGTCAAAAAGCTTATATTTTCAAAATATTCCAAAATATTAACAACAATCACAATCATTATTATTAGGTATAGAATTTAGATAATCTGGTAATGTCAAAATCTGATATGTCAAATTACAATATAACAACAACCATAAAAACATAACCCTCCTTCTGGAGCAGTCGGGTAAAAAAAAACGCTAATAAATAAATAACAATGACATTATTATAATCTAAAACATTCGAAATTGCCAAGACAACGTACATTTATCAATAACATTTTCCTATAAAGTTTTATCATTTAAAGTCTTTAATTGTGTAATAACATTTCTTCAGCAATAGTTTTGTTTATTGTTTTTTAAACATTTTTATGGGTAGGTCTTTTAAATTATCAGGTAATTTATTACATAAAGACTACGTTGAAGACAAGGAAGTTTGGCATTAATTCCTTCTTAACATTGGCTTCCCTGGTACCTCATTAACGGCAAAAATATGTAAATGTCTAACTGCTCCCAAGTTACGATGTTATTTTAATTTTATTTTTTTTACATACGTCCTTGACATAATCTTTTTTTTCATTTGATTTTATATACCTACAATCTTAAATTAAACAAGGTTCTTACTTTTATTATTTTAATAATATTTTATATCGGTTTTTTTTAAATGTTTTTATGTGATAACGTTAGACTGTAGATTTGTAGACCATTTTCTATTTTGTTAAGTACCTTTTAAGTAACTTTTGACAGGCCTACATTGTCCTCTCATACTTATTAACGCTGTGGTTTCAAAACATTGTAACAGCCAATTATTTTTAAAAGGTAACCGTGGAGTTTCTTGCCTGCTCTTCTCCATAGGAAACGACAAATTGGACCCGTGCAACTAGCTTCTGACGTTTATATTTTAACGGTGTGCATGCGATGTGCGTGTCGATGGAGAACTTAATATAGCAAAACGACCACTAGCACAAAAAACCGGCCAAGTGCGTGTGGGCCATGCACAATGAAGGGTTCCGTAGTTAAGATAAATTTATCTAAAAAAAAATAGATTATAGTTGATAAACATATTCTCCCATACATCGATATACGCAACGGTCAGTTTTTTAACTGGGAATATAAGTCTGTAATCACAAAAAAAAGTACGTAAAATAACATTCTACAAATTAAACATTTTCGGACTGTTTCCTTTACTTGTGCTGTGAGACCTTGCTTCTTGCCAAATTTCATGATTCCTGGTCAACGGGAAGTACCCTATAGGTTTTGATTTATTTGCGAGTATCAAAATGGGAACACCCAAATACTCCGAAATATTTTATTCCGAATTTCGATGTTCCGATTTTCAAAAGTCCGAATTTCATAATAACTAAGAATTACAATGTCTATTATTAAAAATCATGAAATTTACTTTACCGAAAGTGGTAATGCAATTTGTTTGTTTTCCGATTTTCATACGTTCGAAGAATCAAATGCTCGATGGGTTCTCGGTCCGAAAAACAACATTCCGATTTTCAATACTTCGAATTCAATTAGTAGATATAATATTCAGTTACGCATATAAATTCAAAATCTTTAAGTAACGTTTAATGTACGTAATTTTAAAACGTCTACTTTATTATTAATAATTGTGTATCAATATTATTTTTTGTGTTTTCTTCTTCTCCTTATACCTGCGTCGGGTACCATCTAGTGTTATTGAATCCTTTGGGTTAGGTTAGAACTGTGACCATTAAATTGCGAAGGCGAGCGAGTGCAGCGAACGTGCCGTGGCAGCGGCTGCCAAGCGCCAGATCTCCTCTATTGTTGGTTTCGGAATTCTAATTAATCGGTACTTTAATGATCGGAATTCGTATTTTTGATGTTTCGAAATATCATTAAGTCGGAATTTTTGTTATTCGGACTATTGAAACTCGGTATTTTGAGAATAGTAATGATACACGTTAGGAATATTTTGGAATTATAAAAATAGGACGAATGATAAATCGGAGTTGTTATATTCGGAATTATGAAAATCGGTATTTTGAATTCGTATTTGTGACTGTCGGAATAAAGTTTTTCGTATTTATGTAGTGTGGATCAAAATATGTCGCTCGTAAATTGCCGTATTTTTTATTACGTAGACTTACGTATCTGATATTAATTTCAACTTGATACCTCCAAGCGTTCCTGAGAAAAAGGGTCTTGACAGACTGACAGACAGACAGACATACGGACAACGAAGTGATCCTATAAGGGTTCCAATTTTCCCTTTTGAGGAATTTGTTGTAACAAACAATAAATTAAGGGACAATGAAAACTCATTTACAAACATTTCACAAAAAATCAATCAATTTTTCATTTTACAAATATTTTAAAGTTTCGGTTCAAGTCCATGACGAATTATAAGAATATAGAATTATATCGAAACTGGAACCGTATTTGAAGATCAACAATCGTAAAGTAAAATCTGCATCAGTCATATCACCAATGGAAAGGCTGGCCATAACATTGCGGAAAGTAAAAAATTATAATTTGTTCTTCATCATCTTTATTGTGCGTATAAGTACATAACTACTAATTAGCATGAATCACATTTAATCAGTTTTTTTACTCGTATATTCTGACTAATTCGTATTAATCTTTGCTCATGTCATGAATCACAATTACAGTTTTTTTCGTACATTACTAATTATTATTAATTTTATTATCATTATTTCTATGCACATACAGTATACCGAATCTAAATACCAATAAATTACGTTATTTTTACTTATACAGAATGTCGCATTAAAAGTGGATAATTTTCTTGAGATTAAGGGATATTTAATGATAAAATTAATAAACCCAAGATGACATAGGTACACACAAAAAACACACAGTATCGCTACATACATGCAGCTGATTTTTGTTTCGCGAATTCAACTTTGGTCCCATAGTAAAAGTTGTTCATAATGATGAGTACAATGACCCCTTAAGAGATTTCGTGTATGAATAGTTACACCGTATAAGCATGTATGTAGCGATGGTGTGTGTTTTTGTGTGTAATAATTATGTCAGCTTGGGTCATCCAGACCCCCGGAGGGTTATTTTATTAATTTTAAGGCGCATAAAAACGTGATTTTTAGATGAAATATTTTGTTATTTTTCGTTTTCTTATGTACCTATCTGTATGTTTGTTTGTTATAGTTACATCTAGCAACCGACCGATGACCGATGGAGCAGACGAGTCCTGGAGTGGAGACCGCGTATCGGCAAGCGTAGTCTGGGACGCCCCCCAGCTAGATGGACCGACGATCTTAAGAAGGTGGCTGGGTCAGACTGGATGTGGAAGGCGGAGGACAGGGTGTTGTGGCGCAGCCTGGGAGAGGCCTATGTCCAGCAGTGGACTGCGATAGGCTGAGTTGATTGACATCTAGCAACAAATCGAAGCCTCTATACCTTTAATTCTTCTTGGAATAAGTACCCTATTAACCACATATTTTCAATACGACATCTTTCATATATAGTTTTATTATTAATATTATTTTTGAAATGATTTTTCAATCCTGGGTGCAGCACCCAGGTCATGGTGGACCTTAGAATGAACTATCATAAATAAATTCGTATCTAAAATTTCGTGTTTGCACTGTGTACCATTGAGGAGTTCCCTCGCCTGGAGCCAATCCTGGGTGCTGCAACCAGGTCAGGCTGGAGTTTAGAATGGACTACCATAATTAAGCGTACCTTTTTTTTTGTTTTCGGGGGAAACCTTCAAAAGGCACCTGGACTTTGGGGAAAAAGACCAGGGAATGTGGGATTCTTACCTCACTAAAACCACCCCTGGTGATCACCATCAGCACATGGAGGTGATCCCGTTACCTCTTAATAGACCAATCCCCCCCCCTTAGTGGGAACCCCCTTAGTGCAACGCCTGTTAGGGCACGTCTCTGGGGAGACTATAAAGAGGTCTCCCCTAAGCCTCGCTATGCACGGCAGCACGTGATCACAGTGCCACCGTATTCCCTGAAATCGCTCGGTGGGCAATCAGTGTCCCCACTCTGACCACCCGCGATACATAGCATTTCGTGTGTGTACTGTTGACCGTTGAGGATTTCCCTCGTCTGAAACCAATCCTGTGCCTGCGCCCAGCTAGGTCATGGTAAATTTTAGAACGAATTATCATAAATAAATGCGTATATAAAATTTCGTGTTTGCACTGTGTGCCGTTGAAGAGTTCCTTCATCTGGAGCCAATCCTGAGTGTACAATCAGGTCATGCTTATCATAAAAGATATATTAAAGATTATATTTTGGGGCAACTGCGCTGAAAGAGAAACTATATTTAGAACACAAAAAAGATGTATACGAAGTATCGTAGGCCTGAAAACTACTGATAACTGTGAGCCTGTGTTCAAATCATTAAAAATCTTGACTGTTCCATGCCTTTATATATTTGAAGTAGCAGTGTTTGCCAAGTGTAACTTGAACTTGTTTCCTGCGATAGCAGATACTAGAAAACGAACCGCTCAACTTAGATCCCAAAACCATGTTGTGTACAAGTAAATACAAAACAGCACTAGCAAGGAAAAGTATTTTAGGCATAGGTCCGGTTATATATATTACAATAAAATTCCTGACAGCATTAAGAATGAAAATTTGCACAACTTTGAAAGAAAATTAAAGAATTTGTTAATAGAAAAATGTTATTATTCTATCACCGAATATTTGAATGACATGCCGTTATAAAATTTCTGACATTTGTTATGTAACAATTAGTGATATTCCCTATTGACATTTAATTTTTGACATAATTCACTTTCTTTAACATTCTTAATAAGTGCTGACGATATTTCATTTTCATTTTTTTACTATGAAGATCTAATTTTACTTACTTGTTATTTGTGGTTCATATACCTATATTTATTTCTTGTTTTTTTAAATTATATTGCATGTATTATTATTTTTGTACGCCCTAGAGGCAAAACATAGCGCCCTCACTGTATTACCAACTAAGAACTTATAATGTACCTATGTTTTACAATAAATAAATGAATCTGAATCTGAAAAAAAAAAGAGTATTTTCTTTGGAACTGAACCAATGTGTAAAATTTCAACTCCGTAGGGTATGAGGAAGTGCTGGGCACGCCACAATTGTGGCGATAAGTCCCCTCTTTGAGGAGTGGCTAGAGAAGCGCCACGGCGTCCTCTCCTTCCGCCTGACGCAGGTCCTCACCGGACACGGTTGTTTCGGGAGGTTCCTGTTCAGGATAAAGCGGGAGGAAACGCCCGGGTGTCACCACTGTGTGGATCGCCCGGAGGACACGGTGGAGCATACGGTGGAGGTCTGCCCAGCTTGGGCGGAGCACCGCCGTGTCCTCACGGAGGCGGTCGGCGGCGGCGATCTCTCGCGTCCGGCCCTGGTTCAGGCCATGGTTCGGAGCGAGAGTGCATGGGAGGCCGTCACCTCCTTCTGCGAAGCAGTTATGCTAGCGAAGGAGGAGGCGGAACGCGTGAGGGTGAGACAAGGTTCGCGCCCTCGCGCCCTTAGTCGCCGCAGGAGACGCGTCGGGAGTCGCAAGCCGATTTCCGGCCACCGTAGGCGCGGGCCTGCGGACGGAGAGCGATGGGTAGCTCACCGTCCGATAAGGACCAGGCCCGGGTCGACGGCGCGTTGTGTTCCACGCGCGCCTCAAAGAGATGTCAGCACCAATTGACGGGGTCCGTTAGGACCAATGCCTGCCGGGGTTGCGAGTTTGTCCGAAAGGGATATCGTGGCCCTGGCACACAGGCAACGGAAGGAACACGGGTGGGTTTTAGTCAGTAAAAGTCTGACACGCCCTCCCACTCCGCCCAGAGCGGGAGAAATTATTTGATAATTTTCCACCCAAAAAAAAAAAAAAGGGTATGAGGAAGTGGTTTTAATTCAGTTTGAAAGATTCCAACAGGAAGGACAGACAGACAAACAAGAAAGTGATTTAATAATATAATATCATAATATTACATTGTTGTTTGGGCACCGAAGACGGGAGCTGGCAGGGGGGGGGGTTCTTCAATAATGATTCTTGGAGATTTTACAATGAGATTTAATAATAATTTACAATATTTGAAATTTGAGTAGTCACGATTCTGTGGTATTATAGCACACTGGCGACCTTTCTCGAACCCAGTGCACGTACAAATTTATCGAATCGAGTCCTACGTACGGAGAAACCAGCTAGCAACGAGCTGTTCCATGCTCGCTTTGAGTGCTCCACCCGGCGATTTTTTGGCAAATCTTTTGAGTGTTACGCGGTTCAGTCAGTACGCTGCAACAAGTCGTCACGAGCGCTCGCACAGATGTCGTTCCTTTTATTCCGTATATATTCATTCATTTATTTCTTGAAGCATGGAGTGGGACAAAGAAAAAAAAATCGGTTGTCTGTAAAGTCGGTTTACTGACGATAGTTGAACGTGACAACGTCATAAGCCTTAAATGGAACGCCTCAGAGCGAGGTAACGCCGCATGAGTGGTAACGCCGCATGAGAGGTAACGCCGCATGCGTCATGTTTTTTCGTGCGTGCAGCCGGCTCCATCGAATTATAAGACGTTGTCACGTCAAAAACACTGTATTTTATTGAAAAATATAGAGAAGAACCATTGTTATGGAACCCGGCTCATCCAGAACATTATAACGAATTGAAGAAATAAGACGCGGGTTAGATTGGCTTGGTTTAGTTGATTGGTTACTCGACACTCAAACACATCTTGACTGAAACTCGCTGGCGAATTTAGAAGTACGTAACACGCCGACACGCGACGATAAGATTTATCGTGAAATCGCTTGTCAAATGGGACTGAGGACGTCCACAGACAAAACATTTAAGTTGGGATTTCTGTGGCAAGACTATGTCCGAGATATTTAGAAAATCCTTTCTTTCATAAATTTTTGTCATTGTAAACAATATTTATGGGTATAATTCAGAGAAACTACCAGTATTTACCAAAATTTCCGTTTGTTTTAGTAAAAATACAGAAAATATGCCATCTTCCTAAAGCGTCGTCGTGTTTTCCTTTGCCAAATAAAAAGTTTATTGTTTAAATGTAAGTACTTGATCGTACTAGTAATTTTAATCAACACAAACTAGTAAGTTTAATCAAAAGGTTAGGCATGTTTTGTCTAGATCTCGAAAAAAGTAGGTACTTAACTATAGTAAAAAAACAGTAGGTACTTACCACGATATGGACAGGGAGTCCAGTGGATCACTGGTTTTGACTCACCCATACAATCAGGTGATCGTTTAAATGGCATTCTTACAGAAAACCTACAGTGCAGATCGCGTTCAGTAGTCTGCAAGAACAACTCTTCACAAAAACGATCCTCCTCAGTTATAACGGGAGGGATATGTACAGACGGCAGCAGATCAAGCTACCCGAAACTGTCAAATTTTCCCAATCAACCTTGAACCTTATGCTGTAGGGTTAAAGTTGAAAATTTATTGAAGAAATTTGACAGATTGTAGTAGCTTGATGTGCTGGCGTCTGTACTTCTTCGATTTCCCAGAACTTTCGTAATTAAGAATCAACTAACGTAAAATTGCACTGGACATCTGTCATGCTACCCGCTAATAAACGATTATTATTATGAACTGGGCCGGATATAATCCAACCTACCTTCGAATCTTGTAAATACGGACCGGTGTGAAGTTTTATTTTATTTTCTTTTAGCAAATCCCAAAAGACATCCACGCCTATTAATAAATCTATGTCACTCGGTACATACAATGTGGGATCTGCAAGTAGAATATTGCTAGGTATACTAATAGCATCACTGTTAACGTGTGTCGAAGGCAACTTCGAAATGATACTAGGCAACACTAAACAATGTAAGGTTGTATTAAAATCATATACCTTAGAACGAATATTAACATCGCACTTGTGACTGGACTGTGAAACGGTTTGTCCAACGCCACAAACACGTATAGTATCCGGCTCGAAGGACCACCAGCCTGTCTTCGGTGCCCAAACAATTGTCACAGGACTTGCATAATTATACAGCTTAATCGGATAGCAACAAGTTTCCGAAAAATAGTTTACAAGCGGACAACTTACATACGAACATTGAGGACATTGCAAGTTATATAAAAGCTTGTAGGTAATAATAATAAAGTCGCTTCTCGTGTCTGTCTGTGTGAACGCTTAGTTCTTCTAAACTACACATTGGATATTGATGTGGTTTTGACCATAATTATGATAATTTGTTACGGAATGTTTATGTGTATACATTGATAATAATCTCACCTCTAATAACTTACATCTAATAAATAAATATCGATGTTATGTCGATCGCAGTAGAGTCGGCTCGCTACTGTCGCTAGTACCTACATTATACATAAGTAAATGCTCCGTTTTCCTAACACAAGACAAGTGTCTATTCTTAGAAAAATAATTCATCTACTGTCAATGGTCTTCCACACTTGTCATCCAAACGTTACCGATATGCCAATCTGTCACTAACAGTTTCACAGACTAAAGCAGTTCAAACAGTCTAATACGATGACACTACTGAACTATTCCGATGAATTTTTACATAAGTTTTATATTATTTAACATAGTTATGTGTGTGTTTAGTAAGAATATCGTGACGAAGTCGGGTCTGGTGCAGGTGCTGCCGTGCTCGGTCGGGCTTCAGTTCTTTGCCGAGATCAACAACACGAGTGGGGAGGAGGTGTCGGTTGAGGTGCACCCCGACGAGTGCTGCCTGGAGGCCGACGACGCCAGATGCAATGTCGTTGAGGTCGTTGGCAGCGCCTCGGATACTGTTCCTGAAGGTAGGCTATTTCTATCATCCGTGGGTAAATGATAAGTGATAGGGGGCGAGCCTATTGCCAAATAACGGGCCCAAAGTCAGACTCCAGGTCGCGAAGATTACTTAAGATGAAAGCGCCGGGGTAGTCCGCGAAATTTAAATCTTACGATTTGTGTCAAATGCCATACACAGCGGCTGATTGTACTCTTCGGTCTTCTGCACAATCTGCCGAACAGTATGGATGTGGTCTACGGTACTTTAGCCTTTTCGAAAACCGGCTTGTTCTGGTGGCTGGAACTCGTTAAGTCTCCCGGCGAGACGGTTCGTGACGACCCTCGAGAACAGCTTGTATACGTGGCTCAGAAGTGAGATGGGTCTATAGTTCTTCAGCAAGGTTTTGTCGCCTTTTTGAAGAACAGAACCACCGCACCTCTGCCCCACGCTTCGGGCGTTGTACCCTCTTGGTTGACGGAGTTGAAGACTACTCGCTAGCTCTCTCAGGACTGGAGCCCCGCCCGCTTTAAGGAGCTCTGCGGTTATTCCGTCATCACCAGGTGCCTTGTTGTTCTTTAGCTGCTCAAGAGCCGCCCTAATCTCACAGTGTTCGACATCCGGGATGTCCTCCGTGTAGTGGCGCGTTAATTCGGCTCGATGGTCATCTTCACTATGCCCCGCTGGTTTCGCCGTCCGCGTTGAGTACAAGTGTCCGTAAAAATCCTCGACTTCCTCGAGTATCTCGGACTTCAAAGTCACGATTCTATTCTAGTCACGTCAAATGGGACCTCCCTAATTGCTGAGCGAACACTTTCGACCCTCGGTTTTGCTCAATCGTGACCTTAATGTCACGGGTGTTGGAGCACCGAAGGTCGCGACGCGTCAGTTTTCTAATTTTTAGGTTTAAGGTCCTCTTATCTGACGAAGACGGCTGCGTGGATGGCAACTCTCGTCTTTCCCTCATAAGTCTGAGAGTCTCCGAGGAAAGTTTGGACATCTTCCTTTTCCGCTGCGACGGGAAAAGTCTGCGGGACACGTGGCGTAGTGTTTTGACCACCTGGTCGGCTTTCTCGTCGACAGTTCCTGTGGTTTCCAGTAGGGCGAATCGATTTTGAAGTTGCAGTTGGAACTTTTCGGATCCAAGAGCGGTTTGGAGCTGCGTAGGTTGAAGGGTAGGCCTCATCATTCGGATTCTTTCAGCTCAAAAATTAATATTTAGAGTGCCCCGGACAAGCCTGTGATCGCTTCCGGTATTAAACCTGCTGATCACGGAGACATCTCTAAATATGTGCCTCTTATCTGTCATAATGAAGTCTATCTTGTTTCTTGTCACTTTATCGGGGTCTGCCAGGTCCACCTTCTTTTGGGTTTCTTCTCGAAGAACGAATTCATCAAGAAGAGCCCCTGTGACTCTAAAAAGTTGACCAGCATTTGCCGCCTGTGATTCCTGTGCCCCAAACCAAACTGTCCGACTTTCGATTCGCCACGTTCTTTTACTCCCACTTTGGCATTGAAGTCTCCCATAACAACGTTGTAGTGGGCCTTTGTCGTACTGTGCATTACCTTGGCAATATCCTCGTAAATGGCCTTGGCTCGGCCTCGTCAGAGCATGTCGAAGTCGGCGCATATACCAGTATCACTTTCAGGTAGTACCTGTCAGTGAGTCTTAGTACAAGGTACGCTACCCGTGTCGACACACTACTGATTTCCACAACGCTGCTAGTGAGTTCCTTGTTCACAAGAAAGCCGATACCGCCTTGGGAGAGCTGATCACCTTCGCGGAAGTAGAATAGGTGGCCTGACTCCAGGGTTATCGTGTCCTCCCCCTGTCTTCGGACTTCAGATAACCCTAGTATATGCCAGTTAATACGACCTAACTCTACCTCAAGTTCTGCGAGGTGATGGTCAAGCCTCATCGAACGTCCATTGTACGTAGCCATAATTATGTAGTCGTCGTTGGCAGCCTGCCGTAGCCCGGGGATTCTTCGCACCCCCGTCCCGCCGTTGTTGCTTGTTGTTGCACTTTTTTCATGTGGGAGGTTTAATGCCCGTAGTCACCACGCTGGGCTAGCGGGTTGGTGACCGCAGTGCCAATCCTTTCGCAACGATGACGCTGATGCCCGTCATCGCTCTGGTGAATTTAAGTTGGGTTGTTAGATGGTTATACAGCCATCGATCGGTCGCCAGCGCCTCGTCTGTCAGTGGCAGGGTGTACCGCGCGCAGGTGAGGTTGACATTTGGGGAGTCTGGCTGATGTGTGCTCCCCCTTATACCCCCAATATTTAAGAATTGTAGTAAAATACTGTATGAAATAGATTCAGGAAGTAATGTCTACCCAAAGCATAAAAACCGGCCAAGTACGAGTCGGACTACCACACGAAGGGTTCCGTACCATTATCTATAAAAACCGGCCAAGTGCGAGTCGGACTCCCACACGAAGGGTTCCGTACCATTATCTATAAAAACCGGCCAAGTGCGAGTCGGACTCGCGTACGAAGGGTTCCGTACCATTATCTATAAAAACTAGCAAAAATATCACGTTTGTTGTATGGGAGCCCCCCCTTAAATATTTATTTTATTTTAATTTAATTATTTATTTTTAAAGTGAATATATAAGTAAATATTCTGTGAATATTTCAAGCGTCTACCTGTTGCCGTTATCAATATCGAGCAAAAACGAGCAAAAAAATCACGTTTCTTGTATGGAAGCCCCCTTAAATATTTATGTTATTCTGTTTTTAGTATTTTTTGTTGTGATTTTATTCAAATAATTATATTTTCGTTACTAAAAATGAGCGCGACGCGCATCTTTATGGCTAAGGTCAACGGTGACTTTCTGACCCTTAAGTGGTAGATTGAGATGAGGATGGTACCTACTCAGTGGGTGTATTAGGAGATACCTATGTCCAGCAGCGGACTGCAACAGTTTGATAATGATGAAGTTCAGATGGGGTTTTGAGTGTAGGTAAATAAAACAAAACTTTGTTTTTGTAAGTACATATATTTTATGATATTGTACCTATAATTAATTTATTTTTAATATTACTTCATCTAAGCAACTCGAGTAATACCCTCATGGCGAGCGTAGTTTAAGTACCAAATAAGACTCATCACACGTGAGCAGCACCCCACTGTTCTTAGACTTACAATGCAGTTACAGCAATAACTTCTGATTGTGTCCTGACCATTCATGTCAATAAATAATTACCATATTATGATTTTTTTTTTGATGCGGACGTTTTTGCATTTGGCTCCGGAGTGCCTTTGCTGCTTCACCGGACTTTGGCGGAGCCTGAACGGCCTCTCGCCGGGTTAAGAAATGTAAGTAGCAGACCTAAGGGCGCCCCCTAATGGGACTCGGACCTTGACTTAGGGCGCTACTGATTACAGAGCAAGAGGAAAATATTTATGGCTATTTGCTCCGCGCGGGCGGGCGGGTTCAAGGGACGGGGTGAGCTCTATTCCGCGGTGGTATCTACTCGCCGCCGAGTACGGAATGTGTGTTTGGTGATGTGAGTTTTGCGAATTGACATACTCTCTTGATAGAGAGTGATGTCGTCATCTTTGTCTGTGAGAGCGTGTTTGGGACGTCGCGTCGTGTGCGTGAAATGAGTGAGGGGGTGTATCGGGCAGTGCGCAGCGGCTGCCACTAGCGGGTTAGTGTGGGTAGCAGCAGAATCGAAGAAGCGCTTACTCGCTTTTTTGAGAAATTTTCTGATGGTCGGCTGATTTAAATCGACATGTAGGGGAAATGTGTACAAGATGATCCGTTGAGGTGAGATGATCCTTCTTTATTGCAACGAAACTATTAGCGACATCTAGTGGTTTTCAATGGTAAAACGTAGTCCTCGATATTCCCGAGCCACAGTCAATCATAATCGCGTCGTGGGTGACAAGCAAATTTTTAGTGAAGAAAAACAAAAATTGCGTGATTTTTATCTAAGGTAAGGTTGACTTTGAGTTTATGTCAAATGTGATCTAGGTAGTCTATTGTAAAGGCTAGTAGCTTTGTTTATTGCTCTATTTTGTTTTTATAGTGGCGTGGTAACAGTTGATAAGATATAAGTTATGTTATCGAACATTGAATAAAAAAGTTGGTGGTGGGGCGAGATGATTTTGTTACTGTTTGTACAAGATGATCCGTGAATTCACATGTGATTTGTGTGCTACAACTCCAGGAAAGCGACGTTTAGACCTATAAAAAGATATATTTTTTGAGTTTAATTTTGATTGTTTAATTGGTAAAGCTATAAGAAATGTTATTTCTTTACTTAATGTGGATTATGGATAGTGACAATTGTTATTTCAATTATTTTAGAAGAATATTATATAATTTTGTTAAACCTTTACATAACGATTGATCTCATATGTTACGTTACCTATTAGTGATATTGAGACTGAATATTAATTAATAAGACTGGCTCATTCTACCTAATTAAGGTCTGTACGATATTACATTTCATACTTAAAGATATAGCCATAGACTTATAAAAAAAGTCGGACGGAACTCCCGCTAAGACAAAACTGTGTCCCGTAATGGCGGCGACAGTGTGAGTGAATTTAGGGTTGGCATGATAGCCAAAATTACCCACTATTTCGACCTGTATTTTAAGAAAAATACAGGTCGGCAGACAAATTTGAGGTACCTTTTGAGGTACTGCATATGTAACAACACGCCGGAATCCTCCATTTAGTTGTATAAAAGTCATTCGTTTCAAAATGTAAACTGCAAATGACACTGTATTTGTTTGGAATCCAGTCATTTTGACTGTTACAATTTAGATTTTTTTCAACCCAATCATTTCGCCAAACTTCATTTACTTAAGGAAATCTAGTAGATAGAATATAAAACAACTAGTAATAATTAACCTAAATAAATTGAATTGATTAAAAAATATATTAATTTCCCATATATTTAGGGTAACTTGCACACTTGAATATTGGCAACACTGGCCTTGTGATGAATTATTTTGTTTTGGTGAATAAAGATTGATTGTAATCTATAAAATCGGGAAAAAAGTTGTTGAATTATTCATTTACCTATGAAACGTGATTCCTGTATTTTTTTTCTTCCGATCGCTACGGTTTTTGCAACATTTCACCACACAAGACATGCTGTATTTCAATTACTTTGTACGTACACCGAGCTGGCTGACTCTGAGTGACACAGTTTTCTGTTAGTGAGAATCCGTCCGACTTTTTTATACGTCCATGGATATAGCAAGCTCTGTTATGTTATTTTTTATTTAATTGTGCCAAAACCTAACAAATTCCTAAAATAGGGGCAACATGATCCATAGGATCATCTTGCCCCTACCGTAGGGATCATCTTGGACACCAGGGCGTCCAAGATGATTCTTTGGTAGTGTTTAAAAAAAATTGAATTTGAATATTATTAGATCAAAAAAAATGCATTTTGAGTACCTATGACAACCGTGCCAGCTATTATGGCATACACACGTAGTGTACAAAAAAAAATATTGATGTCGAAAATCATTGTTAACTATTATGAACTACTGGCTGCGCCCCGCGGTTTCACCCGCGTAAGTCTCGATCCCGTAGAAATATCGGGATAAAAAGTAGCACAAGTCTTAATCCAGGGTGTCATCTACCTCCACAGCTGGATATCTCAAGAACTACTAATGCTATCAACTTGAAATTTGGAATAGTTTTAGATGACGTTTACCCAAGTATTTTGCAAACAAAAAAGACATTTTCAAATAATATGTCTTTTTTGCAACAGGGCCTCAAAGGGGGTCTTAAAAGTTCGAATGAAGTCTGCTAGGGCATGTGGGGTATCATTATGAAAGAGCGCTGTTTGCATTCTCAAACATTTTTTTTTAGGCATCATAGTTTTCGACATTTGATGAAAAATGTAAAAAAAATACCTTTCTCCCCCTTATCTCCGAAGTTTGCATAGAGACAAATCTGAAAAGATTCTATGTGAGAGAAGTATTTATATGTAAAGATTACAGGAAAAATAAAACGATGTCTCTAAATAGTTTTTCAGAAATCATCAACATTATATATACGTATGGAACCCTCGGTGCGCGAGTCCGACTCGCTCTTGTTATTATTTTTCATGACAAAACTTTTGTTACATGTGTTTGGCAGTTGAATTTCGTATTAAGTTAGTTCAGAAGGTTGCCACTTCATTCTTTTGGCACTAGTATCGTTGTGATAACTGCCTAATAACAAACTGTGAGCGATCAGCGACCGATTTTTTAGATAATACCGATTTTTATAACGTTTAGCGACCGATCGCGCGATGACTGCGCGATAATTGCTGATTGTTATTTTATACGTAATAAGCCTTTGAAAGTAAACGACGCGATCGCATTGCGCCCCGCCGCGCGCCCGCCGCGCTGCCGCCGACAACCATAATAATTACTGTGATATCTTTTAAAGTATATTCATTTAAATGATAATTATGATGAAAATTAAATGCCCAATTGAAAAATAAGATATTTTATTGGATAAAGATTAATAATATACTTACTGGTTAAAGTACCTTCGGATAAAACCATGAATTTTTTATTAAATTCAGAAAGATAAAAATGGTTACTGTGGATCATCATTTGAAGATAGACATATGCTGGTGCGGATTTTTTGCTGAACTTATTATGTACAATCCAGTAGAACATAAATTTTATGTATCACTTACGGTTTACGCGGCCCACGCCATTGAAACCCCCAGTTGGCATGTTTTTTTTGCGACATCTTCAACAGTTCCGAATTTCGTCATATTTCAGCCAATTTACACAAAACCTTGATGAATTATATACCTAAACCTTCCTCATGAATCATTCCGTCCATTGAGAAAGACCGTTTGAAAATCAGACAGACAGACATACATAATATGTATTATGTAAGGATAGAGATTAAGGCCCTATATTATAGAACCTCACTGAAGACTCAAGACATTATTTAAAACTAATTTCAACCAATCAAATGACTTTAAACCAGTTTTAAGTAATGCTTGAGTTGTGAGCAAGGTTCTGTAATACGGGCCCTAGTTAGCTTGCTTATTTCACATTCCTCAGCTATATAATTAGTTTTCATTACTTTTACCTACAGGATCGGCATCGACCCTGCACCTAGTGGCACCGCTGCTCGACCCCTACGACCGCAGGGGGTTCTGCACCATCTACGTCGACTACAACTCCAAGTCCAGGCCAAAAAAATTCATCCGAGATACTATCAAGATAAAGTTCGATACAACTCTGCAGAAATCAAACGCTCCGGACGACGCCAAGATTTGCAAACATATAGACGAGGACCCATTGAACGACTGCAAGCCAGTCTATTGTGACACCTATTACAATGGCAGGAAGTCTTACTTCAATGTGTTGAAAAAACGTTGCGTAGAAGTACCGGCTTGTTTGGCAAACGCTAACACTGAAATCCCTAAAAGTGCATACAATCCTGTTTCCAACAAATGTGTTAATAAGCCAGCTATAAGCAAGGAAGACATTAACTTTATAAAAGCACTGACGGGAGGGAAGGGGAGGCCAACGAAAGATATACTGATCATAAACACGATGGGTAAGAACTGTTCGGTGGCGCCAAACGATATGGAAGCAGACTTCGAATCGAATACCATATCAAAGGTCGTAGGAGTGAAGACGACCACATGGCCGCGTACAATTTTCACCACCAAAAAGAAACTGAAAATCGCACCAACCATTCCCAGGTTCAACTGTTTAATGACGTACGTGATGACCAACAAGCATACTCTACTGGCGCTCAGTGGGATCATCCTCGTGCAGTGTTGCCTCATTTGCACCATGGCCTACTGCTTTGCGAGAAGCTGTGCCTGCTGCAAGAAGAAAGAAGTCGTCAACAAGTTCTTCAACTATCACCAGGACGCGTCCGTCACCACGCCGCTGATCTGTACCAGTAACATGGACACCGAAACAACAGACTACCAGTACCTCAGCGAGTCTTCCAACTACATCGACAAAAAGATCAGGTGTTACAAAGCGTGCCAGAAGGAACGGAAGACCAGCTGCAAATTGAGCATGTCAGATGATATCCTGTCCAAGTGTATCACGAGGCGCGACTGGCACCGCCTGCCGCGCTCCGAGACAATACCTGAAGTACGCATTGACGACGATCTAAACGCAAGTGATCCTAAAGAAATATTAGAACAAAGAAATCTGACCGACACTAAAGTTAACTTCCAAGACGAGAAACGAGATGCTAAAAAACATAAATCTATAAGGAGTATCGTAAATAAAGATGACAACAGAAGCAATGGGGGGACACTGAGCGATTCTTCTGAGAAAGTGATCAGATGTCACAGTTATAACTACGAAGGCAGATCCAACGTGATGGGCTTCAAGAAGAGTGATCACGGCAAGACTTTCGGTATTTACAAACAAGAGAAGAATACTGGCTCTATAGAACAAGGAGCTCAGGCTTACTTTTCCAATGACTCGATTGACGACTTCCTCTCAGAGAGAAGAGTGTTGTTCATCGGCGACAACGCTTCCAAGTACTCGTTCAGCAGTATGTCGAGTGCGAATAACTCTTCCCGCTCTAGTAAAACATCGAAGAATAATGTAATGAGAAATGTTATACCTTTCTTATCCCGGAAAGGCAAAGCACCCTCGTCAGATCCGGGTTTGAAGAAATCCAAGCCTGATCTAGATTTAGAGTTACTGCACATCTCCCGCGTATCCATGTGTTCCTCAAGTAATGACTCCGACCTCTGTAAGGACTTGAAACGAATCAAGGATTCCACTAGTTCTCTTTAGTATATTTTTGTAGAGTATAACTTTTATACACTTCAATAATGGCTTTTATTTTCATGAGTAGCATACTGAAGCTTATCCACACGAATAACATAAATGCGACAGTAACTCTGTCTGTCTGTTACCTTTTCACGTCTTAACAGCTGAACGGAGCTTTCTAAGAAGGTGACCATACATTTAATTGAAAAGTAGCTCATGATGGAAATGTTAAGAATATTCTGATAGTGACGGAATGTATGCATTAGTAGACTCTGGCTCATACAAGTTAATAGGAATGCGTTCTTATTGATGTGTAACATTAGTAGACTCTGGCACATACAAGTTAATAGGAATGCGTTCTTATTGATGTGTAACATTAGTAGACTCTGGCTCATACAAGTTAATAGGAATGCGTTCTTATTGATGTGTAACATTAGTAGATTCTGGCTCATACAAGTTAATAGGAATGCGTTCTTATTGATGTGTAACATTAGTAGACTCTGGCTCATACAACTTAATAGGAATGCGTTCTTATTGATGTGTAACATTAGTAGACTCTGGCTCATACAAGTTAATAGGAATGCGTTCTTATTGATGTGTAACATTAGTAGATTCTGGCTCATACAAGTTAATAGGAATGCGTTCTTATTGATGTGTAACATTACTAGACTTTGGCTCATACAAGTTAATAGGAATGCGTTCTTATTGATGTGTAACATTAGTAGACTCTGGCTCATACAAGTTAATAGGAATGCGTTCTTATTGATGTGTAACATTACTAGACTTTGGCTCATACAAGTTAATAGGAATGCGTTCTTATTGATGTGTAACATTAGTAGACTCTGGCTCATACAACTTAATAGGAATGCGTTCTTATTGATGTGTAACATTAGTAGACTCTGGCTCATACAAGTTAATAGGAATGCGTTCTTATTGATGTGTAACATTACTAGACTTTGGCTCATACAAGTTAATAGGAATGCGTTCTTATTGATGTGTAACATTAGTAGACTCTGGCTCATACAACTTAATAGGAATGCGTTCTTATTGATGTGTAACATTAGTAGACTCTGGCTCATACAAGTTAATAGGAATGCGTTCTTATTGATGTGTAACATTAGTAGATTCTGGCTCATACAAGTTAATAGGAATGCGTTCTTATTGATGTGTAACATTACTAGACTCTGGCTCATACAACTTAATAGGAATGCGTTCTTATTGATGTGTAACATTAGTAGACTCTGGCTCATACAAGTTAATAGGAATGCGTTCTTATTGATGTGTAACATTACTAGACTTTGGCTCATACAAGTTAATAGGAATGCGTTCTTATTGATGTGTAACATTAGTAGACTCTGGCTCATACAAGTTAATAGGAATGCGTTCCCATTGATGTGAAATTCCTTCGTGGATATTTTATTATACATGAATGGTCGTGAAATTTAAAATCTGTTTGCAAATGAAGTTTTACAGTAAGGCACGAAGTAAACAATACCTTGCGTTCTTCTTGTCGTATAGTCAGGTGTATTTTTATGTTGAGTTAATATTGTCTCTGATGATTAGTTGCCTTACTATAAGAACTGATGATTCCGAATATAACAAATAAGTGGGGTATCTAAATCTCCTATAACTCATCACCTTAAGAACAGCACGTTGTGCTCGTTCCACACTAATGAGAACGGTCTTGGATGCATCCCCCTATGCAGTAATAGAGTAAGTTATGATGGACTGGTACAACGAAAGATATACTAATAATAATTATAATTCCTTGCTTCATTTGAAATGATGGTAACAATGTAGTTTCCCTACTTGCTTGGTAACTTCGCACTTATTTTAAAGATTTTTAAAATTATTAAGTGACGTAATTCCGGTCTGTCCGCTTCTGTGTTCACACTTTGACATTAGCTCATTCCTTTTTCGTGCGCGGTAACTCGCACGCGCTCTTCCAGCAACATGCCAAAAAGATGCGCGCATTCAAAAATTGATCACTATACTAACAAAATTCGAAAGATTGAAGAAAAAGAAAGACATATTCACTTTTTTCTTTTCCATATTATTTATTTATTAGTCATAATTTGGGGAAATTCTACCGACGCTAACACAGCATTTAAGACTCAAAAGAGATGCATTAGGTCTATGTTTGGGTTAAAAACGGTTGACACATGTAAACCGTATTTGAAAAGGTACAATATATTAACGCTTCCTTGTATATATATTCTCGAAACCGCAATGTTTGTTAAAACAAACCCCAATTTGTTTCCACGTCTACAGGACGTTGTACCGCGTAACAGACGGGATATGACCAATCTTCGAGTCTATCCAGCAAAAACGGCACTCATGCGCAAGAGTGTCGTCTGCATGGCGCCTACTATATTTAACATATTGCCTAAAAGTTGGAAGGAGCTAAATGGTAAGGCATTCAAGCGACAATTAAAAATGTTTCTTTTGCAAAAGGCTTATTATAGTATCTCCGAATTTTTGGTAGAAAAGGATTTTTTTGTTTCTGTTTTTTGAGTGAATAATTTTATCTTTTCCTGACACTAATACTACTAATATTAAATTTTTAAGAATATGGAATTTTGACATCATAACATACTAATAATTTCTAATATATTAAGTTTCTAAATTATAAACTTTGTAAGTGCATATTGTAGGTAAATTTTAGATTTTTTGTTATTGTGAATTATTTTCAATGTTAGGGAAAAATTTGTACGCCGATACTTACGGCTAAACATGATTGGACTCAAACGATGACTTTAATATCTCGCATGCTCTTGTATGTAAGTATACAATGTTTAAACAAATAAAGAAATCTTATCTTATCTTATCTTGTCTTAAAAGACGAAGAATAAAACCGTTACAATTATCACCGTCGGATGATGAAGGTAAGCAAAAATGCATTAATTATTTGGTGATCTAAAAGTGAATAGTGAAATTATCAGTATTTTAAAAGCTCTGGGATTGACTGGGAGTCAATAACTTTGACATTTTTGAAACTAAATGATAAAAGTTAAATTTTAACAATGCATCGGGGTTGACTGCGAGTCTTCAAATATAGAATCCACAAATAAAGAATCTTGAATCTTGATAACAAACTAGCACAGAAAATACGTACAATCTAAAGCAGATGTAACGGTAACGTGCAAATATTTTATTCAATTTTATTTTTACACTACCCTCAAAATGGTTATCTTCACAACCTAAATTGCAAGTTGTAATTTTAGGTAATGAAGATCTTGAGGTGGCCCCAGGCCACAATAATGAATCCTTTACGGAGCCAATATCTATGCCACCCGATATATTGCAAGACGCGGAACCGGAATCCGGTGATAACCGTGACCAACGCGTTGCTCAAGCGGAACCCTGCTCTTAAGAGAAAACCACTGGTAATGTAGAACCTGAGTTAGACCCTGATCTACTGTCTGCACTCGGTGAATCCACGTCCGACTCGCCTGACTATGGTGATAGCATTCACTGCAACCTATCGCAATTGTGAAAAATTGCGAATTAAGATACAGATAATTGTAAGCTCCTGCAAGCGCCCAAATTGAATGCAGAAATCTCTGCGGCGGTACCGGACATGGTTCGTAGTCGCGACAAGACGCTTACAGCGTCTCAACAAAAGGTGTAAATCAGAAGTCTTAGAGTTTGCCCTTTCAGACCATACAGCCCAGATTTTATAATGCCCGGTAAATAAAATGGGTCATTGTCAAGCTTAGGGTTTTTTTTTTGCGAAAAAATGAAACACGTGATTTATAAAAATCAAAGGTATATTATGACTCTTACTTTACGTTACAACAAAAGTGAATATCAATCTGAGATCAATAATTCAAAACAGGTGATTTATAAGGAAATAACAATATTTCGATTCCACCGAAAAGACTAATATGTCCACCGAGTGGACTAAAATGTTAATTATTGAAAAAAAAAAACAAAACAAAAAGTGATTAACATCTTGAACAAAAATAATGTTATGCTATCTTCACATAATCACAAACAAATCAGTCACTTAAAAGCATTAAAAAAAGAATTAAAAAATGTTTTGTGTCTGTCTACCGAAAAGACAATTCATTTCGGTGTTCAAAATATGCCTTCGTCGTCTGAATTCCAGAGGCGCTCAATCCGTTCAGCTAGAGAAAGGGGGATTGGTGGCTTCTCTGGTTTTGACGTTGACGTATCTGAGCTGTCAGAATATATGTCCGAAAATTGTATGCGCTTATGGACATTACCTACAATCAGCAGTCATGGACTGCGCTCGCCAATTTTCAATGGTTGCTGTATCGAGTCACTCGCAATTGGGCTGGACCATCGGCTTGCCACTGGACTACACTGTTTTGTTTATTGCGTGTTATTGTCTCTTTTTTGCAAGATGTAAGACGACTTGATTCATCGCTAAGCAAATATTGCTGTATATTATCTCTCAGTTCCCTGTCCTTCTTAGAACCTTCATTCCTTCTCTTTTTGGTGCTTCATCTACGTCCTTTTGTTTCTTGTTCCGTAATCTGTGTAATTGCATTCTGTACTTAGCAAATTTACATTTTAAACTCATCAACTTCCTTTTCAGTAAAACATTCTCTACGAGTACTTTCAACTTTCTTCTGTTTCTCACTGCAATACGTGCACCCATTTAAGTTCTTGATGATACTGAAGTTACCGGACTCGAGGGCGGCGTTTCGCGTGCAATGTACTTTTCAGCTTCTTTTTGTACTTTGAATTTTTCTCTGCGTCTTCTTGCATTCTCTCTCCATTTCCTCCTCAAAAGCTTTTTTGCACATCTGGTAAATCTTCTACAGTTTTTATTTTCCCTTCGGCTTTCTTCCGATAGTAATATTCTCTGTTCTATCTTCGCTTTTCTTCCAAGGCTACTGGATCCTGTTTAAGTTTTTCACGCGCCTTCCTCATACTCAGTGTTTTTTGCTCACGACGTCGTTTTTTTTCTGGTTATCGGTAAGTTTACTTCTTGTTTTTGCCATCATCTGAAAAATCACAATAAGCAATGCACAAAACCAAAAGAAAGTAAAGCTGTGCAAATGAAGAGCGGGAGATTTTGTTAGTACAAAATTTTGGGGACACGACCGTGCTTATGAAAAAATATTATTTCCCATGCCGTAAGAAATGCATTACAGGTAACCAAATGTATATTATATATAATAATACAGGTTAACCAAATGGGGCGTTGTTGCAATCGTGTTAGGTATTCTTGTTGCCAACGTCTCCAGAAATCTCCAAGCAATTTTTGGGTGTATTGCCACCGGGACAAGGAATGAATTGTTGTATCTTTAAAATCAGGTGACGGTACAACGATAGGAGCTTCGCCAATTAGAAAGTGTCCAGGTGTTAGTACTTCTATACAATCTGGGTCCTTGTCATCGATAGGACACAATGGCCTAGAATTGAGACAAGCCTCAATTTTGCATAGCACCGTAGTCATTTCTTCATAGGTGAGGTTGGTGGTGAGCACGCGTTTCAAATGGTGTTTTACAGATTTTACACCCGCCTCCCACATGCCTCCACAGTTTGGTGAGTATGCTGGTATGTAATACCATTGTGTTCCTTCCAGAGCCAGTGTGTTTGATATACCACCTTCAAAGATGAGATTTGCTTCTTTCCATGCGGCCATCAGTTCCTTGTTGGCACTACCAAAATTTCGGCCCTGGTCACTCCATATATCGCTACATTTTCCTCTTCTGGAAACAAACCGCTTAAATGCAGCGATAAAGGCTTCGGACGTTAAATCGCTAACAAGCTCAAGGTGCATAGCTTTGGTTGACATACATATGAATATACAGATGTATGCTTTCTGAGTTCTGATGCCTCTTCCTTTGGACATGCTTATTTGAAATGGGCCTGCAAAATCAACTCCGGTATGTAAGAAAGCTCGAGCAGGAGTTAACTCTCGCTTTGGGCAGGTCACCCATTATCTGTATCCTTGATCTCGCTCTGAGTCTAGCACATACTAGACACTTGTGTATGCAGGATTTTATAAGTGCCTTACCTCGAACAACCCAATACTTTGAGCTTATGTAACTTAACATAAGTTGAACACCGCCATGCAATGTATGGGCATGTGCATCAGCGATAATCAAAGCCACCAAATCGTTCTTGTTTCCTAGTATAATAGGATGTTTAACCTGCTCATCCAAGTTCGCGTTGTGAAGTCGACCGCCCACCCTGAGGATACCGTCTCCGTGAAGGTAAGGATTCAAGGTTTTAATTTTACTTTGTCCTTTTACAGCTCTATTTAATTTTAGTCTTTCTATATCATCTTTAAATTCTTCTTATTGTACTAATTCTATGCATTTCGTTAAGACTTTTCTAATTCCTTTGTACTAAAACCTTTTTCCTTGTGTATACTACGTTTAAAATGTAAAAATCTTCGACAATAGGTTATCACTTTTATCAATTCTCTTAGATTATCGAATTCCTTAAATTGTAACTTTATACTTTCTTCATGTTCTATTTTTAAATTTGTTTGTATTTTATCCTTTTTCTTATCTAATTCTGTATATGTATTTTCTTGTTTTAATCGTATTTCTGTTTCAGAGAGCCAGGCTGGACCCTTCCACCATAAATCTGACTTTTTCAGATCAACTAGTAACATGCTCCGGGGCCCAATGTCTGCAGGATTATCTTCAGATGAGACATGAAACCACCGGTTGCTGTTTACATTTTCAGTGATCTCTACAACCCGGTTTGCTACAAATGTTTTCCATTTGTGGGGATCGCCAGATAACCATGCAAGGACAATTGTTGAATTTGTCCATGCATAGATGTTTGATGTAGGTATTCGTAAGGCGTGTGCTATTTGTTTAAGCAACCTCGACAATAACAGCGATCCACATAGCTCCAACCGTGGTAAGGAAATAGTTCGTAGCGGTGCCACTCTAGTCTTTGCCGCTTGCAGTTTTGTTGACACTGAACCATCTCGCATCTTTATTCGGACATAAGCCACTGCTGCATATGCTAGCGTGGAGGCGTCGCTGAAACCATGGACTTCAATATTTTCTACATCAATAATTAATGTGCCAAGCCATCGATCAATATATATTCCTTTTACTTCTTCAAAGTCTTCACGAAGAGTCAACCACTCGTCCACCAGGTGTTGGCTTATTTTGTCGTCCCAGCCAACCTTTTCTAGCCATAGCTTTTGTGTAAGCATTTTAGCCAAGATTAAACTCGGAGCGATCCATCCCAGCGGATCGAACATTTTTTGCATGTCCGATAAAATTGTTCTTTTTGTGACATTATCTGACATCAGCGGTAAGTTTATTTTATATAGGAATTGATCTGTTCCTAGATTCCAGATCAATCCTAGGGCTTGCACAGTTCCATCTAATTTTAAATCTAAGTGTACTCGAGTTGTTCTCTTATTGACATCTATAGATTGCATGAACTCAGTAGAATTAGAAGACCATTTTGATAATATGAAGCCACCCTTTTGTAATATATATGAAACCTCTTGTGCTGTCTGTATGGCTTTCTCTGCAGTGTCATCACCAGATATCAAGTCATCCATATAAAAGTCAGCTTTGATAATGCGTACAGTCTTTGGGTGATTTTGACTTTCATCTTCAGCCACTTGATGAAGAGTTCTTACTGCTAGATGGGGTGCTGACGCTGTACCAAACGTGACACGCAGCATACGGTATTCTTTAATCGGACCTGACTCTTCCTCTCTCCAGAAAAAGCGTTGAAATGTCATAACAATATTTCTAAGATCATCTTGCAGTGGAGGACCTAGAAGCAGTTCATCGTTGAGAGATACGTGATTCAAGCCTTTAGCTGAAGTATCGAACACGACGCGTGTCTTCGAGGTTTCCTTTTCGACGCGGACAACGGCATGATGAGGTAAGTACACCGCTTTGTTTTTCTTAGTTTCATTTTCAGGTGTTTCTTCCATGTTATTTGATTTTATAAATTCTTGCATGGCCTTTTGGTAGTCTTCTTTTAGTGTAGGTGCTTTTCTAAATCTTCTTTCTAGCTGTAGTAATCTATGTCTTGCTATTTCTTTTGTGTTTCCGTTAGGCGATAAGGGATTATCGGTTTTAAAAGGTAGCTTTACTATGTACCTTTGTTCTTGCATGAGTGTCTTCATATATTGATTCACATAGCTTTTCTTCTCTTTTTAACTTTCTTTTCTTTTCAGTGTCAATTTCCCAAAGGAATTTCAACAGATTCTCTACTTCTATTTGCTGATGAAGGACCAGAAAAGATTCCTCTTGTAAATTGGTGTTGATTTCTCCAAACAAGATCCATCCCAGGTTTGTTTCTTGGGCGCACGGAGAACCGGGAGGACCCTTGATTAATTGTTGTTGCACCATTTGTGCATACACGTAGAACAACAGCGTGATTATGCTCGTTTCTTGCTAAAACTGTTGCCGTGGCCAGTAGTGCTATACTTGTGCTTTGTTTGGCACTGTGATGCGACGCGATCGTAGTGTTGACTATTTCCTCCTTCTCTTCTACACTATGTTGTGATGCTTTCGGTTGTTTAGAGTCCTCAGTTTGTACCGAAGAAGCAGAGTCCTTATTTCGGTGTAGCAGAGTATGTTAACGTCGACTGCATATGCATGCACCGGTCATTGCAATTTACATTGATATTCGGAATGGCCTGGTACCAAACAATTAAAGCAAAGTTTGTTTGACTTAACATATTCAGATCTCTCAGAAGGTTGCAGTTTTGTAAAATCCTTACAATGGCATAAAGTGTGTTTATCTTTACATAACACGCATGTTCTTTCTGACGACGACGGTGACGTGGTGGCTGTAGCAGTAACAAGGTGTGAACGTTCTTTTATAGGTTTTTCACGGGTGCTCGATGTTGACATTATAAGTTCTAACGTACGGTATCTTGATTGCAGAAACTCCTTCAACGCATTCCAGGTAGGTAACTCATCTTCGTTATTTGTGCAAGCAGCTTGTTCCCACTCTTTATGAGACTCAGGGTCCATTTTCTGTATCACAAGAAAAATAATTATAGGATCCCATGAGCTCGTAATTATCTTTAAATTTTGTAAGTTGTTCAAACAATCCGTTGTGACGTCTAATAAATTCTTTATTTGATTTGCAAATTGAGTAGTTATTTTCTTTTGATAAAATAATTTCTTTAACACTGAATTGATAATCAATCTTTTATTTCCGTACCTTGTTTTGAGAACAGTCCATACTTGTTTATAATTACTTTGCGTAATTTGAATAGGCTTCAATAATGTCTCGGTTTCCCCGGTGACACTGCTCTTTAAATAGTGCAACTTCTGAACATCACTAATCACCGTGTTTTCATGTACTAATGAAATAAATAGGTCCTGGAACGTAGGCCAATCTTCATAATTCCCACTAAAACTCGGTAGTTGTATCCTCGGCAGCCTAACGAGTTGACCATTATTCGTACTTGTAAACGAATTGTCTTTCGATGATGTGGATGGCGCGGACGCTGCATTTATCGTCAACAAAAGGTCTTGTAAATCGGCTAATAACACAAGATATAAGTCTTCGTAAATAAAGAAATCTTCGTTAACAAAATAGTGTAAGGTTTGTTTCTGTTCTTTCGGTGGTATCTTCACTAATTGTTGATGAGTTTCTCTGAACGTTGTCCAATATTGTTCTATACATCTGATTCTCGCCTCAACGTAATGTTTTGTCAACCTGATTTTAGGACATTTCTTCAAATGCACCTGTGTTTTTTGTAATAAAGCAGCTGTGTCTTCTAAAACGTTAATTAACTCCGCACTAGTACTCATCGCACCTTTTATTTTTTGCTAATATTCACTAATCACCTCTGGAATGCGGCTCGCTATTGTTCGCGACGGCCGCCCGGTATCTTCGATAACTTGTTATTTTCCGTTCCGTCCGGCTCGATATTGACCACTATGTTTTTGGCGTTAGGGTTGGTGTTTGCTTAGCAGGAATTTGGTAATTTAAAATGTGTTGCTTCAAGACTGTTTAATTGCGACTAAGTGTGGTGGGGGCGTACAGACTTTAATAAACACTTCAAAGACACATAATATAGACATAACAGTGTGTTTTATTTCTATCAATTTTTTTAATACTTTTAACGTTATATGGAAAACATACGTAGATTAGGAAAATATATAATTTTTGTAAAATAATAAAAAACACGTATTTATTATAAGCTACATTCTATTGAAAGGTAGAATCCGAACCGTCCCGAAGTGGACAATTCGGTTACATGGTGGTGGTTATAAAGTAACAAATAAATAAATTTATAGTAAATCAGTTACAGTTATGGTCTAGTACGTTTCGTTTACTTTATTAATACTCGTATGATGTAAAATTAAGACGCAAATAAAAGTGTCATATATGATTCGTATGAACAGTTTTTTTTTATGGTTATGACAATGACCCAAATATGTACGATCGACAAATACGGTGCTATAAGACGTAATTACAGCAAGGAAAATTCATCTAAATTTAAATATTGTATGAGCAAAATTTATTTCTCTCCGAAATATATGAAACAGATGACCCGAACATTGCATACAACAAATTTCATGAAATATTTTCTTTTTTCCTAAGACTATGATTACAATAAATGTAATAACAAAGCCAAGGTGGATATCTAAAGGTATTAAATCCTGTAGTAAGAAAAAACGACAACTTCTGTGGACATACAGATTAAAATCAAATGAATTAAATAGAACTCGCTTTAAAGAATACTCTAAGCTTTTTAGAAAAATAATGACTGACACAGCGTTCACAAAATAACTATAAAATTAAAACATCACACAATAAATGTAAAACCGCCGGCAAATAATAAATCAAGGTAAATTTAATGTTCCTAAAAATTATATTTTGAAAATTAAAATCAATAATGACAAAATTACGGATGCGAAACAAATTGCTAATCAATTTAATGACTATTTTATTAATAAAATTCATCCCCTCCAGTCCAGTGATAAAACTACACGGCCCATATTAAACAAAAAAAACTCGATGTTTATGGCACCCTGTACACCACAACAGGCACAGAAAATTATTATGGCTTTAAAAAACACAAAAAGCGTGGCGTACCCCACGCTTTTTGTGTTTTTTAAAGCCATAATAATTTGCCATAATGGCATATCAACCAAAGTGATAAAAGCTGTAGCATTTTTTTTTTTTTTTTTTATATATTAGTAGTTTGTACATGGCATACAGAGTTGTCTTAAACTAAAATGTTAAAGAAAAAACCAGTACAACAATTACAGAGGTCATACAGCAGGAAAACCTGTCTGTATCTTAGGAAAGAGAGCATCTGAAATATGCGACCAGTTGTCTCATAAATCTATGTGTTGTAGCTGGTACGTTTCTTGACGCACTACAGATAGCGATCGTTAAACCATTATTTAAGAAAGAAGATAGAGAGCTCATGGAATTCTACAGGCCTATTTCTTTGATTCCTATCTTCTCGAAAATAATAGGTTGGGGAAAAAGTTTCTTCGCATTTAAAAAAAAATTCAAAACATTTTTTAATATAGTTTATTTACATTTAACTAAAGTATGTACGTACCATTTTGTTCGATAACTTTTGCCATCTTGTAGGTAGGGACATGATCCCATTGCTATAGAAATTTTGGGACTTACGATCAAAATACCGCGACAAGTGGTTTTGGCAGTCCTCTCGTGACGTTAACCTGATACTGCCTAAAGAATTCTGAAGAGACCGAAACAGGTGGAAATCTGAAGGTGCAAGGTCAGGACTATACGGCGGATGCATTAACACCTCCCAGCCAAACTCTCTTAATTTTTGCTGAGTGGCTAAAGATGTGTGAGGTCTAGCGTTATCATGATGAAAAACCACAGCCCTTCTCAAAGTCAAAGTCAAACCATTTATTTCAAATAGGCTCATAAGAGGCACTTTTGAACGTCAAAATTTACAAAAAAAATAGAATTGATTCTAGTTGCCCCTTCCAAAAGGTAGTTTCGTATGAAGAAGAATGGGCAAGAAACTCCACCGGTACTCTTTTAAAAATGTTTTACAATATTTTGTTTGATTACATTAATTATATGATTATATGTGAAGACGCTGCACCTAGAATAAAATTACTATACCATAATAGGTCAAACGAATTAAAAACTAAGCAATGAAAAATAACTTAATTATTAGATAGATACGTGGTGTTCACATATTTACAAACATCATACAAGTATGTTTTTCTAAAAAAATAAAAAAATAAGTCAGTGTGTGAGTATAGGTTATCACAGAATGTAAAATCAATATCATAAAAATAACTGATTTTACCATAAAAATAGCAACCAGTTTGATTTTGTCTAGACTCTAGATTGTCCTATGGAGCTGGACCAGCATGTTCCCAAGCATTCCTGTCCTGGATATAATCCTCTAACTTGTAATATGCTTGTTTACAAAGTGTACTTTTAATATGTGTTTTAAATTTTCTCTCATTTAATTTCAATAATTCAAATGTTCTGTTGATTAATTCCGGCCGCTTTCTCTCAACTTCTTGCTTTAATCTCATCAGTTGTTCGCAGTAGAGTTCAGAATCGATGGTCCTGCCTGGTGGTAATAGCTCATAATGAATAATGCAGAAGCACAGCATCACCTTGTTGCGAGTTAACCCGGGTTTCCCCACAGTCTGTGAAGCCTGACCGGCCTTTGACTACGACTTTTTTCGCACGTTCTTGTCGTACGTGATCCACTTTTCATCACAAGTTATCAGCTTCTTCAAAAATGGTTCGGTTCCATTACGTCGTAATAAAGAATCACAAATGAGTACACGGTTCTGAGTAAGGTTTCTTTCAGTGAGCTCGTGAGGTAGGTACCCAAATTAAATATCGAGCTTTTATGTGTACCCAGTTTTTTTTTAAATGTGCCAAATCTGTTTTGTGGTCAATTCCCAGTTCTTCAGCTACGTCGTAACTACTGATATGCCGATCTTGCTCCACTTTTCAAAAATGCCATCTATTGTATCCATAATAGGGCGACCAGAGCGACGTGCATCTTTGACATCAAAATCACAGATAACTATATACTAGTCAGAGATCAAAATTTCCGGATTGAAAACGCTTAAACCAAAGGAGATTGCATTTTTTGGCATTACTAATTTTAGAAAGGTACAGAATTCAAAGTTACTTTAAAAAAAAGCGATTATTTTTATATATTGATAGCCAAATTAACTTAATTATTGACAATGGGGATAAAATCTCGTTAAATATAAGTAACTGGATTTGATTTAACACAGAGCGGACTAGTCTTTGTTTCTAAGGCCATGGATACAAGGCTTTTTGGCCTTGTCATACTATAAATGATAATGTTTTCACTGAATAATCTAGAAAATAAAATAAATGATTAATAAATTAATTTACATAATGTTTTAATTGTTGTGCATAATTAATAAAAATGAAATAAAAGTTTACGAGGACTTGTTCAAGCTAAGAAAACGAATGTATTTTTTTTTCAACCTAATTGTTTCGATTTTATGTTTATTGACAACACTAAAACCCATAAATATGACTCAAAATGGGCCTATTATTTTTTGACAAGTATAAATGACATTTCACTGCCACAACTTCACAAGTTCACACCACATGTCACATTCGCTCGCTCGTTACTGAGTTTTGTGCTGGTGTGAATATTTTGTGCTCTCGCTTACGTGGATTTTTACAACGACCTGACTTGCCTTTGTATTTCGAAGACTCCTACCATCCTGAACAACCGTTCCGAGACTTGGACCTCGACGTTTCCTACTTTTACGACAAACCTTGGCGCTTTATCTTGGACACTCAGACATCTCTCTTATTTATTTGTGTGTTTATCATAACGAGTCAACGTGATGTCAATCGCGGCCGCTGCGTAAACTATAGAATATCTACAAATCGTTGCAGTACGATGTGATTGCATTGTTGGACGAAGAACAGTAGGATGCTGTGCCCATATCATGTCAATCATTTGATATTTGGCATGGGCACGTCATCAAGATAGTCTGTCTCCCCCTGCACCTTTCTTAGATAATATATTGGTAATATAATATGATGATGAGCATGAATAAAATATTATGATTAAATACTGGTTTTTTATTGTACCTATAAAAATCTTGTCATCCTTAGGTTATTTATTATCCTTAATAATATTTTATGCTTAGATTCCGATAAGTGAGTCTCTAAAGTCTCCCTGAGTTTTCTGTGACTACTGAGTTTAATTAAAACTGACAGAGTAGGTACACTTAAACTGTCAGTAGGTTTATGATCATTGGGTAAATCATTGAACTAAACAAACTTCAATAAGTAGTTATCATTTTTCAAGTATTTATAAAGCATAATTATCAAAAGTTATGCATACAATAAACATATAAGCGTTAAAATAGTAATAGAGGTAAAATAACCTAATAAAGTACTAACATTGATGCACTTAACCTCACTTTTACAAAAAATGAGATTTCTCTTCAACCCCATTGGTATTATTTTTTATATTTTTTTTAATAATAGCTCTTATTATATCCTATCAAACCATGCCACTTTTATTTCTGTAGTAACCAAAAAAGTGTAATGCCAGCGTTCTATGAACCTCTGCCATTCTCCTTTGTGCTACTCTCACAGACACTGCACTAGGTCCATAAACATCGCAAATTTTTTTCGCGGCTGGCGTTGCATTTTTACATTTTTTGTAGTAAAATTTTAAAATGTATCGATTTCTTCATTAGATTCACTCATCTTGACAGTACGAAAAACAAATAGAAATCACATATTTTCCTAATTTGAATTTGGAATTATGTTCTTTAAAATTTAAACTTTCAATGATACCAAAACCAGCCAGATACAAATAGTATAGCCAAAGAGATTTTATTACAAGTTCATACATACTATAATGCGAAAAGACTTATCCCCAACCTAATATTTGACAAATTCATTCAAAAGGAATTAAACGGTTACGTAGAAAAGAAAAATATATTATGCAATGGGCAAAGGGATTTTGCGAAAATAAGACTATAAATATGGCGATCTACGACTTTTTATACACTGTATTGATAAAAGTGGACAAAAAAACACCTGTATGTGCTATCTTCTGCGATATGACTCAAGCATTTGAGTACGTAAATCATGATATTTTAATAAAAAAACTTGACGCTTTTGGTATAAGAGGTAATGTTCTTAATTTAATTTAATCCTATTTAGACAATAGAAAGCAGAAGACAGAAATCACTAGAATTAATATAATCACTAAAAAGGAAGAGATATACTTATCAGATGAACGTCAAACAACCTCCACTTTTTACATTATACATTAATGACTTGCCAAAATCAATTCCACACCCTATGACTTCATTTGCAGATGATAGCACGGTGACGATTTCTAGTAATAATAATGACATGATCCAATATAAACTTGACATTCACAATACCTTAACATCTATAATAGAATGGTTAAACAATAATAATTTAAAGATTAATTTAGATAAAACTAAAATCACATTTTAGCCAACGATTGACTATAGAAAATATGGACATAAATATAGATAATAAAATTGTTGAAGTCGTAAATACTACAAAATTCCTTGGACTAATAATTGACAAAAAACTTGACTGGAAATCACAAATCGAGAACCTCTGCAAAAAAAATGTAGTTCTGCGTTTGCATTGCACTCTCTAGCTGCAGTTGTGGATGTAGATACCCTGATTGCGGCCTACCATGGCTTAGTTGCGTCTCACCTAAGATACGGCATCATATTTTATTATAATATATGACACTAATATTAAATTTTTAAGAATATGGAATTTTGACACAACATACAAATAATTTGTTAAGTTTCTAAATTATAAACTTTGTAAGTGCATTCTTGGTAAATTTTAGATTTTTGTTATTGTGAATTATTTTCAATGTTATGGAAATATTTGCACGCTGATACTTACGGCTAAACATGATTGGACTCAAACGATGAAATGAAATGAAATTTATTTGCAAGAATTGTAGTATATTACAGATGCTCGGGATTTTTACTTAAGTTTCTAAAACAATTCGCTAAAACTAAAAAGCATGCAAAATAATTGATTACATATTAATTGATACAAATATAATTAAATCCATGATAACATGCACAAATAAGGGGAAAGCTTGCTTGGAACAGAACAGCAAGTTTAAGGCTGCTGACATTAAAATACCTCTCTTTTTGATTAACGTGCACAAGGATGTTACGGAGGCAGACATTGCAGAGTATATTTTTGACAAAACAAAAGAGAAAATAATGCCTATAAGGATTAAAATGGCGCACGAACGTAATTACAGTGCCTTTAATTTTTTTGTGAGCAAAACACTCTTGGCCGTGTTCCTCGACGACAGTCTGTGGCCGAATAATGTTTCTTTCAGGCGTTTTGTTAACTGGAAGGACAAAAGTACAGTCAAACCTACTGACGAGAATGAGAGGCACAACACTAAATCTGATAATGGTAAATGACAAATGATAAATGATTTATTTCTGTAAGTAGGTTTGTACAAACACTTTTACACGTCAAAAGGTAGGAAAGACCTATAACAACTAATATCATAATATATCATTGTAAGTCGCTGAAGAGATCCCTTGATGGTGTCAGATGTCTCTGCAGGGGCGACGGCTTCATACAACCCAATTCCTACCGGCTTCCCTTCAGAACAACGACTGTACTTGAGTTTACTATTACCAAATAATATGGTACATACATAGTCACATTACAAGTATTTAATGCATCATAAGATAAAAAAACATTAAACAACGCGTAACTATAGTCTATCCTAAATCCCGAACGCAGTTTACATTTTTTGTCATAAAGGATTCCGACACTAGCGCCAATAAGCCGCACGTGTTGTGTCAGAATACAGTATTAATCGTAGTTTACGACGCTACTTCGGGCACACTTCGGTAGCAATCGGGGGTTCCCAAACACCGCTAGTTACGGTGCGAGGTAAGCCGTTCTCGAGCGAGTTATTACCGGGAGTGAAAGAGAAAATGCGTAGGAGATAGAATGAGGTGTTGTTGAATTTCGTAGATTTGAAAACATTTTATTGAGTCGAACTGTTGACAGATAAATTAACTTTTATTTTGTTTTCTTTTGCATTTGATTAGTTAGTTACATTCTCAACATAATTTTATTATCTATAGTAGGTACCTATTACAGACAAAATTTGTTTTGGCGTGTGTTGTGCCGTTCAGTGATATTTTGATTTACGTTTTGGTTTACAACGTTGTCATTTTGTTATGAATAGAGAGCCAGAAAGAATTAGTAATATTCCATTTCTTAGATTTGTTGTATTGGTTTGCTGACACATAAATTCACGTGTGTTTTGTTTTCACCCGTTCCTCGAATTTTATTCGTTCTAACATAATTTTAGAACATAATTGTAATAGACTGTTTTTCAGAAATAAAACTATAATCGATAATACCTCATCATCATTCTCCTGCCCTTATCCTAATTTATTCGGGGTCGGCGCGACATGTCCCTTTCTTCCATACTTTTCTATTAGTCGTCATCTTGGTAGTCACCCCTTTTCTAGCCATATCATCTTTCACACAGTCCATCCATCATAATCGATAATACCTACTCGTATTATAGTTTTATTTCTGTAAAAAATTGATAATTTTGTTTGTGTAGTAATAGCGGATCTTTGGTTCTACTACTTGGCCATAGATGGCGTTAAACTAAGAAATTGATTACTTCAAAAAATAATCATTTTTGAGGTAATAAATTTAAATGATAACTTGTGTTTATGACCACTTAACAATTTTTTCTTCGGTTTCCCTCAATTGGAAGTTGTAGCTTCGCTACTGTGTCTCTGTAAGTTAGCTGATTTCATTGCACTGCAGGAGACCTGGCTGCTACCGCATGACCTCCCTTTTCAGAATGCTGTAGATGATGAGTTTGGTAGCACGGGGCCCTCTGCTGTGGGCACATCTGCGGGCCTACTACGGGGAGGCTTTTTGAGGTGTCACCATAATAGTTGGTTAAAGTGTTAGAGTGCAATGACGTTCACTTAGCGGCTGAAGATAAACTATGTAAGTGATAAATATGTGATAATATTTAGTGCGTATATGCCTACGAGTACTAACTGTTCTGAAAATTTACCTGAGTTTACATAATGTTTAAGTAAAATGTGTTCAATTATTGACGACAATAGAGACACGGAAGCAATTTATATTTTAGGCGATTACAATGCGCATCCTAAAGAGATTTTTGTAATGAAATGCTGGCTTTTTGTAATGATCAGGACTGGACCTGTGTTGATATAAAAATGCTTGGCGCCGAATCTGATACGTTCACTTTTGTAAGTGAGGCGCATGGTTGTACCAGGCGGTTGGACCATTGTATTGTCACGAGTGCTGCACTGCCGTGAAGATAGAGCGTGAAGAGATAAAGCGTGTATTGGTAGAACGGGATGTGCAGTGGTCTGACCACTTTCCACTCATTATTGAATGTGACCTGGGCCAGGTTAGTCCACTCTGGCTTCTAATAAGATTCTGTGGGGCGACCGCTCGAATGGGCAAATTGAAAATTTTCATAGAAGGCGTCACTATCAAGTGATTGATGAATTGATGTTCCTGGAGAGCTCTCGGCTTGCTGTGATGGTATTTGTTACAATGTAGAACACAGGACCATACTGAGAAACATGTATGTAAAGTTAGTTTCTATGCTGTCTGAGGCTGCAGCCAGTTTTAATGAGCAAGGCGAGTCACGGAGGAGAGGTGGCTATGTTGCTGGTTGGAATAGATATGTGGCAGATTTTCACAGTGAAGCCAGTTTTCAACCTTATTGTTTATTATTTAATTCCAAAACTTTCTAACTCTCTTCTCATTGTTATCATCATATCTTCAAATGAAGCAACTCATAATAATAATGATCGAACTTAACTTGCAAGTTTGTTTGATCATATTTATATAGGGTTGGTGGACATAAGCAACGTATACTCGTATTTTTAAATAGGTATATATATAAGTTTTCTGACTCGAGAATTAAGGGTTGAGACATCTTGCCAATTTAAATGTTGGTCAATTATCAATCGAAGGTAAGTTAATGAGGAAGTTTTAGAAAGTTCATGGCAAGAACACTTCCCCGGCTATTACATGTGTGAGAATTTATGTGAATAATGCCAGGAGGTGGTTGACTGCTCTTTTTTATACTTAAGGTAGATTATTTAAACCTAAGGTATGTATTTCGTTTTAAGGGTGTTTAGGGTAAGAAAATTTGACTGTAGCCACTTTGAAACCAGTCTGACCCCATAAATTAGCCAGTTCGTTAGCCTTTTTCCATGTTTTCCCACTAAATAAAAGGGCTGTATCATCTGCATATGCTATGACCCGGCCTTGACTCAGCTGCTAATCACACAGGTCATTTACGTATATATGGAAAAGTGTGGGTCCCATAACACATCCTTGTGGCACACCGAAAGTCACACACCAGCTCACTTATGAAGCCATTTATTCCGACACATTGTAGTAGTGTGCAATGTAGTCTGCGAGTAGTTTTCGAGCTGTTCCACGAACTCCTAAATGTTTTAGTTTTGCAAGAAGCAGGGGCACAGAGACTGTGTCGAATTTCTTTGATAGATCCAGGAACACGCCTATGGTTTTCCTTCCTCTTTCCAGGTTATGAACAACGGTAGAAGTTAGATTTATTATAGCCGTTTTATAGCCGTCATTAGTCGACTTGTTTTTAACCCCCGGGCCCCGTCGCAAAAAAGTGGGGTGTTATAAGTTTGACCGCTATGTGTGTGTGTGTCTCTGCACCGTAGCTCTTAAACGGATGAACCGATTTGGATGTGTTTTTATTTATTTTAAAGCAGGTTTTTAGTGGTGGTTTTTAGACATGTTTTTATCAAAATTGGTTCAGCCGTTTCAAGGTCATCCACTCTTTTGTTAGCTGCCGTAGGGATCTTAGAAGCATAATGGATATTTACTTTACTTTCAAACATTTGTGTGACCTAAAATTTGAAACACCCATGTATGCTATATAACTATGCAAGATTATGGAATTATTGGTCTGATGCTGCATGCAGCCAGGATATCCAGCACGCTAGTTTAGTCTAGAAAAAAAAATTGCAGATAATTATGTTGGGTTTGGATTCGTTTTGATCAATATTTGATTCTACATACAATGCAATGGTGGCAACACGATGAGCTGATGCTGCAGCTAGGTTATCCAACAAAAAAGTACACTTGTGGATAAATAAATAGCAGATATGTAGTGTTTGGTTTCGTTTTCTTATTCTCCACCTGATATGCACTAAGTGGACGTGGGTCGACGTATGTAGTTAGTGAATTTTATGCCGAACAAAAATTTCGTGTTTTGGTCAAAAGACGTGACGTAAAAACCAGAAATTACGACTACCAAGCAGGACTCGAGCTCGCTGAAAGCGCACCAGAATACAGGTAAAGTCGGTAAGTAACTATTGCTGCTAAGATTAAAGATGATTTAGGAGAAAAATTGTACTTATCATAACTTCTTTTGTGACAAAGTTTGAAAAATCTAAAATAAAAATCTTTGGAGCGGAGACGGAATTATTTATACTGTTTAAACAATATCTATGATATTTATGAAGATAAAAACTAGGAACCCTTATAGTTTCGCCATGCCCGTCTGTCTGTCTTTCCCCGGCTTAGCTCAGAGATATGACTCTTATTAATCACGCCGACAAAGTGGTAAAATAAAATTTCGAAAAAATATTTTTTTTTGGGTTTTACCTCCCTTTCACGTGAAGTGGGGATGATATTTGTTGTAATGTGAACTATTTCAAGAGGTCGCATTAAAACTCTCCATATATGTTTTTATAAAGATTATTGTTTTTTAAATTATGTCGTTCGTTTTACTTGTCACTCAAAATAAAATTATCTCAGCTACAAGGTCTATTTTTTCCTTAGAAATTACAACCACAGAGTACATTTGTATATAGGGTAATTACAACACGTTATCAGCACGAAAGCTTTTAAGGGAAATAAAAGTAAAACTTGTTACTAATACTCATAGTGTGTAGAAAATTTATTTTGTGTCGTGGAATATCTTGGAGATTTTTTTTTTTAATTTTTACAAAATATGTCCAAGTGTGGCATGGACCTAAAAAAAAAGTCGGACGGAACTCCCGCTAAGACAAAACTGTGTCCCGTAATGGCGGCGACAGTCTTAGGTGTGAGTGAATTTAGGGTTGTCATGATAGCCAAAATTACCCACTTAATATTGTTTTATTTTAAGAAAAATATCGTGTCGTTTTCGTAATTTCAAAATAAATGAAAAAGGCGTGTTGTTACATATATGTAACAACACGCTGGAGTCCTCTTTTAGTTGTATAAAAGTCATTCGTTTCAAAATGTAAACTGCAAATGACACTGTATTTGTGTGGAATCCAGTCATTTTGACAGTTACAATTTCGAATTTTTTCAATCCAATCATTTCGCCAAACTTCATTTACTTTAGGAAATCTAGTAGATAGAATATAAAACAACTAGTAATAATTAACCTAAATAAATTGAATTGATTAAAAAATATATTAATTTCCCATATATTGAGGGTAATTTGCACACGTGAATATTGGCAACACTGGCCTTGTGATGAATTATTTTGTTCTGGTGAATAAATATTGATTGTAATCTATAAAATCGGGAACTAAGTTGTTGAGTTATTCATTTACCTATGAAACGTGGTTCCTGTATTTTTTTTCTTCCGATCGATACGGTTTTTGCAACATTTCACCACACAAGACATGCTGTATTTCAATACTTTTTTTGCCGCGTAAACGTGTCGACTGTGTTGACGTTTGCACGCGTAATGGGTGAGTATGCTGTGAATGTGTGCGTGGGGGCCTGTACGTACAGCGAGTTGGCTGACTCTGAGTGACACAGTTTTATGTTAGCGAGAATCCGTCCGAGTTTTTTATACGTCCATGAAGTGTGGTGATTCTGTTTCGATGAAATGGCCTTCATGACCTATACCCTTGCTCCACCTATCTACTAGAGACGGGTATTCTTCGTGGAAGTTCAAAATGACGAACTACTTAATACATGAAGATTTATGATGCACAATTGATGGGTACGATAAAGGAGATGATACCTCTGAACAAGTTAAATCTCGAAACGATAAGAGAGCACTAGCAAAAATATGCTTAACAGTAGATGGCTCTGCAATAACCCATATTAGAAGTGCTAAGTCTGCTCTAGATTGAAGATACTTCGATTGCTGCAATCTTATTAGGAGGTCTCACTTCGAGATATGAGCCTCTAATAATGGCATTAGAGAATAGCAATGTAGAAGTATCTACCGAGTTAGTTAAAAGGAAACTATTGAATGAAATGTCAAAAATAGACTCCACAGAAAGTGATGCAGCTTTTCAACTGAAAAATCGATCTACTGATGTTCATAAACATAAGTAAAAGAAACCAATTGTATGCTATGAATGTAACAAACCTGGACACAAACGGCCTGACTGCCCTATACGCAATAAGGAAAAGAAAGGTAGTAGTTCGTCAGACGGGGAGACTACTTCGTTTAGTGCCCTTGGTGCCTCTTCGTGTTTGGAGAAAGATAAGTGGTTTATTGATTCTGGTGCATCAAAACACATGACTCCAAGACGAGATTGGTTCAAGGACATCAAACCATTCGAAGGTAGCACTGTTACTGTTGCCAATGGTGAGAAGATCGGCTGTAGTGGTATTGGTGATATATCTATCAACACTGCGTGTAGTGTGGTAGATAGCATCAAAGATGTAGCGTATGTACCTGAACTAACTAGTAATCTGATTTCTGTCAAGAAAGTCGTAGAAAAAGGTTTTGTAGTTCTTTTTGATAAGAGTGGTTGTAGTTTCTATAACGTTAATGATTTCTTTTTTAAAGGTGAGGTGGTTCTACATGGTTCGGCTAGTGGTGGACTGTACACTCTCGATTGTACAACTAATTGCCCCCAAATTGTGGCATATGATGTGTACTCTGACTCGTTAAGTAGGTACCAATTATGGCACAAACGGTTAGGTCACTTATGTCGCATTAGTACGAACCAGCTGAAGAACTCTCATGTAGGTATAGATTATACTGAAGTTGATAAATCTAGTTGTGTTGCATGTGTTGAAGGAAAGCAATTGATAAAACCTTTCAAGACGGTTGCATACCAGAAAGCTACCTCAAAGCTAGAATTGATCTACTCAGATTTATGTGGACCAATGTCTGAGACTTTATTCCAAGGTAATAAATATGCTTTACTTTTCATTGATATTCCCTTACTTTACTGCTTCAAAAGCACAAGTTAAGGAAAAGTTTTGTGTATTTCAAGCATTAGTGGAAAGACAAACTGGCGTTAAAATCAAGAGATTGAGAACTGACTGCGGAAAGGAATATGTAAATAAAGAGCTTGCAGAGTTCTTATCTACAAAAGGAGTAACGCATGAGACAACGGTAGGGTACAGCCCTCAATCGAATGGAGTCGCAGAGAGAACAAATTGTTCTATTGTAGAAAAAGCTCGGTCCATGCTAGCTTAGAGCTTGCTATTCAAAGCGTACTGGGAAGATGCCTTCAAGACTGCCGTGTACTTGAAGAATAGGTCACCACATCGTGCTCTTGAAAGAAACACACCGTTTGAAAAATGGAACGGCAATAAGGGTGATTTGAGCCATTTGCGTGTATTTGAGTGTAGAGCACTCATACAAGTTCCTGCTTCTCAACGGAAGAAACTTGATCTGAAGTCTAAGGAGTAATCTTTGTTGGTTATTCAGAAGATCCAAAAGGCTATTACTTCAGGTATTCTTCAAATCCAAGAAGTTTACAGAAGTCGAGAGATGTGACATTTTTCGAAAATCATTTTTCACAATTAAAGGGTAATGCTGTTGAATCTGTAAAACTGGAACCAATTATTTTGATAGATGAGCAGCAGCAGGATGAGAATGTAATACATGAAGAAAATAATTCAATATGCAGTGATAATGAAAATGATTACAATTCAGCAGAATCCGAGGACCCTACAAGTCCTGAACCGGAAGAGCCAGCTGTTTATCAGCTAGTAAGTAGATATCCTGCTAGAAATCGTAGACAACCGGATTTCTTTACCTTTAAGGTATCTGCTGAAGAGATAATTGAACCGAAGAACTATAAGGAGGCCGTGAATGTAGATGATGCTAATAAATGGTATTTAGCGATGACCAATGAATATAATTCTTTGTTGAAATTAAACACCTGGAAGCTTGTTGTCCGACCCAATGGAAATAAAAGGGTAATACCATGTGAATGGGTCTATAAATTAAAGATGGATGCTAACAGATTGGGCTAAAAAATCATATACTGGCTACTATTTTACGTTGGCTGGAGGTCCTGTAACGTGGCAAGCTAAAAAGCAGCAAACGATAGCTCTACCGTCTACTGAGGCGGAGTACATGGCTTTAACAGCTGCTGCTAAGGAGGCGTGCTACTTAAAATGATTTATTTCTGAAATAATTGGTGAGTCCGATATTGTTACTTTGTTTAACGACAGTCAGAGTGCACAAAATTTAGTGTACAACCCTGTCCATCACGAGCGAACGAAGCATATAGATACAAGATATCACTTTATACGAGAAAATGTATCTGACGGCATTATAGATATTAAATTCGTCAGGTCAGATTTGAATTTTGCTGATTTATTTACAAAACCATCAGGGCGTATTGCGCATAAGAGATGTGTAGCTAGTTTAGATTTGGCATAGGTCTTGTTAATGTGTTTTTTATTTGTAAGAGAGTTTTAATTTAGGGCGGATGTTGTAATGTGAACTATTTCAAGAGGTCGCATTAAAACTCTCCAGATATGTTTTTATAAAGATTATTGTTTTTACTCAGAATAAAATTATCTCAGCTACAAGTCTATTTTTTCCTTAGAAATTACAACAATATTTTTATTTTCTCATCTAAGTTCTCATCTGAGTTCACAAAAACCACGCTGTATATAATATGTTATAGTGAATATTAAAATTGTAATTATGGCCACACTATTGAATCAGGAAATCCCTGTAATGATAGTGATGATGACTTAATAAATAAATAAAACTTATTAATAAAATAAAAGGAAAACTACCACAGCTAAGTATTCTAAGAGCAACGAATAGACTAAGCGTGTAGGGCTGTTCGCTGACAACGCGGCAATTTTCTTACTTATAGCATCGCGCATACATTTGCACTTGGGGAATTGACCGTGACGTATATCGATGTAGGTATATGAGAACATGTTTTTCAACTATAATGTTAAGTTTGTTTTTGGGATAACTTCATGCCAACTACGGAACCCTTCATTGTGCGTAGTCCGACACGCTCTTGGTCGGTTTTTAGGGTTCCGTACCCAAAGGGTAAAACGGGAACCCTATTACTAAGGCTCCGCCGTCTGTCTGTCCGTCTGTCACCAGGCTGTATCTCATGATTCGTGATAGCTAGACAGTTGAAACTTTCACAGATGATGTATTTCTGTTGCCGCTATAGCAACAAATACTAAAAACGAGGATAACATAAATATTTAAGGGGGCTCCCATACAACAAACGTGATTTTTTTGCTCGTTTTTGCTCGATATTGATAACGGCAACAGGTAAACGCTTGAAATATTCACAGAATATTTAGTTATATATTCACTTTAAAAATCAATAATTAAATTAAAATAAACCAAATATTTAAGGGGGGCTCCCATACAACAAACGTGATTTTTTTACCGTTTTTATAGATAATGGTACGGAATCCTTCGTGCGCGAGTCCGACTCGCACTTGGCCGGTTTTTTTTTTAATGTTCACTTGGTAACTCAAAAGGATTCAAGGTATATACCATGTACAGATTTTTGCTAAAAATATCGTTATGGTACTATATTTCATCGTAATACCTAATTAATTGCATCCAAAATATTTTCAAACTCCATGTTTTCGCTACTAATCACAACCCCAAGTCCCGGACTGCCTACACTCAGGCCCGTATTAATAAACGTTACTCAGCCCAAGAGCTCGCACTTGACAACAGTCTTGAGGTCATGATCGTATTAATAAACATAATAATTGATGTACTCAAGTTACGGCGTGGGTTTACGTTATCAGCCGAGTGATGGGCTGATTAATAAATGAAAATCGACACTTAGCTATTAATATAAGAGGTGTGTGTATTCGAGCAGAGGCGGCTCGTCATAAAGAGCGCTGGTGCAGTGCACTCCCACGAAAATAGCATATTTCTTTATTATAATCCTATACATACATTCTTTCTACTATGCCCATACGCATACAATAGCAGTTTACTAGAAAACCATTTCCTACGCGTACATTTGGCGTCAAGTTGTAACGTGTGGAGCGCCAGCGATTGCGCTCCTATGAAACAAAGTTCAGTACGATTTCTAGTACTGTATTCAATGAGTGCGAAAGAGAAATATCGACACAGTCCGACGCGTGAAACAGAAGATTTTGTATGAGAAATAAGCCTAATTTGGAGCGCCGCTCACGCGCGACGTTGCCAACCCGCGCTAGGCGGCCGCGGGAATACGTTCTATGCCTATGCGCTATTGCCGATCTTATGTAAACAAACGGTCGGCTCAACTCGGCTGTCAGTAGATTCGCAGTGTTTATTCTAAATAATTATTAAAAATAGTTTGTGCGCGACATTTGTGTTAAAAATGGAACAATACAGTGTATCTTTTATTTAGAAATTGTGAAAAGACTGTCGAAATGCGTATCGAACTGAAAGCTAAGGGACCACCACGTCCCGAAATTGCGCTTTCTCAAAAATGTGTTACGAAAAATAAATCATTTACGCGTCGTTTTAAATCTGAACAATATTTCAAAACACCTTCGTTGTGTGGATGTGAAGAATTATTTCATCATTATTTTGGTGTTTGGAGCTGGCGCCGGCAGTGGTGGTGAATCTGCATGGACGGAAATGGGTGTTGACGATTTAGCGCATCTTTCAATAAAAGTGAAAAAACATTCGCAATCTCGATTTCATATCTTATGTGAAGTGCAATTGGCATCTATCGGCCGTCGAGATATTCGTAAGGCGCTCGATTCTGCGTACCGAAAATCTATTAGAGAGTTCAATGAACGCGTTGATGAAAATCGATAAAGGTCGCCGAATGGATTTTCTTTACAAATAAAATAAATGGTAAGCTCTAGTTCTACGTTTCTTTTTTTAGTGAACCCCCACAAATAAATGTCGCGAGCCGCCTCTGTATTCGAGATAATAATAGTCCGTGACTTGAGGTCGTGATTAGTGGCGCGAAACATGGAGTTTGAAAATATTTTGGGTGAAATGAATTATTTCGATGAAATAGATGACGACATTTTTACATACATGGTCTGCCTCGAATCCTTTTGAGTTACCAAGTGAACATTTAAAAAAAAGCGACCAAGTGCGTGTCGGACCACGCACAATGAAGGGTTCCGTAGTTGGGATGAATTTATCCCAAAAACAAAGTTAACATTGTAGTTGAAAAACATGTTCTCATAATATACATCGATATACGTCACGGTCAATTCCCCAACTGCAAATGTAAGCGCCATGCTAAAAGTAACAAAATGGCCGCGTTCTCAGCGAACAGCCCTACGCTTATTCTATTCGTTACCTACACATTTTCCCCTTTATTTATAAACGTTTGTTTGTAAATACAAAACAATACAAAACAAAGTAATGATTAGCGATTATCTAATCTATTTTAACCACGGAATAGATAAGTAAGATATTGTTACAGAGTTATTATCTATATACATACACCATTGTATGTTGTTACCTACAATGGGGTGGGATACTCAACTTCAAAAACCAAGTCATCAACAATGAAAATATCAACACCATATAATCAACAGTTTAATTTTTCAATGAATCAGAATAACATTAGCTTAAAACATAAACGGTTTAAAATGTCAACACTTCAAATGAGCAACGAATGTGAATAACATTGGTTTATAACATAAATAGTTCAAAATATAAACACTTTAGATGATTCACGAATCTGAATATCACTGATTTATAACGTAAATTGGTCACTTGATCAACACTTTAGAAAATCGATGTTTAACAAAATATCGTGAAATATTCAGTCATAACATAATATTCGTTTGCAGATATTGCTAAATGCTGCAATTATAGGCAATTTTTTTACCACCACGGGACGTAGCAGGTGGCGTTCTATAGTGTCTGCCTACCACCACGGGATGTAGCTGGTGGCGTTCTATAGTGTCTGCCTACCACCACGGGACGTAGCTGGTGGCGTTCTATAGTGCCTGCCCACCACCATGGGACGAAAGCAAGAGTTTATGTATGTATTTATGTTTTATAAAAATAACATAGCATCACGACAATAAGTATTCCCCGAAGGGTTAGGCAGAGGTGTACCTACCTATAGTACACCCACATTAAATTTCGCCAGTTATGTTTAGGTCCCATGTAATAGGGGGCGAGCCAATTGCCACTAACCGGGCACAAATTCAGACTTCGGACTGTAACTGAGAAGTTCCAGACGGTAAACCCAATAACACAAAAGTGGATCCAAACGTGATCTCGGTGTTATCCTTGATTCTAAGCTTTGCCTAGACCTACACAGGAAAGATTGTCAATAAAGCGTATCAACTATACGGATTTTTAATGCGATCAACAGTAATTGATTTTAAAAAGCCTTCTTCTTACATTTGCTTATATAAGTCTCTTGTACGCTCTCAACTGGAGTATGCAGTGTCCGTCTGGAGTCCATACTACAAAAAGTACGTTGAAAAGATTTGAGTGTGTTCAATATAAATTCCTGCGTACCATACATTATAGATGCTATGGATATTATTTGCCATACCAAGATTTGCTTGCAAAGTATAAGCTCGCAACACTTGAAAATAGACGTAAGTACTTAGAAGCCTTGAATTTATATAATATTGTTAGAAATAAATTTGATCGCATTAAACTGTCCAATATGTTATGCTATGCGGTTCCTAGGACAGTTCACAAGCGAAAGGTTCGCGCTGGCAGATTATTTTCAGTGGGCATTTGCAAGTCCAACTCTAGCTTGCGTGCGCCTGTTCGCAGAATGGTCAATTCCTACAATGATTCTTTTGAACCTATAGACATTTTTGCATGTACTCCTCATAGATTCAAAAGTCTTATACTTAAGGAGCTTTCTTGAATATTATTATACATTTTTCTTTTTTGTACCATTTCTTATTTATTATATACAAATACCTCTATATCTCAAACACGATAGTTATTATATATATCGGCGCAATTACAATAGTTCGTCTATTATAAGAATTGATAATTTGATTGTTTAATAATTTGATTGTTTGAAATTAGTTCACAAACTATTGATAAATTATTACGATGTAAAATTTACAATGAACAACATGTTACTATATCTCTGATTTAAAACAATAACAAAATAATTGTAATAATAACATAGTTCAATACTTAAAAATGTGCACGTAGGACGATTACTATAAATACGGCCGCACTGTGCGCGCTTAGGTTTAGATCCGGATGACCCCATTACTCGCCTTCAGGAAAGCAATAGGGCCACAAGTACAGTGCACAAATACAAACCGTCATTCCGTCCTCGCCGCCGAGGTACCACGCGAAGTTCAAGAATTAATTGTTCCCCCCGTCCCTTGCACGTCGAACCGCCAGCCCCGAGGCTGAGTGAGCCGTAGCATTTAATAGTAATCCCCGTTAATAATCATGAATTTAAACTTTCGATCCAGCCCGTCCCCAACTTGCTGTTTTTCCCCAACGACGCCCTAAGCCGAGGTTCGTACCCCATAGGGGGTGCCCTTAGAGCGCTGTCGTTTAGTTTATAATACTTATATTTACGCTACTGGCTGGAGGCTTTAAGCTCACACCTTAGGGCAGCCACAGGAAAGACCGGTTAAGCAGTCACGGCCTCTCATGGTCAACTGCAAGATGCCATTCATAAAAAAAAAAAAAACGCGCTTAGGTCATTCTTGTTCGAGCCGCCCGACAGTGCGGACCTCTCTATGACGTCGTTACGCTCTTAGTTAAATAAACGAAGCCTAGAAACAAGTCTTGAAGTTTTCCTTTGAAATTCGAAGATGAGTAATCACCATGAAGATAACATGCTGACGTCACACTTTTTAAAAACACTACGGAGGTCCTTCCTCCGTCATCAGAAGTGGGATCGCAAGAAGCTCCTAACCAAGCCGCTTCCTCATCAGCTCGTTCACCACCTGATCAAACGGAACCAACGAACACACAGCGGCGTGAGCCTGTGTTTGTCGCAAATACACAAACATACGCTCACCATGGACTGCAGATGGATGGGATACCACCACAATTCCTCATGCAAATGATGCAGAAAATGTCGGAGCGCTTATGTGCTCCGTCCACCGAACCAAAAATAAGGATCAAGGACGTCTACTTACCATCGTTCGACCCGGACACCCATGTCGGTGTACGAGAATGGTGCCAGCATATAGATCAAGCGATTGAAGCGTACAAGCTGAATGATTTCGATGTCCGCATGAAAGTCTGCAGCCTATTGAAGGGGCGTGCAAAAATGTGGATCGATGATTGGATGGTGACTACTGCTACGTGGGGAGAGTTGCAGAAGAACCTCATCACCACGTTTGAACCCGAAAATAGATACTCCCAAGACATCATCATGTTCAGAGAACATGTTTATGACTCAACAAAAGATATTGCGGAATTTTTGTCACGCGCCTGGATCCTATGGAGAAGAGTGACTAAGGACAAACTGGGAGACGAGCACGCCGTAGAAGCAGTGATTGGATGCGTTAACGATGAACGTTTGCGTATTGAATTATTGAATGCCAGAGCAACCACTGTTCCTGAGATCATTTCGGTGGCAACATCTATACGGAATAAACGTTCTCACCCAAGCTCAAATTCCACAATACATACCAAGCGTCCACGTTTTTCGGACAATACACCATCAACATCAAGTTGCCGTATATGTAAGAACACAAACCACTCCACCAACGATTGCAGATTCAAACCTCCGGAGACTAAACCTGAAGCTGGCAACAAGGACTCAAAAACACCAACCCCGCCTACCTGTACTTATTGCAAGAAACCAGGTCACACTTATGAAACTTGCTTCAAACATGAACGTTCGTTGACTTCAAATGTGAACTGCGCGGGAAGCAATAAGCTGGCTCCAATCACCATTAAAATAGGCGAAAGGGCTGTACGGTGCACGTACATGGTTTTAAAATATGTATTTTGATGCAATAAGTTAGTCATTTAGGCTCGCGTATTTTCACTTTGATCGCGACCTACATTTGGGAGCGCATTGACATACGGCGGAGCCTAGATGAGGCATTCTTGTACATAATTTAATTAGTGTTCAATTAGACGTGGTTTGAGTCGGACAACTTGCATGTTTATTTAGATTCATTCCCGTTGGGCATTCATTGACATACATTACATACATTGACATTCATTGGCGTATTTACAGTTTGGTTAACACACCGAACATATTTTTTTTGGTCCTTCGAAACCTTTGCACCGTCCAGTCCGAGACATTGGTCAGTAATACGTCGCGTGTGAGCTGTATCGTGCCGTGTCATACCGTGCCGCGTGTGTTGCTGTACAAGGAGCATCCGGGGAGGTAGCAGCGAGCCAGGTTCCAGAGCGACGCTTGGCAGTACGAAAAAAGGGAGAGTTCCTAAAATTCAAGTAAGATCGTTCATTTTTTACTTACCACTATGACAATGGAAGCTTTAATCACGCGTCAAGCTGAAGTTCTCGAGGAGTTGAAGAGAATGCATTCTAATTTTAAGAAAGATTCAGCGAGCAGGAAGAACCCCGAGTATATTCGACTAAGGCTTGAGCGATTGGATCAGTTATGGGTGGAATGTGAAGAGAAGAACCAGGAGCTGAGCACATTAGAAGATAAGAATCATCAATATTTTACAAATAACATTTATGAAGTAATCAGAAGTTGGTACTAAGGAGCTCGTCAGGAGGTTGCAGCATACAAGGTCAAGCTTCAGAGCGGACCTATCAACGCCAGTCATAGTAACTCAAGCGTTGAGTTTGACAACACCCTTTTCGATACGTCTTCAAAAGCAGAGGGCAAGCTACTCGAGTTACAGCAGTTGCAACAAGCTAATTTCCGTGCATTTGATAGGGTAGTGGCGAGTAGGAGCATTGACGACGTTAAGAAGAAATGGGAGGTTGAGGATATGTTAAAGACATTAGAGTCTCGGTGGGCTGCAATTGACAAATTACACTTACAGATTGACAGTATGTTAGGAGGCATACCTAACGAGTACCTAACGAGAGACAACATGCGAATCAAAACAAAAACAAGTGAAAGCGTGTGTTGTGAAATATGAACCTTCTTCAATTGGACGTAGTTAAGCAGAAAGGACTCAATCCACACATTGGCCAAAATTGAGTTAGGTATGCCATCGTACTCCTGAGGGTCGAATCTATCATGTAGTGAAAACCCTATTTTTAAAATGTACATGGAAACTAGTTTTTCTCGCTACCCCGACTCAACCCACAGTATGAAGAGCACACAAAATATATTTGCTGAACTAACTCAGTCCGCTTGAATTGTTTCTGAGTATTATAAAATCTATGAGTATGTTCTTAAGTTCAATAAACCTGAATAAACTCAAACAGTTTGGATCCTTTCTAAGAATTAATTTTGATTGGAAATATCATTTTATCAAATATCTGAAACGACTCAAACAGGTTGGGTCGGTTCTGTGATATAGGTTTACTGACATAAAATATTTCTTTTTGTTTATCAGAAACGACTCAAAACACTTGAGGTATTTCAGAAAAACAGCTTTTGATGAACAGCACATTTGATATCAATTATTCTAAATCGACTTAAGCAGACTGAGTCGTTTGTAAGGAATAGATGTAATGACTGACACAAATACATTTAATAGAATTGAAACGACTTAAAATATTTGTGTCATTTATGTGTTATAAGTATTAATCATATTTAATCAATTTCTATTTTAATTGGAAGGACTCAAACTACCTATCTCCTTTATGTGAATCAGGCCAAGTATTGTAACGATTTTGAAAACAATTGTCTGAAATAAAATTATTTCGTTTTGCGTTGTTTTGATGTATTAAAAATATGACCTATAATACTTTCCAGAGATATTTTATAGTTGCAACATTTTTTTGGTAAATTACTCTCAAAAACTGGCAACTCTGCCATTTTCTCGCACTCTTGACTGGTGAACGCGTGTTTTATTTTATTTCGTTTTTATAAGTGAAACAAAACAAGTGAATTGAGATGCGACGAATTGATCGAATTTTGTTTAGTGCCTTGGGACATGGGATTAACGAAAAGACTGAGTTATTAGATGGTAAGTAATGTTTTTTACCAGGTTCATTTCTAACCTCAAAAGTATTTTGCTCTTTCATATATGGATACCTAAGTAAATGGCGATAAGGAAGATACTGTAAAGATTCCTTATCACTATTTTATTGTAATCATAACTTAAACTGGTTCTAACGATCTGATGTAGCTAACATATTACAATGAACAGAGAGCGACTCGGAAGAGATTTCTGCGGCGAAGACCCCGGTGCAGGCACCTGCTAAGGATGACGTATTTCCATCAGGTACATACAATACCTATTTTTATTTTATACATAGCTAACTAATATTTTTAGGGTTTCCAAAGGGATATATTGTTCGCACAGATATAACTTTGTTTTTCATAGACTTTCTGTGAAGCAAAAACTTAATTTTACTACAGATAATGAATTTGATTAAAAAGTAAAGTAAGATGTTGATATGAAACATTTTTTCCAGCTATAAAATGACGTGACGATCAATCGACATACTGAGTACATTTAGTTACCTACCTATCTAGGTACTTCCGTCAATATTAATTACAATCTACCTGCGTAAGAATTGTTAGTCACGTATTATTATATCGTTTGTTGCACATTTTAATGAGCTTTATGCACCTTTTTGGTTTGCGGTGTTCATGATAATATTAATCATGTTTGAATACTGATTATTTTCCAATTAATAAAGCATGGTCCAGCAGTAAGGGCACAGGGTTTAATGGGTGTGGTATTTTGTTGTACTAAATGCTTTTGTTTTGTTATATCTTATTCCTCATATCTAATGTCTCATAAAATTGCACCTACTAACCTATTCTTCTACTATGACAACTCTCAATTTGTAGATGGAAATATACCTGAGGTTCCTTCAGGATTGAAAGCAGATGCGTCCAAGGACTTCAACTGCGAAGGTATTTGAAAGAAATTGACTAAGAAATTAATTAGAGACCTAAATGAATGGCAGAATTGAGTGATTAGTGCTCTTTTCTATATTTTCAGATGAAGGATTTCAAGATACTAGTAATGCTTTGTGCTCTTCAGCGACTCTGGCTGTAATTCAACTTAATGAAATTGTGGGATCAGGTAAGTATATCACTTTCCTACATAGCACAATATTGTAATTGGTGTAATTTATGTAAGAAGTGAACTTACTTTTCTATACCTCACTACCTACTTTCTTTCCTCAACCAGATGTGGAGTCTCCAGCTGCTCCTGTGTACTCTCCACTGACTCCGCTTGTGACTACGCGAAAAGCCATAATGGAAACATGTAATTCAGAAAAGAGTGATTCCTATTTTATATTCTTCTTTACAACTATATAGCACTTTCAAACATTTAACAAAATAAGCAGACTAAGGTATTAATGACTGCTATGACTCTAATGCGCTATTCAACTTGTCTTACCAGGTGTTGAATCACCAGCTGCTCCTGCATTTTCTCCGCTAACTCCTCTGGCTACACGGAAAGAAGCTGAAAACAATAATTCACCAATACCACCAATGTCGCCGAGTACATTAGAGCTATTTGAAACCCTCAGCCAAGATTTCTCTACAGTTGAACTTGAGTTTGACGTCTCAAAAAGACGCCATAGTAATGGAGTTAGTTATAGTGACCTTAAAGAAGATGGGGACTATGACGACGATACAGGATCTGATTACGTACCTGACAGTGGAGAAGAAACTGATGCTTCGCATTCATCCGTAAAGCAAAAGAGAAGGAAAAGTTTTGAAATTCCCGAGAGCGACAGTTCGGAGAATGAAACCATAACAGAGGGTTTGATTCAAACTCATGTTGCTATGGTGCACGATTATCAAACTAAAACTGACAGAACCACACAAATGCGACATAATGAAAGCCCGCTCATTGTTACAAATGCCGTTCACAACGACATAACGGTTGGTGAAATTATTTCAATGTGTCAAGACTCTGATACTGAAGCTATTCATCCCGAAGCTGAAGCCGCTAATCCCATTACTGTAAACAATGACGCACTGCAAACTATGGGCCGCTCCAAACGTGGACGCAAAAGAAAATATCCAGAATATTGTCTCTCTGAGAAGAAGCATAGGAAATACATGAATTTACCATATCATGTCAAAGACAAACTAGTAAGATTGAAAGTATTCTGTGATTATACGTGCACCTGCAAGCAACGCTGTCACTTACTTGTTCCAACAGAAACACGAAAACAAGAGTTTGATAAGTTTGTAACATTGGGGTCATACGAAGCTCAGCTGTTATTCATTTTGAATAATGTCAAAGAATCTGAAAAAGCTCGATCATATACCTCAACCAAAAGCAAAACCGGTAAGAAGAAACCTAGACAGTACAGAAGAAATTATTATATTTGCGAGAATGCCGTTTGTAAGCAAATGTTTTTGAAAAATTTTCAAATATCGTCTAAAAGAGTTGACATATGTTTGACCAAAAAGCGAACAGATGAAACTTACAACGACAAGAAGGGTCAAAAGCAAGGTGGTTGGAATAAGACCCCTCAAGAAGATATCGATTTTGTTAGAAATGTCATTAATTCCCTCCCAAAATACGAATCTCATTACAGGAGAGAACGAAACAATGGCACGCAATATTTAAAACTAGGTATGACTGTCCAAAAAATGTACGACATCTATCTTACAGAATTCAAAAAAGTGTACGGCAGCGAGAAGAAATACGTCTCTTTTGCTACCCTGAAGCGCATATTTTATATGAATTTCAATCTCCGCTGTAAATCCTTGAAGAAGGATACTTGCAAGAAATGTGATTTATTTGCCCTTGAGCTTAAGAGGTGTTGTGTACCAGAAGAAAAAGAAATGTTGATCCAGCAAAGAGATGTTCATCAAATGAGAGCGGAAGATCTTCGTAAGCAAATGTCTCAGGACATGGCGCGTGCTAAAACAGATCCCAAATTTGAATGTCTTACCTATGATCTCGAAAAAACTTTACCTTTGCCCCGTATACCTACTAACGTAGTATTTTATAAACGCCAGTTATGGGTTTATAACGCTGGGATCCACGTTGGCTCTAACGATCAAGGGCGATGCAATATCTGGGTTGAAGGGGAAGCCGGACGAGGAGCCCAAGAAGTTGGCTCGTGCCTCATTAATTTCATTAAAAACGATCTGAGGGATGGCGTAGAGAATTTAGTCCTTTGGAGCGACTGCTGCGGGGGACAAAACAGAAATATTAAAATAATCCTCATGCTAAAAACTATACTTAACAGCCACCCAAATCTTAAAAAGATAACTTAAAAGTTATCTTTAAAAATATTTAGAGACCGGTCATTCCTTTTTGCCTAATGACACTGATTTCAGTAAGATTGAATGTGAGCTTAAGCATCACGAGCGAATTTACACCGCAAAAGAATACATGCATATCATGAAAATCTGTAAAAAGAAAAACCCCCTTCAAGTTACTAGGATGAAAACACAAGATTTTTTAAGTACAAAAAAAATAGAAAAAAAAATAGTCAACCGCAAAATATGTACAATTAATAAAGATAAAGTAAACTGGCTAAAAACTAAACAAATCTTATTGAAAAAGGAAGATCCATACTTAATTACTATGACGTCAGAGAGTGGAGATATTCAAAAGCTGGATTTGTCGAAAAAAAACAGAGGGGTTCCAATCCAATTTTCAGAAGAAGATTTTGAAGTTCTTTGGCCCCAGGGAAAAGCCATTCCTCAAGCAAAGCTCGAAGATCTCAGATCTATGTTTACTCTAATACCCGAAGACTGTCACGCATTTTATAATAGCCTTAAGGGAAGCAGCTCTATCAACGAGGATGTTGATGGATACGGGCCAACTCTTGATTTTGACTTGGAGGATGACGGAAATTAATATGAGCGCTCATTATTGCGCTGTTTTTTCTAGTTTTTAAATTTTAATAATGACATTTTTACGTGATTTTGTTTATTTTATGATTAAGGTCAATAAATATATAACTTTTTTATATTAATACTTGTTTTATTTTTTTTAATAACTTATTTTCTAGTCGATGGGTAGTTTTGAGTCCATTCTGAGAAAGTAAAAAAAAAATATCTGTCTTTACAAACTTTAGTTTAATTGTAAGGACTCAACCCACATTTCAGTTAATATCTTGAAATCTATTGCAAAATATATAACTATTTTGATGAACAAATAAAATATAAACTATCTTCTTAATAATAACGGGCAAAAATTAAAAAAAAAAAAACTTTTTGTTGGAGAAATTACAGCTGAAACTTCAAACGCCCATAACTCAAAAGTGACTAATTGTGGATTGAGTCCTTTCTGTTTAACTACGTCCAATTGTAATTGAGTTATTAGACAGACACCGCGATATGACTCGCATTACAAGGGTCATAGCGTGGATAAAACGTTTTATTAACAACTGCTCAAATATCAAAACAAATAAAACTGCTTATATGACATCAACAGAAATACAAAGCGCCGAAAGACTCATACTGAAAGAAATTCAACTGCATGCCTTCAAGGATGAGATTATGAGATTGAAGGAAAACAAAGAAGTGAGCACCAAAAGTAACCTCCTGAGTTTAAACCCATTTCTTGACAAGCATGACATTTTGCGAGTGGGGGGAAGGCTACATAACTCGCATTTAAATGATAATACCAAACACCCAATGTTGCTACCACATGACCACAAACTGACAGAATTATTTATCTGGCAAGCGCATAAAAGGACATTACATGGAGCTCCCAAGCTAACCCTGACATATTTAAGACAAAGATTGTGGATTGTAGGAGGACATCGAGCCGTTAAAAAGGTTCTACATAAATGCACAACATGTCGCCGATTTCATGCAAAAACTCCTAATCAGATTATGACAGATCTACCAGAGTGACAATATCTCGCCCGTTCACACATACAGGGGTCGATTTCACTGGTCACGTAGAGATCAAGGCTAATATGGGCCGAGGAGTAAGAACATTGCTGGCTTACATTGCCGTATTCGTCTGTCTGACAACAAAAGCTATCCATTTAGAACTGGTCACAGAGTTGACCAGCACAGCTTTTTTATCTGCTTTCAAACGTTTTTGTGCGCGTCGGGGCACGCCACGGGATATGTACAGTGACAACAGCACGAATTTTGTGGGAGCAAATCGGATCCTATTGCAACAATATAATTGCATTGTACAAACTATTGACAACTTCTTCTTGGATAAGGTATCTGAGATGGCACTGCGTTACCATCGGGTGCCTTCCTACCTCCGCCGCATCGTCGGGGCTTATTTGGCGGAGAGGTGTGTCGCCTACACGGGACGTGATGGCGGAAACCAGCGCCGCATGTCGTGCGGTGTTCCACAGGGCTCGGTCGCAGGACTGCTCCTGTGGAACATCGGGTACGACTGGGTGCTGCGGGGCGAGCTCCAGCCGGGCGTGGACCTGACGTGTTACGACACACTGGTCACGGCCCGGGGGAGCTCGTACAGGGAGGCAGCGTTGCTGGCGACGGCTGCGGTCTCACAGGTGGTGAGTCGCATACGTCGCCTAGGGCTGGAGGTTGCCCTCAACAAGTCGGAGGCCTTGATCTTTCATGGCCCCCGGCGGGCGCCGCCGCCGGGATCACACATCGTGGTCGGGGGGGCTCAAATCGCTGTCGAGTCCACCATGAAGTACCTAGGATTGGTGCTCGACAGCCGGTGGGATTTTGGCCCCCACTTCCAGCAGCTGGCGCCCAAGTTGTTGGGCGCGGCTGGGGCGTTGTCAACGCTGCTTCCCAATCTGGGGGGCCCGAGCACCGCCTGTAGGCGGCTCTACGTGGGGATCGTGCGATCGATGGCCCTTTACGGGGCCCCGATCTGGGCGGCTGACCTGACGGCCGGAAGCATCGCAGTCCTGCGAAAACCGCAGAGAGCGATGGCCGTCAGAGTCATCAGGGGATATCGCACGATCTCCTACGAGGCGGCTTGTGTACTGGCCGGATCCCCGCCTTGGGACCTCGAGGCGAAAGTACTCGCGTCACTGTATCGGTGGCGCGAGGAAGCGAGGGCGCGGGGCGAGTGGCTGATGCAGCGACATGTGGAGTTGCGTCGGTCACAGCTTCGCGCAGCCCTGGTGGCGGAATGGCGGGACAGGCTTTCACGCCCTACCGCCGGCCTTGCCACCATCGAGGCGGTCCGGCCGGTACTCGAGCCCTGGCTCGGGAGCGTGCCTCCTCCCGAGCCAGGCGCAGGCGCTCTCGGGGCATGGTTGCTTCGGGAACTACCTGTGTCACATAAACAGGGAGCCGGACGCCCGGTGTCACCACTGCGTCGACTGCCGGGAGGACACGGCGCGGCATACGCTGGCAGAGTGTGCCGCTTGGGAGGAGCCTCGCCGTGCCCTCATCTCAGGAGTAGGCAGTGACCTGTCGCTGCCGGCCGTGGTCGAGTCGATGGCCGGCAGCGAGGAGTCCTGGGACGCGGTGGTATCCTTCTGCGAAACAGTCGTGTCGCAGAAGGAGGCTGCGGAAAGGGAGCGGGAGATCTCATCCGCTCACCCGGCCCGCAGCAGGCGCACCGGGCGTCGGCAGAGGGCAGATAATGCCCTCTCAGGTACCGGGGTAGAGGGAACAAACTTAAACCGGCCCCGCCGACCCAAGAAGAGATTCCCGAGGCCGCCCCTGCCTTAAACAGGACGCAGGCTGTGAAACAGACCGCGGACGCCGGCATAACGCAGCGGTCCGTATTCAATGAAAATAAGTTCGTATAATAAGGGCGCCACCCAATCACACCGGCAAAATGTCGAACTAAGTAAACCAAGACCGAGACACGAAACTATGAGTGGTAGCGCCATCGGCGCCTACTCTACAAATTAAGATTTTACAACCTTTTTTTTTTTTTTTTGGGTGGGAAATCATCAAATAACTTCTCTGGGCGGAGCAGGAGGGCGTGTCAGACTTTTACTGACTAAAACCCACCCGTGTTCCTTCCGTTCCGTTGCCTGTGTGCCAGGGCCACGATATCCCTCTCGGACAAACTCGCAACCCCGGCAGGCATTGGTCCTAACGGACCCCGTCAGTTTGTGCTGACATCTCTTTGAGGCGAACACAACGCGCCGTCGACCCGGGCCTGGTCCTTATCGGACGGCGAGCTACCCATCGCTCACCGTCCGCAGGCCCGCGCCTACGGTGGCCGGAAATCGGCTTGCGACTCCCGACGCCCGCGGCGTCTCCTGCGGCGACTAGGGGCGCGAGGGCGCGAACCTTGTCTCACCCTCACGCGTCCCGCCTCCTCCTTCGCTAGCATAACTGCTTCGCAGAAGGAGGTGACGGCCTCCCATGCACTCTCGCTCCGAACCATGGCCTGAACCAGGCCCGGACGCGAGAGATCGCCGCCACCGATCGCCTCCGTGAGGACACGGCGGTGCTCCGCCCAAGCTGGGCAGACCTCCACCGTATGCTCCACCGTGTCTTCCGGGCGATCCACACAGTGGTGACACCCGGGCGTTTCCTCCCGCTTAATCCTAAACAGGAACCTCCCGAAACATCCATGTCCGGTGAGGACCTGCGTCAGGCGGAAGGTGAGGACGCCACGTGGCGCCTCTCCAGCCACTCCTCAAAGAGGGGACTTATCGCCACGATTGTGGCGTGCCCAGCGCTGGGTTGCGACAATCGCACTCTCCATGTCGCCATGAGATCCCTCCGGAGCTCCATCCGCTGTGCCGCGATTTCTTGCGGCAGCGGAGTTATGCCCCGGAGTTTCGCCTCTTCGCGCCACACCCAAATGTGCGCGAGGACTTTCGCCTCCAGATCCCATAGCGGCAATCCGGCAAGGAGGCTCGCCGCCTCACGGGAGACCGTGCGGTATCCCCGTACCATCCTGATGGCCATGACCCTTTGGGACGCGTTCAACCGCTGCGCTGGTCGCAGCCTCAGAGAACGCGCCCACACCGGTGCCCCGTAAAGGGCCATGGACCGCACGATCCCCGCGTAGAGCCTCTGGCAGGAGGCGTTTGGACCCCCTAGATTGGGCAGGAGCCGCTTCAAAGCAGCCCCGGCCCGCTCCAGTCTGGGAGCCAAACGTCGAAAATGCTCCACGAAATTCCACCGGCTGTCGAGGACGAGTCCCAGGTACTTTATCGTCGACTCGACGCCGATGTGAACCCCTCCCGCCGTTATCTGGGAACCCGACAGTGGCGCGTTCCGAGGACCATAAAAACACATGGCCTCGGACTTGTGCAATGCCACCTCGAGTCCCGGCGGTATCCGGTGATACCGAAGTGCCTCCCCAATGCAACTCCAGGGCAGGGTATTAAAGGCATTGGCGATGTCAAGAGACACCGCCAAGACAACCCCACCCCGGGCAACAGCATCCCCCGTCGTGAGGGCTCGAACGCGCATGATGGCGTCCACCGTAGAGCGCCCCTTACAGAAACCAAACTGGCTCTCCGCCAAATCCGGCCCCACCCGCACCAGCCGCCCGACAAGGCGGTCTGCAATTACTCTTTCAAAGAGCTTGCCCACCTCGTCGAGCTGCACGATGGGCCGGTAAGCGGACGGAGAGTCCGCCGGGCGCCCTGGCTTCTTTATGAGGACCAGTTTACCCGTCTTCCAACGAAGTGGGAACTGGCCCCTCTCCAAGCATGCGCTTAGGAGCCCCCTTAGTCGAGGCCCGAGAGCCTCTAAGGCCAGAACCCAGGCTTTTCCAGGCAAGCCATCGGGTCCTGGGGCGGTATTCTTGGCATTCAGCCTACGTACCGCCACTCTCAGATCTACCTCGGTCACCTCTGGAGTATCGTCGTCATCGGTGTGGTCCGCATCTGGCACCGCAGGAGGCGGAGCCATGGGCGGGGGAGTATGTTCCCCTCGCGAAGGGAGCAGAGCGCTCACCACGTCCTCCACGAGCTGGGGCCGGAGACTCTGCGTCAGCGGGGGACCCCATGGGCGGAGTTTATCTCGCACCCATTTGTAGAGGCGTCCCCACGGGTCTCTGTTGAGAGTCTCCAGCGTCTCCTCGCGGGCCAGTCCCCTGGCCCGCTGGATCTCCGCTCGGAGGGCAGTCTTCGCCGCTCTGTACCCCTCGTATAGCTCCGCCTGAATGGCTTCCGTATCCGGAGAGCGGATACGGAGCCTGCGGTGCCTGGAGTACCGGTGGCGCGCAGCGACGCACGCCTCGCGTAAAGCGGTCAGCTCACGCGACCACCAGCACACCTGGCGCCGAGCACGTCCGGGCTGGACCCGGGGCATTGCCACGTCACATATTTCGGACATGGCCTCCCGGAACCACTCCGCCTCATCGTTGATGTCGGCAGGTCTGTCTGGTGATGACACCCAGGCCTGCACGATCGAGGCTTCCAGGAGGAGCTCCCGGTCCAGCTGCTTCAGCGCCCACCGCGGACCACTCGGGGTCTGTCGGACCAGCGCGCCTAATGTCTGGGCGGAGTCGTTAAACCGGATATATCGGTGATCGGAATACGTCTCCACCCCCTCCATCACGCGCCAGTCGATGACACGCGGTGACAGAGCGGGGCTGGCGAACGAGATGTCCACCACTGATTCACCCCGCATCCGCACACACGTGGGGACAGATCCCCGGTTTAGGACGACCAGGCCTGTCTCTAGAGCCCAGTCCTCCACCATCCTGCCCCATGTGTCCGTATACCGGGAACCCCAAGCCACGTTTTTGGCATTGAAGTCCCCGAGGACGAACACGGGGAGGGGATGGTACCCGAGGACGACGACTCTCAGCTCCCCAAGGGAGTTGTGGAACTCGGCGAGAGTTCGGTTCGGGGAGAAGTAAACTCCTACCACGACAATCTCCCCGAACCGTGCTGCAACGCAACCCTGTCCCCTCTTGACGGCCTCGAGGGACGAGGTACCGGCGGTGGCCGACGAAATTAGGGTCACTGAGCCGCTCAGGTCCTCCACCCAGTCATCCCTGTGGTTAATCGACCACTGCGCTATGCTCTGGAGCAACAGATCCTGAGCGGCGGCGCAGTGGTTGATGTTCGCCTGGAGGAGGCGTAATGGGGCCATTTATTGGCATTCCATACCAGCCTCCTCCCGGGCCCTCTGGGATGGCCCTGCCGCGGTGGTAGCGGCGGCGACGATGACGGTGGTGGAGGCGGCAGCGGCGGCGGCAATCGTGGCGGCTGCGGCGGAGACGGCGGTGGCGGAGGGCTTGCCCCTGCCCCTGGGTTTGGGGGGAGGAGCACAGGCTTTGCCCCCAGCCCGGTGATCTGCCGGCTTGCCAGCCGCCGCACATGCAAAACAGTGCGGCGTGGCATTACAGGAGCCGGCCTTGTGACCGGGCTGACCGCAGCGGAAGCAGTTATTGCTGCGGTCCACCTCCGAGGTACAGCATGCTCCCACGTGGTTTCCCACCCGGCAGCGGAAGCACCTCAGAGGTCTGGGTTCCAGCAGTTTCACCTGCGCGGATACCCAGCCCACCTGGAGCCTTTGGCCCTCCCCGGATATTTTTTGGGCCGCCGACACGGGGCAGCTCACCGTAATGGTTTGCATCCCCGACTTGTCAGGACGGAGGGTGCCGGCCCTCACCTGCTCGGCAGAGCACTCTCCAGTCCTAGCCACGGCGGCCACAACATCTTCCGCCGTCACGCAGTCATCCAGGCCTAGGATGCGCATGTCAGCGCACTTGGTGGGCCTGGAGACTCGAGCCTCCTCCGCATTAAGGGACGCCCTGAGCCTTTCGGCCAGGGCGTCAGCGATTGGGCCGCTTTCCGCACCAGGGATCTCGAGCATCCGGGCCCCAGTCGCCGTGACCTTCATCCTGAAGCCCTCGGCGATGCCGATCTCCTCCAGGTTCACCGCCTTCCACGCCTTGGCGAGCACCTCACGGTAGGTCACGCCCTTCTTCTCCGCTTCCAGCTGTAGTGAGATCACTACAGCTGCGAACTTCGGGGCGCGGAGCCTAGCCGCAGTGCTTCGCTTCTTGCGCCGTTGTCGCCTCTCCTTTTTCTTGGCCGCCCTTTTGGCCTTAGCTACCTTCTTTTTCTCCCCGGCTACTTGCCATTCGGCGTCGGCCAGAGGGGGATTAGGAGGCTGGGGGGGGGGGGGGGGGCGATTGTCCTGCCGCAGTGGCTGGGGCCCTTACGTTCTGCGTAGCCACCTGTGCAGCCGCCCCACCCTTCTTGGGCTTAGGCTGCGCCGATTTCGCCGGAGGCGCGGGCTTGGCCGTAGGTTTGGCCGTGGCAGCCACGGTGGCTGCAAAGGTAGCCGGCCTGCTCGCCGCAAGCGGGGGGTGCAGGACAATGCCCTCAAGTACGGAGAACCGGCTGTTGAAGGCAGCCAGCTCCTGCCGCACCAGGGACAAAACCCGGTCCTCCGCCGGCAAGAGCAGACCCTGCCCTTGCTGCACCCCTCCATGCGGCACTTCCTGAGGGCCAGCTCCTCGGAGCCAGGCCAGGTCCGCTCGGAGCTCTTCATTCTCCTTTCGGAGAAGCTCCATAGCAGCCGTCAAGCGGCCGACCTCCGCCCGCATCTCGGACACTTCGTCCGACGAAGGCCCGACCTGAAGGGCCTTCGCTGCCGCAATTATGGAGGCCGTGGCAGCGGGTACGACCTTGTCTTTAGAGGATTGAATCCTCTTCAAGGCCACACCCCTGATTGCGGCTACCACAACCTCCTCAAAGCTGGCAGCTCGCTCCTTGAAGCCACCAGCGGCATCCGGCTCCCCACCGGACGACTCAGAGGGAGCCGCTCTGCGGCTAGTCTCTCCGATATGGAGCCCCTCCGTTACAAGCCCCTCGGCCCGCTGGGCCGGCTTGGCTGGAATGGTTCGGCTGGACTCGCTGGCCTGGGTGGTGAGCCCTCTGCCCACATCTTGTCCTTGGACCCCTCCCCGCCGACCAATCTTTCTCCGGGCCGAGTTCAACCCGCCATCAGAGGACGACCCCTGGCCATCCCCTGGTTCGGAGCGCTTCTTCATGAACTTTTTGCAGTTCTTCGTTGCAGCTCCCACCACGGGCTCCGGGCTCTTAAAAGAGCCCTTCACACCAGATGCGGCGTCGGACTCCGACCCCACATCACTCCCTTCCTCTACGCTTGTAGCGCCGTTTTTTGGTTTAAAAAAAAAAAAAATCCATTTAAGATTTTACAGCCTGCGCCATCAAATTATTGATGGACCTTATAAAGGCAATAAGGCAGGGACAAGATGTGGAAATGGTCATCCTCGATGGCCTGGCCACCTTACTGACCATGTATAATGGCTAGGCCACTGAGGGTGATCTATTGGAATGCCCGCGGCCTCCGACACAAGGTCGTCCCTCTCCGCCATCTCCTGAGGGAACAGGATATCGACGTGGCGCTCATAAGCGAGACACTCCTGGGACCCGAAGATAGGGTTAGGTTCCCGGGATATCTCGTTTATAGGAAGGATGAAAGGTCGGCAAACAACAATCGCTATCGTGGTCTGGCGGTCATTGTTAGGCGAAGAGCCGTCCATCAAGCGAAACGATCTGAGTGACGGCAAGGGGAGCTCCCCTTGCCGTCACTCAGATTGTTTTACGCGCTGGGTGTACAGCTGCATTTAGCCGGCGAGGATATAAACCTGTACGCTTGTTATAAGCCGCCCGTGGCCCACTTAGATCACACAGAACTGCGGGCGCTTATAAATACGCCACAAAAGGCTACCATCCTCGCCGGTGATTTAAATAGTAAACACCCAGCGTGGAATAGCACCACTACGAATACCGAGGGGAGACGGCTCTTTGTGGACGCAGATGCCTTTGGCTATACGGTGTCCGGCCCAGAGATACACACTACCCGGACACGGCACGCAACCTACCGTATATGCTGGACATCGTAGTCCACCAAGGGCTGCACTGCCAGATCACCCAAAATTGATAGACGACGAGTTACAATCGGACTACCAGCCTGTACTCGTCGTCATATCGGGTATGCCGACCCGATTGAAGCCGATCGCGCCACGTCGATCTACAGACTGGGAAGTCTTCAGAGAGAAGCTAGAGATCACCACGCCGACTCGGCCTATCGTCACTTCCGCGGACGTGGACCAGATGGCAGGTGACGTCACTGCTTGCATTCAAAGCGCCTTAGAAACGGTGACGAGGACGCTGCCGCAGGGGAGAGGGCTATTGCCGCCCCTGCCGGCGCACATTAATTCGATGATTGCCGTGAAGAGGCGCCTTCGCAAGCAGTGGCAACAGCTCAGATGCCCGACTCTGAAAATCTAAACCGTCTTGCGGAGAAAGTGAAGGCCGAGCTCAGGGCGCATACCGCCGCGGGTTGGGAAGATCGCATCAACGCCACGACGGACAGCTGGCCGTCGTTACACAAGCTCTGCGGCCAGCTTACGAACACCCCGGCCCCGGTGCGCCCTCTACTCAACAGCGACGGGGTGCTAAAGTATGTAGCGGAGGACCGGGTGGAGGTCTTCGCCGAGCACCTGGAACGTCAGTTCCGCCCTAACCCGACCAGCGACATTGATCATGTCGCAGCAGTCGAGAAGCACCTGGGAGACTACTTCGCACTGCCGATAGCTCCCGATGAAGATCCTATCTTTTTATCGCCGGGTGCAGTCAGACGCGCCATCCTCAACACGAAGCCCCGGAAGGCCCCCGGTGCCGACGGTATCACTAACGCAGTGCTGCGCCAGCTGCCATTCCGCATGGTAGCGGCGCTGGTGCGCCTGTTTACCGCGGTACTGCGCACCGGGGCCTTTCCCGCCTCGTAGAAGGAAGGGCGCGTCATTATGCTGCCCAAGGCGGGAAAAAATATACTGAAGCCGGAGAGCTATCGGCCGATCACCCTGCTGCCGACAGTCTCCAAGGTGTTCGAAGCACTCCTGCTGCGACATCTCCAACCTCACATCGCGTCGCGCCCCGAGCAATTTGGGTTCAGGGCGGAGCACAGCACGACGCTCCAGCTGTCGAGGGTACTGCAGCACCTCGCAGCCGCGCTAAACAAGAAGGAATACTCGGTGGCAGTATTCCTTGACATGGAGAAGGCCTTCGACCGTGTGTGGCACGAGGGCCTATTATACAAGATGTCCACCTCGGACGCGCCCCGTCGCGTTGTAAGGGTGGTCTCTAGCTTTCTCTCCAACAGGACCTTTAGGGTGGTGGTCGACGGGGCGCTATCCGGCGCCCGCCCGGTGCTGGCTGGTGTGCCGCAGGGCAGCTGCGTGTCGCCGGCGTGTTACTCGCGTTACACCGACGACATCCCCACCACTTCCGACGCTACGCTCGCGCTGTATGCCGACGACGCCGCGTACATTACTACATCGCTTAATGCGAAGTACGCGGCGGTCAAAATGCAGCGCGCCCTCGATCTTCTTCCCGAGTGGCTATCGAAGTGGCGGCTGTCGGTGAACGTGGGTAAGACGCAGGCGATAATCACCGGGTTTGCGCCTCTTCCGCCACCCTTGAAACTGCATGGGGCCGACATCGATTGGGCGCCCCGGGTCAAATACCTGGTTGTGACCATCAACCGTCGGCTCACTATGGGGCCACATGTCCGCAAGGTCGCCGCACAGGGCAGGGTCGTCCGCAACCTGCTCAAACCTGTGCTCTCGTCCCGAATCCCGGCGCGCGTCAAGATGAGCGTGTACAAGTTGTACGTGCGCCCTATCTTGACGTACGCCGCCCCCGCTTTGTTCGCCCTCACGAGCAAGTCGAGCCGGAAGCTGCTCCGCGCGCAACAAAGTCTTGCGCTGCGGACCATCGTTGACGCTCCTTGCTTCGTGAGGAACGATGTTATCCAGCGGGACCTCGGGATTGAGGGCTTGGATGAGTTCGTGCGGCGTCTCGCGAAAGGGATGTACGCGCGTGCCGACGTGTCTGCTTGGCCCCATGTCAAGCAGATCGCTCCCTGGCATACGCGCCCCCCTGACGCGAGACCCCTGCCCCGCGACCTGATAGCGGACGAGTGACCCCATCACCGGACTGGACGCCTCGAGTAAGCTGCACTCGGGTCACACGCGGCTTACCCGACCCAACTGAACTCCACAGATGACTCATACATCTGTTGCGTGGCGTGTTCTAAGTTAATATAGGCATGCCACGTAACTAACAACAGACATCCATTACTATACATGCATCTATACTCACATACACGCAGGCGCGGCGCGGGCTGCGATGCGTGTAGACACTGAGCGGTGTTTCACAGTACAATGCCGCTCACACACGCATGACAGTCCCTTAGCTCGGACCGTGATCGGCTAGCTCTGAGATCGAGACGAGCGGGGACTAATCACCTATTCTGTAGGAGCGTCGAGTCGGCACACACGTCGCTGGTCACCTTCACTGGGCCTCCCCCGGGCAACCGGGGGTCTCACTTGGTGGGGGTCGACCGCCGTGGTGTCGTGAAGAAAGCGGCGCTAATATAAATTAGCGTCGCGGCGCGCCTACAGATTTACACATAGCAACTACTCACATCGACGCATTTTATTTTAATAAAATGTGTACGCCGCACGGTGGATCGAAAATCGGCTATAGATGACATAGGATCTCGATGTCTTAAATGTTATTTTTTTTGCTGGAAATGACTTCTGCCGATCATTACTGTTCTATAAAATGTCATATGAAGTAATTGTGTGCACAAATGGAAGAGTTATAATTTTTATAAGAAAAAAATGTATGGAGCTGACATGAAAAATTAGGATATCTCTGGAATTGCTAAGATAGCCATTATATCCTTGCACACTGTTATAGTACTATTTATTTGTGAATTTTGACATACTTAATATTGCGCCATCACTTGCGATTTTTTTTTTTTAATCGTCTAAATTAAAAAATAAAAAATGTTTATGATATGTACATTTTAATGCTTAAATATGGCTATATCAAGTGTAACTTACAATATTTTTTATGCTTAGACCAAAAAATTCTAAGAAATCACAAAGTCGTATTACCTACTTATTTGGAATGACATGGTGAATTACATAATATGTAATCTTGTCTAATGCCTCAAGTCCACATTAGCTAATGATTAATAAAACTTAATACCTATATACCTGTTAAAATGATACGTACCATAATGAGGGTAATTAGATAAACGTGATCATTAGTCAATAACAATAAATGGTAAACTATTGTATGATTAAAAATAAAAGCAAATTATTAAAAAAAAATATTAACTTAACCTAACCTAACATAAACAATAAAAGTTAACTATTTTATACTTCGTCACCATCAGAATCCACTTCAGAATCAGGCTCTACAATAGATATAACTTCTAAGAACTCTGTCGGAGCTTCCTGATCCTGAAGTTTCAGTAGTCCTACTGTTTCCTTAAAGTATGTCTGCCTCTTGTGGGCATTTAATTTTGGTCTTGTGGAAGTAATTAGAGGATCAGAAGAGACGATAAGCATATTGAGGATATCCTCGTTTGATGCTTGTCTACTCTTTTTCCTCGAATGGTGTTCTCTGAACCTCCTAAAGTCTTTGTTTCGGGCCTCTGAAGCTTCTTCCGAAAGACTTCCAATTGGTACAATAGCATTTTCTGCAATTATGTCCCCTCCGTGAATCAACAATTTGTGGACGGTTGATGACATGTAGTACCAATCGTACAGATTTTTTTGATTGACATCGTTAAGCAAGGATCAGGCACAACTAACGACGGGAACACAGCAAGGCGGTTTTTTGAATTTCCTGATAAAACTGCAGCGATCACTGGATTAGATGAAGACCTAATACGCAGATTTGCTGTGATTCTGCAAGCTATCACATCTGGAGAGATTGTAGATGTGCCGAAATTTAAAGAATACGCTAGAACAACCGCTGAAAAATACGTGGAACTGTACGATTGGTACTACATGTCATCAACCGTCTACAAATTGTTGATTCACGGAGGGGACATAATTGCAGAAAATGCTATTGTACCAATTGGAAGTCTTTCGGAAGAAGCTTCAGAGGCCCAAAACAAAGACTTTTGGAGGTTCAGAGAACACCATTCGAGGAAAAATAGTAGACAAGCATCAAACGAGGATATATATAAAAAATCGCAAGTGATGGCGCAATATTAAGTATGTCAAAAATTCACAAATAAATAGTACTATAACAGTGTGCAAGGATATAATGGCTATCATAGCGATTCCAGAGATATCCTCATTTTTCATGTCAGCTCCATATATTTTTATCTTATAAAAATTATAACTCTTCCATTTGTGCACACAATTACTTCATATGACATTTTATAGAACAGTAATGATCGGCAAAAGTCATTTCCAGCAAAAAAAAAACATTTAAGACATCGAGATCCTATGTCTTCTACAGCCGATTTTCGATCCACCGTGCGCCGCCACTAGCCGCTGTAGGCGAACATAGAGAGGGGTCCGTATTTGCGGACCACCGCGCACCCTCCGCAGCCAGGGGAGTTATAGTCCCGGCACTGCATGCCACGCCCCTTGCGGGGGCGTAGTGATATCCATTGAACGCTTAGGTCATTCTTGTTCGAGCCGCCCGACAGTGTGGAACTCTCTGTGACGTCGTTACGCTCTTAGTTAAATAAACGAAGCCTAGAAACAAGTCTTGAAGTTTTCCTTTGAAATTCGAAGATGAGTAATCACCATGAAGATGACATCAGTGACGTCAGCTATGCTGACGTCACACTTTTTAAAAACACTACGGAGGTCCTTCCTCCGTCATATATGTTAGAATAATATTAAATCTTTCATTTGTAACCCTAGCGATTATTTTCACTGTATTGTATCCTATTGTTAATCTGTGAACAGCGTTGTGGGCTGCAATATTGTCTATAAGTTTTGTGTATTTCTTGTTTCTATGTTTTATATTGTAGCTGTTTGTTGTTCCTTTTGAATAAAAAAAAAAAAACACTGCCTGACTCGAGAATCGAACCCAGAACCTCATGCCCAATGCGACCAATAGACCAACGAGGCAATTTTTTTTATAAAAATGTGGCTGTTATTTGTCTAATGTGGTGCCTGACGACTTCCATGCGAACGAAGTCGCGGGCAGAAGCTAGTTAGTATAATAAAATATGTTTATAATTATTATGTACGTGTCAGATGTTGTTTGGTTCTAAGGCGATTTACGATGATGTCCTATGAATTCGGCGGGCTACAGCTGCGGATTCTCCGTAAATGAATACTTTTAAAAGATATCACAGATTCAAAATTACGCGTACCTAACAAAATAATTATGGTGACGGTGGCGCGGCAGTCAATGAGCTTATCCTGTGCTATTACTATGACAAAAAAACGGCTGAACGGATTTGGGTAAAATTTAGCACACAGATAGTTAATAACCTGGATTAACACAGGATAAATTTATTTATCCCGGTAGTACATTTCCGTTGGATAATTCTCGACCTCCACGCGGACATAAGCTAGTAAGATATGAATTATGTTTGCACACAATGAACTAATTAAGAGAAACATTAAAGACGAGTTGTTACTGATACGCGCTGAACTTTGTCACTGAACACATAAACAGCGAGATAATCACGTATTGATAGCACGGACACAGTAGGTAATTGTGTCCAAGATTCCGCGCCCAAATGCACGCAGTGAAGTCGATATTCGATGGCAGGGGCGCCTTACAGAACATAAACGGATTAAATACAATGAAATATCTAAAAGTAAAAACAACTTGCATTAGTTAATCTGTATAAACAAAGAGTCGCTCATTTACTCGCTTGTTACATATTCGCATAGCACCTAAACCGCTGACAAGCGTTTACCTAATTACCGTGCATTGCATCAACCGCGGACACGAGGCGCCGACGCAGCACAACGTGATGCAGCCCGACACCGGACATCGCGGCCTTCGTGAAAACCGTCACTTTTGACACAGCACCGGTCAACCGTCGACTATTTTAGATACTAATTAAAATTGTAATTCTTATAATTAAATTGACTTAAATAAATTTTGTATTTTTTTCAATCCTCCGGCTACAGCCTTCGTAATTGGCGCAGTCGGTAGGATACTCGCGGGCAGGTTCGCGAGAGTAAAATTGATAGGATCGCGAGTCACCTGGGTGACCGTCGGGCACCGAACGAGTATCCTGAACCTACAAGAGCTGCAGCCCAGAGGAGTATCCAGACATCGATACGGTAGTGGTACAAAATCATTGCAAGTAAGTACTTTAGAATCGCTCTAGAGTCGCTTCCCTTTTATGTTTAATTGTTATCCTTTATCTTTCCAAGATTTTCCATCCACGGCAATCTCGGTCTCCTAGGTTAGGTAGCAATCGTAGAATTAGTGTTTTAGACGCCAATAGAAATTTAGAGACAGAACAGGAGGACAGTAGTAGTTCATTTGTATCAAGTATGGCTGACTCAGTGGATCAAGTTCATAAAGCCCTACGACTGGTTCCGGAGTTCGACGGAAACTCGAACGTATTAACTCGATTCATAAAACTATGTGATCAATTAGTACAGGAGTATGTGGGAGATGACCCGGAATCTCAATTAACTAATTTGGCGTTATTAAACGGAATTTTAAATAAGATAGTGGGACCTGCATCGCGTACGATTAACTCGAATGGTATCCCGTAAACTTGGGAAGGAATTAGGAGTGCTTTAGTTAATAATTCAGCCGATCAACGCGATGAGACATCCCTATACAATGACTTAGCGGTTCTAACGCAAGGTTCGGCAACCCTGCAGGAATTTTATGAACAGTGTCAAAACCTACTTAGTACTATCATGACTTATATCAGCCTGCATGAAACAATAGCGAGTACCATTGAATCGAAACGCACTTTGTACAAGAAACTCACGTGACCCGCTGGGTTCTCGCATTCGGTGCATGCGGCGTGATACAATTCAGAAAGCCTTAGAGTTTGTGCATGAAGAGATGAATACGTTGTATTTGCAGCAGCGCAACGATCATGCTCCTGACAGGAAGTCGCAGCCTCAGCATCAGGTTAGTCCAAGATTTTCCTATGGCCCTATGCCACCGATTCACGCGGCACCACCCACACAGCGTCCTTTTAATTTCACACCCTCTAGGCCTTTTAACACGCCAGGACCATCGCGATCGTTTATGCCTCAAGGACAACAATCTGTTCCGATTTGGAAAGGTCAATCCCCTCAATACCGCGGTCCTACACGCACGCAGTCAAAGTCAAAGTCAAATTATTTATTTCAAATAGGCACATAAATGGCACTTTTGAACGTCAAAATTTACAAATAAAATAGAATTGATTCTAGTCGCCCCTTCCAAAAGGTAGCTTCGTATGGAGAAGAATGGGCAAGAAACTCCACCGTTACTCTTTTAAAATGTTTTACAATATTTGGTATTGGTACATCAATTATATAATTATATGTGAAGACGATGCACCTAGAATAAAATTACTATACCACAATAGGTAAAAAGAATTAATAATGAAGCAATGAGATAAATTAATTATGTGATAGATACATGGTGCTCACATATTTACAAACATTGTAAAAAAAAAAAAAAATATTTTCCTAAAATAATCAGTGTGTGAGTTAAGGTAATCACAGAGTGTAAAATAAATGTCACAAAAAATAATAAAATATACGAATTAAAATAGCAATCAGTTAGATTTTGTCTAGACTCCAGATTGTCCTATGGAGCTGGACCAGCATGTTTCCAAGCGTTCTTATCCTGGATATAATCCTCTAATTTGTAATAAGCTTGTTTACAAAGTGTACTTTTTATATGAGTTTTAAATTTTCTTTCATTTAATTGCAATATATCACAAGGTATTTTGTTGTAACATTTAACACAGTACCCCATAAAAGATGTATGTACTTTAGATAATCTGAAACATGGCTGATCTATTTTATCTTTATTTCTAGTATTGAAATTATGTCTATCACTTATTTTTTTGAAAAGATGTAGGTTTTTTCTTAGATACATAATATTTTCATAAATGAATTGGCAAGGTACCGTCATAATATTAATCCTTTTAAAGAGTTCCCTAAGAGATTCTCGGCGACGTAGATTATAAATGGCTCTGACAGCTCTCTTTTGCAAAATAAAGATGGATTCAATGTCAGCAGCCCGACCCCACAATAAAATACCGTACGACATAATGCTGTGGAAGTAGCTAAAATAGACCAAACGCGCGGTTTCTACATCTGTTAACTGTCTTATCTTCCTAACAGCATAAGCGGCCGAGCTTAACCGCCCCGCAAGAGATGTTATATGTGGTCCCCATTGTAGTTTCTCGTCTAGAGTGATTCCTAGGAAAACCGTTTGATTAATACATTCCAGTTTTGCAGCAAATGTTTAGTTCGCCACCGCCTAATTATAAACCTCAGGGTCAAGTTTTTAGAATGTCTGGTCCTAAGCCTGGTACTAGTAACACCCCACAACCTATGAGTGGCGTAAGTCATTATGTAGCCAAACCATTCGCCCCACGTGCAACCCCTGACTGGTCCAAATCTGGGAATCCGCCACCCGCAAATTATTTTAGAACACGTGAATTTAACTATAATGACTTGAGCGACCAGTTTCAGTATGACTATTACAGCGATTATTTTATCAATGGTGATTACTACCCTTGGGAACATTTTGAATATCCCGATTACGCGTACCCGAGCGAATACACTTATGAACAACCACAATGTACAGATTCCTACGTCATAGTAGAGGAAGTAAGGGATCCGATTCCGGTCGCTGAAAAGGAGGATTTTCAGAAGGCCCCCAAGTCAGACAAGTCAAAATAGAGATCAATTTGCAAACGCAAAGGCAACTATCATATATACAGATTTCAAACCCTCCGCTTAAACTATTAATTGATACAGGTGCAAATATGTCTTTCGTTAGTCCCGGGGTTGTTCAAAAGTTCCTATCCCATATACCGTGTAACTATGATCCCTTTGAGGTAACGAACATTCACGCTACGTCTAGAAGTGATTATTCCATTACCTTACCGTGTTTCCAGGAATTTAATGAGCCAGGAGACATAACTCTTTTCGTTTATACGTTTCATAATTTTTTTGACGGTTTGATTGGTTATGACTTATTAGAAAAACTAGGATCTAACATTGACCTGAAAAATAGATTGTTGGTCACACGTCACTCTAGTAATCCATTACTGATGTACGACTCTCGCAATATTAACTTATACGAAGACATAATACCGGCTAACTCATCTAGATTAGTAAACGTCCCTATAAATTCTGAGGACGGTGATGTTTTAATTCCCGAACAGTGTGTCTCAAATTGTCTGATAAGTGATTGTATTACAACTGTAAAAAATAATAGAGGTATAATTGAAGTAACAAATGTATCACGACATGACGTAGTCTTTTCTATCGATCGCCCTGTTAGTGCTAACTTATTCAACGTTCAGTGCATGCGCACCAAACAACAGTCCGACCGCGTGAATGAAGTTTTGTCTCGTCTACGTACCGATCATTTAAATCCCGAAGAAAAAGCCAATTTGGAAGCACTCTGCGCTCAGTACGCTGATGTATTTTATATTGATGGTGAGCCATTATCTTTCACGAACCAAATTAAGCATACTATTCGAACAACAGATGATGTGCCAATCTACACAAAGAGTTACCGATACCCATTCATACATAAGCAGGAAGTTCAGGATCAAATCTCTACAATCTAGAACAAAACATCATACGTCCCTCACAGTCTGCGTGGAGCTCCCCCATCTGGGTAGTTCCCAAGAAAGCCGACGCCAGCGGAAAAACTAAATGGCGCCTGGTCATAGACTTCAGGAAATTAAACGAAAAACCATTGATGATCGCTATCCTATACCCAACATTTCGGACGTCCTTGACAAGTTAGGCAATTGCCACTATTTTACCACCCTGGACCTCGCGAGTGGCTTCCACCAAGTCGAAATGAACCCGGATGATATCCATAAAACCGCGTTTATGGTCGAGCATGGACACTTCGAATTTCTTCGCATGCCAATGGGTTTAAAAAATTCTCCTTCAACCTTTCAACGGGTGATAGACAATGTCTTACGGGACCTCCAAAATGTTGTGTGCCTAGTGTATTTAGACGTAATCATCGTTTTTTCAGTATCCCTTCAGGAACACATGGTGAATTTAGAAAAAGTATTTCAGAGACTCAGAGAATCCAATTCGAATCCGAATTTTTAAAATTAGAGACTGCATATTTAGGACACATCATTAGCAAAGACGGTATTAAACCTAACCCGGATAAGATTAAGGCCATCCAGAAATTCCCAATGCCCAAAACGGCGACTGAAATTAAACGCTTCTGGGTCTGTTAGGATATTATAGGAAATTCATTCCAGACTTTGCTCGTTTATCAAAACCAATGACGCAATGTCTTAAGAAAGGTTCAAAAATTGGCATAACCGATCCAAATCATATCAGTTGTTTTGAGAAGTGCAAAACCCTTTTAATCAACGATCCTATCCTACAATACCCAGACTTTAGTAAAGACTTTATACTAACAACTGACGCATCTAATCTTGCCATTGGTGCCGTTCTCTCACAAGGTCAGATAGGTACCGACAAGCCCATAGCATACGCATCCCGCACATTAAACACCAGTGAAATTAACTACAGCACAATCGAAAAAAAACAGCTGGCAAGTATGGGCAACCAAATATTTCCGCCCTTACTTATTTGGTAGGAAGTTCAAAATCGTTACAGATCACAGACCCCTACAATGGGTCATGAATTTAAAAGAACCCAATTCACGTTTAACCCGCTGGAGATTAAAGTTAAGTGAGTATAATTTCACTGTTGTCTATAAGCAGGGTAAGCTGAACACTAACGCAGATGCTCTGTCCCGCATCGAAATCAATAAGGAGGAAGCAAACTCCATAGCAGTTAACACGTCTGAAAAACCACCTTCCGTGATCGATTCCACAACGGCAACAGCTCACACCAGTGCCGAAAGTCCCATATTAGAAATGCCAATATCTGATGAACCCCTGAATAAAGTTCACCGTCAAATATCCCTTGTAATCGTAGGAGATATCAAAAAACGCCCCACCGTATCCAAACCGTTTGAAACCCACACTAAGACTACTATACAATTATCGGAGTCTAATCTTGAAGAGGACGTAATTAATGCTGTAAAAGAATATGTAAATCCCAAAGTAAGAACAGGAATTCTCATCCATCATTTAGCTTTAGCCATGTACAGTATAATCCCGATTATGCAAGATAAATTTAAAAGCTCCGCCTTGAACATGGTCTTAACAAAGAAAGAGGTAGAGAACGTTAAAAATTACTTAAACCAACAGGAAATTATTCGTAATTACCATGAAGGAAAAAAAAATCACCGTGGCATAACTGAATGTTTCCTTGCTTTATCACATCGCTATTATTGGCCTAAGATGAAAGAAAGTATTTCGAAATATATTAACGAATGTAGTATCTGTGGACAAGCAAAATACGATCGAAACCCTATTAGGCAAAAATTCTCAATAGTCCCTCCTCCGACTAAACCCTTTGAAATCGTACATCTCGATCTTTTCACAGCAGAAAATGAGAAATTTCTTACTTTAGTTGACGCTTTCTCGAAATATGCGCAAGCATATCATCTAAGAGATGGTACCGCGCTAAGTGTCGTTCAAGCTCTTTTAACGTTTTGCACCCATCATGGCGTTCCTTATACTATAGTTACCGACCAAGGATCTGAATTCACGAATGCATTATTTTCAGAATTTGTCCGTCTTCATAAGATACAGCATCATAAGATACTTGCACATGCCCCCAACGATAATGGTATAGTAGAGCGCTTCCATTCTACAATTCTCGAACATCTGAGAATACTGAAACTAGAAAAGCGAAATGAACCTGCCATAAATCTAATGCCGTATGCAGTTTTAGGTTATAACAGTTTCATACACAGCTTTACTAAATGTAGGCCTATAGACTTAATCACAGGACACTTTGACCCTCGCGATTCCTTAGATTTAAATTTGTCTGAGCACCTACTCCAAAATTATTTACAAGATCATAAAAAACGACTAACCCAGGTCTACGAAATAATAAATGAAACCTCTCTTCACCATAGGACCGAATTAATTACAAATAGAAATAAAAATCGCGAAGCCGAAAGGGAATACAGCCCTGACCAACAAGTATTTGTCCGAAATCCTCTAGCTAGCAGACAAAAGTTAGCTCCACGTTTTACTCAAGACATAGCCCTAGCCGATCTTCCCATACACATCTATACTAGAAATAAACGAGGTCCTGTTGCAAAATCTCGTCTAAAGAGGAGCCCTAAAGATTCCGCATTGTTACAGGATGTTACTGTTGCTGCTACTCCAAATGACGCAAGGACAAGAAGTAACGATTGATCCTTTAGGAAACGGCCCTGGCATACTTCCGTTTAATCTAGGCACTACCCGTATCGTTTCCCACTATCATTCCTTTCTTAATTACGTTAACCTCGATAGTATACAGATAGATACAGTTAGTACAAAATTAACTGATTTTAGACACAAATTAAATAATAAGGCATCCCTATTATTCGAACCACACATGTATTACCTTACATCTAAATTAACCAAAATATCTTTACAGTTAGAGTCGTTCGAACATAACCGTCATAAAAGAGGACTTGTCGATGATCTCGGTTCTATTATCAAAAGTATATCCGGTAATCTCGACCAAACTGATGCAATTAAATACGATAACGCTATAAAAATCCTTCAGGAAAATGAGTACAAGTTACAGTCTCAGCTTAATCAGCACGTTAGTTTATCTAAAACTTGGGTTTCACATAATGCCAACTTGTTAACAAATATAACTAAAAACCAGGAGAGAATAGGCAACGTTTTAAATCGGATAATTAACAGTACGGCAGACTTCGATTTCATCCACTACGCCCATATGGCCCAATACTTAATTATTTTAAGTGATAACATAGATAACTTGTTAGAAGAGCTCCATAAACTAGAGTACACCTTAGCCTTCATACGTGCATTAAGCACACCGCATATGATAATTAGTACAACCGAGATTAGGAATATGTTAGATAAATTAAGGATTTTATACTCAAACGATGAAATCCTTGAATTAGAATTAAGAGACTATTACGATATAATTAAGCTAGGATACTTTTATATAGAAAATCAGATAGTTATAGTATTTAAGGTACCGATTGCCTTCCCTCCAATCTATAGCCTTTATAAATTGTCCATTGTCCCTAACAAAAATAATAAGATCCTTTTACCTTCCTCACCTTTTATTGCGATTTCTGGACAAGATTTTATGTACATGGAGGCTGAATGCCCGAAGGTAAATTCTCTGTATCTGTGCGAAGCAAAATCGAAGTACAAGACTCAAGATGATCCGGATTGCATCCAGCATCTGATCTCCAAGCAAGAACTTCTCCCATCCTGTAAACTGTCCTCAGTCGCTTTGAAGAAAGAAGCTGTAGAACAACTCGACGAGATACATTACACCATCAGTTTTCCAAATCCAACCAAAGTTAAGATATCATGCAGACAGGAAACATACAAAACCCTTGAAAGAAGCTATCTGGCTATCATTCCGTACAATTGCCATATCAAAACGCCCGAATTCACTATAGCGAACTCTAACAATCACATCAAGGGATTTGCTCTGGAGATTATGCAATTGCCTGCAATTGAAGATTTCGAAATGCCAAGCGAAGCACCAATCATACTAAACTCTGCTAATCTAGAAAACCTGCACTCTATAAACACGAAGATCATGTTACAGACTCCAGTTAAACTTAATGAAGCAATCGATACAGCTCTCTACCATACCACGATCCCAATCTACCTGATAATATCCGGTGCAAGTGCACTCATTATCGCACTAATGTACCGACGATATCGCGCGAAACTTCAATCAATGGAAACGGATGATACCACATCTTCGGGAAACTATGCTGAAATTCAAGAATCGAATAGAATCAGTCCCAGCAAGATAAGAATTGACCACAGCAATATTTCATCATCTCTTCCACACAAAATTTCGAAATAGTTGCTGATCTTCGGGGGGAGGTGTTACATATTCGCATAGCACCTAAACCGCTGACAAGCGTTTACCTAATTACCGTGCATTACATCAACCGCGGACACGAGGCGCCGACGCAGCACAACGTGATGCAGCCCGACACCGGACATCGCGGCCTTCGTGAAAACCGTCACTTTTGACACAGCATCGGTCAACCGTCGACTATTTCAGATACTAATTAAAATTGTAATTCTTATAATTAAATTGACTTGAATAAATTTTGTATTTTTATCAATCCTCCGGCTACAGCCTTCGTAATTCGCTGACTAAACAGATAAATAAAATTATCATTGCTGTCGGGGGCCCGTTCTGTGGAACACTTTAATTAATCTAAGAGGGGGACCTCTTAGATCGGGGGACCGTTCTGTGGAACACTTTAATTAATCTAAGAGGGGGACCTCTTAGATTAATTAAAGTGTTCCACAGAACGGGCCCCCGACAGCAATGATAATTTTATTTATCTGTTTAAGTCAGTGCGTAAATGAGACACCTTTTTCTTAAAACAACTGATCCTTAATTAAAATACACAAGCTAACTCTAAAATATGTATAGTATGTATAAGTATATACAAGTATATATATATAGGGGTGCTTATTAGGCATCAAAAAATTTGTCCGCATCGCTATCATTGGGAAAAATGCCCAAAAGGCTGGCAGCATTACCATGTTGGGTGGCAATACTGATTATTTGAGCTAAAAAAGAATAAGGTTGCTATATTTACGCCGTTTGAGGTTTCTGCTCCTGTAGCAGCCGCTCCAGCACAACCCGCCGTGCTAGGAAGATGGGATGGCGCGAGGGTGTCGAGAAAGGTTGCATCCCACAACAAAGGCCTACCCAACTTCCTCGGCATTATGGTCATTCCGTCTGGTCTCTTTCCACTATCGAATTCCAAGCCATTGGGTTCTAAAACAGCTGACATTCCAGCCGTGACAAGAGCCCGACGGATAATTTCGTTAATACTGGCGTGCCATGCCATCCAACCAGCGCTCTTTCTGCAGGATAGGCCATGGTGTCCGAGGAAGTCGACTCCTTCACCGCACTGGCAGTGATGTGGAGCCCCGCAAGGAGCGCCCAGACGCAAACATGTAGCGAGCTGGAATGTGGAGTCACCCAGCATGATGCCTATGTTGGGTGCCGGTAGTGCCTGAAGCCAGAGCCCTATCTATTTTTCCGTATCAACCTGCAGAGCGGCTCATCCCACTGGCTCTAGGAAGATGCGATGGCTACTTCCATAGAGAGGAAGAGCGGAGAAAATACATAAAATTTGGACCGAAACAGCAATATTGGATATGGGTGAATGAGTGTAAATTAATTTTAGAAAGTCTATCCGAAATATCATTAAATTATTTTTTTTCCTTGATGAATGATGAAAAACTGTCTTCCAAAAACTTTGAATTTAATTTTTGTATACCTAGTCGATTGTCTGTCGGTATTGTCACAAAGGCAAATTTCGCATTTGGAGTTGTTGAAGTCAAGGTCTATGGATTGGAACTGCTGTTTTAAGAATTGAAGATCTTTTAGAACGGTGTCTAAGTCACCTCCTAAGTGTTCCATCATCTTAATACCATACATTAAATTTTGAATTTCGTTGTTGTATTATGGGATGGATAGCCAAACTGAAAATGACTGGCGTGAAGGGACCACCTTGCTGGCATCCAACTGCAGATTCCAAAACGTTGTCATTATATAATAATGTTGATGGGTGTCTGTAGCACTGCCACTTATAGCCATACATTTGTGGTAACACCTTTTTTACTTCAAACAACCAAATGTCCCTGTTAACAGAGTTAAAGGCGTTCTTAAAAAAACTGGAAAGGGCATGTACGGCAGCCTCGCAGCCCCCTTTGGATTCAAAGCCAAGCTGTAGGGGCTGGAACTTGCTGATGAGAGTATCGCTGTACAATTTGCAGCATATCTTGGCTGCCGTACGCCTGAAGCTGCACCCAACAGCAATGGGACGAACGCCGATGTTCCTCTTGCGCAGGGTGCATAAGTTAGCCCCGTACACACGGCTACACATCAAGCTATACATTTCCAGTATAAGCTGATCTCGCATTGTGTAGGATTTCCGTACAGTGCGAGATCAGCGTAAACTGGAAATGTATACTCGTAGCTTGATGTGTAGCCGTGTGTACAAGAGATCGATGATTATATTTGTACTAGCGACCCGCCCTGCCTTTGTACGGGTGCAATGCTGATACTAGATATATTACAGAATGTCTTTATATACAACGTTCACAGCTTTTTTGTCATTAGACAATACAAACATGTTTTCTTAAGAGGTTACTCTTGAAAGAGCGACATATATTGGCCATGTGAAAAACACTCAACGCTCAAATCTAAGCTTGCAACGTTGAAACTTTGACCCTGCGATTTATTATGGTTATTGTGGGTTATCCCTAAGAGATAGACATATATCATCGTGGACTTTTTTGTAGACCTTTTTATGGTGTACAATACTGTAGTATTGCCCATGCAGCCATGCAGCGTTTGCAATGTAAGCGCAAAAAATGTGTTTATTTACGACATCAAACACTGATAATTAAAGAGGTTTCTAATGAGAAACTGTTTCTCTACTATATTATGCATGTATTATACATATAAACCTTCCTCTTGAATCACTCTATCTATTAAAAAAACCGCATCGAAATCCATTGCGTAATTTTAAAGATCTAAGCATACATAGGGACAGACAGACAGCGGGAAGCGACTTTGTTTTATACTATGTAGTGATTTACACTTTTGTTTAAACAGATTAACTAATACAATTTGTTTTTTACTTTTTACTTCGTTTTTTGGCAGGGCAGTCATGTTTCGGTTTTTTTATTATGTATTTTTATTTTATACATTTTATTGATATGTTTTGTTTTACAACATGTAAAGCTAAGGGGTAGGTACTCTTTTTCTTCTCCTAAAATTGTTTGTCCGAAAATCATTATCCATATCACAGAATGTTACTACTACTACCTTTCCTCTCAACTGTGAATATTTTTGTATATATATGTTTGTATTTATAAGCTTTATGTATTTATTTAGGTATATGTAAGTTTTTTGCACGTGTGTACGGGTACGTATACGTGTGTAAATTTTATATGTATGACGGCAGCCATATTGTTTAGCAGCTGCGAGAGACGGCGACTAGATGGCGCTAGTGGAACTTGCACCGGACGCATCATAAACAATTCATTCACTCTATCAATCATTTGGCTTAAAAGACTTGAAGTCAATCAAGTAAAAATATTATAACCTTCATCCCCACTAGCGGTCGCCTATAAAACGAGCTGCGCTGTTGAGTCGGTACCTCTCTCAGACCCGGATGACTCTCTCAGACCCGGATGACCCCTGTCGCGGACCTTAGAAGATATAATCCGCGAATGTAAATACAACAATAATCAGATATGGCAACGTTACAATAAATAAATTTACGCAATGGCAACATCGATGGTACATCAGAAAAAATACGCGCGAACCTGTCAAAACTGACCCATCCGGGAAGAAACAGTAATTTGGTTTGTTGTGTTTAGTTTCGAAGTGAGTACTGGAATTGGAGCCAGCCGATCTCCGGATTGAAAGCTGAGTATCTAATGTTTTAAGATTACTTAATATTTCTAAGTATGATATGCTGTTCAAACCAGGAATTCTTTATGAGTAACTAATGTTTTCCCATTGATGAGCATTAGTATTCAACGCTTTAATATTGAGTAATATTCCTGACTACAGGAATACTTTTATAAGGATTTGTGTTTACGAGTTTAACATCCTTTGTGAACTAACGAGTACAATTGCATTTACTCCATGAGTGGAGTATGCACACCTTTGATGTTTGGTGTCAAACGACTAAGAGTAAGTAATTATTTATGTTATTTACTGATCCCAGTGTTCTTGAGAATACCGAAATACTGAATAATGATTAAGTATATGCAAACTAATGAGGTTTGCTAACTTGTAGTTATATACCATAGTTATGCTTAGAAAGATGCGGTGCGAATGGCCTAATCATGTCCACCGTCATCCATAGTTATGCTTAGAAAGATGCGGTGCGAATGGCCTAATCATGTCCACCGTCATCCAGAGTTATGCGTAGAAAGATGCGGTGCGAATGGCCTAATCATATGCACCGTCATCCATAGTTATGCTTAGAAAGATGCGGTGCGAATGGCCTAATCATGTCCACCGTCATCCATAGTTATGCTTAGAAAGATACGGTGCGAATGGCCTAATCATGTCCACCGTCATCCAGAGTTATGCGTAGAAAGATGCGGTGCAAATGGCCTAATCATGTCCACCGTCATCCAGAGTTATGCGTAGAAAGATGCGGTGCGAATGGCCTAATCATGTCCACCGTCATCCAGAGTTATGCTTAGAAAGATGCGGTGCGAATGGCCTAATCATGTCCACCGTCATCCAGAGTTATGCGTAGAAAGATGCAGTGCGAATGGCCTAATCATGTCCACCGTCATCCAGAGTTATGCTTAGAAAGATGCGGTGCGAATGGTCTAATCATGTCCACCGTCATCCAGAGTTATGCGTAGAAAGATGCGGTGCGAATGGCCTAATCATGTCCACCGTCATCCAGAGTTATGCGTAGAAAGATGCGGTGCGAATGGCCTAATCATGTCCACCGTCATCCATAGTTATGCTTAGAAAGATGCGGTGCGAATGGCCTAATCATGTCCACCGTCATCCAGAGTTATGCGTAGAAAGATGCGGTGCGAATGGCCAAATCATGTCCACCGTCATCCATAGTTATGCTTAGAAAGATGCGGTGCGAATGGCCTAATCATGTCCACCGTCATCCATAGTTATGCTTAGAAAGGTGCAGTGCGAATGGCCTAATCATGTCCACCGTCATCCATAGTTATGCTTAGAAAGATACGGTGCGAATGGCCTAATTATGTCCACCGTCATCTAGAGTTATGCGTAGAAAGATGCGGTGCGAATGGCCTAATCATGTCCACCGTCATCCAGAGTTATGCGTAGAAAGATGTGGTGCGAATGGCCTAATCATGTCCACCGTCATCCAGAGTTATGCTTAGAAAGATGCGGTGCGAATGGCCTAATCATGTCCACCGTCATCCAGAGTTATGCGTAGAAAGATGCGGTGCGAATGGCCTAATCATGTCCACCGTCATCCAGAGTTATGCTTAGAAAGATGCGGTGCGAATGGCCTAATCATGTCCACCGTCATCCAGAGTTATGCGTAGAAAGATGCGGTGCGAATGGCCTAATCATGTCCACCGTCATCCAGAGTTATGCGTAGAAAGATGCGGTGCGAATGGCCTAATCATGTTCACCGTCATCCATAGTTATGCTTAGAAAGATGCGGTGCGAATGGCCTAATCATGTCCACCGTCATCCAGAGTTATGCGTTGAAAGATGCGGTGCGAATGGCCTAATCATGTCCACCGTCATCCATAGTTATGCTTAGAAAGGTGCGGTGCGAATGGCCTAATCATAACCACCGTTATCCAAAGTTATGCTTGACCTTTAAAGCCTTTATGAGTGTCCTTGTAACTTTGGAAGTGAGCTTTCAGGGGGGTGGAAACCATACCTGTTTCCAGCTATTGAGTAATGTAATAACAAGAGCTAATATTTGACATTTGGTTTCAGTAAATACAAATAATCTAACATGCCTAACATTACGGATTACCACAATTTGAGTTTGTAGGCTCAGTGCATCGAAGTGTCGGTTTCATCGATGATAAATACCTACAGATGGTGAAAGTGGCCCCCTGTGTTCAAGTCTGGTTGCTCTGCGTTTCGTGCTGTGTCTCCATAAAGAATCAACATGCGAAGCAGATAAAGTGAACCGAGGTAAAAGTTACACTTAATATTTTTTTTCTCATTCGCTACGTCACAGGTTACATCACTCGGAAGAGATCAACATAATACTCTAGCATTGCATGATTCCTTTAAATAGTAGAATCTAAAATTATACGGACAGACGTAACGACATGGTGGAGATGCTGGGATATGACTGGTTTCAAGAATATTATGAGTGCAAAGAGAGCCTAATGCAGGCGTGGCAGCAGTACCAAGAGTACGAGAGAAGTGAATTGACACAACTGTTATCACCAATAGTGGAGAAGAGCAATTATTATTTAGATATTTCAAGCCATTTAAACCACACTAGAAGTTGTGAATGAAGAGTTAGTTGCAGTATGCACTAATGTAAACAGAGCACACTGGATTGAGCAGGGGGCCGCAGATACCACGACGAATTATAGATTTATTTGTTAAAATTAATTTAATAACTAATTGTAAAGTTTGATAATAACACTTGTTTGTAACTGAAGTTTTCCGAATGAGTCGCTAGATGACGCTAGTTGCCTCAATGTGTAAATAGTTATCGTGAACCATCGTTCAAAGGAAAATAGTGTAATCAAGTGGCTTAATTAAAAATAATTTATTCATTTATATTGAACTATAACATATCATTTAATCATTGCTATAATTTGAGAAGGATTGTTTCGATCCGGCCGGAAGTTCGTCCATTCCGTAAGCATCATTGTCAAATAACAATGTGAAGTGCCGATTTCTTGAATAGAATTTAATTTAAGAAATTATCTGGATCAAATACCGCACTAAAGAATCAAATAATTCTTAATTAATTTACTTGTTGCTCATACAAAGTTACCTATAAATTATGAATAATAAGTTTATAAGGAAAAAACTAAGAGTACTTCAGCTGACGTATTAGTTCATAGAGACGTGCGGCAGTGAATCGAGTTTTGCATTATTCATAATACACTCACAGAAATCGATTGTGGTTTCTGATTTATTTATATTTTGTTTTTAACGCTCGATTATCGTGAACATGATTTCTAATGTATCCGATATAAAATCAGGAGTGAGATACTGTTAATTTTAAGTTCAGAACATTTATTATACTTCACAAACCACAAGGTTTGGACAAGGAATTGAAGAGTTTACTTTAATCTAATCGATAAATGATAGATCGATTACGAAAAAAACCGATTGTCATCGCGATTTATACGGTTAACTACCACAGCACTAATGGCGGCAAAGTTTTACTTGTGACGCATGGATGGAACGAATTACCGACGAGAAAAGTTTGAATACCTTGTCTTACTGAAGTATTGGCATCTGCTGTAAAATACGAAAGTTAGAATCTATTGGTAAGTTATCACTATGAATATAGTTTTAAACGATTGAGCTTCCTGTTGATCTAGCTAAGTGAATATTGTGAATTTAATCTGAATGTGTAGGATTAATCCAGCGACTTATTTCGTCATCTATGATCGTATCCTAATAAATACCGAGTGGCCCATGAGAATTGCCATGTTGCCTTTGAAAAAAAAACAAGGATTGAAGCGATAATCGGGGATTTACAGAAACCACATCGACCAACTTGGCTAGTATCTGCAGCCTTTTAACTATCGGAAAGGACAGCTCCGAGTACGATCCGCGCTGTAAACTAAACTACGGATACCTACACAACTACGAGGCACATAGACTCTTACTACGATTGGTAGGTAGATGAACTCGTACACTACGAGTATACATTAGTAGGTATGCCACGAGTGTGCATACAAATTGCAGAGACCAGTTTCTTCAAATAAAGACTACCTACTTACTTACACACTTTTAGTAAGTAACTCACACTGGCTGAATTTTGATGATATACCTTTTAAAAAGGTTCAGTAAGCACCAAGTACCTAAATAAGATTGTTGAACAATATGACTAATATGCATAATGATGTTACACCGCCCTAAATATCAAAAGCGAGATATAACACAACAAAAGGTTTAGTTAAATAACTATAATATCTTGTGAAAGTAAATGTCTCTTACTCGGAAACAAAATAGATAGCGAGTACCAGTATTTATTGAGTACCTACCACACCTAAGAACTTAACTATTTATTTATTAATATTGTAATACCTGGACACATTAATTATAGTTACCTACCAAAGAATAGTTGATGGTATAGCAATTAGAATGTGAGATCATTTCGTCACAAAGATACATGAATTAATCAACTATAGCAGTAATCATCATGAACATTTACTTTAGTATGGAGTAATTACTTCTTCATATATTAACTTTATTCATTAAAGTTACATGCGTTTGCTCACTGTGAAAATTAACTTGTCTGTGCTCAACCCGTTATTTATAACTTGAATATTTCAGAAACCAATTACAGTAAATTAATTAAGACAAATTTAATATTAAAATGTGGAACTTGTTAAGTTCTTGATACTTACCTTAAAACACATTTGAAACATTTCCACTATATTTTCAGGATTAAAATTAAATTTAATCTAAATACTTAAATACATTAACTAATCTATAAACAAAGCGTAGCGCTTCTTACATTTGCTAACACACCTCGGATATTTATGTTTCGTGTAAACTTAAAGGCATCTGAAAATAAGTGGAAATGATTACCTTTACACACCAATGATGTAATAATTATGATAAATTTACTGTTTATGACAAGCTAACATAAAAGAGGCTCAAATCTATAAAGAGTACTACCATCATTCTTGTAGTACATTAAATAAGATCAAACATAATTTTATCAAATCAATTAACCCGTTGAGTACTGTAGAATGTTAACACTTGATCTAGGTACTAGTGTTAATTATAAAATTATGTTTCTGCTTGCATTTCATAAAATTATTATCAAAAGGGTTACATACCCTGTGTAATTATCAAGAGAGACACCTATAAATAAATACTTGTTAAAGTCAGATATGACGAACTTTTGACAAACTAAATGATAGTAACAAGTATGTACACAAAGAGTATCTCTGATAGAATTTCACAAATATCTGAAGAGGGACTATTCCAAATGAGGTGATGACATCAAATCACAATGTTTGGCTTAATTAGTCTATGAGATAAGAGAAATCCTCTTATTATTGTTAAATAATAATAATAATATTATAAACAATATCACAAAGACGATTATGCTGTGCATCTTGGTAAACAACACGGACGTGATACAATTTTTTCGGATACAGGACCGTTGCACACATGGAGGAATTATTGTTGCACCGCTTGCAATTATTAGCAAATCAAATCGAACATCAGTCTATCTTATCCTCCCGCCTCTCCATAAATAACGATGAGATAAGATATGACGCAGAAATTATAAAAGTTAAACTTGAATCGTCGTTAAAGAGATTTAACGAAGACCTCAATAACTACTTTCGTGTGGTTAATAATCCTTCCGCTGACGACATAGGAAAAATGAGCGAAGTTCAACTTGAAGCTGAACAGAACCTCGCCGAATTGAATGTGAAAATTAAAATGTTTTCTACGAAAAACAATACAGTCGGACAAGAGGCCACCCAAGCCAGCAGCACTTCTAGTCGCCTGCCAAAACTAAACTTACCTGAGTTCGACGGGGACGTATTGAGCTGGCATCAATTTTGGGACCAATTCAGTTCTAATATCGACGCTAGAAACATCACTGAGGTCGATAAGTTACTGTACCTAAAATCATCTCTAAAAGGAGAAGCCAAGCAGGTTATTGACGGTTTCGACACTACCAACGCCAACTACCAGATCGCGTTGAGAACATTGAAAGAAAGATATGGGAAGACTAGCCATTTAGTCGACGCTCATTACTCTGCGTTGTCTAAAGTAAAAACTGCTGATAAAACAACAAACGAATGCAGGAAAGTACTAAACAAAGTAGAACGACATTTAAGAGTCCTAGAGTCACTGGGTGAAGATATAAACCATAATCATTTGAGGCATCTAATTTTCGAGAAATTTCCCGAAGACATAATTTATGAACTTAAGATAAAATCGACTGAGAACTCTATTCAAGAGTTGAGGAAACTTTTGGTAATCATCATTACTGCCCGTGAAGATGCGAGTCGAATAACACAAGAACGAAACCCTAAGGTAATTGAAAATTACTCTGTGGAAGCACTGCATGTTACACAAGAGAACAGGAAACGTCCCATTGAAGCAAAGGAAAATGTGAGCAATAATAAAGAAACGAGGTCATCAAAGGTCAAGTCATCAGGAGAACCTCAAAGAAAAGGGGCGAAGTTAAGCTGTATATTCTGTAATGGTAGCCACTTCAACGACCAATGCGATAAATATAAAACTTCTTCAGATAGAAAGAATATGATCATAAACCGTTGTTATCTATCGTCGTGGCCATAGCATCCGATGTTGCAGATCAAAGAAGTTATGCTTTCATTGTAAAGAACGCGGGAAACACAATAGAGCATTGTGTCCCAATCAATTTCCCGGTCAAGTAAAGTCATCCACGCTGTCAGCAATAAACAGTAAAAGAGACACTGTGCTGCAAACGGCAGTTGCTATAGCCTCGAAGGAAGGAGATACGTCCCACCAGTTTAAATGTCGAATCTTGCTGGACTCTGGGTCACAAAGATCCTATGTCACTGAAAATATTGCACGTAAATTAGATCTTTCAATTGAGGAAGAAGAAAACCTATCTGTTTTTACATTTGGAGCAGAAGCTCCCCGAGAACTCAAAAGTACAGTAGTTAAACTCAATTTAGAAACCCGAGACATGTCTAAACAATTAATTTATGCAAATGTAATACCAATGATATGTAAAGGAATACCAGTTGCACCACGTGAGCTTAGTAAGTGGAAACGGAAAGAATTACTAGCTGATGATGGTTCATCTGACCAAGTTGATATTCTTATAGGTAACGATTACTACTACAGCTTTATGAAAACTGAGAAGATTCAAATCAGAGTAAACCTGTATCTAGTTGATTCCAAGTTCGGTTGGATATTATCCGGAATAATGAACCCGGAAACTAAAGAGGCTTTAACGGTCACTACATATTTCCAAACGGAGCTAGATGTGAAGTTAACTAAACCGGACCTGCCAATGGATCAAGTAAACATATCCTCTCTGTGGGATCTTGAGTCCATCGGGATAACCAATTCACCGAAGATAACAAAGGAAGAATTAGCGATTCGAAGCTTCAATGAGACTACCGAACTTATCGAAGGAAGGTATTACGTGCACTGGCCTTGGAAAGAATTTCCGCCTAATCTGATCACTAACTTCGGAATAGCATTCGGCCGCCTCAAGAGCCTAATCAAACGAATGAATTCCGAATCAATACAGTCATATGATGAAACGCTGCAAGATCAGCGACAGAAGGGAATAATTGAAATAGTTCCCGAATTCAGTGAAATTACAGATGAGGATAGACATAGACCTGTACACTACCTACCACATCATGGCGTTCAACAGCCAGGAAAGCCAACTAGAATCGTATACGATGCTTCGGCTAAAGCTAATGGATATAAAAGCTTAAACGAATGTTTATATTGTGGGCCGATGATGCTCGAAGACCTTACCAAACTGATAGTCAGATTCAGATCGCATCAAATAGGTTTATCAGCCGATGTAGAAAAGGCATTCCTACAAATAGGATTACATAAAGAAGACAGGGACGTTACACGGTTCCTATGGCTTAAGGATACTTCTAAACCGATCACAGAGGATAACTTGTTATGTATGAGATTTACTCGCGTTCCATTTGGAATAATATCAAGTCCCTTTTTGCTTAACGCCACCATTAAACACCATCTCATGAAATGAAATAATTCTGTCATTAGGAGCGCGGTTAATGACATATACGTAGAAAACCTAGTGACTGGTGCATAGACAGTGCAAGAAGCGTTGATTCTTCGTAAACACTGTAAAGATACATTTCACGATATATCTATGAATCTAAGAGAATGGACCTCTAACTCTGAAGAATTCATGCATGAGATTTCTGCCGCATACCAAAATCAGACCATAAAACTATTAGGTTTAGAATGGCATCTAAAAGAAGATACCTTACGACTACGTTTTAATAATGACAAACCCAATGCAAATACTAAGAGAGACATTCTAGGAGTAATAGCTTCAGTCTATGATCCTTGTGGCTTCGCCACGCCTACATTATTACCAGGAAAGCTATTGTTACAAGAATTATGGAAAGAAAAGATAAAATGGGATACGCCCATACCTGAAAGCTTCGCATCAAAATGGAAAGAAATCAACAACGACCTTAGCGAGATCTCTGAAATCGCATTACCAAGACGTTATACCAGATTGCCTAGAGAGAACTGTGACTTGCATTGCTTTACAGACTCATCTATGCAAGCATACGCTGCAGTAATTTACTTGATATCCAAAGGTGAAATATCTTTTGTAATCGGCAAGTCTCGCCTAGTTCCAATAAAGGACCAAGAACACCTAAAGATACCTAGATTGGAATTACTGGGAGTACTAATTGGAAGCCGTTTAATGAGATATGTAGTCGATTCTCTAAAACTAGAAGTAAGACGACAAATATTGTGGACTGACAGTCAAATAGTTATCGACTGGGTTAATTCAGATAAATTATTGCCACCGTTCGTTGCACGGAGAATTGAAGAAATCAAGAGAAACAAAGGAATGACTGTTAGATATGTTCCATCCGAAATTAATCCTGCAGATGTTGCCACAAGACCGGTGAGCACAAAAGAGGACAGAGATAAATGGCTAGTAGGGCCTCAGTTTTTGACACAAGGGTCCGAAACGTGGCCTACAAGCGAGGTGAAGTCCATAAACCTGTTGTCCCGGGAGGGTCCCCCAAGGGAACCTCGAGTCGAAAGATATGTTAGTAAAGAGTGTCAATATACACCGGAAAAGAATATTGACAAGTCGAGAGAACGAGAAAGAAATTTGCAAGCCCAAATGAGTGGATTGTCAAACAAGCTTGAAATGATTAAAAAGTTGCAAGCCGAATATTTCCCACAAGAATACAAAAATGGGGAAACTAATTTAAGTCGCAATTTGAGATTATTTAAAGACGTAGATGGCATCTTACGCTGTAAAGGTCGTTTGATGAATGCAGACTGGACCTTTGAAAAACGCTATCCTATTCTCATACCAAAGGAGAGTGAATTTACCAATAACATTATAATGAAAACACACAATGAAAATTATCACGTGGGGGTAAATCACACCTTGAGCATCATACGTCAATCCTACTGGATCCCTCAAGGAAAAGGTCAAGTTCAGAAACTTCTGAGACAATGTCCGAATTGCGTGAAACATGATGGGGGACCTTTTAAGCTCCCACCTACACCAGCACTACCGCCAGAAAGAGTGAACTATAGTGCATCGTTTACTTTCGTAGAAGTGGACTACATGGGACCACTTTTGGTGAAAGGAGAAAACGGAGAAACCAAAAGTTGGATTTGCCTTTACACCTGTCTAGCAGTAAGAGCTATACACCTAGAAGTCGTTCAAGACCTAACGGCAGAAGAAGGCCTACTATCATTGAGGAGAATGATAGCTACCAGAGGCATTCCAACACTCATAACATCAGACAATGCCACGCATTTCAAACTTATGTCTGAAATACTGTCAAAACAATACTGTATCAATAAAGAAATACAGTGGAAATTCATACCAACTGGCGCCGTGGTTCGGTGGTTTTTACGAGAGACTAATAGGTATAGTTAAAAATTGTATGAAAAGAACATTGAGAAAACACATGCTGACACACAGTCAGTTAACTACAGTTGTAAAAGAGATTGAAGCATCTGTAAACATGAGACCACTCACTAGCGTAGACTCAGAGCTAGAACACGTTCTAAAACCAGCAGATTTTCTTACAATGGGAAAATGTATAACGGTAGAAAGCGCGCCTGAAAACTTTGTCAACGAAGGTACCGTAACCAAAACCGATCTTATTAAAGGTTGGAAGAAAGGATTAGTCATTTTACAAGAATTCAAAGAAATGTTTCAAAACAGATATCTACCAAGTCTTCGCGAGAGATACTGGCACTCACACAAAGAACCAAGAGTAACTGCGAAAATTGCACCAGCAGTGGGCCAGATCGTCCAGCTGCGAGGTGATTCTAAAAATAGAGAAACCTGGAAAGTAGAGACGATAGTCTCACTTCAAAAGGGAATAGATGGACTATGTAGAGTAGCTAAAGTAAAAATAGGTAACACAGAATTCACAAGATCCTTAGCACATCTATATCCTCTTGAAATAGAAGACAGTGAAAGCGAATCTAATCGTGTATATAACGAATCTATATATGGAAGTGAAAGATTCGACACACAGGACATTCAATCTATAGACGTAGCTATGGGACCTATAGATATAGGAATAATTAGTAAAACTATAAATGATCAAAGAGGCGAAACCAACTGTGTCAGAAATACATCAGTACGTAGTAAAGAATCGCTAGAGGCCAACGGGAGGATAAGTGACGATAAGATAGATGACGGTGAGATAGATGACGTTAAGATTGATAAGGATAAGAATAATGAGTATAAGAAAAAAGACAAAGAAGTACAAAAGGAAAGAAGAGGTGCGGCCACGAGAAATCTGCAGAGGATCAGAGAGTGGACGCAAAACCTAATGACATTACTTTAATTTCCCGGCCGGGAGTGACTTTAGAAGATATAATCCGCGAATGTAAATACAACAATAATCAGATATGGCAACGTTACAATAAATAAATTTACGCAATGGCAACATCGATGGTACATCAGAAAAAATACGCGCGAACCTGTCATAACTGTCCCATCCAGGAAGAAACAGTAATTTGGTTTGTTGTGTTTAGTTTCGAAGTGAGTACTGGAATTGGAGCCAGCCGATCTCTGGATTGAAAGCTGAGTATCTTATGTTTTAAGATTAATTAATATTTCTAAGTATGATATGCTGTTCAAACCAGTAATTCTTTATGAGTAACTAATGTTTTCCCATTGATGAGCATTAGTATTCAACGCTTTAATATTGAGTAATATTCCTGACTACAGGAATACTTTTATAAGGATTTGTGTTTACGAGTTTAACATCCTTTGTGAACTAACGAGTACAATTGCATTTACTCCATGAGTGGAGTATGCACACCTTTGATGTTTGGTGTCAAACGACTAAGAGTAGAGAAGTAATTATTTATGTTATTTACTGATCCCAGTGTTCTTGAGAATACCGAAATACTGAATAATGATTAAGTATATGCAAACTAATGAGGTTTGCTAACTTGTAGTTAGCTGTAGTTATATACCATAGTTATGCTTAGAAAGATGCGGTGCGAATGGCCTAATCATGTCCACCGTCATCCATAGTTATGCTTAGAAAGATGCGGTGCGAATGGCCTAATCATGTCCACCGTCATCCATAGTTATGCTTAGAAAGATGCAGTGCGAATGGCCTAATCATGTCCACCGTCATCCAGAGTTATGCTTAGAAAGATGCGGTGCGAATGGCCTAATCATGTCCACCGTCATCCAGAGTTATGCGTAGAAAGATGCGGTGCGAATGGCCTAATCATGTCCACCGTCATCCATAGTTATGCTTAGAAAGATGCAGTGCGAATGGCCTAATCATGTCCACCGTCATCCAGAGTTATGCTTAGAAAGATGCTGTGCGAATGGCCTAATCATGTCCACCGTCATCCAGAGTTATGCGTAGAAAGATGCGGTGCGAATGGCCTAATCATGTCCACCGTCATCCAGAGTTATGCGTAGAAAGATGCGGTGCGAATGGCCTAATCATGTCCACCGTCATCCATAGTTATGCTTAGAAAGATGCGGTGCGAATGGCCTAATCATGTCCACCGTCATCCAGAGTTATGCGTAGAAAGATGCGGTGCGAATGGCCTAATCATGTCCACCGTCATCCAGAGTTATGCGTAGAAAGATGCGGTGCGAATGGCCTAATCATGTCCACCGTCATCCATAGTTATGCGTAGAAAGATGCGGTGCGAATGGCCTAATCATGTCCACCGTCATCCATAGTTATGCTTAGAAAGATGCGGTGCGAATGGCCTAATCATGTCCACCGTCATCCATAGTTATGCGTAGAAAGATACGGTGCGAATGGCCTGAATCATATCCACTGTTATCCAAAGTTATGCTTGACCTTTAAAGCCTTTATGAGTGTCCTTGGAACTTTGGAAGTGAGCTTCCAGGGGGGTGGAAACCATACCGGTTTCCAGCTATTGAGTAATGTAATAACAAGAGCTAATATTTGACATTTGGTTTCAGTAAATACAAATAATCTAACATGCCTAACATTACGGATTACCACAATTTGAGTTTGTAGGCTCAGTGCATTGAAGTGTCGGTTTCATCGATGATAAATACCTACAGATGGTGAAAGTGGCCCCCTGTGTTCAAGTCTGGTTGCTCTGCGTTTCGTGCTGTGTCTCCATAAAGAATCAACATGCGAAGCAGATAAAGTGAACCGAGGTAAAAGTTACACTTAATATTTTTTTTCTCATTCGCTCTATCTGCCTAAGGTTACATCACTCGGAAGAGATCAACATAATACTCTAGATCTGCATGATTCCTTTAAATAGTAGAATCTAAAATTATACGGGCAGACGTAACGACAACCCCATTACTCTCCTTCAGGAAAGCAATAGGGCCACAAGTACAGTGCACAAACACAAACCGTCATTCCGTCCTCGCCGCCGAGGTACCACGCGAAGTTCAAGAATAAATTGTTTGTACTTTCGATCCAGCCCGTCGCCAATTTGCTGTTTTTCCCCAACGACGCCCTAAGCCGAGGTTCGTACCCCACAGGGGGTGCCCTTAGAGCGCTGTCGTTTAGTTTTTAATACTTATATTTACACTCCGGGCTGGAGGCTTTAAGCTAATACCTTAGGGCAGCCACAGGAAAGACCGGTTATGCAGTCACGGCCTCTCAAGGTCACCTGCGAGATGAATAACCTAAAAAAAAAAAAACAAAAAAAAGAGTCTGTACGCATTTCGAACGGATACGTCTTGGTGCACGGACCACTGTCTCTCGACAGTCAGTACTGCCCGATTATTGAATGTGGAACGCTGTCTCTGGACAACTAGTACTATTCTTATTGCGGTGGGTGCGTGGACCACTGTCCCTGACAGTCAGTACTGCCCTATGTGACCGCCCTCACTGCCATTATTAATTATTTAATTAATTTTATTCCATATCTATATTATCTAGATTTAAGATAACTGATTGTTCGATTAAAATAAATTTGTGTATTGCCATATATCTGAGTTTTGCTTCTGATGTCTGGACCAAACCCGACATGTATATATAAGATATGGTATAGTATTTAGGTATATTTAACATTTTAGTTTAAGACTTCGCATATTCATATTTTTCTCTTCTTGTTCTCACACACTATTGTCTACATTTCTTTTTCATTTCTTCTTTCGCAGGTCTGCTGGAAGAAATTTCTTAAGAAATAAGCAGTACCTTTGTACTAATATTATAATTATGTCGTATCTCTCTGTATTTTACTGTGTGTACATAAATAATAAAATAAATAAAATAATGTTAAAAAATTCCAAATTTTGTTTTTGTATAGTACATTACTGCAGCGGCCAGCAAAAGAGGCATTAGTTGCGGCCGAGGCTTGTATAGTGCTTTTCTCAAATAATGCGCGGAAATTCAAACTATGTCATTTTTTAGGGTTCCGTACCCAAAGGGTAAAACGGGAACCCTATTACTAAGGCTCCGCCATCTGTCTGTCTGTCTGTCCGTCTGTCACCAGGCTGTATCTCATGATTCGTGATAGCTAGACAGTTGAAATTTTCACAGATGATGTATTTCTGTTGCCGCTATAGCAACAGATACTAAAAACCAAGATAATATTTAAAATTTAAGGGGGCTCCCATACAACAAACGTGATTTTTTTGCCATTTTTATAGATAATGGTACGGAACCCTTCGTGCGCGAGTCCACTTGCCCGGTGCACTTGGCCGGTTTTTTATAAATTCCAGATTCAATGACGAACAACGATAATATTTCACGCGCCAATGTGGTCATTTGTTTGTTTTTACCAATAAACAGCTTTCTATTTGCAAGCCAGTTCGAAATTTAAATAAAACCTTTGATATAAGTTACCTCCTTGGTTGCCATGTTTCGCAGTAAAAGATAGTTACATTTTTATATTACATGATAGATATGCGTTTATTATGTTATTTATTTGGCCGCTAAACCACGACATTTATATGGATGTTCATACAACTTTGTTGGCCGCCGCACAGTGGGCCCATACTGAAAATTAGTGGACTTAGGCAACAAAGTTCCTATATCGATGCGATTTTTTTTATATGACGTGTTATATTATTCCTGACAACTTTTAATCTTATAAAATTTCTTCTAAAGTTGATAGTTTGTCTTGAAAAAAATTAATTCGATTTTTTTGTATGGAGCGAATCACGTTTAATTTTTTTCTTCAATTGTACTAATATGTTGAGTGTGTGGCGTGAGTATATGATAGCTAGGGTCATTCTCTATCCACGAAAAAAAAATCAGCGCCGGCCATCTGCGGCAGCGCGAGTAATCATTCGGTAAAAAAATAATAATTTGGAAGAATTTTTTTGTCATTTAAAATAAATTCAAAGCATATTTTTTGTCTCATTTGGCTGTTTTCACCTTCTTTTTAGTTAAATAAATAGTTTTAATAGCGCATACGTACTTATAACTAGTAATTCTGGTAGAGATTTAGTTATTATTGCATGTTATCGGTACAAATGAGTCATCAATCACAATGCAGGTGCTCTGCATTGTGATTGATGACTCATTTGTTTGTGCGCGCATAACTAATGAGTCATCGAAAAATGCTCGTCTCTGATTGGCTGTGTTATTTTTTAACTGCACGTTATCTATTGTTGAATAAATATATCGTAATGTTTCAGGTTATACTAATTTTGTTAATGATAGGTGAAATAATTTAAATTTGTACGGGCAAGTCGTTGATAATTATCTACATAATCAACTGTATGTATATTATTATAGTATAAGTTATCGTACGTATGATCAATATGAAACTGTGAAGTAATTGTAGCCCTGAAAAGGGCTGTTTGTCATATTCCTAACTCTGATGGGCTTTTGTGGGAATAATTTAGAGCCGGATCACATTATTTCTTGTTCCAGAAGTGCTAGTGGGTCCGGCAAATTTTCGGACTCTGATATGAGGCTTTCTTCTTCCTCCATAATTTCACTGTCACAGGGAGGCTCAGTAGTCTGTAACAACTGAGTTGCTTCAGGCAACAACTCATTATGAACCTGTTTCATTATTTTAGGCCTTATGTAGGATATGTGGGGATCAGAGCTTATTAGAAGTCCATGGAGGATGTCTTCGTTTGTTGCTATTCTCCCCGTTTTCCGAGTGTGCCTCTCCCTGACGTTTCTGAAGTCCTTATTACGGGCTTCCGAAGCTTCTTCAGATAAGGTACCTAAAACGAATAAGTACATACATTTTAATTTCAAAACGCAATCGAGTCAAATAATACATCAAACTATATTTATTTTTTACTTACCGATTGGCAAAACACCAAAGTGGTTACAGATGTCTGCACCGTGCATTAGAAGTTTATGTACACTAACTGGCATGTAGTACCACGAATAGTGTTGCACGTACACATCAGCTGTTTCTCTACAGTATCTTCTAATCTTTTCACAGTCAATGTTTTTGCCTGATGATATGGCTTGTAGAATAACGGAAAATCTGAAAATCAGATTTTCGTCAATTCCCGTTATTCTGGAAGATCTTTTGTAATCTTGGAAAAAGCGCCTCGCTGTACGAGTATTCCCGTCGTTTGTAGTTCCAAAACCCTAAAATGGGAAAACAATACTGTAATATACAATACACAGAGATATAATTCACAAACAACATAAAGAGAGCGAAAATTAAATACATACATAATCAGCATTCCAGTTTGCTCACGAAACTCTTGCTGTGTGGTATTTTTTTTAGCTTGTTTCAAAGCCTTATGTTCGCCGCGAGCAGTCCATCGTTGAAAATCCAGATTATAAGATATATGGAGAAGACATTCCATACACCGAATCTTCATATGCAGTGAAGAAATTCCTTGTTTGTAAATTTCTTCACGAAGTGGTTTAGAAGTCAAAGCGTCTAAATTATTCATCTCACTCGGTTTTGCCAAGCAAATGGGACACGTTGCATATGATGGTACTCCAGCAATAATATTGGCCACTTTTCCATCAATCATGGTCATATGCAATTCATGTGATACAATAATATTTCCACACTGTGTAGATATTCGTTCATCAATTTGTTTTTTCATCTCAGACTCTTCAGACTTTATAAAGTCAGCTGTCTCCGAAGTGAAAGTGAACTTCACTGGTCGACAGTACAGAGTTAAGCAAGGTGTGGGGTTCCCCCAAACTAGATTTTCATTCCCAGATGATGGCCTAGTAGACACTAGCCGAAGAGGGACGATGCTTATCATGACTACTGATGAATCATCGAACTCTGTAGCTGTGTTTGACGTTTTCTGTTTATAGTTACTCTGCGACGAAGAACCATCAAGTCCCCATTTCCAGGTCAACTTGAGTTCTTCATTTTGAGACCTATCAACAGTATTTATATCAAGTAATATCCTCTCCACAGTGTGGTCCAATAGCGCTTGCAATTTAATGTGAGCTCCGTTTTCGGTAATCTCCATACTCTCTTGTGGTGGGTAACATCTTTTCTTGGCATTTACAAGCTTTGGATAAGATGGAAAGGCAGCACAGTTTTCTTCTTTCAGAAATTGTCGAAGAGCTAAGTACTTCCATTTTGAGAGCGCAACTGATGTATAAAGAGCTAAACACTTATCTTCAGAGACAGTACTTAAGCTCTGCTTTTTGAATAGTCTCTCTTCTACTTCGGATAGCTCATCTGGATTACTGGAAAGGTATTCGACCACTTTTGCCAGATTCGTTTTGCCGTTGTCTTTCAATTTTGTTATGTACCAGTGCTGCAACTCTTCCTCGGAATTTTCTTCTACTATGGAAGTAGAACGTCTTTTCTTTTGCTTATTACTTAACTCTTCGAACGGTTTTCTGTGCTCCTTGTCTGTAGATGTTCCCGCTTCTGCAGTACATACTGCAAGAGTAGGAACATGGTAATCTATATCCACAAGCTCAGATAAGGCTGCGTCCGAAAAGCCCATCACACTTCTCAGATCAACACTGTCACAAACAGGCCAGTTGATGTTTTTTTCCAACCACTTGCGATTAATTACACGATTTATAAAAGTTTTTTTGATTTCTACTTGACTCTATCGACTTTTTATTTAAATTTACAAAAAAAGTCGACAGAACTCCTTGATTCGGTTCTTGTCTTCTTCAGAAACTTCGGTAGTCAAGACAGAAATGATACTTTCATACAGAAACATATGATTTTTCAGATCACCGCCACTTCTTAATTCCACAAAAAGATCTAGGTTGGTACAAAATCCAGCCATAGTTCTAATGTAAATATAAAAATACAAGTATTTCACTGTGTTCACAAACAAGCAACAAGAGCGAAACTGGATGGACTTAATGAATGTCTTTATATTTATAGTTAGTGTTAATTACTCAAGTAGTGGACATAACAGTGAGTGAAAATTATTCAGCCAATCAGAGACGAGCATTTTTCGATGACTCATTAGTTATGCGCCTAGCCGAGTGCACAAACAAATGAGTCATCAATCACAATGCAGGTGCTACCGATAACATGCAATAATAACAAAATCTCTACCAGAATTACTAGTTATAAGTACGTATGCGCTATTAAAACTATTTATTTAACTAAAAAGAAGGTGAAAACAGCCAAATGAGACAAAAAATATGCTTTGAATTTATTTTAAATGACAAAAAAATTCTTCCAAATCATTTTTTTTTTACCGAATGATTACTCGCGCTGCCGCAGATGGCCGGCACTGATTTTTTTTTCATGGATAGAGAATGACCCTAGCTATCATATACTCACGCCACACACTCAAAATATTAGTACAATTGAAGAAAAAAAATTAAACGTGATTCGCTCCATACAAAAAAATCTAATTAATTTTTTTCAAGACAAACTATCAACTTTAGAAGAAATTTTATAAGAATAAAAGTTGTCAGGAATAATATAACACGTCATATAAAAAAAAATCGCATCGATATAGGAACTTTGTTGCCTAAGTCCACTAATTTTCAGTATGGGCCCACTGTGCGCCGGCGCCGCTCGCATGCTTTTGGCCAGTACAGCAATTTCGATTTATCTCGAAGAAGGTTGTCAAAATAATGCTCGAATTTCCAACTTTTACTTCTAAAACTATTCTGTCATAATATCCAGGTCTATAATTATTGAATCTCCTAATTTTGCATGAAATAAAGTCTTGTGTCCTAAGTATTGTATTACATAATGAGTGTTATTCTGAATATTCAAAAATCTAATAATCAAAAGTGACATCAAAAGACTTCTATGTCGAAGTACAGAGTATCGAATGTCTTAAAGATCGAAGTACTAAATATCAATATTTATTATTATATTATTTTTGTGTTTTCTTCTTCTCCTTATATAATATATACAGTGTGAGTCTTGATAATGTGCACGAAATGATGGAAAATAAGCTTAATTTTATCGATGGAAAAAATAAAAAAACCGGCCAAGTGCGAGTCGGACTCGCGCACGAAGGGTTCCGTACCATTATCTATAAAAACGGCAAGAAAATCACGTTTGTTGTATGGGAGCCACCCTTAAATATTTGTTTTATTTTAATTTAATTATTTATTCTTAAAGTGAACATATAAATAAATACCCTTAAATATTTATTTTATTCTGTTTTGTAGTATTTATTGCTATAGCGGCAACAGAAATACATCATCTGTGAAAATTTCAACTGTCTAGCTATCACGGATCATGAGATATAGCCTGGTGACAGACGGACAGACAGACAGACAGACAGACGGCGAAGCCTTAGTAATAGGGTTCCCGTTTTACCCTTTGGGTACGGAACCCTAAAAATGCTATAAAAATGGAATTATTTTGTTATATTTGTTCCGTCGATAAAATTAAGCTTAGTTTCCCTCATTTTGATATGTGCATATTATCTGTATACCTATTTATATTTACTTATACAGGGTGAATTTTTGAACTGGGGCAGTAAGGGCAGCTACCTTAATCGTTGTAGCTACAGGAAAACAGTCTAAAGTCCAGAAATTTTAATCTGCATTCACAGATTTTGAAAAAATGTACAGTCAGCAGGAAAATGGGCAATTTTCACAAAAACTTTTTTTTTATGCTAATCGATCCTTTTTCTTATAGGATCAAAAACCTCTATAGGACCAATTGAGGTATGAGTTCTAGAATAGATTTATATTATATTCTCTTTACTACAGAGCGGGTAGCAGCTGATAATGTGCTAGGATAAATTCCATAGAGAATCGTGGTAAGTAAATCTTTGAAATCTTTCCAAAAAATAAAATCTTTCTTTGAATCTTTCCAACCGTGCCGTCATAAATTATAAAGATATTTTGTTAAATAGCGCCACACATGGCGCCACATAAAAAAATCAAGAGGCGTGAGATCAGGACTGAGAGATGGTCTCGGTATAGGACAATGGTTATATTATAAGTTTGTATCCACTGCCTTTCGAATTGCCGCCCGGTTCAAATTAGGGGGTACGAGTATGGCGGCTGTTGCACAGTATTTCAGAAATTACAAGCAATCAAGCAACAAACTATCTAGATTTCGTTTTCAAAGCAAATTAAATTATGATGCGTATTTGTTAGAAATTTGAAATTTAATTTTTTGTTTATTTTTGGCCAGTCTTCATTGAAGCGGTTCGTCTATCCATCATAAAACATTTTTTTTGCGATTTATTTATTTATTACTTTTCTATCTTAGTACTCAAACCTCAGTTGGTCCGATAGAGGTTTTTGATCCTTATAAGAAGCAGGATCGATTGGCATAAAAAAAAGATTTTGTGAAAATCGCCCATTTTCCCTCTAACTATACATTTTCTATTTTCTTTGAATGCAGATGAAATTTTATCTATAAGTTAAGGACAGTCTCTTAAGACCGTTTTCCTGTAGCTACAACGGGTAAGGTAGCTGTCCTTACTGCCCCATCTCAAAACTCCGCCCTGTATCCACGCTGAAATTTTAATGGTTGTTTTCCCGCAGCAGATCAATTTGCCCTCAGTAGTACTACCGATTCATAGAGTTGACACTTACAAAATAAAAAAAACTTATGTTTTCAAATAATATAAAAAATATGCATCAACTCGAAAGCGTGAGAAACAATAGTAATACACATAAAGTAGGCTTTATTACTCGAAGTCTCGAACCGCACGAACGTGCCGCCGCACGCTGCCGACAAAATGAAGACCGATTCTTAAATGTTCAGAGCAAAACTAGGTCCGAAGTCTGAATTTGTGCCCGGTTAGTGGTAATAGGCTCGCCCCTATTACATGGGACCTAAACATAACTGGCGAAATTTAATGTGGGTGTATTAATAGGTAGGTACTTCTGCCTAACCTTTTGGGGAATATATGTCGTGATGCTATGTTATTTTTATAAAACGTAAACTCACGCTTCCTTCCCATGATGGTAGGCAGACACTATAGAACACCACCTGCTACGCTACTTACATACTCTTTTTGCTTCGTTTACGTTCATACATCTGGGGGTCTACTCCGAAGCGCTAAACTGAAGTATCGGCCGAATGTTCGGCCGTTTTATAACTTCCATAGTTTCCTTTTTTGACTTTGAGTCCTTACCCGACTTCAAGTCACAGTTTTGACTTTAGCTTATCTCTTCGACTGCCTTTTTCTTTTTTTTTTCGCCGTAGTCAGCGATAGTTAGCCGTAGTAAAGGAGCGACTGAACATTCGGCCGATACTTCGGTTTAGCGCTTCGGAGTAGACCCCCTGGTCATATACGCACGCCTGTTCAGAATACTATGCACTTAACCTTTCTGAAGAACATCACCAATTAGGTAACTATATGTCCTTCTAGGGCGTTTCAACTCACATCTGCCTTGTAAATACCTTTTGTTAGTTGCCTTTCATTCATTCTTTCAACATAACCAAACCATCTAAGTATAATCTTTTAAAATGTTGCCACTACATCTTCTTTTAAACCGCACCATTGCCTTATCACATATTTTTTCAGCCTATCATTCATAGACACGCCTCACATGCTTTGCGAGGAACAGATTTCCACAGCTTTGATTCTACCTTCATGCTTCTTTTGCCACACCCAATATTCATTTCCATGCATAAGCGTGGGTACCAGCACACCATTGTGAACAACCAGTCGAGCCTTTGTGGGCATCGACTGGTTGGTCACAAACTCACAATCGCATGTGTAGCACAATTCACTTTATTTCCCGCATTTACTCTTTATAAAACTTCTCTGTATACTACGTTTGTAATTATGGTCTCAACAGCCAAAATATACAGAGACTCAGGACTGGTGACGCGTGAGCAAGTGACGTACAGTTGTCCGTCTGAGAAGCAGTTAGTCTTGAGGTTGACTTTCCAGTCTTCAGTAGTAATTTTACATTGCTTACGAAGTTTTTCGTTTTTAGTGAATTAATGAACGCCTGCGTTCCTGCTTATACTACCTAATATCACAAAACTGATACACTGACTGATGCATTGTTACAGATTATTCCTGACGAACGACTATCACTAAAATAAGATAACAGTAGATTATGCAGAACACATGGCTGATAGGGCCGAAAGTTTCTGGAGTGGCGACCGCGTACCCGGAAGGCCTTTCACAAAGTGGAACGATGACTTTGTGAAGGCCGTAGGAATCCGCTGGATTCGGGAAGCACAGAACCGGTCGAAGTGGCGATGTTTGGGGAAGGCTTATGTCCAATAGTGGATGTCTTTCGGCTAAAATGATGATGACACACACATAACCATGCATGATGGCATGGCATGATGTTGGTATACAAATTAACGATTTTCGGACTTTTTCCTTTACTTGTGCTGTGAGACTTGGCCTTTTGCCAAATGATTCAGGGCAACGGGAAGTACCCTATAGGTTTTGATTAGTTTGCGCGTATCAAAATATGTCGAGTAGATGGCCGTATTTTTTTAATGCGTTTACTTAAGAGTTTATTTTTTTTGTGTTCCAGGGAACCGTAAACCAGGGTATTTAAAATTAATTTCAACTTGATCCCTCCATGCGTTTCTGAGAAAAAGGATATTCACTGACAGACAGACATACAGAAGGACGGACGGGCGGACAATGAAGTTATCCAGTAAGGGTTCTGTTTTTTTGCCTTTTGAGGTACTGAACCCAAAAAGGTTAGTTGGAATCTCATTTCCCACGATAATAATAATATGTACCAATGGGAAAAGGTTTTTGCAATTTCTGATGACTCATCTAGTACTCAAACTCAGTTAGTTTTTGATCCTCATATGAAACAGGATCTATTGGCACCAAATTTATTTTTTAATGTAAATTGCCCATTTTTTTTTTCTGCTGCATTTTAATCAAAATCTATGTCTGCTGATCAAAATGTCTCAAAAAGTTATAGTTTAAAGTTTCCTAAGACCGATTTCACGTAGCTACAACGGTTAAAGGCAATGCACAGTACAACAAAGACCCACTACAACGTTGTTATGGGGGACTTCAATGCCAAAGTGGGAGTACAAGAACGCGGTGAATCGAGAGTCGGATCGTTCGGTTTGGGGCGCAGGAATCACAGGGGGCAAATGCTGGTCAACTTTTTAGAGTCGCAGGGGCTATTCTTGATGAATTCGTTCTTCGAAAAGAAACCCCAAAGGAAGTGGACGTGGCAAAGCCCCGATAACGTGACAAGGAACGAGATAGACTTCATCATGATGGATAAGAAGCATATATTTAGAGATGTCTCCGTGATTAGTAGGTTCAATACCGGAAGCGATCACAGGCTTGTCCGAGGCACTCTAAATATCAATCCGAGCCGATCCGATTTTCGAGCTGAAAGGATCCGTATGATGAGGCCTACCCTCCGACCTACGCAGCTTCAAGCCGCTCTAGGATCCGAAAAGTTCCAACTGGAACTTCAAAATCGATTCGCCCAATTGGAAACCATAGAAATTGTTGAAGAGAAAGCTGAGGAGGTGGTCAAAGCATTACGCGACGTGTCTCGCAGACATTTCCCGTCGCAGCGAAAAAGTAAGGTGTCCAAACTTTCCTCGGAGACTCTTGGGCTTATGAGGGAAAGACGAGAGCTGCCATCCACGCAGCCGTCTTCATCAGTTAGGAGAACCCTTAACCTAAAAATTAGGAAACTGACGCGACGCGATCTTCGGTGCTCCAACACGCGCGACATCATGGTCGCGATTGAGCAGAACCGAGGGTCGAAAGTGTTCGCTCAGCAACTAGGGAGGTCTCATCTGACGAAACTAAGAACTGCGGATGGCAGAATCGTGACTTCGAAGCCCGAGATATTCGAGGAAGTCGAGGATTTCTACGGGCACCTATACTCAACGCGAACGCCAAAACCAGCGGGGCATAGTGCGGATGACCATCGAGCCGAATTAACGCGCCACTACACGGAGGACATCCCGGATGTCGACCAGAGCGAGATTAGGGCGGCTCTCGAGCAGCTTAAGAACAACAAGGCACCTGGTGATGACGGAATAACGACAGAGCTCCTTAAAGCGGGCGGGGCTCCAGTCGTGAAGGAGCTAGCGAGTCTGTTTAACTCCGTCATCCAAGAGGGTACAACGCCCGAAGCGTGGAGCAGAGGTGCGGTGGTTCTGTTCTTCAAAAAAGGCGACAAAACCTTGCTGAAGAACTATAGACCCATCTCACTTCTGAGCCACGTATACAAGCTGTTCTCGAGGGTCGTCACGAACCGTCTCGCCAGGAGACTTGACGAGTTCCAGCCATCAGAATAAGCCGGTTTTCGAAAAGGTTTCAGTACCGTAGACCACATCCATACTGTTCGGCAAATTGTACAGAAGACCGAGGAGTACAACCAGCCGCTGTGTATGGCATTTGTGGACTACGAGAAAGCCTTCGACTCCATCGAAATATGGGCAGTTCTGGCCTCTCTACAACGATGTCGAATTGTAGGGCGCTACATAGAAGTGTTGATATGTTTGTATGACGCTGCCACGATGACTGTCCAGATCCAAGATCAGAAAACCAGTCCCATCCAACTGCTCAGAGGGGTGAGACAGGGGGATGTGATATCCCCAAAACTGTTCACCAATGCGTTGGAGGACGTCTTCAAGACGCTGGACTGGACTGGACAGGGTATCAACGTGAACAGCGAGTACATCTCACACCTTCGCTTTGCTGATGACATCGTCATAATGGCAGAGACGCTGGAACAGTTAGACCAGATGCTGCACAGCCTAAACGGAGCCTCTCGGCGGGTTGGCCTCGGCATGAATTTGGACAAGACAAAAGTCATGTACAATTCGCACGTCTTGCCGAGTCCAATCCACATCGAAGGGTCGCTACTCGAAGTTGTGAAGGAGTATGTCTACCTAGGACAAGTCATCAAGGTCGGTAGACACAACTTTGACAAAGAAGCCGACAGAAGGATCCAGTTGGGTTGGGCGGCATTTGGAAAACTGCGTCAAGTCTTCTCGTCGCCTATCCCGCAGTGTCTGAAGACTAAAGTCTTTAACCAGTGCGTCCTGCCCGTCATGACATACGGTGCCGAAACGTGGACACTGACAGTCGGGCTAGTCCACAAATTCAAGGTTGCGCAGCGTGCTATGGAGCGGGCTATGCTTGGAGTCTCTTTGAAGGATAAGATCAGGAATGAAATTATCCGGAAAAGAACCGGAGTTACCGACATAGCTTGCAGAGTAAGCAAACTGAACTGGCAGTGGGCTGGCCATGTTTGTCGAAGGACCGATGGCCGATGGAGCAGACGAGTCCTGGAGTGGAGACCACGTATCGGCAAGCGTAGTGTGGGACGCCCCCCAGCTAGATGGACCGACGATCTTAAGAAGGTGGCTGGGTCAGACTGGATGCGGAAGGCGGAGGACAGGGTGTTGTGGCGCAGCCTGGGAGAGGCCTATGTCCAGCAGTGGACTGTGATAGGCTGAGTTGATTGATTGATTGATTGACAACGGTTAAGGTACCCTTACTGCCCATCTCATTAATCCACTCTGTATATGTCATGATGATTGACAGCTTAGCCCCATAAAGATATAGCGTGATGATAAAATGTATAAATGTTCTAAGCATTTGGCTCGTCTTTTTACAATTTACTGTAAGCTATAGAGATATAGAATATATTACAAACACAAAGCGATATTGCTCATCATCATCCAGTTCCCCCAGCAAATAGCGCGATAATAATGTAGCCACCTTGACCACACTTATAGGGAACATCTATGCAAAACACAAAGCGATATTGCTCATCCAGTTCCCCCAGCAAATAGCGCGATAATAATGTAGCCACCTTGACCACACTTATAGGGAACATCTATGCAAAACACAAAGCGATATTGCTCATCCAGTTCCCCCAGCAAATAGCGCGATAATAATGTAGCCACCTTGACCACACTTATAGGGAACATCTATGCAAAACACAAAGCGATATTGCTCATCCAGTTCCCCCAGCAAATAGCGCGATAATAATGTAGCCACCTTGACCACACTTATAGGGAACATCTATGCAAAACACAAAGCGATATTGCTCATCCAGTTCCCCCAGCAAATAGCGCGATAATAATGTAGCCACCTTGACCACACTTATAGGGAACATCTATGCAAAACACAAAGCGATATTGCTCATCCAGTTCCCCCAGCAAATAGCGCGATAATAATGTAGCCACCTTGACCACACTTATAGGGAACATCTATGCAAAACACAAAGCGATATTGCTCATCCAGTTCCCCCAGCAAATAGCGCGATAATAATGTAGCCACCTTGACCACACTTATAGGGAACATCTATGCAAAATTTGAACAGAATCTATCCAGTAGAATTTGCGTGATGCTATAAAATACATTCAGAAAAACAGACAACAATTCTAAAAATTATATTTTCGGCATTGGAATCGATCCCAGACCTCGTAGCAATTACTTTTTTTTTAAATATTCATTGTACATTTTTGACTTCGCTTGAAACACCCTGTTATGAGCGCGGTGCGAGCCTTGCGCTTCATTCCGAGCCGCCGTGTTTACAAAAAAACTTTTTTAATAACATTTGTTTTTTTTTTATTTATTTTTTATGACGCATGATGTAGTATCATGCGTCATAATGAAAAATATTTAAAAAAAAAAACAAGTGTTAATAAATATTTTTTTTACTTTTATGAATGATTAGTAGTCATTGGATACATGAAGTGGGCTACCGTTGTAAGACGATTAAAATCCCATGGCTCGTATAAAATAAATACATAATTATGATATTACTATACACTTTAAATAGTTTGCTAAAATATTGGTAGTACGCTTTATTTCTTCGAGAAATTGAACAAGCTTACCTATAACTATGGAGTATCTCTCCTGTATTTACATAATATATGAATCATATAAATCTTTAATTTATATACCTAATTCTTTTATTATGTAAAATGTGGAAAGCTAATAAAATTAGTAAAAAAGTCACCGGAACGTTGCGATCGCTCTATCGGTTGACAACCTTCCCCCGTCACACATACAGGCAATGCTTGTAAAGTCACCGGAACGTTGCGATCGCTCTATCGGTTGACAACCTTCCCCCGTCACACATACAGGCAATGCTTGTAAAGTCACCGGAACGTTGCGATCGCTCTATCGGTTGACAACCTTCCCCCGTCACACATACAGGCAATGCTTGTACAGACCCTATTATAATCATTCCAATTATTGACTATATAAACTTGACCGTCTTCTAAATAACTGCATTCGATTCGTTTTCAATCTTCGTACTTGTATAATAATCATTGTATCCGCGCACTGATTTGTTTTAAAATGGTTGCCCATTTGTCAGCGCAGAGAGTTGAGGGCTGTCTATGTTGTTTTCCATACTCGACAAACCCACTTCTCCTTCTTATCTAACTTCCCATGTTCAATAGTTGTGCTCTGCCCACAGTAGCAATCTTCGTTCCACCAACAATCGTCTTCTACGATGTCCTTCTCACCGCTCTGGTTTTCATTCACTCTTCTTTCTTTGTCCAGGCGGTCATCTCTGAATATCAGGATGGCAACCAGTAGGTTATCATGTAAACTGAAGGCATGGGAATATATTAGGTAGTGTCCGACCGAAGTTTCAGTTTCGGCCGGTTTCGGCCTAAAAATCATGTTTTAGTCACAGGCTCAGTGGAGTGTCGCTTTATTGTGTTTGTTCACCGAATAAAAGTAAGTAATTACTTTATTTTGTTTTGTTATGAATTTATAATGACATAGTGGAATTCTTAAAGCTTATTTTCATAATTTACGAACAGATTGACGGATATATTGGTTATTTAGGATATAAGTGCGGAAGTTTACCTATTTCATTAAACGACTTTAGAATTCGTCTTAGTTGCGTGTATGTAATAACTAATAATGATTGTAGGTGCCTACGTAATGTCATGGCCACCAGGCTGGTACGGGGTTACCGCACGGTCTCCCGGGAGGCGGCGAGCCTCCTTGCCGGACTACCGCCGTGGGATCTGGAGGCAAAATTCCTCGCGCACATCTGGGAGTGGCGCGCGGAGGCGAAAGGTCGGGGCGCAACTCCGCTGCCGCGAGAAATCACGGCACAGCGGACAGAGCTCCGGCGGGATCTCATGGCGACTTGGAGAGTACGATTGTTGCCACCCAACGCTGGGCACGGCACATTTAAATGAAATGAAATGAAATCGTTTATTCTGTAAATAGGATATCGGAATCACTTTTACACGTCATATTAAAAAGTAAAAAATAAGCTAGATGTAGTCGACATTTCCTATCTGACTACCCGTGAGAAGAAATGGCGAAACAAACTCAGGGGTCAAAGTCTCTTTTAATGTCCAGACATAATCTTGGTCAGATCATGTGAGGACCATGTAGATCTGTGTCTGAAATGGTCTTTTGAGGAAAGAACCACACAATTTTGAGTGGACCTGTCCAATCAGTGCAAGCATTTGTCGTAATCGTGCAGCTCGACTCAAGACTTAAGGAGCTCAACGACTCGACGAACAATACCAAAGAAAGTACATTTGGGTAGGCCTCATAAAGTGCTCAAAATGCCAGACCGCCATTAAAACTGAGAAAAATCATAAAATAATAGGAAAATATTTAAAGAAAAAAAAAAGACCCACATAGTGCTCACATTCACAATAAATTAAAGCAGTAAATATAATACTTTTCAAAGTAAACTTTTTTTTTTTTTTTTTTTTTTTTTTTTTTTACATTAATGTAATATTGTATATAATATTCTGCAATGTCAATATTTATATAAAATCATGCATAATAACATTAAATGTCAAGTTTTCCAGTTTGATCACAAGGCTTGCAGAGCGAGCAGCTCAATCCCAAGCTTTTTTGTCTTCTAAATAATCAGAAATTTTATAGTACCCTTTTTTACAAAGTTTAGTTTTAATACAGCTTTTAAATCGTTTAATGGGTAAGTTTCGAATGTCAGTAGGAAGTTTGTTGTAAAAGCGTATACATTGACCCATGAACGAGTTGCCTACTCTGTGGAGGCGAGTGCGATGTACAGCAAGATTGTGTTTATTCCTGGTATTTAAACAATGAATATCGGACATTTTCTTAAAATTTGATATATTTATGGCGATAAGTCCCGTCTTTGAGGAGTGGCTAGAGAGGCGCCACGGCGTCCTCACCTTCCGCCTGACGCAGGTCCTCACCGGACACGGTTGTTTCGGGAGGTTCCTGTTCAGGATAAAGCTCCTTCTGCGAAGCAGTTATGCTAGCGAAGGAGGACGCGGAACGCGTGAGGGTGAGACAAGGTTCGCGCCCTCGCGCCCTTAGTCGCCGCAGGAGACGCCCCGGGCGTCGGGAGTCGCAAGCCGAGTTCCGGCCACCGTAGGCGCGGGCCTGCGGACGGTGAGCGATGGGTAGCTCGCCGTCCGATAAGGACCAGGCCCGGGTCGACGGCGCGTTGTGTTCCACGCGCGCCTCAAAGAGATGTCAGCACCAATTGACGGCGTCCGATAGGACCAATGCCTTGGGTTGCGAGTTTGTCCGAAAGGGATATCGTGGCCCTGGCACACAGGCAACGGAAGGAACACGGGTGGGTTTTAGTCAGTAAAAGTCTGACACGCCCTCCCACTCCGGGCGGCAGAAGTTATTTGATAATTTACCACCCCAAAAAAAAAAAAAGAAGGGCAATATTAAAAAAAAAAAAAAACACTGAACATAACAAAGGAAACCTTCTAGTAATTGTATTAATACATAATATCATTGTTAGTAGTTGATACCGCGTTTTTTATATTTTGCTGCGTTTTTAAAGGCGTGTCTTGTGGTCTCCATACAAAATACGTGTGTCCAACTTCCAACGCTGATATTTCTAACTTGAAAAAACATTAAAAGTATTATATTTATTTTCAGACAAAAGTAGCTATCCTCTCAAATAATACTGTAAAATGTGCGTAAAATCCTTGAAAACTCATTTCAAATATAAATTATCGTTTTAAATAAAAAAGAAAACTGGTCTCAAAATTACTTCATTGATGTTATTTCATTTATGTAACGCATTGTTTATTCGCGAAAAAGGTAGTTTATAAAACTTTAATACTGGCAACATTGGCTGTCACTGTCCCAACCTCAGGCGACCAATCCATTTTGTTCCAGCAGCCATTTTGTTCTCGGCAAAAAAGTTTGGTGTATGGTGCGCGTCGGAGAAAAAACATTTTTTTTTTTTTGTAATTTTTCAGAAATACGTTTGGTAAGTAAAGGAGACGTTTCATTTTTGTATAGGACTCCGGCCATAACATGTAAGCTTTAGAAAACCTCGTAACGACCCCTGAATACAACGAAGAAGGTATTTTTTCATAATATCTAATATTTTTTAGGCACAAAATAAAAACAGAAAATGTTTGACGTTTAACATGGGAGTTACGACCATCGACAGCCAGCCATGACAGGTTGGAGAAATGACGTTTAGTCGTTTACATTTTGTCAAAACTGTTTGTTGTTTTCGCTAATGTTTACTAGACAAAAGTGGGCCCACCAAGACACGATCAAATATTTTGAACCACTTCTGGGTTTCAGCTCATCTTGAATACAGGTTCTAAAAGTGTTAACCTTGTTAGAATGGGTATTGTCTTATTCTAAAATAAGTGTTTACTGGTATGATTTCTTATTACATAAGTACCTAATCGGATGAAAGGTGTCATAATATCGTGGAATAAGTACTTAGGTCAATCAATCTGCCTAGCCTTTTCCCAACTATGTTGGATTCGGCTTCCAGTCTAACCGGATGCAGCTGAATACCAGTAGGTAGGTATTTTATGTTGGAGCGACTGCCTATCTCTTCCCGTGGGTGTCGTAAAAGGCGGCTAACGGACTTACTAGAGAATGGGCAGTAACGTTCTCTATGCATTTTAACACCATACTGCAATCGCCAACCCGCCTGCCAAGCGTGTCGATTATGGCAAACCTGGGGAGGCCATGTCCAGCAGTGGACATTTTCAGCTGAAATTTGAATGTTGACTGCCTATCTGACCTCCACAAACCAGTACCTGGGTAATAGGTACGATAAACCTTGGTAAGACTGGTTGTCACTTTCGGACTTCTTACGACCCTTAACGACTCGAATAACATCCGGGACCAACGGCTTAACGTGCTTTCCGAGGCACGGAGGAGTCTCGGTATGTAAAGATGGTCATCCATCCATGGACCATCACCAGCAAGCGTAGATTAACCTGATGGATCGAGTCACGAGGCTGTTATTACTTAGCCACAAGCTCCTCCCAATTAGTACCTACATATACTCGTATAGGTATGTGGTATGTGATAGTTTAAATAAATGAAACTACAATTTTCTAATTTCAAAGATTTATTCTTCTTCTCTTACTAATACATGATCAAGAAAAGATGCTGGTGCCACAACATTATTTTGATATCGAGCCCAACCAAGGTACCAGACAATTATTGTCATCACATGTGCGCAACAACAAACAGTTCGCATACCACAGATGCAGCTGCAATAATATCCTTGTAAACTATTTTCCCAATTATTTTGGGTGGTAGTTATTACTATGTATGTATAATAGATTTTATTGCTGCGGTGTCGAGATTTAATCCTTCCTCTTATGAAAATACTTTCATGTGATGATAGTGTGCCTGGCACCATGTTTACGCTGCATAGGTCTACCACAAAAGATCCATTCTGCCTTAATATATGTTCACCAAAGTAACTCCGTGCTTGTTTGATTTGGTATATCCCCAAAGCAAATAATATAAGGTCAGACATGGTCATTTGTGGGAAAACTTCTAGCAGCGGGTGATTTGCGTCTATACTTGAAAAGTTCGCTCTTCGTCTATTAATAATATTTTCAACAATGAAATCTCCTAATGCATTAGGCAAATTCACCCGCTGCATGGCCCGATTCAATATTGCCTCAGCATCTGGACGGTCTACCAGGGGAGAATGGAATGAATTTAATATAGCAGCACATATCTTAAGGTCATCCATTAAATGGGAGGATGCTACATTAAAATATTCTTGTCAGAATAATTTAAATTGTAGTTTAAAGCGACCATTGACAACCTCCACAACCCACCTACACAAAGTTACAAGCCTACTTTTATTGGCTTTAATTGTTGACGGTTGGCAAACCGATTTGAGATTCTGGTTTGCAAACCTTATAAATATTTTCCAATAACGGCAGGGCATCTCGAAAACTTCTGCCCAGGATAAAAATATTACCAGGTCTAAAATATTGCCATTTTCATTTTGAAATAATAATATCATTATGTCTGCTATTATGTGACCATCACTTGTTACCAACAGAAAAAGGCTTAACTAAATTGCGGTATTTGTGGAGGCTGTAAGTCATTTTTTGAAACAAATAATTGGACGACTTCTGAATATATATGTAAGTGCCATCGAAAATCACAATTGGTTTCCTTTCTTCCCTGTTACCGAATAAGCCCTCTGGTATTAATAAGTTTTTATTAATTATGTTTTCACGGCTTATGTGTCCTAACCCTAAATGGCTAGGCACATATTGTGATAATAAAGCTTCTCGAGCCTTCTTAAGTAGACGCGTGACTTTTACTTTGCTCATTCGAAACAACGTCCCTAGCCTCTCGTGAGAATCTCCTGTACGAGCTTTTACTAAAAATAATCCGAGGGCTGTTTTCGGCATTTTACAATTTTCAGTTAATTGAGGGATTTCATTAAACACACTTAAAAACTGGTATTTGATCAAGCCAGTCCAATAATGAAACATAGCATCATCAACATTGTCAAGATTTGAAAAATTAAGGTGAACAGTTTGGGAATCATTATTGACTTGCATCATTTTTTTAATGTCCCCAGCACTGAATATATTATTCAACATGTCCAAATTCAACATATGGTCCCAATCATACGTGGTCTTGTGAACCATGCAAACTCTTGCATTTTCAGTTATAATTATATATTTTATAATTCGATAGAATATTTTTTCTCTGATAACTAGGTACTATGTGAGATTCTGTATTTGTCAGTGGCGAAGGGTGGGTTTATGAGAAAGGTAAGCCGGAGCAAAAAAAATGCTTACCTAGCCCGGACGTGGCGCACGTAGTCCAGTTACCTAAAATCTGTGACTGACTTCTTGGCTTCAGTCTTCTATAAGCAGATGTCTTCAGTCCACCTTTACGATACGTGTAAGCACTGATAGATTGAAACAGTGTCTTGCAAGTATAATAAAAGTGGCTTTGAAAAAAGTTGTTTGTGGCGTGATCAGTGTGATGACGTTGACGTATGATGTCTACTAGACAAAACTACTTAACTACAATACTACTGACTTATTCTACTTATACTATAAAGCTATTCGTCTATTCTTTCGTACAAAGTGCGCTAAGACATTATCATAAAAACCGGAATGATTCTTAATTTTTAGCAATAAATGTTCTTCTATAGAAAAAATGGCTAGATCAGATAATCGTTCTTGTTTTTGAGAATTACGCAAGTACGTATGAATTCGCTTCAAAGCCGAAAACGACCTCTCCGTGGATGCCACTGTAACGGGAAGTGTCAAAAATATACTACATAATTTGTGGAAAAGTGTCACACAATAATGAATTTTGAAAATTGAGATAAAGCTCGTAAAAATCTAGTTTGTTCAAAGACGGAGTTGTGTATAATACTTTCAACTCGTTCTTTAAAGCAGTGAAGTCAAATATTTGCGGAAATTTGAATAGCAAAGAAGATATTATTTCATCTGGAAATGATCTACTATAAAAACTATACTTAGATTTATTAAGTAAATTAAGAAAACTCATTTGAGAAAGTGATTGGTACCTGTGTTGTATTTGCGTCTTAACATTGTCTATTATTTCAATGAAAAGACGCCGATACATAGTTCTAGTGTCTACTTCTGTATTTAGTTGTCTACGCTATCGCGGCGGCTCATGGAGTTCCTGGACGCCGTCATAAATAAAATCAAAATTATTTATAAAATCATTCGCCAGCCAACTATTGAATGAATCTATTTCGCGGTTTGCCACTTCGATATCAATCTGTTTTGACTGCAATAAATTAAAAAGAACGTCGGTTTTTTGAAAAATGTCTGATAAAACATGCAAAAAAAAACAAAACTGCCTGTTTTCTAACTTACTGAGGAAACATTCTGCCAAGGAAAGAGATTCACTATCCCAAGATTGCGGGTTATCTAACAACGAATTAAAAGTATTAATCATGTCTAATCTACAGTTAAAAATTACATTAATAATGCGTGAGTGATAGTGCCAACGGGTTTCTGATACTCCAGGCATACGGCGCACAGTGGGCTGAAACGGGCCGGTAAAGGACTTAGCATTTAAAAAAAAAAAGTTTATTTTTATGAAATTTTAAATATTGTGTTGGATTTATCTATCGATTATAAGTAATTATTTCTATGAGGGTCGTTCAGATAACTTAGTATTTTCGGAGTTATAAATATCCGAAGTAATTTTTGTTGCAAAAGAAAAGATGTGAAAATCTCGAAATTCTCAAATTTTCTCAAAGAATTGACTCTACGTATGCATAGTACGTATATTAATTGTCCTATTTTAGCGCCTATTCTCGGGTTGCGATTTTCTGCGATTTGGTCGCAATTTCAAATTTTGTTCTCTATTCCACACCACCATAGAGGTTAAGAACTAGGCGCGTTTTTTTTTTATGTAGTGGTCTCCCCTTTAGGCCTAATCCACTAAGGACTAATAAAATAAATAAGTAAAAATCACAATCACTACTGGCCACTGCACTGTTTTAATTTAATCACTGTCAAGGGTATCCACATTAACGAATGCAAAATTTTCGTATTCGTCATCATCAAATGTTTCCGCTTGTTCAATTACTAATAAACTTTGTGCTTCTACTGACAAAGTTTTATGTTTTCTGCGAAGTTTGTGACGTTTCGCTGAGATGAGTGGATCAGAGCTGGTCAATAAATTATTTAAAATGTCTTCATTTGTAGTTTTTCTACTGCATTTCCTGGAATGGTGTTGGCGGTACCTACGAAAGTCTTTATTTCTAGCTTCAGCAGCTTCTTCAGATAGCTGTCCAATTGGTATTAGACCAAAACTTTCAATAATAGCTGCACCATGCATAAGAACTTTATGAACACTTGAAGGCATATAATACCAGCTATATAATTCCAAATACAGTTGCATGGTCACTTGAGCATATTCGTGAAATTTCGCTGTGTCAACGTGGTAACCTGATGAAATTGCCTCTAAAATGATTGCAAATCGCCTTATTAATTCTTCACTAACACCAGTTATCTCAGCAGTCATGTTTGGATTTGCAAAAAATCTTCTAGCAGTATTTCCGTCATTTGTGGAGCCGTGCCCTTGTTTAACAACATCAATCAGAAGTCCCATTCTATTTTTAAAAGCGTCTTGTATGTCTTTCTTTCTTCTTTCCATGATGCACTTGTTGTCTCCCTTTACTGTCCATGTCTGTATCGTTAATCTGTAGGCTATATGCAGAATGCATTCCATCATTCGTATCCAGGTATGCAATGATGACAATCCGTATTTACAGAGATCTGGATCAGTCGGTTTTGATGCAATTAAGGGCAAATTATTCATCTCTGTTGGAGTGGCTTTACAAATGTCGCATCTCTGAGATGAAGTATCACATAAAATTGATGTTGCTTTTCCGTCTATCATAGTCATTAATAAAGAGTGTGAAATTTTTATTTCTCCAACTTCTGTTTTCACTAAATTTTTAATCTCTTCCTTAATAGCACTTTTTTCCCGCAATATCGTTATTTTATTTTCTTTCACAAATTCGAAAAAGATTGGACACTAATTTTATTGGCACTAAACTACCCATAAATATGCTTGAATCGTCAAGTTGACTTTCTTGTTCATCGTCTGTTTGCATTTTTTGTTTGTAATTGGCTTGATTAGAAGCACCGTCAAATCCCCACTTACTGATTAGTGTAAATTCTTTACAACCACTATCTATGACGAGTGACGTCATTATTCTTGTTGTCGTTATATCCAATAGAGCTTGTAACTTTATTTTAGCTGAGGTTTCTGTCACTGTAATAGCATCTTTTGGTGGATAGCATTTCTGTTTCGCATGTTGCACGTGATAATAAGATGGAAATATATTACTGTCTTTTTCGTTAACACTTTTTCTTAAAGTATTGTATTGGCACTTGGTCAGCTTAAGTGATAAAAATAACCCTAAAGCCTCATCCGGAGAAAACACAGGTTTTGTTTCTTTAACAGATATGCACTTTTTAACTTTTTTTACATCTTGGGGATTCTTTAGTAAATGTTCTAGTATTTTAGCAACCTCCTCATTCCTATCCGCTTTCAACTGCTCAAAATATGCATATTTTATTTCGTCCGAAGATAAATGAAAGTTTTCTGCACGTCTTTTTTTCTGTTTAGGCGCTAATTCACATAAAGGTTTTCTTGGGCTTTGTTCGGTGGAGACACCGACAGAAACTTTTGATGGTGATACATACTGAGTTGATGTACTCGGTGCTGGTTGATCTTCATTACTGCCTATTAAACACTTAATAAAGTCTGGCCATATTATGTTTTCTTGTAACCATTCACTATTTTTAGTTCTGAATATATTTTTTTTACGATAAGCGTTTTCCCATCTTCTATTTAAATTATAACAAAATTTTGCACAAAACAACTTTAAGGTCTTTTCGTGATCATCACTTAATTTGACTAAAAATTTAGACCTTATCTCACTACACAAACTGTCATTATTTTTAATACTGCCACTGTTTTTTAAAATAACGAAAAGATCAAGGTTTGTCACTAAATTTTCAAACATTTTCACAAATACAAAATAACAAATAAGTAAGTAATGAATGTGCGTCTATTATGGTGGGTAATAGAACACTGAAGTACGTTTGAATGCAACCGAACATTCCGTAGATACCCTATCGTTGCACCAATCACGTTACGACACGTCATAACTTGTTGTTGCGCTCGCGCACTCTTATCCCTTGATTCCCGGAAGTAAGTCTCAAAACAAATTACGTCATACCTACCTATGGTGGTGGAAAATGTCGAACATTGTTTTTTTTTTTTAAGAACTAAGTAGGTATTGAGGTTTTCAGGCCGTTTAGTATACATTATTTTCAATTTCAATTTAATTGGAATAAATTGCTTAACTAAAATAACATGACTCTTCATACAAATTTGATATGGCTATATCTCCGAAAGTACTCGTTAAATTAAAAAAAGTCAAAGAATAAAAACGTTTTAAATTTATGCCTAGATACCAAAAAAATACATTTGATCTCTTAAGACCCAACCTTGTAATCCCAGCCCACTGTGCGCCGCTCCGCCACAGTCACTAACCCCCGTATTCAAGAACGATACTTACATAATAGAGAAAGGCTTAATCTACTAAAACAATTAGATATGTATTCTTTTAATTTGGAACAAAGTACCAGGAAATACAACATTGACACAGAGTACTTGCAATCTAAACTTGACCATTTACAGGAAAATCTTAGTTCAATGACTATCAAATATAATACCTCTGAAGATCTAATGAGGGAATATGTGTTGGCAATGAATGAGCTGGTAAACTCACAAACAAGCAACTGTGAGCAGTGTCAAATACCATCCAATGTACTTACACCGGACCATTCATTGACAACATGCAATGCCACCTTACCGCAGCCCTGTGTTGATTTGATATTTCCTACTGTAAAAAGTGATATAGTGTTATTTTGCGATGAAATTGGAAAGGACTTGGGCCACTTGCTGACAGATGAATATCCGGGACACTCCATAATAAATTACTGTATGCCTGGTTGTTCTTTATTTGTTATTATGAAAGAAATTATTAAATGTAACTTTAACCAGGACACTACATTATTAATTTTTATGGGTAATAGGGGAAATGTGAACAAAGGAGAATTGCTCCAATATTATAGGACTTTGTGTAATCTTAGTTTAAAAAAAATTGTATTGTTTACATTCCCTTACAGTAACAGTTTGCCACAGGAAGAAAATAAAATACGATTTGAAATAAATTTGACATTGCATAATTTGACATTTAACAATAACCTATTCCATCTAGTGGATATTAACAATTATGTTAGTAATAATTTGTATCTGACAAAAGATAGATATAATATTTATATGTACTATCTTTCTAACTATAACAAAAGACAGATAGCTGTGTCGCTATCATATTTTTTTTCTATTTCAGCCAAAAATTTGGCTAAACAACTTGCTTCTTTTGAGCAATGCAATGACTTTTTAAATAATTCTGCCAATAATTTGGCAACAACTAATGACATTGATTATCATTTAAATTAGAAATTAGGACAATAGAGGAAACCTCTTGCTTAATAAATGTTACACAAACTTCTTTGATATCACACCCATCAAATTGTAGTAATCAAAATAAATGTAATAATAATACTTTAAAAATAGTTCATCAAAATATACAGGGTGTGATAGGTAAGGAATTAGAATTAGAGTTGTTCATGAACTGTAGTTATATTGATATCCTATGTGTAACTGAACATTGGTTAAAAGTCCACCAGTTCATGTTCAGCTTTAACAACCACCAGGTTGCCAGCTCATTCAGCAGAGTTAATATGATACGTGGTGGCTCTTTAATAATTGTTCGTAATAATATGAAATTTAAAGAACGTAAGGATATTGTGAGCCTCTCTGTTGAGCGAGTTATTGAAATAGCTTGCATTGAGCTTGAGCAGTTCATTGTAGTGAGTGTATACAGGCCCCCATGTGCTTCATATGATATTTTTGAGAAATATATGGAAGAAATATTATTAAAGACTTGTAACAGTAATAAAACAGTTGTTGTCTGTGGAGATTTCAACATTAATATACTGGAAAAATCTTCTACAGTAAATAAGTTTATAACCTTATTAAAGTCATATAATTTGTACAATACATTCTTTGAGCCGACTAGAATAACTGCCACTAGCGCTACCTGTATTGACAATATTTTTACAAACTTAAGACCTTCTAGCCATTTAATTCTAAATGAATTGGACTCTGATCACTGTGGCCAGTTAGTCACTTTCCCTCAGAAAATAGTCAGAGCTCAAAGAAAACTTGTGAGTTTTATTCCTGTAAACATAAGTCGCTTAGAACAATTTAAAAATAATTTAATGGAAAAACTACCGGGTTTGTCTTATCACACCGACCCAGATCAAGCTTATACTTCACTATTTAACCTCATTAATAGTGAATTTAGGAAGGTATTCACCTCAAAAACATTGCCTGTTTGTGACCGCGTTATATTTAGTGATTGGGCAACACCAGGTATTTACAAAAGTAGGCAGAGGTTATACGAATTGTATCATGAAAAAACATATAACCATGATGAAACTTTTAAAGAATTCGTTAAAAAATATTCTAAAACTTTTAAACGAGCCTGTTCCTCAGCAAAAGCCATACATATTAAAAATAAAATAAAATCTTCTGGTAATAAAATTAAAACAACTTGGAATGTTATTAATTCAGAAACAGGTAGAACAACAGTACGTAATCGTGACTTCCACCTAAAAATCAATGATGTAGATATTAAGGCAGACGTGGAGGTGGCAACTGAGTTTGAAAATTTCTTTACTAATATTCCCATTTTAACAACCAAAACTCTGTCATCGTCGTCCTCCACTTCTGCTTACTCCATACTAAAAGAATGCGTACCAGAATGTGATAAACACTTTAAATTCACGGTTGTTACCGCTAAGGATATTATAGAATCTTTTAAAGATCTTGATGTAAAAAAAACTGCTGACCTTTGGGGATTATCAGTACATACCATGTCTTCAATAATCGATGTTATTTCACCGTTTTTAGCAATTGTTTTTAATTCTTGTATTGCATCTGGTGTATTTCCTGATCTGATGAAACTTAGTAAAGTGATTCCACTGTTCAAATCTGGCAGCACAACTGATCCCACGAATTTTCGGCCAATTTCGATATTACCTACATTGAGCAAAATCTTTGAAAAGTTAATTTTAAAACAAATGTTAGGACATTTCAATACAAATAATTTACTTCATCTGAAACAGTTTGGTTTTACAAAGGGTCGTTCAACTACAGATGCGGGCGTGGAATTACTGAAGAGCATATTCGAGGCCTGGGAGGAGTCGCAGGATGCTCTTGGCATTTTCTGCGACTTGTCTAAGGCCTTCGATTGCGTTCATCATGATACACTCATCCGAAAACTGCACCACTATGGTATGAGGGACAGTGCTCTCGACCTTCTGACTTCTTATCTGAACAACAGAATTCAGAGGGTTGATGTTAATGGCAAGAGATCTGCAGGATCTGCGGTCACTATGGGAGTTCCGCAGGGTTCAATTCTAGGTCCTTTCTTGTTTCTAATTTATATAAATGACTTACCTTATCACATAAGGGATAATCACAAGATTGTATTATTCGCAGATGATACTTCCCTCATTTTTAAAATCAAACGTCAGCTAGTCAATTTTGAACATGTTAACGATGCACTCTCTAAGGTTGTCCATTGGTTTAATGTAAATAATCTTCTCTTGAACGAAAAAAAGACTAAGCTCATTAAATTTTCAATGCCAAATGTCAGGCAGCTAACTACCAATGTTCAACTTAATGGAATAGAGTTGGACCCTGTTGAGTCGACAGTTTTTCTTGGGATAACTATTGACGGTAAATTACAATGGGGCCCACACGTAGAAAAATTGTCAGGAAGGCTTAGTTCAGCCGCCTATGCTGTTAAAAAAATTCGACAAATAACTGATGTAGATACTGCGAGAATTGTTTATTTTAGTTATTTTCATAGTCTTATGTCATATGGGATTCTTCTCTGGGGAACCTGTGCGGACATTAATACTATCTTTGTTTTACAGAAAAGGGCTGTTCGAGCCATTTACAATCTAGGTCCAAGAGATTCACTTCGTGAAAAATTCAAAGAAATAGATATTCTGACTGTAGCCTCGCAATATATATTTGAAAATCTATTGTATGTACACAAAAATATATCAAATTTTAAGAAAATGTCCGATATTCATTGTTTAAATACCAGGAATAAACACAATCTTGCTGTACATCGCACTCGCCTCCACAGAGTAGGCAACTCGTTCATGGGTCAATGTATACGCTTTCACAACAAACTTCCTACTGACATTCGAAACTTACCCATTAAACGATTTAAAAGCTGTATTAAAACCAAACTTTGTAAAAAAGGGTACTATAAAATTTCTGATTATTTAGAAGACAAAAAAGCTTGGGATTGAGCTGCTCGCTCTGCAAGCCTTGTGATCAAACTGGAAAACTTGACATTTAATGTTATTATGCATGATTTTATATAAATATTGACATTGCAGAATATTATATACAATATTACATTAATGTTTACTTTGAAAAGTATTATATTTACTGCTTTAATTTATTGTGAATGTGAGCACTATGTGGGTCATTTTTTTTTTTTTTTCTCTTTAAATATTTTCCTATTATTTTATGCTTTTTCTCAGTTTTAATGGAGGTCTGGCATTTTGAGCACTTTATGAGGCCTACCCAAATGTACTTTCTTTGGTATTGTTCGTCGAGTCGTTGAGCTCCTTAAGTCTTGAGTCGAGCTGCACGATTACGACAAATGCTTGCACTGATTGGACAGGTCCACTCAAAATTGTGTGGTTCTTTCCTCAAAAGACCATTTCAGACACAGATCTACATGGTCCTCACATGATCTGACCAAGATTATGTCTGGACTTTAAAAGAGACTTTGACCCCTGAGTTTGTTTCGCCATTTCTTCTCACGGGTAGTCAGATAGGAAATGTCGACTACATCTAGCTTATTTTTTACTTTTTAATATGACGTGTAAAAGTGATTCCGATATCCTATTTACAGAATAAACGATTTCATTTCATTTCATTTCATAAGTATGGCAGCGACACTATGCTAAGTAAGGCATTTCTCACTGCGTTCCTCATGGCGGCCCATTTAATTCACAAACAATACTCAAGCGACACTTTACTATGCGAACGCACAGCGTCGATTACAGATCTGTGATTGGCCCGTTTCTGTTGCTAAGTTCGCTTTAGTGTTTGGCAGATGTGTGTGACATAAATATAACCTTTAAACGTGTTGTCAGTTGTCACACTAATATTATTGTGAGTGTGTGCGTATGTTTGTTACTTCTTCACGCTCAAACGGCTGGACCAATTTTGATATTTTTTTGTATGGAGGTAGCTGACACCCTGGATTAAGACATAGACTACTTTTTATCCCGATATTCCCACGGGATCGAGACTTACGCGGGTGAAACTGCGGGGTGCAGCTAGTGAAATATAAACCATCAAGTGTGGTGATTTAGGTAAAATAAAAAGTACTCTGTTTTCAAGGATCGACAAACAAAAATTAGTTTAGTTATCTTCAATTGATTAGTTATCAATGGATGTGCATACGATTTCTAATTCAAACACAATGCGAATTGTTATATGAATAAATAAATAAATTTCGAATTCTTCAAAAACAAACCAAGCCGTCATTTAATGGTGTGTATACTGTTTTTTTTTTTTAAATATTAATGTTTTTATAGTACTTATTATTACTAAATAATAATTAATTTAATTTTTGGATAATGAGATATAATAATGATGATGATAATGATAATAATGAAAATAAGCTGGCAACACCAACGTCAACAGACGTCTCGAATTTTCATATATTTTAACAGTTTTAAATCATTTTCGACGCAATATTATAGTTTTGAATGTGCTTTTATAAATCCCGCAAGAAACCTGAAACCCTAATATCCCAAAAAAGAAGAATATACACATAATTTTAGAATGAATCAAAACTGCCGATTAAAGTATGACAACTGTCATGCTCATGACATCTGAAAACAGGATAATATTATAGAATGGAAATTACTATGAGATGTTGACGAGATCAGCAGCTCGCCGTGCACGCCTACCACCTCCGGACTCGTCGCTCAGCTCCGCCTCGCCGCCGCCGGTACCCAGCCCCATTGTGAACGCTGTGACAACACCAGCCGCGGTAGTTGCGTCGAGCTGAAGCGACGAGTATTTCTCTCCGCCCACGACGCAACCACCTGCTTGTCGACGGGGAGGACGCCGGCCGTCGGACGGCTCAGGACCTCGACGCCCACCGGTCTCTGATAGGGTCCCAGCTTCCGGCGGAAGTGTGCAGCGCATGAGATGGACACAATCCATCAATGAGAATGTCATACGCTCATACTATGGGGCTACAGAGTAGGGAAACAATCTGACCGCGTACCGTGTTCGGATGCTCTCTCTTTTTCAGGTGCTTGACCCAGCTGTCAACGTTTCGGCACAAAAACTATCGGATCAGGTGCGGGTCACTTGATCGCCTGCGAAATGAAATGCAGAGTAGCCATGTCATCGCCCCCCTATCGCAGACTTCTGTATTACCACCACAGCCCAACACAAGCCAAGCTGACGAGGGGAGTGGTGACAGAGCTACAAATGTAAGTACCCAGTACAATAAAAAAATAAAATAAAAAAGAAGATAAGTTGAGGAGTGCTTTGGAGGATGCGATTCGGGAATATCAGTTTCTGTCACCCGAACTTAGACCACGCTTACCTCGTTTGCCCATGCATAACAAAAATAGGGCGCTGGTGGCAACTCTGGATTCGCAGTTGTCAAACTATTTTGATGATTGCGAAGACCTCACTGATACTCATTCAATTCTGTACTGCGCGGCTGTAGCGGCATGTCGTGTAGCTCAGGTAAAATTTCCAAACGTCTCTATAGCTACACGACCAAAACCAGTCATACCAGCCTGGCAGTGCAGAATTGAACGTCGTATTGGTGGGGCCAGAGCGCTCATCGGCAAACTAATCTGCTTCAGGGAGGGCAATACTCGCCCAAGAGTGATGCGCTTTGTGAGGCGGGCGTTCTCAGGGAGTGATATCAGCCCTGAGGACTATTTCTCTCGTGTCACAGAGCGCATAGACTTCCTGAAGCAGAAAGTGTATGCTTGGGCGAACCGTATTCGTAGGTATAAGCGGCGGGTGGACCAATACACTCAGAATCGCACCTTCCAGAGCGATGAAAGGTGGGTTTATAGGGCTTGGGAGCGACCAAACCAAGATGTGACTGACACGCGCCTGCCGGATAATGATGCCATGTCTTCTTTCTGGCGCAGTATCTGGTCGGTGCCTGTCGGTCACACTGAAGATGATTGGACTCGGAAAGTCGAGCGAGCCTGCGATCCAATACCAGAAATGGGGACTATTACCATCTACCCCCAAGATGTAGCTCGTGCGGTCCGTCCGTTGCCTAACTGGAAATCTCCAGGACCGGACGGACTGCGCAACTTCTGGATCAAATGGTTTGTTGGGTCGCACGCTCGCTTGGCGGCTTAGTACCAGACTGTTTTGGAGTCTGGTTCGCTACCCCAGTTCAGACAGGATAGACAGGAATAACCCACCTGCTCCATAAATCAGGTAGCACCGCGGAACCCAAAAATTATAGACCGATCACGTGTTTACCGACGGTCTATAAAGTTCTTACATCCATTTTGAGAGCTAAAATTAACAAACATATAGACACCAACTCCATCATGTCTGCCTCTCAAAATGGATGTAGGAACGGGTCTCGTGGTACTAAGGAGTTACTCCTCATTGATATGGCCATTAACCAACAGGTTCGACGTTCCCGAAAGGATCTGTCGACATGTTGGATCGATTATAAGAAGGCCTATGACTCGGTGCCACATACATGGCTCCAGCAGGAGTTGTATAAATTAGATGCCACTCTGCGCACCTTCCTGATGTCGTGTATGAGGCAATGGAGGACGGTCCTTCGCTATCCAGGATGTCGAAATATCCAGAGGAATGGCGAACCGATAAGGATCGAGCAAGGCATATTTCAGGGCGATAGTTTGAGTCCGCTTTGGTTTTGCTTAGCCTTGAATCCTCTAAGTACACTGCTGGAAGATTCAGGTCTAGGCTATCGGTTGAGGAGAGGTGGTCAGGTTATATCTCACCTCCTCTACATGGATGACCTAAAACTCTTTGCTCCCAACAATTTGCAACTGATGGAGCTACTGAAAGTAACTGAAACTTTCAGTAGCGCCATCAGGATGGAATTTGGTGTGGACAAATGTGCGGTTATGCATGTAAAGCGAGGGAAGATTGTGGAATCCGTGGGAACCCAACTTTCGGATTCCATAAACCTTAGAGCCCTCTCCGCATCCGAAACCTATAAGTATTTGGGTATGTCGGAAGCGTAGGGCATCAATGTTACTGACATGAAGCAATCGTTGAGGGAGCGCTTCTTTGGCCGCCTGAAGAAACTATTTAATAGTCTTCTATCAGGCGGAAACAAGGTGCGCGCTTTCAACGGTTGGGTCATGCCGGTATTGATGTACTCTTTTGGTTCGTACGCTGATGACTGCATATCGAATGCGTCACCCACGGTCCTCGGTAATGAGACTGTATATCCCGCGAAAGTGTGGAGGTCGAGGCTTTTTAAACGCTAAGACCCTTCACAATCGCGAGATATGCAGTCTCAGGGAGTATTTCCTAGAAGCCGACGTGGGGATGCATCGAGATGTGGTCGTGGTGGACAAGGGCCTCACCCCGCTCTCCTTGGCTACGGAGAACTGGCGCAAACCTGTAGTGCTTGACACTAACGATCGTAGGGAGGTATGGCAAAGTAAGGAGCTTCACGGACCCTTTTTCCGGGCCCTACATGAACCCGATGTAGACTTTTTAGCGTCCGTACCCTGGCTGCGTTTCGGTGACCTCTTTGGGGAAACCGAAGGTTTTGTCTGTGCAATTATGAACGAAGTTATCATGACGAAGAATTACCGGAGATTTATTGTGAAGGATGGCACGGTTAACGTGTGTCGGGCATGCCACCGTCCGGGAGAATCAATCCGACACATTATCTCCGGGTGTTATCGTTTAGCTAACGAAGAGTACTTGCATATACACAACCTTGTAGCCAGGATTATCCATCAGCAACTTGCTCTGAAATACAGCCTTGTGGAATCGGAGGTGCCGTACTACAGGTATGTGCCCGACCCAGTTCTCGGGAATGGAGATATCACATTGTACTGGGACCGATCCATCATCACTGACAGGACTATTGTTGCCATATAAACTCACACTCACTATATAGTCATATAAACTAACTGTGACAGTGTTATCAATAGGTAAAGTGCACTAACAACTAATTTATTAGTGAAAATAGTTGACACATAGTGACTTGAATATTTATGGAACCAGACGTTTGTAAGTTTTGTTTATCTACGTATTTAACAAATTGTGACAATCTGACTCAATAGTTTAGACGTCGACTTGAATAACTTTTGAAAATACGCGGATTTATGTGATACAAAACAAAGAAACTTAAGAAGTCGTTTTTTAGTAGTCGCTTTTTGTCTACTCCGAGCTTTGGTTGAGTGCGGACGCGTGCTGTTCTAAACCCCTAACTTTACCGCGATTGGTTGATTAGTGTAATTTTAAATTCCTTGTTTCTCTCAAAGTGTTTTAATGGCCAGTTCACGCCTTTTGGGCGTTCCTAGAGTGAGACAAACAAATGTCGCGATATTACAATTAAAATTGTTGACCTCAAAATCCACTTGATTGGGTGGGATTTGAACCTCCGATCACCAGTGCACGACGGTGGGGGAGAGCGCGCTGGCCGTTGCGCCACCGAAACAGTCATCGCCTACGGCGAAATATTCAACTACTACAAGTTTACGCTACGAGTGCTACGACACCGACTACGTCACAGTGCATAAGACAACCAGTGCTACGAGACGTGCTACGAGTGCTACGTGTAGTGGGCGCAGAAATAAACAGATAGCGTCGACCATATTGAATAATATTCATAATTACTACCATGGCTTTTCGAGTGCAGCGTTCTCCACCTACCACCCCGAGAACCCTAATGGACCAAACACAATCGGAACCCGATATCACCCAAGCAGTGAATGACCCGGAGTTTGTTAACGTTAACTCACGCAACAAGCGTCCACGGTTAAATGAATCACCGCGTGAGGAAAACCAGTTGGAACAGTTTGAACAATTTAAACATGAATTTAAATCTGAAATCAAGGAAATGCTTCTAGCTTGGAAGATCGATCAAGATGCGAATGCAGCAAAGCAATCTGCAGCCCAAACTGAGCTGATAGCAAAGCTGGTTTCTGACATTTCAGAACTTAAACTCCAAAACAAACAAATCCAAAACACTAACGCCGAAATTCAAGAATCTAACATCGAGATCAAGAAATCCGTTGAATTCCTCAGCTCTCAAATTATGATGACCTGCAGAAAGGAATCAAGCGCCTGCAAGAAGAAAGCATAGAATATAAGAAGCACTCCGAGTCATTGGAAATGGCTGTTAGAGACCTTCAATATAAGTCCCGGACGTCTAGTATAGAAGTGCGCAACATACCTACTCAGGAAAAGGAATCGTCGGCAGATCTATCAAAAATTGTAACGGACATAGCCAACTTAGTGAACCTACCACTAACTGCCTCCCACTTCCGAGATATATATCGCACACCAGGGAACCGAGGCACCAGCAAACCTATAATCGCTGAATTTACTAACGTCCAAACAAAGTTCGACCTCATCTCACGCGTACGAACCTATAATAATAAAAAGACGAATAAAGAAGATAAATTGAATACGGAGATACTCGGAATATCGGGACAAAAACAACCAGTCTATATTGAAGAAAATCTATCAAATACAAACAAAAAGCTATTTTACCAGGCAAGTGAATTTGCACGCCTAAAGAAATACGCATTCTGCTGGGCCTCTAATGGCAACATTTTTCTTCGAAAGCAAGCCAGGAGATAAACAAATTCTCATCAAGTCTGAAACAACACTAAAAGAGCTACAGGAATGACTATCCCACAGCTCATCATTCGTAAGAAATACGTCTTCAATCTTCTTTGTTTTAATGTCTGCTATGCTTAAGTTATTCTACAGTATTTTTACTGATAACTTCTTTTATATTTTTATTTTGTTACATAACTCAAGTAAAATGAATCATAATAATCAAGACTCAAATCCATACATAAGCCACCACATAATACACACGAATACAAATTATGTTACATATTTAACCACACCTTACTAGTGTTGCCCAAATTCAGTCTTGGTCTTGCAGTCTTGGTCTTGTTCTTGCGTTTTTGCAAGACCAAGACCAAGAACAAGACCGCGTATTTTTAGCAAGACCAAGACCAAGACTGACCGTGCAAGACTTGAGCAAGAACAAGACATAGCCTGCAAGACTCTTGCGTCTTGCAGCTAGGACTTAGCGCTATTTCACTGAGTAGTTAGGTGTAATAGTTCGGTGTATAGGTAGGTACGCTTAGGAATTCTATGAGACGCAAAAAACTGTATCAAAGAATATGAAAAACTGGACCTATGCGCATTACGACTAATACCATAAACATAGCGAATAAAAAAATATCTATTAAAATCAAACTGAGTGCATGCATAGTTATGTTTTAACCATCGGCACTTTGATAATGCGGCATCAAAGGTTTTGTACTTACTTCTCAAAGAAATTTGCCGCTTTTCGGAAGTACATGGTTATGATACACGCGCCGGCGGCTTCTTTTGAAATCTAAAACAATCGTTGCCGCCACGCCGAAATCATAACATTTGTGACACTATTTGATTGCCGCCATAGGGCGTAGGTATACTCATGCAAAATAATTTGATTGAATTTGATTGACATTTGAATGAAATGAAAATGAATACATTATACTGATCACGCAAGTAGTATTATGATTAGGTTATAAATCAAAGCTTATAAATCATAAATGTTTATTAAGAAACAGTTACTTCCATGGAAAACGACATATAGGTCAGTTGATTTTTCGAATTTCTTATCAAATCTTCAGTTATTTATTAATCTGCTTGATCTTTACTATGGCTATGTTAATTCAAGCTCACAATGTTCCAATTCTAATACGTTTTTCTAAGATTTAAAGTAAACTTTAATAAATAGTAATAGACTAATAGGTAATTGCAAGACTTGCAAGACTCTTGCTGCAAGACCAAGACCAAGACCAAGACTGGGAGCGCAAGACCAAGACCAAGACCAAGACCAGGTGTATTGGCGCAAGACCAAGACCAAGACTGGCTAAGTCTCGTCTTGTTCTTGCATTTGGGCAACACTACACCTTACCTAACTAATTCACACGACAATTGGTGTCCTCTAGCACACTGCACTAGTTTCTATTACCTGACCATAGTTTACTGTATACCAAACACCCTGCGCACTGTATCGTATTATACTATCGTAAATCGTTTCTTTCAAATGGCTAATATTCTGCAATCTATTATTACAGCTGACTTAGATGAATTTGAAGTAGCAAAATTATATAAATGTCCACCATCAGACTGCTCAAACTACTTGGTAGGGTCGAACCATCACATACAAATCTTCCATATAAATATACGAAGTATAAATAAAAATTTTGATGAACTATTACTATTGATAAACTGAGTCAATGTTAGCTGTGATGTGTTGGTACTTACTGAGTGCTGGCTAAGTAAAGTGGTAAATCTCCCTGTGTTGAACGGCTATAACTCGTATTATACAAAACGGACGGCTAACCAGAACGACGGTATTGTTATGTATATAAAAGATAACATTAATTGCACTATTAAAGAACCCAATTTTCTAAACGGAAATTGCTTAACATGTGAAATCACGAACAAACTTGCATTTGCCGCTGTATATCGTTCGCCGTCTTATAATACCAGAGCTGAGTTCGACAACTTTTTGAATAGCGTAGATAAAATTCTCCTGTCCTTAAAAAACTATAAAAATATCTGCCTAATCGGGGACACAAACATAGACATCCGACCTATTGGTTTAGAGGAGCGTGCTACCGAATACTTAACACTTAATGCCACGCACGGCCTGTTACCCGCCCACCGGATTCCCACAAGAATTAATAGCTGCTTAGACCATGTGATGCTCAAAACGGACAAAACAGCCACATTACTTGTGATTGAGTCACATGTTACTGACCACCTCCCAATTCTACTAACTATTAAAAACGTACAGCTTTCCGGAAGATCGGTGCCAGCCTGCAAAATAGCAAAAATTAACTACACTAATTTGACAAATCACATCGAATCCCAAGATTTCTCGGAAGTACTGAGAACTACTGATCCTAATCCATCTGACACACTTACTGAATTATTGAACACCGCTATAGTTAGCCACCATAGATAGAAATAGTAACCATCCCCAAGAAAGACAGAAATATTCAACCTTGGATTACACCCGGTTTACTACAGTGCATTCGCCACCGTGATAAACTTCACAAAAAAGCTAGAAAATCGCCTGACAGCCAAGTAATTCAAACCTCTTATAAACTTTATAGAAACAACTGTAATAATCTACTCAAAAGACTTAAAAGGTTATACGAACAAAATGAACTACGCAAAGCAAAAAACGACCCAAAAAGACTGTGGACAAAAATCAAAGAAATCACTTATACCAAGAAGCAAAGCAACCCCCCCTATGAGTTACTGAGTACAGTCTCTGATAAACGTGATGCATCTAACCTCGTCTGTAACTACTTTGCGAACATCGGTCAAAAGTTGGCATCCATGATAAGTACCGCAGCCCAACCTTCCCCATCACATCTCTCCCCAAGGACGTCTCCTCCTGGCTCTTTTGTTCTTCTCGAAGTAGATAATAATAATAATAATAAAATAACTGGCAACACCAACACGTCACGGAATACGTTTTCTTTATCTTCAGTTATATATTCATTTTAGACGCAGTTTCTTTTATTCTATTAGTATACAATAAGCCTGAAACCCAAATAATCAAGCCTAAATAAAAAAAAATCAAAATGCATCATAATAAAAACCAAGAATTTTATCAAAAACTGCCGAATCGAAGGTGACATCTGTCATGTCACCTCCGATAAAATTATCATATCTTTACTAGCATTATCTATATTATAATATTTATATATTATTATTATTATTTTATTTTTATATTATTATTTTCTTTATTAATTTAGATACATACAAATTATATTTTTAAATATCAGAATATAAAAAATATATAAAAACATTTAAAAATATAAAAAATAGTTGTCCACCGGTATCGGGAGCAGGGTCCAAGCTACCGGTGGCTAGGGCTGCAGAGATAGGAACCTCCTCACGATGCGAGCCGTATCGAGGAGTACTGCCTTCTGAATCAGGCCCTTGATCCAACCACCTAACGAGAGCCTCGAAAGATGTTGCTCGAGACTTTCGGCCATCAGGCCATTGGCCGATACGACAATCGGCACAATGATAGCCGAGCTCACATTCCACATGTCAACAACCTCGTGTGCTAAGTCAAGATATTTTATTTGTTTCTCTTTCTCAGCTTTCACGAGGTTCTCGTCATGCGGAATGGTAACATCGATAATCATTGCGCGGCGCGCTAATCGATCTATCACTACTATGTCGGGCTTATTGGCGACAATAGTCCTGTCAGTAATGATAGACCGATCCCAGTTCAACGTGACATGGTCATTTTCGAGAACTGGGTCGGGCACATACTTGTAATACGGTACCTCAGAATCCACAAGTTTATATTTCAAAGCAAGTTGCTGGTGAATAATCCTGGCTACTTGGTTATGCCTGTGCAAGTACTCGCCATTAGCAAGACGAGAACAGCCAGAGATAATATGTCTGATGGACTCACCCGGACGGTGGCATGCCCGACACACGTCAACCATCCCGTCCTTCATAATATGTCTCCGGTAGTTATTCGTCAAGATAACTTCGTCCATAATTGCATAGACAAAACCTTCGGTTTCCCCGAAAAGGTCACCAAAACGTAGCCAGAATACGGACGCTAATAAATCTACACCGGGTTCATGAAGAGCCCGATAAAAGCGTCCGTGAAGCTCCTTGCTTTGCCATACCTCCTTGCGGTCATCGGTAGTAAGTATTACAGGTTTGCGCCAGTTCTCTTTAGCCATGGAGAGCGGGGTGAGTCCCTTCTCCACTGCAACCACATCACGGTGCATACCCAGTTCGGCTTGAAAAAAATATTCCCTGAGACTGCACACCTCGCGGTTATGGAGGGTCTTTGCATTTAAAAAGCCTCGACCCCCGCACTTCCGCGGGATGTACAGTCTCATCACCGATGATCGTGGGTGATGCATCCGGTTTGCGGTCAGCAGTGTACGGACCCTCCTATCCAGGGCGTCTAGTTCGGTCTGAGTCCATTTGAGTATGCCAAAAGAGTACATCAAAACCGGCATGACCCAACCGTTGAAGGCGCGCACCTTGTTTCCGCCTGAAAGAAGACTAATAAATACCTTCTTCAGGCGACCAAAGAAGCGCTCCTTCAACGATTGCTTCATATGTCAGCAACGTTGATCCCTAACGCTTCTGACATACCCAAATACTTATAGCTTTCGGATGAGGAAAGGGATCTAAGGTGTATGGAATCCGAGAGTTGGGTTCCTTCGGATTCCATAATCTCTCCTCGTTTTACATGCATGACTGCACATTTGTCCACACCAAATTCCATCCTGATGGCGCTACTGAATGTTTCAGTTACCTTCAGTAGCTCGATCAGTCGCAATTTGTTGGGGGCAAAGAGTTTCAAGTCATCCATGTAGAAGAGGTGAGATATGACCTGACCTCCTCTCCTCAACCGATAGCCTAGACCTGAATCCTCCAACAGTGTACTTAGAGGATTCAGGGCTAAGCAGAACCAAAGTGGACTCAAACTGTCGCCCTGAAATATTCCCCGTTTAATCCATACAGGCTCATCATTCCCCTGGATCTGCCGACATCCTGGATAGCGAAGGACCGTTCTCCATTGCCCCATACATGACATCAGGAAGTTGCGCAGAGTTGCATCTATCTTGTACAACTCCAGCACCCTCATGAGCCATGTATGTGGCACCGAGTCGTAGGCCTTCTTATAGTCTATCCAGCATGTCGACAGATCCTTGCGGGATCGACGAACCTGTTGGCTTATGGCCATGTCGATGAGGAGTAGCTCCTTAGTACCGCGGGATCCATTTCTACATCCATTCTGAGAGGCAGACATAATGGAGTTATTGTCAATGTGCGTATTAATTTTCACTCTCAAAATGGATGTAAGAAGTTTATAGACCGTTGACAAACATGTGATCGGTCTATGATTCTTGGGTTCCGCGGGACTACCTGACTTATGGAGCAGGTGGGTAACGCCTGTTGTTAGAAACTGTGGTAGCGACCCAGACTCTAAGGATGACTGGAACTGAGATGCCAAGCAAGTGTGTGAACTAATTAAACATTTCAACCAGAAGTTGTGCAGTCCGTCCGGTCCCGGTGATTTCCAATTTGGTAACAGACGGACTGCTCTGGCTACGTCTAATGGGGTGATTATGACTGCTTCCATTTCTAGTATAGTTTCACAACCTCGCTCAACTTCCCGCATCCAGTCAGCCTCAGCGTGACAGACGGGCTCCGACCAGATGCTGCGCCAGAATGCACTCGTGGCTGCATCATCCGGGCGGCACACGTCTGTCACATTTTGTTCAGGTCGCTCCCAAGCTCTATATACCCACCTTTCATTGCTCTGGAACATGCGATTCTGCGTGTATCGATCCACCCGCCGCTTATACCGCCGAATACGGCTCGCCCATGCACAAACTTTCTGCTTCAGGAAGTCGATGCGCTCTGTGACACGGGACATGTATTCTCGAGGGCTGATTCCAGTCCCCGAGAAAGCCCGTCTTACAAAGCGCATCACTCGTGGTCGTGTATTGCCCTCCCTGAAGCAGTATAGTTTGCCGATGAGTACCCTGGCCCCATCAATACGGCGCTCGATCCTGCACTGCCAGGCTGGTACGGCTGGTTTTGGTCGAGTAGCTCCGTCACAGTTTGGAAATTTGACGTTAGCTAACAGCCGCCCAATACAGAATCGAGTGTGTATCAATGAGATCCTCGCTGCTTTGGAAGAAATTCTTAAGCTGCGAGTCCAAGGCACACACCAGCGCCCTATTTTTCTTGTGTATAGGTAGGCGTGGTAATCGGGGTCTAAGTTCGGTCGGAGTGGACCTATACTCGCCAAATGCATCCTCCAGTGCGCTCCTCAATCGGGCGTTGCATTGGCTAGTTACTGTGGCAACCCTATCATCCTCTTCTTCAACATCATGATTGGACCGCGGCGGGATTCCATCAATAATTGACATTCGTACCGCGGTTTGTGCCGTAGTCGAGACGATATGGTTGCTAAGTACCTCTGAGCGCAGCCTATCAAGTGCAACATCGTCCAACCTATGATCGCGTTGGATGACCCGCACCTGATCCGATAGTCGTTGGGCCGAGATGTTGATGGTTGGTTCTAGTTCCTGAAACAGAGACAGCATCCTAGCACGGTACGCAGTGAGGTTAGTTCCTCCCTCTGTAGACCCGTAATATGCGCGCATGACGTTCTCGTTAATAGATTGAGTCCATCTCATGCACTGCACACAACCACCGGCAGCGGGGACCCGGCTCGGGGCCGGATGGCCCCTAACTCCCAAACTCCTCGGTGGCCGGCCTCTCCCCTGCCGACGTACAGGTGTTGGCGACGTCGGCGGGGAAAAATACTCGTCGCTCGAGCTCGAAGCAACTACCACGGCCGGTGTCGTCACAGCGCTTACAGTGAGGCTGGATACCGGCGGCGGCGAGGCGGAGCTGAGCGAAGAGTCCGGAGGTGGTGGGCGTGCTCGTCTCGTAGCTGATCTCGTCAACATCTTTTCTTTATTTTAAAATCGGTGGATTTTATCGGAGGTGACATGACAGATGTCACCTTCGATCCGGCAGTTTTTGATAAAATTCTTGGTTTTTATTATGATTCATTTTGATTTTTTATTTTATTTAGGCTTGATTATTTGGGTTTCAGGCTTATTGTATACTAATAGAATAAAAGAAACTGCGTCTAAAATGAATATATAACTGAAGATAAAGAAAACGTATTCCGTGACGTGTTGGTGTTGCCAGCTTTTTATTATTATTATTATTTCCTTTATTAATTTAAATACATACAAATTATATTTTTAAATATCAGAATATAAAAAATATATAAAAACATTTAAAAATATAAAAAATATTTGTCCACCGGTATCGGGAGCAGGGTCCAAGCTACCGGTGGCTAGGGCTGCAGAGATAGGAACCTCCTCACGATGCGAGCCGTATCGAGGAGTACTGCCTTCTGAATCAGGCCCTTGATCCAACCACCTAACGAGAGCCTCGAAAGATGTTGCTCGAGACTTTCGGCCATCAGGCCATTGGCCGATACGACAATCGGCACAATGATAGCCGAGCTCACATTCCACATGTCAACAACCTCGTGTGCTAAGTCAAGATATTTTATTTGTTTCTCTTTCTCAGCTTTCACGAGGTTCTCGTCATGCGGAATGGTAACATCGATAATCATTGCGCGGCGCGCTAATCGATCTATCACTACTATGTCGGGCTTATTCGCGACAATAGTCCTGTCAGTAATGATAGAACGATCCCAGTACAACGTGACATGGTCATTTTCGAGAACTGGGTCGGGCACATACTTGTAATACGGTACCTCAGAATCCACAAGTTTATATTTCAAAGCAAGTTGCTGGTGAATAATCCTGGCTACTTGGTTATGCCTGTGCAAGTACTCGCCATTAGCAAGACGAGAACAGCCAGAGATAATATGTCTGATGGACTCACCCGGACGGTGGCATGCCCGACACACGTCAACCGTCCCGTCCTTCATAATATGTCTCCGGTAGTTATTCGTCAAGATAACTTCGTCCATAATTGCACAGACAAAACCTTCGGTTTCCCCGAAAAGGTCACCAAAACGTAGCCAGGATACGGACGCTAAGAAATCTACACCGGGTTCATGAAGAGCCCGATAGAAGCGTCCGTGAAGCTCCTTGCTTTGCCATACCTCCTTGCGATCATCGGTAGTAAGTATTACAGGTTTGCGCCAGTTCTCTTTAGCCATGGAGAGCGGGGTGAGTCCCTTGTCCACTGCGACCACATCACGGTGCATACCCAGTTCGGCTTGTAAAAAATATTCCCTGAGACTGCACACCTCGCGGTTATGGAGGGTCTTTGCATTTAAAAAGCCTCGACCCCCGCACTTCCGCGGGATGTACAGTCTCATCACCGATGATCGTGGGTGATGCATCCGATTTGCGGTCAGCAGTGTACGGACCCTCCTATCCAGGGCGTCTAGTTCGGTCTGAGTCCATTTGAGTATGCCAAAAGAGTACATCAAAACCGGCATGACCCAACCGTTGAAGGCGCGCACCTTGTTTCCGCCTGAAAGAAGACTAATAAATACCTTCTTCAGGCGACCAAAGAAGCGCTCCTTCAACGATTGCTTCATGTCAGCAACGTTGATCCCTAACGCTTCTGACATACCCAAATACTTATAGCTTTCGGATGAAGAAAGGGATCTAAGGTGTATGGAATCCGAGAGTTGGGTTCCTTCGGATTCCATAATCTCTCCTCGTTTTACATGCATGACTGCACATTTGTCCACACCAAATTCCATCCTGATGGCGCTACTGAATGTTTCAGTTACCTTCAGTAGCTCGATCAGTCGCAATTTGTTGGGGGCAAAGAGTTTCAAGTCATCCATGTAGAAGAGGTGAGATATGACCTGACCTCCTCTCCTCAACCGATAGCCTAGACCTGAATCCTCCAACAGTGTACTTAGAGGATTCAGGGTTAAGCAGAACCAAAGTGGACTTAAACTGTCGCCCTGAAATATTCCCCGTTTAATCCATACAGGCTCATCATTCCCCTGGATCTGCCGACATCCTGGATAGCGAAGGACCGTTCTCCATTGCCCCATACATGACATCAGGAAGTTGCGCAGAGTTGCATCTATCTTGTACAACTCCAGCACCCTCATGAGCCATGTATGTGGCACCGAGTCGTAGGCCTTCTTATAGTCTATCCAGCATGTCGACAGATCCTTGCGGGATCGACGAACCTGTTGGCTTATGGCCATGTCGATGAGGAGTAGCTCCTTAGTACCGCGGGACCCATTCCTACATCCATTTTGAGAGGCAGACATAATGGAGTTATTGTCAATGTGCGTATTAATTTTCACTCTCAAAATTGATGTAAGAAGTTTATAGACCGTTGACAAACATGTGATCGGTCTATAATTCTTGGGTTCCGCGGGACTACCTGACTTATGGAGCAGGTGGGTAACGCCTGTTGTTAGAAACTGTGGTAGCGACCCAGACTCTAAGGATGACTGGAACTGAGATGCCAGGCAAGTGTGTGAACTAATTAAACATTTCAACCAGAAGTTGTGCAGTCCGTCCGGTCCCGGTGATTTCCAATTTGGTAACAGACGGACTGCTCTGGCTACGTCTAATGGGGTGATTATGACTGCTTCCATTTCTGGTATAGTTTCACACACTCGCTCAACTTCCCGCATCCAGTCAGCCTCTGCGTGACAGACGGGCTCCGACCAGATGCTGCGCCAGAATGCACTCGTGGCTGCATCATCCGGGCGGCACACGTCTGTCACATTTTGTTCAGGTCGCTCCCAAGCTCTATATACCCACCTTTCATTGCTCTGGAACATGCGATTCTGCGTGTATCGATCCACCCGCCGCTTATACCGCCGAATACGGCTCGCCCATGCACAAACTTTCTGCTTCAGGAAGTCGATGCGCTCTGTGACACGGGACATGTATTCTCGAGGGCTGCTTCCAGTCCCCGAGAAAGCCCGTCTTACAAAGCGCATCACTCGTGGTCGTGTATTGCCCTCCCTGAAGCAGTATAGTTTGCCGATGAGTACCCTGGCCCCATCAATACGGCGCTCGATCCTGCACTGCCAGGCTGGTACGGCTGGTTTTGGTCGAGTAGCTCCGTCACAGTTTGGAAATTTGACGTTAGCTAAACGACATGCCGCAACAGCCGCGCAATACAGAATCGAGTGTGTATCAATGAGATCCTCGCTGCTTTGGAAGAAATTCTTAAGCTGCGAGTCCAAGGCACACACCAGCGCCCTATTTTTCTTGTGCATAGGTAGGCGTGGTAATCGGGGTCTAAGTTCGGTCGGAGTGGACCTATACTCGCCAAATGCATCCTCCAGTGCGCTCCTCAATCGGGCGTTGCATTGGCTACTTACTGTGGCAACCCTATCATCCTCTTCTTCAACATCATGATTGGACCGCGGCGGGATTCCATCAATAATTGACATTCGTACCGCGGTTTGTGCCGGAGTCGAGACGATATGGTTGCTAAGTACCTCTGAGCGCAGCCTATCAAGTGCAACATCGTCCAACCTATGATCGCGTTGGATGACCCGCACCTGATCCGATAGTCGTTGGGCCGAGATGTTGATGGTTGGTTCTAGTTCCTGAAACAGAGACAGCATCCTAGCACGGTACGCAGTGAGGTTAGTTCCTCCCTCTGTAGACCCGTAATATGCGCGCATGACGTTCTCGTTCATAGATTGAGTCCATCTCATGCGCTGCACACAACCACCGGCAGCGGGGACCCGGCTCGGGGCCGGATGGCCCCTAAGTCCCAAGCTCCTCGGTGGCCGGCCTCTCCCCTGCCGACGTACAGGTGTTGGCGACGTCGGCGGGGAAAAATACTCGTCGCTCGAGCTCGACGCAACTACCACGGCCAGTGTCGTCACAGCGCTTACAGTGAGGCTGGATACCGGCGGCGGCGAGGCGGAGCTGAGCGAAGAGTCCGGAGGTGGTGGGCGTGCTCGTCTCGTAGCTGATCTCGTCAACATCTTTTCTTTATTTTAAAATCGGTGGATTTTATCGGAGGTGACATGACAGATGTCACCTTCGATTCGGCAGTTTTTGATAAAATTCTTGGTTTTTATTATGATTCATTTTGATTTTTTTTATTTAGGCTTGATTATTTGGGTTTCAGGCTTATTGTATACTAATAGAATTAAATAAACTGCGTCTAAAATGAATATATAACTGAAGATAAAGAAAACGTATTCCGTGACGTGTTGGTGTTGCCAGCTTATCCTATCTTATTATTATTATTATTATTTGAAACGGATTGACGACAACGCCATCTTAAGTCATATTTCAAGAACCAAGATAATTTTTCTGGTACCAACCTCTAAACAATGTTGCCACAGCAAGAACGACTGCTGAATTAAAATTGTGTTTAGAAACATCTATTGATCGTGAAGTAAATTAAAAAATCTCAAACGTAACAATAACAAATACGTACAACCGCCGCACTAATACCAGTATTTCGACAAGTTTATTAAGATCCGGCTGATCTAGGCATCTAACCGTGACACTAAAGCGATTGAATGAAATTAAAGGTACCAAAAATAAATAAATGCAGTCGGAGGGAAATTTTAAGGCGTTCGTAACATCCTAGTTGCCCCCGACTGCATTTATATATTTTTGGTACCTACAGGATACTGGTTTACTGTTCATCTTGTTTCCATCCTTTCAGTTAATTTTTTTGCAGTCGGGTTTTTTGTTTTTTTAATAATTTGTTTTATTTTAAGCTTTTTAGTGTTATTATTGAACAAATTGTTCAGTTAAGTATTGTTAAGTTAAACGATAACAATTAACTTATTAAGTAGGGGTAGCAAGATAGGATAGGATAGGTTTCAGAAAAGACTAGCTTCTGCCCGCGACTCCGTACGCGTGGAAGACGTAAGATATACTAAAACAACAGCCACAGTTTTATAGAAAACAGCCTAGTTGGTCTAGTGGTTGGAAGTGCTACTGTTGAGTATGAGGTCCTGGGTTCGATTCCGGTCAGAGGTCGGTCAGACAGTGTTATTGGGTTTTCCATCTGACATTTCCCAGTAACAATCCGAAGTCTGGGTTTGTGCCTGGTTAGTAGCAATAGGCTTGCCCCCTATTACATGGGCCCTAAACATAACTGGCAAAATGTGCCGTACTAAGTCCACCTCTGCCCAACTGTTCGGGGTTGGGGTGAGTTTAAGATAAACTAAGGTTAAAGATTATAAAGTTAGCTATATTTCAGTAATATGGGATAACGATTAAATCAAATCAAAATCAAAATCGTTTATTTGCATAGAACTAATGAGGTGAAAGAGATGAGGTTGAGTTGCGCCCGATATGCTATCCGAAAACGTACTGGTACTACGTGGTGGTTACTTGGTAATACATAAAATATTCAAGGCATAGAGCGCGGTGTCGCAATTACGCTGACATGTTTATTATTGTTCGGTGATTGACCTGAACATGCTCCCGAGGGAGAAAAAGATGAGATTAGTAAGTGGGTATAGTTAAATGGGTAACGAAACTAACATTAACAAGGTGAATACAATTTTCAAGTAATACTAAAATAGTTATGTAGGGTTAGTTAGGTATGTTAAAAGATGAGATAAAAGTAACATTACAAATTAAACAGAATCGCTACAGTGTAAATCAGGAAGAGAAAACACGCGAAAGATCGGTGAAGAACCTCTATCTTCCTTTTTTTGTATGCACTCACTAGATAGAGCTAGTCGCTTAGGATCACTTTTCACGGATTTACTACTAGATTGTCCTTTTTCCCTAATTTCACTACACTCAATCACAACACTTTTTGTAACGGTATGTGGAGATGGCAACGCAGTCGCCGCAGAGGCTGTCGACCGCTCTGCTGTAGAAGTGGAAATATTTCCTTTACGTTGCCTTTGCCGCCAACGTTTAAAACAGTAAGTTGCCACCAATAACAAGATTCCCAATATGATGAGATATGTAGCGGTATAAAGATGGATGTCGTGGTAGGAGATATTGGTGCTCAAAGGTTCACTCTGCTTTATGATCTCAAGACTTCTCTTAATAGCTTCAAATTGTCTGAGGTTGTCTGAGTTATTTGGATTAAACTCATATGAGATTTCTGGCATAGTGATATTTATTATGTGATTGATTGGTGATATTTCTGGCGAGATAATCTTTGTCGTCGTGCTAATTTTACTAGACAATATTTTGTTTGAATATACCATAAAATTTTCTGTTTTTAATAAACATCCTTCCCCAACACGCAACAGACCAGCACCTGATAACCGAACTGCCATAACTTGATTTTCACACAGAAGTTTGACGTTACATTCATTGCAGCATAAATAATAATATTTGTTTTCTGATGTTAACTCTCTCCAGTCATTCTTGCACGAGGTAATTTTAGTTTTACAAGTTCTTGTGCCTGGGATCGTTTCACAGAGGCTATGATCATCTTCCATGTGGTGAATAGGCCTTCTGATATAACACAGAATAGTCATAGGGTTTTGTAATACGCATGACTGCAGATCCGTGTCTGTGATAGTTAAATACGAATCCTTTCTCATGTTGATAGCCGCTAATTCAGAAATAGTTTCGACCTTCATCATCATGTTATCTTTCACAATACGTGGAACCGGGATAAGTTTGAATACCTCGGAAAGATCCCTTTCAACCAGGGGTATTCTTATTTCTATAATTAGGTATTTGCCAGAGTATTTGGCTCTTACTTTGAGCAAGCTGTAAAGATCTTTAAGATTAAAGTTGTCGACAGGAATTACCAAGTCTCCTGATATTTGTGCTGATATTATGCTTAGCTCTGATCTGAGTTGCTTCGGAGATATCAAATGAAAATTTAATTTTCCACTATAAATATCAGTTACTGTATCTAAACTTGAGTCCTGGATTCGTCGAAGGGTATACAACAAGTTTTTGGCTGTGAAAGCCGAGATTATGAAGTCTGTGATAATAGTTATGTTTTGCACTTGCTGAGAGAGATTTTTATAGGAATCTTGGAGATAATTTAGCTTTTGATTTATTATTTTGTGATGTTTGTTTATAGTATTCTCCATCCTTTTTATTAGATTAAATTCAGCTTCTACAACCGACGTTTGGTTTTTCCAGAGGTTGTATAAATGGTTTTCATTATGCTTTATGAGAAAGGTCAATATCCTTCTCATATTTCTCTGCAAATCGTTGGTCCAACACTCCGAATAAACTATTTGCAACGTAGCCTACTCCATCTAGCAAGCCGCGTCGCCGGCGTTTCTTATTAGTCATAAATGATTCATTCATCATGACAATATTATCATAATGTTTAATTTCTTCGAACTCGTGCTCGAGTTGTAACATGACGCCGTCGCAAGGTGTTTATGTTCTAATCGTAGAGCATAAGGTTTCAAGATACTTGATATACTTTAGTAATGCCGCCGTTCCTTCTTGATAGGGATTTGTGTCGTAATAGACTATTAAATGCCAATCATCTCTAACTAAATGCATATTAGATATTTTGTCGAAGTAGACACTATTGTCAGTCAGCAGGGTAAAGTTGTAGGATGCTTCTGCTTGAGCGGTGTTTATTAGTGACAGCAAAAATAATGTTAAAGATAAAACCATAGCTGAGAATGAGATATAACGTTTTTTCTTCGCAGCAGGCAATTTATTATTAACTTTTGAGACATTTGAATCTTGATCATTTTTATTTGTTGGCAGTAAGGACAGTTTTATAACTGGTCGTCACACTTAAAACCAAAAACGGGCTCTTAAAGCCCGTTTTTGGTTTTAAGTGTGACGACCCTTACGTGTCCGTCACTTCCAGGATGTAGGGCTACTACGCGACCTAGACTCCATTTTCCTGGTGGAAGGTTGTCGTCCTTTATAATAACGATGTCGTTAAGGTTGAGATCTTTTTGATGCTGTCGCCATTTGAACCGCGTCGAAAGCTGCGTGAGTCAGTCTTCCACTTAGCCCATATATCTTCATAGATTTTTTGCGTCATCTGCCACCGTTTTCTGAGATCATGCTCTGTTTCAAAAATCGTTAAGTTGGGGCCACTTGCTAAAAAGTGAGCCGGAGTCAAAAAGTCCAGGTCCTCGGGATCTTCTGTCAGAGGGCACAATGGTCTGGAATTCAAACAAGCCTCGAGTTGGGATAGTAGGGTAATATATTCCTCGTAGGTTAGTTTTTGCTCTCCAACGACACGCTTGAGATGATATTTTAGGCTCTTCACTGCAGCTTCCCAGAGTCCGCCAGCAGAGGGCCATGATGGGGCGTTAAAGTGCCACTCAATATTCATTTCAGAGATTGTCGAGGTTACTTCTTGATTAGACAAGATGTAGGAGATATCGGCAAACTCTTGTCTTAAAATTTTGTTGGCTCCTATGAAGTTAGTTCCCTGATCACTATAGATGTGCCCAGGAACTCTTCTTCTAGCCGACATTCGTCGAAGCGCGGCAATAAATGCTGACGCTGTGAGATCTGACACGATTTCTAAATGTATGGCTTTAGTTACCATACAAACAAAAACTGCGACATATCCTTTACAGGTTTTAATGCCACGACCTATGTTTGCCTTAATATGGATGTGTCCGGTATAATCTATTCCAGTGTGGTAAAAAGGTCGGTTAGGAATCAATCGTGCTGGTGGTAGGTCACCCATGATTTGATGTTGTGGTATGGGATTATTTCTTTTACATTTTACACACATTCTTAACCGTTTCCTTGTGACTCTGTTTCCTCCAAGAATCCAGTATTTTTGTCTTATAAATTCAGTAGTCATTTTTACTCCACCGTGAAATACAAGCTCGTGGGATTCATCTATGATAAGATCTGCCAGTTTCGATTGATTCGGAATTATGATGGGATGCTTCATTTCGGGATCAAGATTCGAATGTTTAAGTCTGCCACCGACGCGGACCATTTGATTAGTGTCTAATATGGGATTGAGATTAATAATCTGGCTTTTCTTATTTAGTGGTTCATTATTTTTCAGCCGCGATATTTCTTCGTTGAAATATTCGTTTTGGACGTGCTTCATTAACATTTCTCTTGCTGTCTTTATATTTTGCAGAGTAAGAAAACATGTGCGTTTTTTCTTGTAAACAACAATGCCGATGAACTTGTTGATGTAAGCTAATACTCGAGTAACTTTCCTTAAAGTGCTATATTTTGGTAATAGTTTACTAATTATTAAATCGGGGTTAACAATGACCGTATTTACTTGCTCCTTTTTTCTGAGTTCTTCGCTAGTATTACTCGTATAAATCGGCTTCTTGTGAGATTCTTTAGGCTTATATTGTGGTAACCAGTTGGGCCCTTGCCACCACAGCATGTGATTGGCTAATTGAGCAGCATGTAAACTGCGGCTTGCGCAATCTGCGGGGTTTTTTTTGGATTTTATGTAGCTCCAGTTATCTTTAGGGATTATTTCAGTAATAATCCTCACTCGATTCGCAACAAAAAGTTTCCATTTCTCCGGTTCGCCACTTACCCAACCTAGAACAGCTGTTGAATCAGTCCAACCATAAACATGTACCTTGTAGCTCGATAGGGATAAGATAGTTTTTCGCATAAGTTTTGACAACAAGACTGCGCCGCAAAGTTCCAAATGCGGGATCGATTGTGGTTTTTTCAGCGGTATTACTTTTGATTTCCCTGCAATAAGGATCACGTGGGTTTCATTTTCTCTCTGTATTTTGCAATACATGACGCAAGCGTATGCTTTTGTGCTAGCGTCGCAAAAGCCATGGAGTTCGATGATATCTTTGTCCTGGGTTTGAATCCAACGTGGTATTTTAAATTGAGATATATGAGATAGATCGGCTTTAATAGTATTCCACTCTAACACGATTTCTTGAGGGACAGGGTGGTCCCAACCCAGGTCTGATTTCCATAATTCTTGGAACAAAATCTTAAGTTTTATTGTGACTGGTGCTAGCCAGCCCAAAGGGTCAAATATTTTTGATATTTGAGATAAGAATTGTCTTTTTGTAAGGATGTCTTGCGAGATAAATTCTATAGGATGAAAGATAAATTGATAATTTTTTGGTTCCCACCGAAGACCTAAAGTTTTGGTTGACTCCGGTTGCTTAAAGTCGAAGTCTTCCTTTTGAAGTGCATCAGAACTATCGATTACGTCCGGCAAGTTTGATCGCCATTTTCTGAGATTAAACCCGCCAGATTTGAGGAGGTTGATCATCTCCGCTTTGAGCTGTTTAGCTGCTCTCGCTGAATGTTCACCATGCATGAGGTCATCCATGTAAAACGAGTGTTCTAAGATGTCAGGAGCGCAACTTTGTGGATAGTTTGGCCTTTCATCGATGGCCAGTTGCTTCAAGGTCATCACGGCCAAAAAAGGTGCGGCTTTTGTGCCATAAGTAACTGTCGCTAACTGGTATTCTTTTAAAGGTTGAGATTGATGGTTCCGCCAGATAATTTTCTGATATTTCTGATCATCAGGATGTAGCCAGATTTTGCGAAACATTTTTTCTATATCTGCTGTAAAAGCGTATCTAAATTGTCTCCATTTTAAGATAAGGCTCTGAAGGTCTTGTTGTAAATTGGGCCCTCGGCACATAAGATCATTGAGGCTGTATCCACTCGTGGTTTTTGCCGAGGCATTAAAAACAACTCGCAATTTAGTAGTTGCTGACTCGGATCGTTGGACGCAATGGAGCGATAGGTAGCAGTCCGGCTGTACGTGTGGCGCAACGGGTGTCATATGTCCGAGCTCTAGGTATTCAGAAATAAACGTTTTATAGTCACGTGCCAGTGCTGGTTGCTTACTTAATTTCCGCTCTATTTGGAAAAATTGAGCAATCGATTTTCTTTTCGACTCGCCTATATTTTTCTCAAAATTTTCTTTAAATGGTATCTTAACTACGTAGCTTCCGTCTTCCCGTCTAGAGGTCGAAGATTGGTAAAACTCGATGCATTTTTGGTCTTCTTCTGATATGGCTGGAGATTCATGAATATCCTCTACTTCCCAAAACTGCTGAATCTCTTCGATATTATTTAGGATCACATTGCAATGGTACGTTTTGTAGTTGCCGCTTAAGATCCATCCCAACTTGGTTTGTTGGGCAATAGGCAATATGCCTTCTGATCGACAGATACCGTCCATAAGGATAGTGGAATAGATATCTGCCCCAAATAAGATATCAATAGGCCTACTTTTGTAAAATTCGGGATCTGCTAGAGTTATTTGGTTAAGAGTGGGCCAGTCTGGCTTAGGGAAGGTACAGCTAGGTAAGTTATTTATATTTTATTTATTTATTATTTTATTTTCTTTATTTTTGGAAGGCTTACAGACTAATAACATTATAATAACAATAATATATATCTAAGTTGCTAATTAAAAGCCCCCACAGATAAACTCAAAATGAGTACTCCCTCATAGTCTAAGTCCCGCATTACAGAACGTCACTCAACACCCAAGCACTACTTAATACTAGTTTCAAACAAACGGCTTGAATCCAGCTTCAAGCAACGCCCGAGCGATGAGCGACGCCCTGCAATACGCGCCTAAGTTACATCATATAAGAATAACAAACCTAAGTAAATAAATGATTACTATTCTATTTTAAATATATACTACACGAAATCAACCAACCCCGAGGGATAGCTAAATAGCTATCCCTTAAAGCTACAAACAAACAGCAAACTGTGTTTAATCTTAAGCTAATTTGTCAATTATATAAACGTCCGTTTCAAAGGTAAAGTCGCTAACCAACGACGAGCATTTAATGGTAATCATGCCCTTACAGTTGTTTTCCTTATTTCCTATTCCAGAGATATAACCGTTACATTTCCGTCGCGGTAGTCTTAACAACTGAGCTGCGCTTTCCCTAATAATGGATGTCTGTGACCTTTGATCCAAAAGAACTCTCATTTTTTGGTAAGATCCGTCCGCTGCTTGTACGTTAATTATTGCTGTGGCAAGTAATATTTCTGAGGGTTCTTTAAGAAGCGATGTAACTGTGTTACATTCTTGCTGCTGAGAAGGCAATTTCATAATCGTGGCTGCATTTGACCCAGATCTATGTGACGTAAAAGATTCATGCAAAATGGTGTTGTGTTCGTTATTGCATTCTTTGCATCTTATTTCGGAAAGCCATTTTTTGCCTTCGTGATAATGTAAACCAATAATACAAAGGTTCAAGTTAGCAATAGCATTTTTACGTTCATTAGCTTGCAATTCCAATAATTTTTTACATGCATGAATTCGATGATCATTGGCGTTGCAAATAGGGCATTTCTAGCGTTTTTTAATTTTGCGTTTGGACTTTGACGATTACGAAACTTGGTTTGTCGAGTAATTCGTTTTAGGATTGCTATAATTTCGTTTAAAATTAGGACCCTTTGAAAATGATGGTTTGTCATTGTTGTTGGATTGAGATGGGTATGATTTCTGCGTGGCATTTTCAACCTTCTTACGTGAAGTTTCCAGCATCATAAACTTAGTTTCCAAGAAATTAAGGAAATCTTCCAAGACGGGCAACTCTCGCGGGGATTTTAAGGCTTGAAGATAATCCTCGTATGTATCTGAGTCCAATTTTTGAGACAATATGCATACCAGGAAAGAGTCCCAAGAAGACACATCGACTCCCAGATTCTTGATAGCATTCACGCTCTCGTACGTAGTGTCGTGAATGCGTTTTATATGATTTGATGATTGTTGCTGATTTTCTGGGATATTCATGAGATTGTTAAAGTAAGACGTGAAGATCAGTCGTTTATTATTATAACGATGATTTAGGATATTCCAGCATACAGGATAATTGTCGGAGCTTATTTGGAGATGTTGGATCAGTTTTTCGGGCTCACCTTTGATCTTACTCTTGAAACTGCATCTTTTGTGCATTCGACAAAGAGGGGTTGTTGTGCACTGCTTCGGTAAAAAGATCTTTGAACGAAATCCACTTATTGTAATTTCCCTCAAAGGTGACTATCTCCATTTTAGGAGTAGATTTTTCAATATGCGCAACGGACCACATTTTCTTATTGATGTCTTTCTTGATTTTGTTATAATATTTCTCATAATGGGTAAATTGCTCTTCGTACTCGGGGTTTGATCCCCCATGAAAAATGGGGGTTTGATCCGCCATACTCGTTGTCTAGCTCCCAATGAAGTGAGTCAATAGCCGCCCAACGAGATTGTATCGTTTTCAGGATGTCTTCAAACTCCCATTTTTCCGTGACGAGATCAAGGTCGATATTGGAGGATGTTCTCAAGAAAGCCTTAAAGTTGGCAGCTTGCCTTTTGAAGAGACCTTCGGCTTTACTCTCTTCAAAAGCAGGGGTTTTAGAAGCCACGAGAGATGCGAGGTTCGAGGTTTGAGATTCCTCACTAGATTGGAACGTAGGTGGTTTCAATTCAGGGATTTGCGGTCTGTTTGCAAGGGGGTCATAGTTTTGAATAGTAGTTTTAATGTTGTTATATTTTTCCTTCATTTGATCATATTGCTTAGTACCATAGACTTATAAAAAAAGTCAGACGGAACTCCTTCTAAGACAAAACTGTGTCCCGTAATGGCGGCGACAGAGTCTTAAGTGTGAGTGAATTTAGGGTTGTCATGATAGCCAAAATTACCCACTTAATATTGTTTTATTTTAAGAAAAATACAGGTCGGCAGACAAATTTGAGGTACTGCATATGTAACAACACGCCGAAGTCCTCCTTTAGTTGTATAAAAGTCATTCGTTGCAAAATGTAAACTGCAAATGACACTGTATTTGTTTTCAATCCAATCATTTCGCCAAACTTCATTTACTTTAGGACATCTAGTAGAAAGAATATAAAACAACTAGTAATAATAAAATTAACCTAAATAAATTGAATAGATTTAAAAATATATTAATTTCCCATATATTTAGGGTAATTTGCACACGTGAATATTGGCAACACTGGCCTTGTGATGAATTATTTTGTTCTGGTGAATAAATATTGATTGTAATCTATAAAATCGGGAACTAAGTTGTTGAATTATTCATTTACCTATGAAACGTGATTCCTGTATTTTTTTTCTTCCGATCGCTACGGTTTTTGCAACATTTCACCACACAAGACATGCTTTATTTCAATACTTTTTTTGCCGCGTAAACGTGTCGACTGTGTTGACGTTTGCACGCGTAATGGGTGAGTATGCTGTGAATGTGTGCGTGGGGGCCTGTACGTACAGCGAGCTGGCTGACTCTGAGTGACACAGTTTTCTGTTAGCGAGAATCCGTCCGAGTTTTTTATACGTCCATGCTTAGTACTGAAATATGCAGGAGATTGATCACCAAAAGACAGTAAAGTCATATGATTATTATGGAACTCTGTAAAGTATTGTTCCAAGGTAGCTAATCGACGACGTAAGTAGTCTGAGGTCTTGCGCTCTGCACCATCCTTCTTGAAATTGGTGAAAAGCCTATCTACGGCTTCGATTAGTTGTTATTGGGTTGCTAAAATGTCATCCATTTCCGACATTATAAAGATAAAAAAGAGACCTTACTTGTACTGAAGGCTTCTTTGGAGATCAAATGTCCTTGCGATGGCTGCAAGAACAAACCTGGAGTAACAGCGCGATGAGATGACGCGATGCTTTCGTAAAACCCAGGGTCAATCAGTATCAGCAGGATGATGGCACGTTTCCGTACGGGGCACCGAGATAAATTAAGATCAGCAGGATGATGGCACCTTTCCGTCCGGAGCACCGAGGTCAGTTAGGATCCGCAGGATGATGAATTTTTTGGAAAGTAAATTCACTCAGTTCTGTTTGCCAGGGTCTGGTAATAAGTTCCAAGCGAGACACTCACACAGTACAATTACTAGATACACGCGTAATAGTCCCGCTCCGACGGCTCGAAGGACCAATGGTCGGGGTTGGGGTGAGTTTAAGATAAACTAAGGTTAAAGATTATAAAGTTAGCTATATTTCAGTAATATGGGATAAAAATTAAAACTAATGAGGTGAATGAGATGAGGTTGAGTCGCGCCCGATATGCTATCCGAAAACGTACGGACTATATTACTTGGTAATACATAAAATATTCAAGGCATAGAGCGCGGTGTCGCAATTACGCTGACATGTTTATTATTGTTCGGTGATTGACCTGAACACCAACCCTTCGGGGAATACAGGCTGTTATGTTATTTTTATAAAAATTCCCTGTATGCTACGTTTATAGTTTTGATCTCAGCAGCCAAAATATACAGAGACTCAGAACTGGTGACGCGGGAGCAAGTGACGTATAGTTGTCCGTATTAGAAGCAGTCTTAGTCTTGAGGTCGACTCCGTAGTCTTCAGTAGCGATTCCCCATTGCTTGCGAAGTTTTTAGTTTTTTAGTGAATTAATGAATGCCTGCGTTCCTGCTTAAACTACCTAATGTCAGAACACTGATACGTTATTTGATGCATTCTTACAGATTTTTCCTGAAGAACGGCTATTACTAAAATAACAATCACCAGTTCTCATTAACAGTCGCCTAACATTAATTTATATAGATAGTATGTTGCTTGTGATATCTGACATTCTAAGAAAAAAATGAGGACCTCAAATAATTTAGAAGGTTTAGACTTTTATGGGTATATTTTTATGACTTGTATTGACTTGAATAATTTGTTCCTTTCTTTCATAAAATTCTTAACGTTAAGACACCGATTTAATACCTATTTTTTTTTAAGGCTCGTACATACTGGTGTGATATCGCGGAAGCGACGCGACACTAGTGGCACAATTTCTTTGTCGGTGCCTGTCAAGCCCGCGATATCGCGTGAGTCTGTAAGAGCCTTTAACTGACTAACATCCATTAAATATTTGCATGCCATCAGTATACGGAGGAATATGTCTTTGCAATGAATTTTATACAACTTTTGCACACATTTATGCAAATAAACGATTTTGATGGGAAACGCTTTTTGCTATTTCTGAGTTTTATAGCCGCCAGTCTATTCATTAAATAAAAACCGGCCAAGTGCGTGTCGGACCACGCACAATGAAGGGTTCCGTAGGTTGGATGAATTTATCCAATCAAGATATGTCACATGAATGGCCGTATTTTTTTAATGCGTTGTCTTGAAGGATGATTTTTTTTAGAGCTTTATGGAACCGTAGACCTTCATATTTGATATTAATTTCAACTTGATATCTCCCCACGTTCCTGAGAAAAAGGGTATTGACAGACAGACAGACGGACGGACAGACAGACAACGAAGTGATCCTATTTTCGTGCAAGTAAGTTTGCGCAAGTGTCTTTAGCGGAAATGTCATTCACGCAAGTGTACCAGATCCGATGTATCAAACCACAGTTGGTCTAACTCTCTCATAAGAACCAGGATCTATTGGCCCCTTTTTTTGTGAAAATATCTCAAAATTTTAAATACAGTCTCCTAAGACCGATGTCGCATTATTATGTAGCTACAACGGTTAAGATTTACCTCCCCATCTTAAAAATTCACCGTGTATATGTCATGATGATTGACTACCTATCTCCATAAAGATATAGCGTGATGATAATCATTTAAAAGATTAAATCTGCAATGTCCTAACCGTTTGGCTCTTTTTACAATTTACTGTAAACCATAGAGGTATACAAACATAATACAATATTGCTTATTTCCCATAATAAATAGTGTGATAATATAAATATAGCCAGCCTACCGGGTGACCAGACTTATAGGTAATATTATGCAAAATTTGAACAGAATCTATCCAGTAGAATTTTTGTGATGCTGGAACATACATTCAGACAAACAGACAAAAATTCTAAAAACTATGTTTTCGGCATTATAATCGATTCCAAACCTCATAGCAATTGCTTTTTTCAACATACACTCGAAAAACATAACCCTCCTTCTAGAGCAGTCAGGTAAAAAGACGACTCTTTACCGACGATCACACCTATTACAATTAAAAACGTCAGCAGCAGCGCAAACCCATCTAACAAAAATAAAAACATAAAAACCAGAACAGCTGTAGAGCATGAGCATCCTTCTACGAAACACAAAATATGCCTAATACTCGTAAGCAGCGAAACGTCAAACAGACTGTACTCGTATACAATGGCCGAAAGAACGAATCTCAAATTTGTCACTATCGTAAACCTACTCGTGGATTGTGGCAAATTCTTGACAAAATTGAAAGAAAAGTACAAAACTTGGACTATTGTGTTATCTATTTTGGCGAGGAAGACTTTCGCAAAACGAATAACTATTTAGAACTTGTCATGTTTGTGAGGGAAAAATTGTTACCGTTGAATCACACAAACATTATAATTTGTTTACCCACCTTTAAATATATATGACAGATTCCAACATAATGTTTAACAGCCGTATAGAAACATTTAATAACCTTCTTTATTTAGATATAAATACATGTAATTATGCTTACTTACTAGACTCAAATCTTAATCTACCTTATGTTTACGAAACCTATAATAAAAAATATGGAAATTTAAATAACTCTGGGTTAGAGACTGTTGTATCAGATTTGCGAGACCTTATATTTGGCCTAAGCAACCTAACTACTACGTACTTAAAAGTGAACTGCCTTCCGCAAAATAAAAATAGTTCATCTACAGATTCGCAACAAGTAAATTCCCAGTTTTTTCTTTAAATACCTTACCATTCTACATCAGAACATAGCTGGGCTGATGAATAAAGCAGACAGTCTGACTGTAAAGCTAGTGGAATTATCTGACAGAGGAACAATTATAGATGTTATTTGTATTACAGAGCACTTCATACAAACTGGATACGAGCATTTATTACACATTCCAAATTTTTGTCCAGCTGCTTTCTTCTCTAGAAATGCAAAGAGAGGAGGAGCGTGTGTTTTCGTTAGAGTAGGATTGCAGTTCAAAGAAGTACCAGAAATATCGAAACAATCAGTTTCGGGGATTTTCGAATGCTGCGCTGTAGAGATAATAGCTCATAAAGTTATTATTATTTGTATATGTATATAGAATTCCTAAGCCTAATTATGAAATATTTTATGAAAAATTAGATTATATTTTGTCAAAAGTTTGTATTTCATTAAATAAAAAGGTTGTCTTGTGTGGAGATTTTAATGTTGATGTTTTAAAACAAAACAAGGCCACATTAGACTTAGAATTTTTTCTTATGAAGTACAATCTAAAACTAGCTCTTTATACTCCCACAAGGTTAAGTAGTCGCACCTGTATTGATAATTTTGCTCACAACTATAGGAAAGCCTGCGAGGCTGAAGTTGTAGATCTGGTTCTTTCGGATCATACATCCCAAATGATTAAAATACCTATTAAAAAAACATGTAAACTACAGCTTTGGAAAACTAAAAAACATACATAAGCATGAATAATTTAATTACTTTTAAAACACATCTTAGCTGTTTGTCTTTTGTTCAGGTTTTTGATGCGCAAGACGCAAATAAAGCTTTTGATAATTTCATGGATGATTTTTCTCTTTTTTATGGATTATGTTTTCCAGAAAAATTGATAACCATCAAAACCAATAAAGAAACGAAATGTATATCTCGTGGAATAAAAATATGTAGCAAAAAGCAAAGGCAGTTGCTTTGGGCATACAGGTTAAATTCGGACTCACTGAATAAAAAAGTTCTTAAAAACTATACAAAACTCTAAAAAAAAATTATCAAGCTAACACAAAGAGCACAAAATAATCATTTTATAAACACCGCTGAAAACAAATCGAAGGCTACCTGGCAAATAATAAATAAAACTAAACTGTGTTTGCCACAGGAGTCAATCATGTGCGTAAGTAGAGGTAATCTGTCGTTTACACACCCCACAGACATTGTCAACGAATTTAACAATTATTTTATTGACGAAATTGTAAATAATTATAATAAATAATTTTTATTTCAAAAGTGTGGTAGATACAGTCTGTTACACAAATATGATTTAACAATTTAGGGAAAAATCGTAAAGAGAGTAAGTAACAACATAGTTGAATCTGGCGTCCTAGCTAGGTTACATGGTAACCTGTATTAAGGTTCGCCAGCCCAGGTTCCCAAAGGAGTACAAAAAAAATCAATAGACTGGTTTGGACTATAAGGTGAAAACATATTTTAACTTATACTAAGTGTGTGAAGTGTTAGTATGTGTGTGTTTTGTGATGAGGTGGGGTGTGGTGTGTATGAGTGTTATGAGGTAGATGTTGTGTGTGTGTGTGTAAACGGAAGGGAAAGAGGTTGAGTTTGGATACGGAGTGTTAGAGAACTCACTACGATTGTGAAGTAAACAAATATTCAGTGTCGTCGTAGTTTAAACTGGTTAGAAAGCATGTTATCTGTTTTTTACACATTTCGTAAGAGGATTGATGTAGAGGGAGAGTTTTGTTTATTCTGTTATATAAAAATGGTCCAAGGTAGTATAAGAAATGTTTAGTAAAAGCAAAGCGTGTGAAGGGTACTTTGCAAATTTCATTCTTTCGCCTAAGTGAAAATTGAGTATGTTTAAAAGGAGTTTTTGTGTATTGTTGTAATAAAGCGTTGAGAATGAATGTCTGCCGGACCGTGAGGACTTTGCATTTTTTATAAAGATCAAAGGTTGGGTAGAGAGGCTGGCTGATGGCTCTCTGAGCTACTTCCAGAGGTTTAAGTGTAGTTTTCGCAGCTCCACCCCAACTATTAATACAGTACAAGATAACAAACTGACACATGGCGAAATATACGGTGCGTATTACATAAGTATTAGCAATGTGTCTGAGTGTCTTAAAAAATATATAATATAAAAAAATATGAGTTTTCAAGTTGGAGTAGTTTTCGTCCCCACCTTGTTTTGTGGCTCATGATTGTGATTTTCCACTCGTCGGGTCGTCGGGACCTGTATACCGTTTTTACGTTATCATGATATACAGTCAATAGGGGAACACATTGAGCTTGCAGTAGTGTCGTTTTCGGACGTCTTCGGACCCCGACACTCGAAGTTGCAACCATCTCACCCACCTCGGCAAGAACGAAGTTGTAACGTTTTAGAGAGACTTTCATTTCGTGTGACTGAATCTCATATTATCGGTGATAATAATTAGCTAGGGAACAGAGAGCAGACTTAGCTAGAAGACGACCGGGAGTGCGCTGCGTGCGTGCTCGGCAAAGCATACTACCAGTAGCGACTCGCATCGGAACAGAGAGCAGACTTAGCTAGAAGACGACCGAGAGTGCGCTGCGTGCGTGCTCGGCAAAACATACTACCAGTAGCGACTCGCATCGGAACAGAGAGCAGACTTAGCTAGAAGACGACCGAGAGTGCGCTGCGTGCGTGCTCGGCAAAACATACTACCAGTAGCGACTCGCATCGGAACAGAGAGCAGACTTAGCTAGAAGACGACCAAGAGTGCGCTGCGTGCGTGCTCGGCAAAACATACTACCAGTAGCGACTCGCATCGCGGCGTGTCGTTGATGTGATACGAGTCGCATAAGGCGCGTGATTGCATCACTCGAATGAGCTTTCTGCCGTCGCGTCGGTGGTGCGGTCGGAGGCGAACTCGCAATGCTTAGCAGAACGCGCATGCGTATGTGTGTGTGTGTTCATGTAGGTTATTAAATAAAGAAATATATAAAGAAAATATTTATTGTAAATGTAGCATCATAAGTGGTTAGGAGACAAAAATGATTAGAAACATTAGACAAATATTACTTAATTTAGTTTAAATCTTCGCAAACTCTTGTGGTACTCTTGGTAAGTGTTGGAATCTTGGGCGATCTGGTCGTAGTAGTCGAAATGGGCGTCGATGTACAGGGTCTGATTGCCAAAACGAGCTATCAGTTTGTCGACCTGCGCTTGAGAAGCGGCACTGGTTTCGTCGATGATGTCCGACTGCTGCAAAATTACGTTGTTGCTTTCATCGGTGATGCTGTATGTCATGACGCCGCTCATTCGACTGCCTTTTCCGAAGCACAGTCCAACAAACACGCCGAGGCAACCGGCCGGGCAGCAACAGTTCTTCCAATTGCCTGGATAACACATGGTTCCGAGTGTTAGACAATTAGCACCGTTGCTGCATGCGTACACAGCGGTCACGACGAAGAAGAAGAAGAACAAAACAGATTGTATCTTCATGGTGTTAAATTTCGCGATGTGTATTCGTGTACAAGTACGTGTACAATGAATCAGTGTCTCGTAACCAGGTGATATTTATACGAATGTGTTGCATCACTCGAATATTATTGCAACTGGGTTTTTAACAATTTTGTTTTCAAAAATAATTATTATCAGATACCTAACGTGTCGTATCTGTAGGTCGCGAGCGCTGAACTCGATATCTCGATTTTAAAGGTTGAAAAGAACACTCGGATTACCTACGCCTTAACTTACTGATTAAAAACAATACCAACTTTCATGTAGGTACTACAATTTATTCATAAAAAAGAAGTACGTTAGTTTAGGAATCTTGACCACTTTACTTTTTGCGCCGCTCATGCTCTTGCATCGTTCGTCGTTCGGCTACCTCGTTCACGGTGTCCTCGCAGTCGAAGCTCATCAAGTGCTTCGGGCGATCCAGCAGACGGACCTTGTACTCAGTTTCGACGCGATGCACAATATTGTTGAAGTCCACCTGCCTACCAATCTCTTTTGTTGAGTCTACGATGGGTGTATGTGGGTACATGTGGGTATTCATTTATAGCAGAAGGCACAAAACATTTCATTGAAAGTTATTTTAAAAGTTGCTTGCATGCAAGTATACCAGATTTGCATAGCCATTACTCTTCAATCAACAACAATCAACTCAGCCTCTATAGGTAACAGTTGATTGTCAATGGAGAGGCCTATGTGCCAGGAGTGGACTGCTCACAGTCCACTGCTGGACATAGGCCTCGTCCAGGCTGCGCCACAACACCCTGTCCTCCGCCTTCCGCATCCAGTCTGCACGCGTCTTGCACAGTGGAAAAACGGAGTAAGTGATATTGCAGCTGCAAGTACACACCCATGGTATATAACAAAGCAGGCAGATCTCCAAATATTAACACTAAATACAATAACTCTAGACGGATAATAACTCTTGCGGGGCGGCAAAGCTGCGCCGCTTATGCTGTTGGAAAGATAAGACAGAACTTAACAGATGTAGAAACCGCGCGTTTGGTCTATTTTAGCTACTTCCACAGCATTATGTCGCACAGCATTTTACTGTAGGGTCGGGCTGCTGACATTGATTCCATCATTATTTTTCAAAACAGAGCAGTCAGAGCCATTTATAATCTATTTATTATCTATTCCGAGAATCTCTTAGGGAACTATTTAAAAGGATTAATATTAAGACGGTAGGTACCTTGCAAATTCATTTATGTAAATATTATGTATGTAAGGAAAAATGTACTGTATCTATACAATATGTGTGTGTGACGCACTTTAGACACATGCTTGTTACTAACAGTCGTCTGTTCATCTGTACTTCAGAGAACCAAGGAATCTTTGGTGGTTCAGACTGAATTGTCTTGTACCATATACCCTTCTCTTCAGATCTTTTACCAAAGTATACTTTCCACATATTATTGCAATTTATTTTAACATCTCTTAATATATCTGTGAAGAAGGGTAGATGGCTGACAGATATTCCTTCATATGTTCCTGTTTTTGCCAACTTATCTACTAGTTCGTTTCCCAACAGACTAACATGTGATGGAATCCATTGAAATTTAACAGTTTTGCCACTTTCTCTCAATCTTAAATATAAGTCTAGAATGGAATAAGCTACGGGCAGACCTTGTATGCCCGAGGTGCACCGAGCTATATGCTGCAAAGCGCTTTTTGAATCACAAAGTATCACTAACTCAGTACAATTGCATGACATCAAGTACGACAGACATCCCGAAATAGCATACAATTCCGCCGCCATTATAGATACTTTGCAGTTCAATTTGAAACTAGCTCCCGTGTTAGATTGAGGATCATAAAAGGCTGCTCCTGTTCCATTATTGTCCTTGGACCCATCACTGTAAATCTGATACAATCCGTCATAATTTTGTGCAACTCTCTTGGTTTATAATCCGACGCTGTCCACGGGGAAAAGATCATACTGCGTTCGGATCTCGCTGCGGACGGTCGTGTTGTGTGCTGCTATCGGTGTGCTCCCGCCCTCCTGCCGCTCTCTCGTGCCCGGTATTGTTACGCTTGCGTAACGCTCTCGTAGTCGCCCCGACTACATCCGATCGTCGATTGATTGGGTCGATTAATTTATTAATCAATCCAATCGAAAGACCTGGATCACAAAAATTGTCTTTTTCAAGACAGGTGTTTCTATAACAGGAAAACGTTATTAAATTCATTAGGCCCCTTCTGGGTAAAACCACAGTTTCGTGGTCCTCGGTGGATACCTTACGGTGCCAACGAAACCGAGTGGGGTGCTGACCCAAGCGCACCCGCCGAACCCCCTCAGGGAGAGGCAATAATTTGGACGGGTCCCAGAGTTAACCGGCCTTGGGGGATCTCCTAGTCGGCTCTGGTGACAGTTTTCCTCCCACAGCGACTCACCTAGTGTCTTTAGGGTGTGTCTACACCCTTCGCGCTAGACCAAATAGGGCCCCCTTGCACAATAAGATTGGCAACGGGATCACAAGCTCAGGGCTCACCACAGGTACTCATCCTCCCTGTCTACACCCGACAGGGAGCGAAACTCATCCCCGGGCCAATCCACCCGGGGAGTTAGGCGTAGGGCCACGATAGGCTTCATTTTCTTGTAGTGGAGTCCGGCTCCAAAATTCCTCCGATAGGATCCCCCCTCTCGGTAGAATGGAGGACGACCTCTTACTGACGTTCGTCAGAGAGGTCCTCCTCAAGGACCAAGACTTCCTCAGGAAGTACGCTTCCCAGATTAGTGGGTTGAGGGCTACGCCATCAGCGAGCCTCTCAAAATTCAGCGATGCGCTCGCTTCAAACTCAGACGACTCTGACTCACAGAGTCGTTCGGAAAGTCCGATAGTGTCGATGGACACCACCGCCCCCGCGGACAATAACGCGGCGGCGGCGAACTCAGACTCCTCGGATGCGGAGTCAGGTTCTTGTTCTTCCTCCTCTGGACCAGAGGAAGGGGGCATCACCTCAGGCCCTGGCAAGAGGAAGAAGAACAAGAGCAGGTCTTCGCAACCTACTAAAATGGTTGCGATCGAGGCTCCCTCAACCTCCGCTCCCTCTACCCCCGCGGTAGTCGCCACTAGGGCCCCTACCCCGGCTCCGTCCGCGCCGTCGCAAGCTACCACTTCCGGTACTGCGACCGCGTCCGCCAAGACTCCTTCTGCCTCCAAGAAGGCATCCCGTCCCCCACCCATTATCATTCAAGATAAGGGCAGGTGGACGGAAGTTTCACAAAGGTGCAGTGATCTTAGGATCAATTTCACCAGTGCCATCAGCACACAGCCAGGAATCAAAGTTTCCGTTCCTACGTCGAACGATTACAGGGAACTTACTAAACTCCTTCGGGCGAGAGGAATCTCATTCCACTCGTACACCCTCCCCGAGGATCGTCAGATACGCGTGGTGATCCGTAGGATCCCCAGTGAGATCGCCACGGACGACATAAAGGCAGACCTAGAGAGACAGGGGATCCCTGTCCTCGAAGTGCACAGGATGCACCGATCCAGAGGTGGATCCGCATACGACATGGTCCTTGTCGTATGCCCACAAACTGAAGGGCATCACCCAATCTTCAAGGTTAGCTCGATATGCTACCTTAAGGGCTTCGACGTCCAGAAGCCCCACAAATCAAGCATCATAGGCCAATGCCACAGATGCCAGCTATACGGACACGCGCAAAAGAACTGCTTTGCGAAACCCAGGTGCGTCAAGTGCCTGGGCGAGCACGGCACTTCTGAGTGCACCCGTCCAAAGGACCGTGCCCTCTGCACCGAACCTCCCAGCTGCGTCCTATGCGGCCAACAGGGTCACCCAGCCAATTACCGTGGCTGTCCTAAAGCCCCGAAGTCATCTTCCTCGAAGCTGACCAAGCGTTTCGACGCGAGGCAGCAACGAGAGCACCCCGGGTACCCCGCTACCCTGTCTCAACCTCCGCAGCGTCTGAGCCCTCAAAGGTCCAGTCCGTGGAATTATTTTAACCACCAGCAGGCCTTCCCTGCCTTCGGCCAATATATGGCCCCTCCTCTCCATCCTCAACCTCTGATGATGGACCCCAATATTCGCGCTCAACGTGCTCAACTGGCACCCGCCGCTAATACCGCGCTTCCCGCGGCTCGCGCGCCTCTCGCACCCCGCGCGGCTCCCGCGCCCGCCGCGCCCCGCGCGCCTCTCGCGCCCCGTGTACCTGATCCAGCTCCTAAAGCCGCTCCCGTCGCCGCTCCCGTCGCCACCACTCGCGCGCCCCCTAAACCCGCGACTTCTTCAGTTGGCGCCGTCGCTAACGCACTAGACGCGTTTAATGTGATCACGAGCACATTCAACGTGTTCATGTCTCCTCGCGCCATTCAAATGGCCGGGGAATTAGTCAAGGCTCAATCCTCTGGCAATCTTTATCAGATCCAGAGCATATTCAATGCGTACCCGGAAATTACGCAAGTCCTCAACACCTTCGCGAAACGGCCCTAATATGTATAATACGGCCCCCGCAAGAACTAAACTCAGATCCCTCAAGTTAGGCTTTTTCAATGCCAACGGCATTAGGGGACAACGCGACGAAGTCGCCGAGTTCCTCCGCGTCCACAAGTTAGATATTCTCCTAGTACAGGAAACCTTCCTCAAGCCGAGCCATCGAAACCCGTCAATTGCGAACTATCGCATGGTTCGCAATGACAGGTCTCGATGCCACAAGGGCGGCACCTTGATCTATTATAGAACCCCTCTATACTGTATTCCTCTCGACCCTCCAACTCTCTCGTGTCTTGAAGTGTCTGCATGTAGACTAGGCATGTCAGGTCATAGACCGATTACGATAGTTTCGGCTTACATGCCGCCCACCGCGACCTCGTCAGCAGACGGTCTCAAACTGCTCTCTGACGATCTTTCAATTCTTTTTGGCCTGAGCGAATCCGTTATCATAGCGGGTGACCTCAACGCCAAACACCCGGCCTGGAATAGTACCAGTACCACGTTCCGAGGCAGACACTTGTTTGACCTCTGCCCCGTCCTAAACTTTGACGTCATCGCCCCGATGACGCCCACCCACTACCCCCACGACCCCAACCATACCCCTGACGTATTGGACATAGCGCTCCTAAAGAATATCAACCTCCGGTTGGATTCGATAGAGGCGATGGACGAACTGACTTCCGACCACCGACCAGTCGTCATGAGACTGGTCCCTCGCGACGGACTCCCTGACCCGGACGAACCCTCTCGTAGCAAAGTAGTCACGGACTGGAGGAAAGTAAGCGATCGCTTGAAATCCACCACTTCGCCTCTACTAGACTCTATACCAGATCAGTTTACCTCAATCGCTGACACGACGGCCGCGATCGGCTCACTCACGGAACACGTACAATCGGTCCTGAACGATTGTTCAAGGCAAGCTCCGGCGATGGACGAACATCGCTTGAGGCTGCCGGACGATGTGCGTGAACTGCTGACTGAGAAGAACGCGGCTACTCGTGCCTACGACGTCTTCCCCTGTGACGCCAACAAAGCTCACATGCGCTATTTGCAGAGATCTGTAAGGACACGCATGGCCGAGCTGCGTGACGGTAACTGGGACAAGATGTTGAGCGAGCTAGAGCCCACTCATCTGGCATTCTGGGAACTTCAGAGGAAACTCAAGTCCCAGCAAGTAGTCTCTATGCCTCCCCTGACACGACCCGACAGGACGATAGCATTCGACGACATCGACAGGGCTGAATGCCTAGCTGACAGCCTCGAGACCCAGTGCTCGCCCAGCTCTCAACCAGTAGACCAGGCTCACCTCGCCGAGGTGGATGCCGAAGTCGAACGTAGAGCCTCTCTCCCTCCGGTCGAAGACCCTGATTGTCCTCTAGACCCCGTCTCCCCGGACGAGGTTCACGATATAATCAAGGGTCTGAAACCCCGTAAAGCCCCTGGATCAGACGGTATCACCAATAGGGTGGTCCAGTTGTTCCCGGCTCACCTGATCATGCTAATGACCACCATCTTCAATGGTGCTCTTAGTAACAACATTTTTCCACAATCGTGGAAAAATGCCACCGTCATCGGTATCCCGAAGCCCGGCAAGCCTAAGACCGAGCCTTCCAGTTACCGTCCCATCAGTTTGCTCGACGTTTTCGGCAAGGTCTATGAGAGGCTTATTTATAAGCGTCTCAGAGACTACGCCGAGACGAAGGGGCTCATCCCCAACGAACAGTTCGGTTTTAGAACCCAACATTCTTGCGTACAACAGGTCCACCGTATCATAGAACACATAAGCGCCGGTTTCCAGCGCGGGTTCATGACGGGTGCTGTGTTCTTCGATATCGCGAAAGCGTTCGACAAAGTCTGGCACAACGGCTTATTGTATAAGCTATACAAATTCGGTGTGCCAGATCGTCTCGTGCTCATCTTACGGGACTATTTGTTGAACCGCACCTTCCGCTATCGCATCGAGGGTGCGCTCTCTTCCCCTCATCCGATCCGCGCAGGCGTCCCTCAGGGGTCTGTGCTGGCTCCGCTCATTTTTACGCTGTTCTCCAGTGACATCCCGAAAAGTAGAAAGGCGCAGTTAGCTCTGTTCGCAGACGACACGGCCATCTACTACACCGGCCGCAGTCAAGACCAGATCTCCCGCATCCTACAGACCGAAGTCAACAGACTCGGTGACTGGTTCAGGAAGTGGAGGATCGAGGTCAATCCTGATAAGAGCCAAGCGGTCCTCTTTTCTAGGCCCCGGCGTAGACCGGACCTACCACGACAGATCAAGATGTTCGGCAAGCCTATCCCTTGGGAGAAGCGAGCCAAATATCTCGGTGTGATCTTAGATCACCACATTTCGTTCGCTGAGCACATAAAGCAAGTGCGTTCGCGCGCTGCTTTCGCTCTCGGTAGGCTTCATTGCGTTCTAAACTCACGCAGCAAGTTGTCCCTTAAGGGCAAATTGCGTATTTACACAGCGTGCATCCGGCCGATTATGACGTACGCGTGTGCCGCTTTCGCACACGCCCGTCCCCATCTCATTCACAGAATGCAGGCACTTCAAAACCGATTTCTCCGTAAAATTACGGACGCTCCATGGTTCGTTCGGAACGAAACCCTACACGTAGATCTTAGAATCCCCACCATCAAGCAGTTTTTGAAACGCGCGACAAAGCGGTTCTTCGAGTCCGCAGATAGACATCGCAACCCCTTGGTTGTGCAGGCAGCTAGCTATAGGCCATCTCAAATCAGTAAGACTCGCCGACCTAGGCATACTCTCTTAGACCCGGATGACCCCATTACTCTCCTTCAGGAAAGCAATAGGGCCACAAGTACAGTGCACAAACACAAACCGTCATTCCGTCCTCGCCGCCGAGGTACCACGCGAAGATCAAGAATAAATTGTTCCCCCCGTCCCTTGCACGTCGAACCGCCAGCCCCGAGGCTGAGTGAGCCGTAGCATTTAATAGTAATCCCCGTTAATAATCATGAATTTAAACTTTTGATCCAGCCCGTCCCCAATTTGCTTTGTTTTTCCCCAACGACGCCCTAAGCCGAGGTTCGTACCCCACAGGGGGTGCCCTTAGAGCGCTGTCGTTTAGTTTTTAATACTTTATTTACGCTCCTGGCTGGAGGCTTTAAGCTAATACCTTAGGGCACCCACAGGAAAGACCGGTTAAGCAGTCACGGCCTCTCAAGGTCAACTGCGAGATGCCATATACAAAAAAAAAAAAAAAAAAAAAAAAAAAAACGGGGAAAAGATGATATGACCCAGTGGAGCGCCATCATCTACATCACAAAAGATGATATGACCCAGTGGAGCGCCATCATCTACAAGATGATATGACCCAGTGGAGCGCCATGATCTACAAGATGATATGACCCAGTGGAGTGCCATCATCTACATCACAAAACTATTTTTGCAGGGCGTTTCGTTTGCTATCTAGGTGGTTACTTATAAATTAAAACTCTTAAGGTGTTACATATCTGTAGGCTCACAAAGAATAAATGCAAAAAGAGGCTAACTGACTGGCTACTAAAATTAAACAATAATCCGTCGTAAATCGTAGCGAAGTCAAAATTGAACATTGAATATTTTTGAAAAAAAGTAATTGCTACGAGGTCTGGGATCGATTTTAATGCCGAAAATATAGTTTTTAGATTTTTTTTCTGTATGTATGAAAATCGAAAATCAAAATCAAAAGTCATTTATTCAATCTAGGCTGAGAAACTGTTCTTTTCGAACGACAAAAATTACATAAGACAGTCACCCAAAAACGCCCACCCTTCACCAGTTCCTAGTGCTATTGCTGGGAAAAAGAAGTGGCCCAACAAACTCCCCAGCAGCACAGCTGTCTGCCAACAAACTGGTGAGCAGTTTGGCAGAATTACTTCTGCCAAAATATTATTTTTTTATATTTATTATATATTATTTTTTTATATTATATATTATATATAATTATTTATCTGAATAAACACATTTTCATTTTTTTTTTGTCTGTTCAGTTAGATAACTTGATACTATACAATAGAATTTAAAATAATTTGCATTACGCAACACAAAACATTAAATTAAATTATTTGCCATACGCTGCTTCAATTCAAAACTACCACAAATCAAAATTACACTTTTTTACAGAACAGCTAAATTTAAAAAAAAATATGTTTTGGTCAAATGCTTTCTTATTTTATGACAAATATATGCGCTTACTATGTATCGTTAAACGCGTATTTTGAAACAGCATTCAATGATTTGAGTAGTTTTATAATAAACTGAATCCTAGAGGAGATATAAGTGTAGGCGAAGCACCATGATTTACTAATATAACAACATAAGCTGTAACCATGTTTTATTTATCTATGTTATGTGTAAAAAGAAATAATCAGATATGCTGTAACAGATTATGTTATGTAAACATCGCAGTTTGTCATTAACAAACATTGTTACCCAATGAGGTAAATAAAGGTCCGTTGCTAAGTAATCAGTTGTTGAAACCCTTATATTTTGTACAGTACAGCTGCTATCACTTTACATGATAATAACCTTGTAACCCTAGCATGTACAGTAAATTTGAATTAAACTTTGATACACATAAGCCATCAGCAACCTATTAAAAGATGTGCTATCAATCTTACGCCATAATATTGTCGATTGCGTAAGATTAAGCAAGTTGCAACATGATTCTGAGGTGGCGACCTGACTCAAGGCCAAACCCAACTACGCATTGGTGTCTTGAAGTGTTGTATGGAAGGAAATCTAAAACCCTTCAGGGCCCACCCGCTACTTGAGCTAATGACCAAAACCATATGTACAGGAGAAATTCAATTAAATTAAGTTCTAATCTAAAATAAAATGTTACATTTTACTTTTCTATTGTCGTGTATTTCCGTGTACTCTTTAATGATCCTTTGTGCTTATTTGACTGTATTTCCGTGTTGTGTACAATTATCTAGAAGCTTACGTATGTGATTTAAATTCGTGTTAAACTATTGTGTGTGTAAATAGCAAATATAAAGTTTTTAAAAGTGGTTTTTATTAAATTCCCTCGTCAAAGGAACATCATCACCCCCACCTACATCACCTGACTCCCGCGTTATTAACATTTTGGTCCTGTCGAGCCGGATCAGGTTCAACTAGAGGGATGTAATAATAATTAATAAATAATAATAAATAATAAATTAATTAAAACCACCGTAATAATGAGTCTAAGGAGTGAAATAACCACACGCAGTAAACTACGTAAGCTAACGGAGGAAATGAGTGTTCGTAGACAACAAGAGATGGTCTCTGACTCAGGTGTGACCACCGAAAGGGCACCAGAGTCACCGTCTGTTGCACCGACGATGGCATTTACGTCTGCCCTCAATATCCCACTGACGGGTGGTCGACTAGTCGACCACAGTCGGAGTACGCCAGAGGGACCACAGGGAGGACAGACAGCCACTAAAGACCGACATAGATCGCCGCGAAGCAAAGGCTCATCTAAACATAGCCGAGTCGACTACTTGAGAAAAAGAGTCGAATACGAAGCTGAGCGCGAGTTGGTGCAAATGAAGGAGAATTTAGTCAAAAAGAGACTAGAAGCTGACATCGCCGAAATAGAGGCGGCTGCTGACAGCGATGACTCTCACTCAGATGTGAGTACGACACAGCGCGTGGAAGAGTGGGTGAATACAACGCCCCAGGTGCCGCAATTGAACAAAGTATTGCGCACACCGGCTGTGTCAGCCACGCCTGCTGAAATGGCTGCGCCCCGTGAACCATCTGAAACTGTAAGTAGAGTGAATCGCGTACCGAATACATACCGTGCGTCGTCAGTGTCTAATGAAAATGTGTCGCGTATAACAAGGGCATCTGAGCCAGTACCGTTACGTAACATAACGGTACCAACTACGCCATCATACGTGCCAGTGTCAACAGAAGGTGTGATATTCCGTCTACCCGAATATTAGCCCGTCTTTACCACTCCGGTCGCAAGTATACCTCGAGCATCAACACTCGAGTCGGATACACGGCGGCAGACGCAGTACGGAGCGGGTGAAAGAGAGAGACGGCGAGAATCGTCGAGAGACAGAGACAGTAAAATCGACAGACTGGCAGAGGCAATCTCAAGCATGGCACGACCACGGCCGGTACCAAGACAGGCTTCATCAGCCAGCTGCACCAGAAGCTGGCTGAGGCCACGGCGAGGCCTGCCCAGTCTGCCCCAGGGCCGGTGGTGACAGGTTCCTCCTCCTCCCACGCCAGCCTTGAGGAAACGTTCCGCAAGATTGTCATGGAGGAGAGGGCCTTCACCAGGGCCTGCATCGCAGGCATCGAGATCACTGTCTCGACACGGAGTGGCAGACCGGTGGCTAAA